>JAOTOM010005123.1:240000-877500 GCA_034440615.1 Ashinkailepas kermadecensis
ATGCATGATGTTTCTTAGAAGAAAAAAAAACGAATTGCTTTCTTTCAAAAACGAACTTAGAAAAAAAACGTCGATCCAATATTCGGTTAGGCGTTAGAAACACCTCCAAAAGGTCGTCGATTCTCGTAATGGCCTGTACGAATTCGGAAGGACCCGTTCGTAAACGCCCATATGCGATCATAAGCGGCCGTAGACGTTCATAAGGGCCCGCAGAAGTTCGCAAGGGCCCGTGGACGTTTGCAAGGGCCCGCAGACTGTTATAAGGGCCCGTAGACGTTCGCAAGGGTCCATAGACGTTCGTGAGAGTTCATACACCTGTAAGGACCCGTAAGCTTCGTAAAGGCTGTATGCATTTGCAAGGGCCCGTAGACGTTCATAAGGACGAGCAACCTAAGAGTTCGTAGACGTTTTCATGAGCTCGACAACAGCCATAAAAAGTGTTGTTTGCCTTTCTGTCGCCGCCGTGACAACCCCGTAGAGGATTGCGCACGGGCCGCGCTAGGAGCCCGTCGGAGCCCTAGGAGTGGACAACCGCCCCCGTCCCCTTGGCTACATCCTTGTGTCGGGACACCAAATTTTGCTAACCTGGAGGCCACTGATGATGTCACAGGTCAGGTCAAGCACAGTATGCTGGAGTCTCACGTGGACCGCAAATATATGCCCAAAGTCACCAAATACAATGACGATGTTTTTACGAAATGATATTGAATGCCTCAAAAGCAAAACTGAGAACATTCTGAACACAAGGTAACGCTGGATCACGTGAAGAAATGTGACGTAAAATGAGGTTATGTCTTGTGCACTATTATGCGTGATGTACTATTATGGTGTAAAATAAGATCTGCAGTAAGAAAATGCAGCTTGAATAATTATATATATATATATATATATATGTATATTTTTTTTTATATATATATATATATATATATATGTATATATATTGTTGGCTGATAAATTCACATTTCCATTCCTATATGAATAATGGATTCCATCGAATTAGTAGTTCCCCAGTATGGCTATTGTCTATTGACATGACCTACAATAGCCCAGATACCCAGATACCTTGAACAGAGCATGTGTAACTGCATCGCAAATGAACTCAATACCATCACCGACCATTCATAGATGGCATAGTTCTTACATTATAAGAATCCCGTGGTCGTCCAGGTACATGTTTCTGTGATATCATTTGTTCTAATCTAGGCTCGCCGTGGCATTCGAATTTTAACACGGCATATCTGAGTAACCAGTCTTAGAGTATGCCACGTTTCACATCTCTAGCTTTAGTGGTTCCATTATACTGGTGGAAAACAAAAATGGGGAATGACCCTTGTCATTCGCGGGTTAACACGTGCGCTGGAACGTGAGTGGGGGGGGGTCCGCTACTTTCTCCAGTTCTTTGCAAATATCCAAAACCAAGGAACTTCCTGAGGTAATTCCTCGTTTTCCTTCAGATGTGGATACAGCTGGAGGCCTAAAAATAAACAAAAATGATCAGATATTTTGCAAGTTTTTGACGTATCTGCAAGTCAAACGCGCCGGGCGAATTGGTGTGTGAAAAATAACGGTGAGGCATGATAAGCATATCCAAGCAACATCTATAAAACTAACGCCTCAACTATGTCAACTATATTGGTGATGCCTGGCTGTACTATATTCCCCACCAAACGTGCCAATCAGTTACGTCAATGAGGCCAAAACGTACGAGAAATGGTAGTGTATGATAATTATCCTCATTTTACCCCGAACGCATTTGACATAAGATCACGAAAATTGGAACCCAAAAGTGTTCCATACAGTTTTCAGTCACCTTGCAGAATTACTGTTCCTAGCATTCATATCTAAGATTATATTCTGAGTGGTTTTCGCTTTTGTCTCATACCTATCCATATTGAACATTTTGCAAACATCTCTTAGACTGATGCTGGATTTAGCTTGCGCGCTTTCTATCTGCAGCACTTCTCAGAAATCATCTATGGCTCTGGAGGTTCATCATATTGGTGCTTCCCAATTGCCAGATAAGTTATTCTGTGCTTTATTGCTCTTTCACACAGCTACTGATTAGCTATGAAGGTGAATGGAAAATTCCAACTCTCACAAAATGAATCACAGTTTGTGATATTACAAATTCCTAAGTTTTATAGCGGCGTGCCACGTGTCTGCTAATTTTTTTACTTTGGGCGACCCATGGTGAATGCATTCCCACTGAGCAAATGCAAAATCGTACCGTTTTATCAGCAGTTGTATAATTATAGGCCATTGTGCAGTCCACAGAGCCAACATTTGTATCTTCGCACTATGAGCAAAAATGCAGGCGTCTCAAGAGTGTTCATTTGTATTGCACGTCCGTTCATCTCCGCAACTTCTGGATGGTCACAATCCGTAATTTGTAGTATGCAGACATATTTACCTTTCGCCCACTCCATATCATGTTTTGCTTTCACTTCCACTCATTCACTCATTTGCTGGAGAACTCATTCAGTTGGTATTCTACTCTTGTGTAGAAGACAACATTTTTTTAGAGCTCAATTGTGATGAATGAAACGTTATGTTTCGTACAGCACGTGACCAAAACCCTAATGCCGGAGTTGAGAGCCGCTCGTGTAAACAGCGATGAGCTCTGGTAACGAATACGAGCTGTTTGAAACCAGCTGACTCCTATATAATGCAAGCGCCTGACGAATTTTGTTCCAAGACAAATGCAAAAGGTGGTCGACAACGATGGCGGATGGTCACGACATTAGGCCGCAGGAGCAGCCAGTCATTGTTCCAGTGCTGGAAGTATTACTCTGCGTGCGGTGTGTGTGCCTTCGTCTTGGTCAACGAAACAGGTCTGCATAGGCGTAATGCTCCCTCATGGTATCTTATGTAGTTTTCGAGATACACGACCATTTGGCGTTGCTCACCATATGGTACCATTGCTCTTACTGCGCACTGTACCTGAGAAACGCCAAAAATTACTTGAAGGTCTGAAAAGAGTGCATGAAAGGTCCGAGCTTACGGCGTGTCATCTCTTGAGTTTAGCAGTTTTTTGGAAACTGAAAAAAGTGGGGTAAATCCGGACTGTTTTGAAAAATCAGGGCACAACATAGGAAATTCTTGCCTTCATCACCATTGGTGTGGCCGCGATTTTTGAAAAATCACGGCCACACCAATTTTGAAAATGATTCTCCACCCATGGGTAGAGGTAGAGAAAGAGAAGGAGAAAGAGAAGGAGAAAGAGAAAGAGAAAGAGAAAGAGAGAGAGAAATAGGAAGAGAAAGAGAAAGAGAAATAGAAAGAGAAAGAGAAAGAGAAAGAGAAAGAGAAAGAGAAAGAGAAAGAGAAAGAGAAAGAGAAAGAGAAAGAGAAAGAGAAAGCGAAAGAGGAAGAGGAAGAGAAAGATATAGAGAAAGAGAAAGGGCAAGAGAAAGAGAAAGAGATAGACATAGACATAGACATAGACATAGACAAAGACATAGACGTCGGGGTGGAGGTAGAAATGCAGATGGAGATGGAGATAGAGATGCAGTTGGCGATGGAAATAGAGATAGAGATGGAAGTGGAGAGAAAGGCAGACAGATAGACAGACAGACGGACAGACGGACATACAGACAGACGGACAGACAGGCGGAGAGACGGACAGACGAACGAACGGACAGAGGCAGAGACTGGACAGAAAGAGACAAATATGGAGGCGGAAGCAACTGACAGTGGGAGGACTGATGCGGAAATAGAAACATTTAGAGAACATGAACAAAGAAGAGGAGGGAAAAGAAATTCAAATAAATCTGACGCTTGGACCTTGCTGTGAGCAAACACGGAAAAACGAACAAACGTATGCACCTAGTAGAAGTTCCACCGTATAGCAGCTATGCAGGGAGACGTAAGAACTTTTACTTCGTTTCCTTGCATCGTGGGTGTATAATATAGTATTGCCGGCATTACAATTGCAACACAAATTTACATAAATTCATACCGTTTGTTCCATTGCAACCACGTTGTTTTCGGTGACTCCAACTTTATAATTCGCAACAGCAACATTGCCGGTGAGCAACTTGTGTGAGGGTGAGGACCGTGAAGCGGTGTGGCCAAATTATTACTTGTCTGTTTGGTTTTAAAGGCCAATAAATGTCTTCCGAAAGATTTCACCATGAAAGATGTAAATACAATAACAAATTCGGTATGTAAGCCTGGCTCAAAGTACAAGGCATATTTCAAGTATGCAATACTATCATGAAATTAGCAAACGAACATAAAAGTGAATGGAGTCATACTATGTCAAGAGTCTATGTGAATATGGCAAGTATAAAAAAAACATTTACACTTTACCATTGGCCCCCAGAGAAATGACTACAAGTAGGAAAATCACTACAGATAACAGCACTTGTGTTGCAAGTGTCCTTTTGCATCTTCGTTTGCTTATTTGAGCACATTTAACCGGGGGTGGCGGTGGTGGGCGGGGGCTCTGAACGCCTTGCTCGAAGGAACCTGCTTAGCGTTAGCAATTTGACATATACTGTAGATATTCTAGACGCAAAATTGATTATAGACCCCAAGTCTGAGTAGTGCATCTTCCTGTGCATCTCTGCTTTCCGTTCACCGTCATGGTTTCCACATTACAGTCACACCAGGACTAAGTGCAGTCAGTACCAGTGCATGTATGCACGTGTGTATGTACAATTGACTTTAAAATAATCTTAACAGAGCGAGGTCGTCGGTTGCAGCGAAACGCGTCATGCGTGTTAGCCTACCAGCGCAATTTCTGGTCAGGCCGTCCTTGAGAAAGCCGAGGGTTTGGGGCTGAACGGCAGAATAGGAGCCATGGGTGTTACGCCCGTTGTTTTTTTCAACCCAAAAGGTCGGAGGAGTCGATTGTGCGGTGGACAGGCACGGCAAACATCGCCCAGTGTTCGGGTACGTGGATGATTTGAGAAAAAAAACTGCCTTTTGAAATTGCACTTTTGACACAGTGGGCACAGTATGACCCCTCACCACAGCACGGTGATTGAGTTAGTTAGCCAGCCAGAAGGTGAGATTGGTTGAGTGAGTTAGTGAGTCCGCCAGCAGGTGAGATAGGTTAAGTGGGTTAGTGGTCATTCAGCAAGTGAGATGGGATGAGTGAGTTGGTGGTCAGTCACCAGGTGAGAGGGGGTGAGATATTTAGTGTGTCAGTCAGCAGGTGATGTTAGGTGAGTGAGTTGGTGGGCCAGTCAGCAGGTGAGATGGAGTTAGTTAGTTAGTGGTTAGTTAGCAAGTGAGATTGGGTGAGTGAGGTAGTGGATCAGTCATTGGGGCGGATCCACGAATTTCCAGGTGAGACACATGTCCGGAGGGGCACCACTTTGCCTTCCGAGAAGCGCCTCTGGCTGAAAATTCGAGGAGTGCTTTCAAGCATTTCCGGAGGGGCCCTTTTCCTCTCAGAGAGGTGCAACTGGCTGATAAAAAAAAATTGAGGGGTGCATTCAAGCCTTTCCGGAGGGACGTCTACTCCCGGACGGAGGGGCGCCACCTTCCCATGGGGGGAGGCATGACCACACTTCCCCTCCCCCTGTATCACCCCCTGGCCAGCCAGCAGGTGAGATGGCGATGGCCAGTTTGTGAGTCAGTCAATAGTTGGCAGTAGCGCAACTAGGGCAGGGATGCTAATGGAGCGGTAGCCGTAGCCCGCCCCCCCCCCCTCCGCTTCGGCCAGACCCCATCAGTATGGTTAATGGGCAGATTAATATCGCACCGAGAAACTCCGTGCAGCCCACATATCGGCAGCGGGACATCGGGAACGCCAGTCGCCCATTCTATAGACAACGCCGTGTCCTCAGCTGGCAGAGCTGAGGACACCGTCCTGATACAGAGACAGGCTAGACACGGGAAGCCAGAGCGCTTTAAGTCCGTCGCAAGATCCTCTTCAGACAGACCCCTGGATGTCACAAGCCGGGCAGGGTTCCAACAAACCCCACTAGGCAGTGATCCATGTGCGACGCGAATCGGTTCGTAGCCGCACGGCGCTATAAATGTCAGCGGCAGCAGACGCAGTGATAAATCGTCCGGCACAGCGTCAATGTCTGCACGCCCGTAGCTCACAGCCGGACCGCGAAGAGCCAACGCACTTGTCTGGAGACCATAATCGCGTCGGGAAATTTTCCTCCTGTCACGTAAAGTATCCTGCTAGGTGTGGCTGCCAGTGGCGTGGCCAGCTTTTTCGTCTGGGGGAGGAAGGAAGTCCTGCCAACTAGAGACGCCGGTCATTGGACGGGGTTTCTGTCGTTGAGTTGGGTGCCGTTGGCGATTTTCTCCATTTTTAGCGTGCCTCTTCGACTTAACACGTGTGCCGGAGAGCTTCTCACATAACGCGCACCGGAGGGGAGGGGATTCGCCCCCACCCCACCCCCACCCCTATCCCCCACACCCCACCACACCCGTAAGATCTCGGAAATTATCGAAGCTAGAAGCACAACACTTGGAGGATAGATTAACACTGTAGTGAACTTGCTTTATTACACATTTCATGACTATAGGTCATCGGCGGATAACTGCTTCATTGATGCCAGCCGTGTTTTCAGGATCTTGGAAATCCTTACATTCGGGAGGTATAGTAAGTCCAGTAGGTGAGCGAGCCATTGGGGTGGTGGGGATGGGACACACGGCCTCACGAATACTAATCCACCACACATGCATGTGACATGTACTCAGTTTCTCGCAACTGGCGGTGCCCCTGGCCACTGTCAACAAGCTGGCGTGATCTGCAAAAGACGGCGCTGTGCCAGCTGACGCGGCTTCCGTGACGTTCGACCGGTCGGAGCGTGCCCGGAATGTCCGGCTCGGTGGTACGGGCACATTTCTGCGAGCAAAAACACGTCGTTTGCGTCGGACGCGTGCTGGTCTTTTCCGCCGACGTCATACTTCTGACAGGCTTAATAGCTTGCATTAGGAAAATGAACGCCAAATGAACCAACGAAGTTTAGATGAACGTGAATGTAATCCCATCGATGGCGCATCCAGGACTTCGTCGATCACCTGATGCCTCGGTGTCCCCTGAAGCTTAGTGCCCCCTGTCTCGCTGAAAGTGCCCACGTAAAATTTTGTTGGGCGGGCGTAGAAATGGGAGGCAGTGTGGTCCGCAAATTAATCGCCTGTTGCAGCCAGTATCGCACAATAGCTAGTGTTCTTGCCAGTAGCGTCGCCACGAAATTCTCCCAGGGGGGGGCAATGTTGATAGGGGGGCCTCCTGCTCCCCGAAAGGGGGCCTCCACTGTGTTAGGGCCTCCTATTCCTTTTTAGGCTTTTAGTATGGTTCCCGAATGGGGAATATGATTTCATATTGATGTCTTGTTTCTTCTTGGCATGGTGCATCATTTACGTAAAACGCAATAGCAAGAATCTTTTTTTTCACTGAGAATTGAGCCATACCAGGGTATAAATAAGCAAATGTGGATAAATACGTCAGTGCCAAAACAAACCAATATCTTTATGCTTTATCGACGAGAAGAATCTTTCCGCTGGCCTCTAGATTGCAGCGAGCTGGTGGGGCTGGTGCTGAGCATATCTTAAAGATATCTCCCATTGATAAACCCACTTCTATGTCCACCAAGTTTAACTGAATATAGCTAGGTTCATCACTACTGTTAGTCATTCCCACCAGCTTGATCTCATAAACAAGTTTAAACAATCATTTCTCAGTCCTAGGACAACAATTTCGCGAAGGTGACAACGAGATGTGGATTGAATTGGTTTTCTGATCGTCATCTTAGGGATTTTTTTTTCTAACATTTGGTGCTGGCTGCAAGGCACTTAGCACAGAAGCTAAAATAATAAATCCTCCGCGAATAAATTCACGGCAAGAACAAGCATTGAACAGCAATGCATCAATGGCAATGCAACAATGTAACAATGACAATGCATAAATAATGGAAAACCTTCAAATTCCACGCCGTCACGCCCATGGTTTTCGCAGTGCGGTACCGTTTTGTAAATTAGGTCGTTGAGAAGGTATTGAAGCTGGGAAGCTCTAATCATGCAGGCTGTAATCACAGAAGACAAGTTTGTAAGAAGAAAATATATTTAAAAACATCATTCCTCCCATTTAATATGGGACATCGGTGTTGTTTTGTATGCTTGTGAGGGGGAACTTGCCCCCTCAATGTTGGCTTTGCTCCATGGGCGTATGTTTCTGAAAATTATTGGGGGACCAGTGACGTACCTATATTTGTGTCAAGGGAGGGGGGGGCAAACGTACGTGGAGGGGGTCCATCTACTGCATAAAAAGTCTTCCGATTTCGATCACTATTTTGTCAAAGGGGACCTATTTAAATAAAATAATTAGTGACCAACTGAATTATCCTGTGGAGGAGCCTAATCTACCGCTATCGTTTCTGATCCGTCGGATTTCAACCCTAGCTCCCCCACCCGGTTCGAATGTAATATTTCGGTATCCCTTGATAAGTCACCTCGCGCTGCTGAAATTACACCTACACAAATCACTTTAAAATGTAAAATTTCCCAATTTCAGACATTCCAGTTCATAGTGCCCGGTCGCCACAACGCCAACGATAGTGCACATGCACACCCATCTTGTGCATTCGGCGCATTCGCCACACTTCGTGCGATGCCACGGATTCTGCTGGGCCTCCTACGCTTTGCTAATTGCTGTCACATGATAGACTTGCGCCATATCTGACGTTATGAAATGCTTCGTATGGGCGTTCGCTGCGAAAATTCGATGAATTAAATTCGATCATTAGTTCCCTACTTCCCATATTTTATGGTGAAGAAATGCGGATACCCGCTGAGCTTTGATGCACCTCATATCTTTGATTAAACACGCTTCCAGGTTGGCTACCGAACCGAGACTCTGCCTGAGTGTACTTCTTTGGACCCGTTTCGTATTTCTTCGTCTACGGATGTGTCTTAGGGCTCCAATCCATTTTGTTACCGGCCCAACGCATTTTCGAAACCCCTGCTCGTTTTAGGGTTTGTTGCTTTTTTGTGCACCGATGATTTGTCTTAGTTGTCGGGGCGCTTTCAAAGATCTCGATGTGTTTACTTCGTGCCCGGTATTTTTGTTCGTTTTGGGACCATGTTGCTTTTTGCAGCTCCAGCCTCTTTCCATGCCCTTGTGCGGTCGCATGGCCCCTGTGTGCCTTGAGAGCTTCCGGTGTTTTTTTTTGTTTTTTAGAGTTCCCGGTATATTTATTTAGGGTTGCAACGCATGTTTTAGGGCCCTGTCGATTTTGCGAGACTGCGCTTTGGAGGGCCAGTTGCATTTTCGGTCCCCGTTGTGCTCTTAGGGTCCCGCTGTGTTTATTTGGGGCTTCTGGCGCACATTTGTGGGGCCCCAGTACGATTTTGGGGCTTCGGTGCGATTTTTCTGGTCCTAGCGCGACTTATCGCGCCCAGGCGCGTGGTTCCGGGGACCCAACGCCAGTTATCTGGGCTCAATGCGATTTGTGTGGATCTCTTCTGAATTTTCTTTAAATTCGGAATCCCGGCCTGATTTTTCGAGTCCCTGGCGCCAAGTTTTTGTATCTCACCTCGATTTTCTTCGAGCTCCGGTATGTTTTTCGATGCCGTACGCGATTTGTGAAGGCGATTTGTGCGGTACTCGATTTGTGATGATAAGTTCGGTGCTCCAGAACCATTTTTCTGGCCCGGACTTTTTTTTTAATCCCTCCTTATTTTGGAGGGCTCCGGCTTTATTTTTCGGATACCGATGCGACTTTGGGGGTCACACGGTGCTTATGTGGGGCCCAAGACGCCAATTGTTGGCAACCCCGACGTGAATTTTTGATGCCCAGACCAAATGTTTGGTACTACCGATGGGAATTGTGGGTCCGAGCGCGATATTTGGTGGGACCGGTTCGAGTTTGCGGGGCGCGTTGTACTTAGCTGTGGCCCCAACGCGATCTTGGCGGTTCCTGTTGCAGATTTTCGGGCCTCGGAGCGAATTTTTTGGTGCCCGCCGTATTTACTTGGAGCCCCTACGCGAATTCTGGTGGACCTACGCGAATTGTGGTGGACCGACGCGAATTTGTGTGGCCCCAGCGCGACTTTTTGGGGCTTCGGCTCGATTCTTGGGAGCATATCCCTCTTAGGATGGAGGGGCCATTTGCCCCTTTGATATGCCACTGCGGCCACCGAAGGAGTCTTTTTTTAGCCGATGGCACCTTTCGGAGTATAAAAGCCCTCCGGGTAATTTTTTTCCGGACCTGTTCTTAATTTTCCTGTGCTGGGGTCGATTCGATCGAGTCTCGGTGTGAACTTTTGGTCATCGAGTTCTATTTTTTTAAAGGTCCTTATGTGATATTTTTGGATCCCGGTACGATTCTTCGGTCTCCAGGTGCGAATTTTTTCGGTGCCCTGACACGTTTTTTTCCAGTGGCCAACGGGTTTTGGGAGGGACTTTGACACGATTTTTGGGGGCGCAGAGTGACATTCCGGATGATAATTGATTTTTGGGGCAGCTGCAGCCTTTGGGGTCGGGGTCGTTTGGGGTTGTAGCTCAGTTGGTAGAGCATCGGACTCTTGATCGCAAGATTGTGGGTTCGAATCTTACAACCGACGGTATTTACTGAGTCCACCCGCGACCAATCGGCGCGAGAGGTTGGCGAAGCTATATAACCTAGCGGTTGAATGCGTCGTAAAAGAACCCAAGGTTCTTCTTCTTCTTTAGCCTTTTGGGTCCAGGCGCGACTTTTTTGGTCCCTAGTGAGATTTGCAAGAGCTGCGACGCGACTTTTTTTAGTCCAATGTAATCTTTTGTGTCCCGACGTCATTTGGTGGATCCCTAGCGCGAGTTTTAGCGACCTCGACACTTTGTGGGGATCCAATACGTTTTGGATGCTTTTGGTGTCATTGTTGGGGCCCCAGTGATTATCCATGTCCGGATTGTTTTTCGTTGCCCCGGCTTCATTTGGGTCCCAATGATACTGTTGGGGAACGGTACGACCTATCGTGCCACTAGCGTGATTTTCATGGTCCGGGCGTGACGTTTTGGTACCCCTAGGCTCAGCGTGATTTTCAGGCGCCTGGCCGGATCTGTTTGGGCCCATATCGTGATTTTCAAGTATCCCGGCACGACTCCTACCATTTCAGGGGCTTCTTGCAAATTATAGGCCTCCTCTCGCGTCCTAGGGTCTCGTCTCATTTCCTGGAGCCTCTTTACCGGTTTTGGATGGCTCCTCGTGTGTCCTACCCTCCTCCATATTCAATGGTCCTCCTCTCCCGTTTTGGAGGGCCTCCTCCCACTTCCTGGTGCCCCTTTAACATGGCATGGGGCTTACTCTCATGCTCCAGGGGCATCCTCTGCCAAATTAGGGGCCTCCTGCCACGCCTCATGGGCCTTCCTCCTTTGTCCTCGCAAAGCTTGAGGACGTCTTGAGCGATCTTCAATTTTGGAAACCTCGCCTTTTTCCATACCTGCTGCCTACCACTCCCATCTTAAGGGCCTTCTCTTATTTCCTGGGAATTCCTTCCGGTCGTCGGGGCCTCATTCGGCCCTGGAGACCTCCTACTCCGTCTTGAGGGACTCCTCTCGAGTCCGGCAGGGGCCTCCTTTTCTCTTCTAGAGGCTGGGCTCTTATCTCCTGGTGGACTCCTCTTCTCTCTCTTCCAAATTACAAGCAACCTTTGCTATCTCAGTTACCTTGTCATTTCCTGGGGACCTTTTTTCACGTCTTGGAGCCTTCTTTCTCGCCCGGGAGCCATCCCTCTTATCCAATGGCCCTTCTCTCCTATTTTAGGGGCTTCCTCGTTCATCATAGGGTCTCATTTCCAATCTTATATCGTCCTCTTCCGAATTAGGTGCTTCCTGACATTTTTCTGGATCATCCTTTTCTATCTTGGTGGAACCTTACCCGTTTTGGGGACTGCTTTTGCGTCTCCGAAACCTCATCTCATATCCACTGGCTTTCTCTTCCGTCTTAGGGCCTCCTCTCATTTTCTGAGGTCTCCCTTCCCGTATTGGGGCCTCCCTTGCAATCATGGGGGCCTCCTTTGCAATCCTGAGGGCCTCCTTTGTAATCCTGGGGCCTCCTTTGCAATCCTGGGGAACTCGTTTGCAATCCTGGGGGCCTCCTTCGCAATCCTGGGGGCCTCCTTTGCAATCATGAGGGCCTCCTTTGCAATCCTGTGGGCATCCTTTGCAATTCTGGGGGCCTCCATTGCAATCATGTAGGCCTCCATTGCAATCCTGGAGGTCCCTTTGCAATCATGGGGCCTCCTTTGCAATCCCGGGGGCCTCTTTTGCAATCCTGAGGGCCTCCTTTGCAATCCTGGAGTCCTACTTTTCAATCCTGGGGCCTCCTTTGCAATCCTGGAGGCCTCCTTTGCAATCCTGGGGGCCTCCTTTGCAATCCTGGGAGCCTCCTTTGTAATCCTGGAGGCCTCCTTTGCAATCCTGGGGGCCTCCTTTGCAATCCTGGGGGCCTCCTTTGCATTACTGGGGGCCTCCGTGCCAATTGTTGGCACTCTCTTGATTGCTGGGGCCTCCTTTCCTCTCCTAGATGACTCCTTCAAATTAGGGGCCTCCTCTCACGTCTTGGAGGCCTCCTCTCATGTCTCGTCGGCCTCCTTGCTCACTTTTTTTCCTGTGCATTTCCGGATAAGGGCCTCCTCAAATGTCAGGGGGCGCCCCCCCCCCCCCTCGTCTCACGGCAGGGGGGCGACTGCCCCCTCTGCCGCACCCCGGTGGCGACGCCGTTGGTTCTTGTTGGGTTTCTGTGGTGTAGATGCGTTTGCAGCGCATATTTTAGCATTACCCCAAACCGCTGGAAAGGAGAATTAATCTTCCTCACGTAATACTGATGTGGAGTTTGTAGCCCATGCCAATATGTGAGAGGGCGTTCTCTGTCTCTCGTTTCTGTGCGACCAATACCAATTACATTGATTCAAACGACAATTGAATGTTCAGCGAGTTTTATTGAGTGTAATTACAATGTTCACCCAGAGGTTACTGAAAACGTTAGAAAGGCTACTGAAGTAAATTATTCCGACATCGGGATCGAAGTTCCTGTTCTGCCATACTAAATGGAGTATTATGGAGATGAAAGCGTTAAGAAGATTTAAATACTTTCGTTTGGTCCTCGGAATGGTCTATTTGAGCCATTCTGAAGGCGTTCGGTTCCTGACAGAAACGCAGCCAGGATTTTCTTAATGGTGGTCCGACCCGAAAAAGAAATAATTATATCGAAACCGCCTTCGGCGTGCGGCGCACTAAATATTTTTTTCGCTTGGCGTGATGCAAAAAAAAACAACAAATTTCTTGCTTGATCTAATATTTTCGGCTAAAGGGGGTGGCTTGGGCCCCAGGTCCCCTTGACTGTGCCTCTTGTTCGGGAAAGAAAGGCTAAGTTCGAACAAAAGGGAAAGCCGTGTGACTGTTGTTCGGTGATGAATGCGATACGTGTTTGCAGATTAAGTAGCGTCGTCTGGAGCCAAAATGATAGCAAATTGGCCCTTGCATCTGCTGCAAAGATGTGTACAAAAGGGCATCTTTGTATACTTTCTACAGATATGAAAAAGACATGAACAGATGGCGGCTGAAATGACCTTGTCAGTTTGGGTCACGCAAGGGGTAAAGGTCAGACCTAATTAAACTAGCCGAAAGCACCACCACTAACGGTGGGTGCCAGCTAGAATGAAATGTTAATTACTCTCGAAATGCATGTTGTTCATGGGAAAAAATACGTTAGATATGATGCATAGTGAGAATTCAATCAATAGTGGGGACGTAGATCAATAGGGCGGGTCGGACATTCTAGAGTCCTCTTTGTCGGCTGAGGAGCCTCTTGGGCGTCTCAGACCTTCTCCGTAAGGCTGAAGCCCCCTCATTCAAGAGTTTGGGCCCCCTCCGTCAGAGCAAGAGCCCTTGTACGGCTTAGACCCCTCCGTCGACACAGGACCCTTCACGTTGGTTCTGGGTCCTCGACGGTCCAGGGCCTTCTCCGTCAGGTCGAATGCCTCCCTTCAAAAAATTGTTGGCCCTCTCCGTCAGGCCAGGACCCTCCCTACGGCCGGCTTGACCCGCCTCGGTGGGCCGGCTTGACCCGCCCTTCATATCGGTCGGGGCAATCCGATGGCCCAGGGATCTCATCGGCGGCTAGAGGCCTCTCCGTCGGCTCAGGGGTCCTCGCCGTCAGCCCGCGGCCGTCAGGGTCCTCGCCGTGAGGGTCCGCGGCCGTCAGGGTCCTCGCCGTCAGCTCGCGCCCCTTCCAACGATCCGGGACAAACACACCCCACCGAGCAACAAGTACAGATCCGTCCCATGCAGACTGTCGTCGAAGGACTATTTTTCTCAAATTGATAAAGCATCGGTGAAATGATCACGGAGCATGTACGAAAACCCCGGAAAACACCCATCAAGCGCGAATTAACTCATGACTACTTGATGCCCTTGGCCCATTTACAGGTGTGGGGGGTCGGAAGTGCTACTGTCTACTGGTAAGTTTGAAAAATGTTGACTAAATCGAAAATTATGCGTTGAAAGAGCACATAATGCATGTTTTTATCAGCAAGAGACTTCTTACCTCATTTGTGATACTGCGAGCCCAATCGGCTAGCTAAGCACACAAATATGACAAATACCGTGGAATGTCCGCTCACTTTGGGGTGGTACCCACCCTTTTTGTAGATTTTCACAGGACCACAATACAATGTCGGGGAGCAGCGCGCTCAAAGTTGGTCTACCTAATAATTTGCGCATCTTTCGAAGGATAGTGACTCAGGTTATGTCAGGTCGCCGAGCTATGACGCCATCCTGGAAGGCTTGCAGAGCCATATTCACGCAAACTGCGTACATCGGCGGTTGTCGGGCAAGAAACCTACACCAATGAGGACGTTTGGGCATGCAATGGGCACAATCAGACAGTGTTGATGTTTCGAGGTCTTTTCGAAAGGCTATGACGTCTTTCAGGTGTAAATGGTTAGTTATCTCCGACGACTTTTCTTATGTTAAGCCCTCCCTAAGGGAAATGCTGACACCAAACATGATTCAGAATTATTCCAACTATATTTCGCTATAAAACTGTTGTTCGAAGTAGCAAAGCTAAGCTGAAAGCAAAACACTGCCAATCATTCTAAAAGAGTCTGCGTCGTCAAAATGCTGTACACAAGTTACGGAACATGTTTACACGCTACTTATCCAGTGTAGCTCCCCTCCTCAGACGCAAAATATTTACGGAAGTATCACGAGACAGGTAATGCATTACCCTACGCTGTACAGTAACACAAGTGTCAGCCTAGATTACTAACTTGAACGGAGGAATAACTTGGCGTATGTCTGTGCATGTACGGCTTGGCTTTGTGTTAACGGGTCGGATAGCTCCAGCTCACCACACTTGCCCACACTAGATGCTAGAAACACGGAAATAAAACCTGTAGCAAGTAGCTACACTATTCTGCCCATGCCCGCAACAGCGCTTCTCGATATCATAGCTCATGATTGTGTTAATCTCCGTTCGACACTATTCGAGTTATACACCGTAACACGGCGCGTTGGCGTTGTGTGTACCACAATGGGACACGTCGCACGTTGTATGCCAATTGTCCACATCATCAGCAGCAAAGGCGCGCGCACGGTTCAGCCAGTAGCTACCGTTGCGGAAGGAACTCGGAAAGTCGCTCCTGTGCCGTAGCGTCGCACCTGCGTAGTCGTCTCTGGCCTCCACATCGATCACCTTCTGCGACGCTTCGGTGACCAGCCGAACCGCTGTCCCAACGGCTTGCGCGTGCACAGAGTACGCTGGAATGCCGAGAGGAGTACGGACGACGCCTCTGATGTGGTCGTCTGACATAGTGAGGGTTATCGGAGGCTCAGAGGTCGTCTCACTCTCCCAGCTGATTATTTGTGTGTAGTCCACTAGCTTCCCTGAACGGCAGGGAGACGGAACGGGCGGACCTGGCCCGGCGCTCGTCCCTGAGCCGGCATCGCAGCACGCAGACACCGCCCTCTCACGAGCTGCCACACTCCCGCCCGACAACATTGCAGAAGCAGTGGCTCGAGTGAGCCCAATAGCTATCGCGGTGTAGCACTGGGCTCACTAGCTCCGCCAGGCGCGGATGGAACACAGTCAGGAGCACAGCGCTTTTGAACAGGTTCTTGGCACCGTCCTGTCAGTTTCGCTGTCCTGACTGTCCAGTTCCGCTCTTCGTATGAAACCACATCGCTGCGGAGTTTCCAACAATGAATGAACTAGTTCCTCCGATGGAAGCGTGCACCATCCGTGCAGCCGCAGGACTCGGCAGGCGCAGTTGACCAGCGTGCGTGGTTCACCGACCCAATCGTGTCGCCTGCCACACTAGCTGGGACACAGCCAGACTGCAGCCACTTCGCCAGCTGACGCAGCAGCATCTGGTCACGGCTGAGCTGCACCAGTGCGTCGCTGCCAACCGTCTCAGCCTCGCCGCCCGGCGCCGGAGTGAAATCTGCCGCTTGCACAGTTCCATCGGCGCCGGCGGGTCGCGTGACCCGTCCCGCCGACGGGTCCGGTGCGTCCGCCCAACTTTCGGCACTTGTCGCGACGTTGACTTCGGACCTGTCGCGCTTCCGCCCAACTTCCGGGAACGCTTGGCGCAAGTTGGGCTCATTTGTGCGCAGCCGGCACGTGAACCGGTGCGCCAGGGCCGCGTGTTCGACAGTTCAGACAGCCGGCGCGTCCCGTCGCGTGGCCCGGTGTTGACACCGGTGCCGTCGCACCTCAGCACTCCGATGTCGGCATCAATCTCACTCGATGTGGCCCGCAGTTCCAACATCGCGCGTGCGGCGCGACCAGATTGGGGTGTGAAGGGTGTCACATATACGCCCCTTCGTTCTGATATTTGGTGGTTTAAGGTATTAGTGGTTTAATATATGCAGTGGTTTAAGGTAAGAGCAAGTCGTAGAGGTAACTAACCTCGTATGACCTTATGAGGGTCCTTGGCCTTTCTAAAATTACCTAAAATTATGTCGATATTCACTGATTGTGTCCACTGCGTACCAAATTTACGTTTATTATTTTTATATTATTATTTTTGTATATTATGTATTACGTTTACTGCCCCACAGCTGTCAATACACGCAGTTTTGCGTAAGAATGGCTCAACGTGCCTCCAAGGACGACATCATAACTCGGTGACCTGACATGATCTTGGCCAATTTTCTTCTTCGAAAGACGCACCAATGATGCATCATCTGGTATACCACGTTTGAGCGCGCCGCCGCCGGCCGATTTCTCGTCGTCGTAGAAAATGCACAAAAAATGGTGGGAACCACCCGGGTGTGAACGTACATAAAGTCATAAAGTCATAAAGTGTTACCAACGGTATCGGCCAAATTTTCGCAATAGCCTGCCGGTAGCGCTCGTAGTATCAGACAAAGGTAGATGGTGTCTTGCTGATGACAAAGCGCATCTACGATATGCTGTTTTCAAGTATGATATGCGATTTAGTCAATATACAAAACATTTTGCCAATAGATGGAGCACTTCCGACCCCCAACCTATAAATAAGCCCGGGGCCTCAAGTAGGCATGGGTTAATTCGCGTTTGGTGGGTGTTTTCTTGTGTGTTCGGGCATGCACCGTTATATTGTCGCCCATGATTGATGATTAACTGACGATACGCCCACACGCAGGCAGCTTCGGATCAGTTCCGACTGTCATGGATTTGAAGCGCAGCACTCGTCTACACAGCTCCCTTTATTCCCATTGGCCAGCGGCATACGGTTTGTTTCTTGTTTATTGCTTATTGGGTGGCTTACGACGCACTTCATGCACGATCACGGCTGATGGCACCGCCCACACTGTTCCGCCGGTGGGCCGCGGGATTTGGAAATGTTCCGAGTGGTGCGAGTGTTGAAACTGGACCTTAGTATCCAGAGCTCAACACCTCAACCACTAGACCACCCCCGCTCCGGAATCCGATTTTGTATGACGTCACCAATGCGCGTATTTTACCCGCGTCCCATGCGTGAAAGAAGCGTTCGTGTTACCAGGTCATTAGACGTATTGCTTAGTGCCAGCAATGATCAGCGTACCGCGTGCACTGTGCTTGGATGCTTAGGTTGTAATGCTGGAAACTCGTGGAAATCCGACGGCCGCCGATGGTGAACACACATTTAGTGAATGAAGATAAAATACACACGATAGTTCAAGGTCACCAAATGCGACGACAAAGCACCAAACATGGCACGGATATATGCTCATGAAGCATACCGAAGCTTAGCACCTCACTATGGTGGCTAGATTTCAATCCTGCCCAGTGCCCATGCGGTGTCAGGGGCGTAGCGAAAAGGCCCCAGCTCTTCTCCTGCCACACAGTATCATGAGAACCGAGTCATTTCGAGCTCGTGATGGTGCATGTCAACTTCACAACTTCAACTTCACAAATGGTGCATTTCAACTTCACACTTCAGATGGTGCACTTCATTTCAACTTCAACTTCAGATGGTGCATTTCAACTTCACAAATGCCCCTTCGGAACTTAGCACAGCTTCCCCTTGGTAAGCGAACGAACGAACGAACCCCAACGGTGGCGCATTACATTGCTGAACGGACCCGAAAACATGCCCCGACGACTAACTGATCAATGCCAATACTAACAGATCCAGACCACTCAATAATGAAACGAATCATTTCATCGTGCAATGTTGTATTGCATTGCACAATCCCGGTCGCCTTCTCCGATCTCCTTGCCCGGCTCTCTCCCCGGTCCCCTTCACGGTCCCCTTCACGGTCCCCTTCACGGTCCTCTTCACGGTCCCCTTCCCGGTCCCCTTCCCGATCCACTTCCCGGTCCCCCTCCCAGCCCCTGTCCCCTTCCCCAGTCCCCTTCCCCGGTGCCCTTCCCCGGCCTCCTTCCTGGGTTCCTTTTCCCGGTTCAATCCCCAGTTTCTGGTCCATTCCGCCGTTCCCCTTCGCGGTCCCATCCCAGAACCGGCCGTATTCCCCGGTCCCCTTCACCGGTCCCCTGCACCGGTCCCCTCCACCAGTCTCCTGCACCGGTGCCCTTCACCAGTTAAATTCCTGGCTCTGGACTCGACCAGGTGGATCCATGACGCAAAGCACCAGCGCCACGGCATGGATTTGAACGCTGTGCCTAAATGTTAAAAGTCGAGCCTTCTACGACGAAGGCACCGACCAAGGCACCGACGAAGGCACCGCGCCCGCGAAATAATCCATATACATATATGAGCTGATTAAGTTTCCCTGCGCCCGGCGCAGGGTTCGATCCTTGGCGTAAAAATTCCCGTTTTGAGCTGCGTGCGAGGATGACGATTGCGAGCAAAGCATGGGCGTTGATTTCTGAAAATTATTGGGGGGGGGGGAATACATGAAGGCAATGGGCGGGCCCAAATCGATTAGAATGGGAGCACTGCTTAGGGTTCCATGTTAGTAGCTTAAATTATTGGGGGCAAAGGCAGCATTGAAGGGGCACTTGCCCCCTCAAAGGTATATGACACAACACCACTCGAGCAAAGTGCCTGTCGCAGATAATATATCAAGATCCCGTAAGCGTTAGAAGGATTTGGGCTATCGGTGTAAAACACGATTGACCGGAAAGTGATATGTGATGAGGACGTTAATGAAGTGGGAACAGAGCCGGTTGTATTGGTCTCGACATGCACATCATCGTGTTCCAATAATTGACCCCTGTTGCACGACAGGTGTCGATGGGCAATGGTAGATGTGTAGCCGGTACATGGTGCCGAGCAACGCAAGCAACGGCGCTCCGCCATTTTCAACCGCTTTGCAACACCAGACACGATCGTGAAAAACGATGAAAACGCCGCTTCTATCTTGCACCCCTCCCCTGGGTGCACGTGCCGCGTGTAGCAAATGTGCTTACGCTGACGAGTTTTGACATTGTCCTGGCTGCACAGGGGTGTTTGCACCATGTCGATCAGTTGAGTCGTTGCCGAGCTATGCTGCGTACGTTCAAGCCGTCCGGCGTACCGATGTCGGTTAAAACCCGTCACTAAGCATTATAATTGCGAGTGTTATTACAGTTGGAGCCGGTCGATATGGCCTCAACTCGTTCTCACCTCACTCAATCGCCCTCCGCATGATACGTACTGGTCCGATCGCAGCGAAACTATCATCAATGGGTAGAGACCACTGAGTGCTTTCACGTGGTGTTCCTTCCGCCCCAATAGTAAGCCATGTGAACACCGGCACGCGTCGAAACATGCGACACACAGCTTTGTCGGAACATTTCAATCCCAGTGAAATAATGGTATGGAGTGCCTCTCAGTAATGGAAGTTTGTCCACATTTCAAGTTCGTGCCACGTTTGACTGTTGTGTACGTATGCTGTCTGTTTAATCGAACCCAGAAAATCAAAACCCCTCACTGTTCGGCCTGTGCCCGATGCCGAAAAGTTGCCCTCACTCCTTCCAATCCCCATCCTGAGTCTATGGGCGAAATTATCACGTGCCACGTCGTTCACGTGCAACCCACGTGTACGGGAGCAGAGTCCATGCTGATCGTTGCTGTTGCATTAACACTGAACCCACCATCCGAGCGGAAAATTCCGATTCAACGACATAAGGTCAGCCCCACGCTTGTCCTGCCATCAACTAATTAACATGGCTCAGTCAGCTGACTCTGAGTACTGTTGCAAACGGAACTGAATTGGTAAGAATTAGCAGCGCTTTGTGGGACTCGAACCCACACTTCACAGCGCACGGTTCACCAGTCCAGCGTCCTACCACGTCACTACCTAGGACTAAATCATGAAATACTGAGGACACTCTTGAGCCCCTTCCGACGCATTTGATCCATGAATATGTCTGAGCTATCTCTGGAGTCATCACAATATCAACAAAGTCAACAAGTGAAATAAATTTGCACTAAAGAGCCATACGATTGAAGGCAAGGTTGCGTAATTGGCAGGCTATGACCTTTGCAGCAAACTACTGTTATCACCGCATTTACTGCCGAATTATCAACTAGTTGAGAGAATCTTTTGCAGTGCGTCTTCTTAAGGCGGCGACTAAAATAAATGTTACGAAACAGAGAACGCATTTCGGCGCGGTTAGCGCGCCGAAAATGTTCGGATTTCCGTGGTGAAAATCTAGACGCTCTCCAAGTCTCCACAATCTCGAAAGAAACGGGGGCCGTGCTCTCGGCCACTGATGCTCTCGGCTGGGCCTCTGATCTTGCGTCATAGTTCTGCACGTCATATTTTCAAGTCAGGTGAGGCGTCGTTCACGTTGGTGCGTTTCTTAAGTTTCTTCTTGAGGCACTTCAGTGAAAGGTCTCGTCTTGGACATGACAAGGCAGCTATTCAACTGAAAAGGATACTTCACAGCAATGCAGCACAGCTGTTTAAAGCAGTGAAAATGAGCAGCTTTAAACATGGTGAAACCATTACCCGCGATATCAAGCATGAAACAGATAAACGAAGGCACAGGTCAACACAGCCTCACGGGTAAGGAACAGGGCTGGTGCCGTGGCGAGTGCTTGGATATTGGCGGCATTCCTTTGAAGAGTGCATTGTACGACCTTCGCAATCTAATTGCATTACCTATGATATCTTTTAATCACCGCAATGCCTGCAAAATCAGAACAACTCCATCTCACCCAAGCTGTATCCGCCCCATGTAAGTGTACACGTTCTAAGACTGGAATTACGTCGCACAATAGCCTGATAATAGTTGTTGCCAAATTCGGCGAAAATGTCTAAAATAAATTTAAGGAATCAGATGAAGGAAAACAAGTTAACAGAAATAAGGTTTGTCGCCCATGGCAGCCAAACAAGTTGCTTGTGCCGCTCTCGTGTAAAACACATGTTCGAAACTCTCTAAAAACGCTTCCAAGTGTCTCATAATTGCTCATGTAGCACGATAGTTCATCAATACCGCCAATTACATAAGCAAAGAATCGTGGTAAAACGATTCTTAGAACGGTAGAACGATCGTGGCATTCGATACTTTTCTGAACGCCTGAATCGAATCTGTTCCGAACGCAATGGTATTGACAGATAATTTGTCACACCAGGTCAATGCAGGCCACCATTGTCAATAATTGGTAGATATGTCATATACCACTTCCTCACGTATACTATAAGATTGGGACTATATAACTATATACTATATAGTTAGTCATAGGACTATAAGGTTAGGACAAAGGGTGTGTGTTGCTGTTAGAGGATATCGCTAGACTTCGTGAAAAGCACCCGCCTCAATAGTGCTTCAATGGGCGAGCTAGCCAAATAGCGAGATATACATGCCACAAGTAGCAGTGAGACGTCATTCAATAGCTCTTCACAAGCTCCATCGAAAGAGTTATTGCGAGCGGTGGCGATGCCGGAGCGAGTAAATTCCCGTGTCAATGGCACAGAAGGACAGGAGCAAGGCAAACAAAGGCGCGGCGCAGAAGACATCAGGAAAAGACAGAGTATGGCGGTGGCATGATTCAAAATCGTAGATTTAGATTTAGAGTGACTAAGTCACGATAAATCTCTATCGGAGATTTAATACATGGCGGTCGGTTTTCTAAAGTTGTCGAGAAATGTTTGTCTGTGTGTGTGTCTGTCTGTATGTGCCGCTTCAACGCATGCTGTGCGAAAACGGCCAGGCGGATTTCGCTCAAACTTTAACACGTGATGCGTCGGTACGGGGGACAGATTATGACACTGGTTTCGGATTGCGCGTGTCACGTGCGCACGTGCCACGTGCCGTCAACTGGGGTCATGTCGACATCAGTTAGCAAGGGCCACAGCATATACCACAGGTCGCACGAGTATGAAACTTTGTGCAAACACGCGCCCCACAGGGAACTGTGTGCTTTTGTGGCCGGCGGCCGGGTGCACGGTACCGTGCGACCGCCAAGCGCGTGCATCTGTTTTGAGTTGAGCACCTACGAGCTGAGACCGGCGCGTACTAGAGCCATCAATGGTGGACAGGTACCCCGTCACATGGGCTATCCGGCAATGTACAATTTGTAGGGGTGGGCGAAGCATAGCGCGTGCTATGCGCTCCGATTCGAGCGACGCCTCCACTCCTGTTTAACATGGGGCTGGGGCTCTTTCAGACGAAAATCCCGATCGCCACATATTTGCGTCCGGCTCGGCTCACATCGTGGTGAATGAGGGATGTGTCACACCACATGAAAGCCCACAGTGTTGGCTAGCTCTTGTGCACAATTTCAGTGCGATCGAGGCAATGTACTGCACGTGAGCGACACTGATGTGATGGGAGAACGGGTTGCACCGAAATCCTCTATCGCCAATTGGTTTAACGTGTGAAACGTGGATTTTTACGTCCGAATATGATCGAGTTTTGCGCGCCGAATCGGCTCGGTTTCAACCGGCATAGCTCGCAAGCCAATGAACCGATCGACACCAAACCGACACCACGGTGTAGCCAAGACAATCTCCAAGTTCAATAGTGTAAACATTTTTGCCGCACGTGGCACGTGCACCCGGAGGAGGGGTGTAAAGAAATGGTGTCCATTTTCATCGTTTTTCACGATTGGGTCTGGTGCTGGAAAACTGATAAAAGTGATGGTACGCCGTTGCCTGCATTACCCGGTTCCATGTACCGGCTACACTTTCCCCGTTGACTATGGGCACCTACCGCATACCAGGGGTCAGTCATCGCGACGAGAGTGGTAGGTGTCCTGAACCGTAAAATAGACGCTGCTTCCCACCCCATCAGCGTCTCTGTCAGGCCCCATTTTGAATAAAAAGTTATATGCATGCATAACCCAAACTGCTGTGATTCCCACGGTACCTATATATTTTATCCATATCAAATACTTTTCCTACAATCAATACTGCCCTGAAGCATTACCAAACATCATTTTCGGGCTTCTCAACCGGCTCATTGCATCGATGAATCGGTGGGTTTGCTGGAACCAACTTCATCGGTTGAAAATTATTCAGGTCGCAAGTGCTACCCCGCCAGCCAAGCCACCATTGGAAGGATTCTGCATCGGTGAATATATCTTCCGGTGTTTGGAGAGATATACAGCTGTGTTATAAGGAATATAGAAGTGAAATTTAAAAGGGGCTGGGAAAATCAGATCAAATGTAGTCTGAATAGGTCAGGTCATGTCAGGTCAGGTCCTGTTAGGTTAGGTTAGGTTTGGTTGTATTGGGTTAGGTTAGGTTGGGTTGGGTTAGGCTAGGTTAATGCAGATTAGTTAATTTCGTGTTACCTCGGTTCAGATCAACTTGGGGTGGGTGTATCCTACACGATCTATACATAAGCTATGCATGCTTTTACGATCAATCGCTCGTGCTGCCACGCCAGCCAAGCTAGCGTGAGAAGAATTGGCTAGGTGAATGTAACTTACTCTGCATACCGGGAATTGCAGCTGTGCTATAGGAAGTATGGAAATGAAGGTAGGCGAGAGCAGGGAAGGTCAGATCAAATGATGTTTGCTTAGGTCAGGTCATGTTAGGTTAAGGATAGGCTAGGTTAGGTTTGGTTAAGTTATGTTAGGTTAAGTTATGTTAGGTCAGATTACGTTTGGCTAGGTTAGGTTATGATAGGCTAGGATACGTTTGGTCAGGTTAGGTTAGGTTAGGCTAGGTTAGGGTGGGTTAGGTTAGTGTACGGTAGCTAATTTTTGGCTACCTCCACTAAAAGCTGCTCGGGTAGGGGACATGGGGGCGGGTATAATCTACACTGTGTATGCGTTAGCTATGCATTGAGGCACTTTTACGATTTTGAACACACCAACATGGTTGGTTTGCACCTAGTTCAAAATCGTAGATGGGATTTCGAGTGGCTATGTCACAAGAAATCTCTATCGGAGATTTAATACATGGCGGTCGGTTTTCTAAAGTTGTCGAGAAATGTTTGTCTGTGTGTGTGTTTGGTGTGTGTATGTGTGTATGTGTGTATGTGCCGCTTCGACGCATGCTGTGCCAAAACGGCCGGGCGGATTTCGCTCAAATTTTCACACGTGATGCGCTGGTACGGGGGACAGTCTATGGCGGTGGTTTCGGGTTGCGGGTGACACGTGGGCACGTGCCACGAGCCGTCAACTGGGGTCATGTCGAGATCAGTTAGCCAGGGCCACAGCATATACCACAGGTCGCACGGATGTGAAACTTTGTGGAAACACGCACCCCATAGGAAACTGCGCGATTGTGTGGTCGGCGGTCGCGTGCGCCGTACCGTGCGACCGCCAGGCGCGTGCATCTGTTTTGAGTTGGACACCTCCAAGCTGAGAGCGCCGCACACTAGAGCTATCAAATATGGTGGACTGATAGCCCGTCACATGGGCTATCCGGCAATGTACAATTTGTAGGGGTGGGCGAAGCGTAGCGCGTGCCATGCGCTCATATTCGAGCAACACCTCCACTCCTGTTTAACATGGGGCTGCGACTTATCCCGAAGAAAAACGCGACCGCCTTCATATTGGCGCCCGGCTCGGCCCACATCACAGGGAATGAGGGATGTGTCACACTACGTGAAAGCCCACAGTGTTGGCTACCCATTGGGCACAATTTCGGTGCGATCGAGTCAATGTGCTGCACGTGAGCGACACCGATGTGATGGGAGCACGTGTTGCGCCGAATCGGCTTAGGTTTGGTTAGGTTTAGTTAGGTTAGTTTAGGTTAGGCTAGGTTAGGCTAAGCTAGGCTAGGCTAGGCTAGGTTAGGTTAGTGTAGATTTGCCAATTTTGGGTGAACTCAGTTCAAACCCGATGGAGAGCGTAATGGCTTGAATCGATTTTGAACACACCAACATGGTATTGGGGTTGGTGTGCATCTAGTATCACAGGCAGTCAGGGATAGGCGTAGTATGACGGTGGCAGTTTGCCTCAGGCATTCAGAGAAAGGCAGGGTATGCGTATGCCATTTATGGAATACGTGACGTTTATTCCGTAGCTGCACCTTTTCCTTCGTTCTGTCTATTCCGTCGAGTGAGAAATGCCCGTAGAAATATTGAATATAATTATCTTGAAACAGATTCAGCAAACACCTTCAAAAAAGAGGAAATTCTGTGGTTATTTTACTTAATTTCCAGTCAACAAAACGTATAAACAACACTGGCAGCATACCTCAGACAGTCAGGAAAGACAGAGTATGGCGGTGGCCGTGTACCCCATGCAGTCAGAGAAAGGCAGAGTATGGCGGTGGCAGCATATCTCAGGCAGTCAGGGAAGGGCAGAGCATAGCGGTGGCAGTATACCTCAGACAGTCAGGGAAAGTAGAACATCTCAATTGGTGGGCGGGGGATTTTACTGGCCCTAGTGGCCAAGGGTCAGTGATGAACCTACGTTGTTCTAGCGTCATGACGCATGATAAATTTACTGCAGTGGTCAGGACAGTGCCTCTCAGTCTGAAAAAAATCAGGGCTGCCAGACACCAGCAGGCTGCGGCAGTCACCGGTGTCCCCCGTCCCCCCTCCTGACATTAACAAATGTCCTGCTTACGCGAACAGGGGCGGATCCAGGAATGTTCATGGGGAGGAGACACCTTATTCACGTGTTTTGCCTTTCCCTTTGAAATGGCCGTTTTTGCTGAAAACAAAATCGGTTGAGCGGGGAGGGGTGCACTCGAGCCTTCCTGATTGGGCGCCACCTCTCCACGGTAGGGGGGGGCACATACCCACAGTGCTGCCCCGCATCCGGCCCTGTCGCGGCTCTCACGCCGGTGCGTGTTCCGACAGAATCGCTAAGTATTCAGGGAAGGCATCGGATCGATGCCAGCCCATCCACTAAAAAGCAGATTTCTCTGCGCAAAGGCACGAGAAGAAAAGATGCCAAGGCGTTCAGTCAGCCGACTCGGTGTTCTCCCTCCCCACACGCGCTCGGATGGCCCAAGGCCGCACTTTAGCGTGCACGCACGCACGCACATTCAACGGAGATGCAAACGTTTTTTTTTTCAGGTGGAAGACGGCGACCACGTGGGCATCCTGCTACCAAGTGCCTCCAAGTGGTCGTTAAAATGGATTGTTGCGGCTTGTTTGTTCATTGTTTGTTTGTATGTTTACTGGGTGGTTTACGACGCACTTTACGCACGATCACGGCTAACGGCGCCGCCCACACTGCTCCGCCGGCGGTCCGTAGGATTGGGGATTCTTGCGGCCTGACGCAAGCATAAGTTCCCAGGCGGCCCCTTGCGAGCTGTTAAGCACGAGTTCGAAACGAACCCCCACGTCCTGTCCTCGTAAGCCCCATATTGATGACAGGTGGGTGCGCCTGCGTAACTACGCGCCTGCCATTGCCTACAACTGGCAATGAAACAGCACTAAAGGCGAAAACACATTGAGTATAAATTACATGCGATATCTAACTTCCATATGCTTCATATAGCGTATTTACCGATGAGCCACACCAAAGCGTGTGTGCCACCTATGTATGTTTAGCTCCAGCAAATCGATCCGACCAATCACCTACAAGCTTTCAAGGATCGGGCTTTCCATCTCTTTGGGAGCAGCTGAGCTTCCATCATCGATGGCTGTAGGCACATAGATCAAGCAGGTCCACTATCCTACCGACTTTTTGAAACAAGTAATATCAACGCTATCGCTTTAGCAGGGAAATGCATGGCCTGACGAAATGCTTTGAGTGAGAGCTTAGCTGATTCCAACTTCTTCCGGAAGGATTTTGGTGGAACTCAACGACTACTTCAGGCTCCATCTCCATCACAACCGCACCTTGACCTCCAGCCAATCACAAGCAGGGTCTGAGGGCTACGTCTGCTCCTCTTGCCCAATCTCGCCTTCACCACAGCCCCATCCACGAGCAGTGTCTGTAGGATACGTCACTTCCTCCTGCCCAATCTCGCCTACACTCCAGCCCCAATCACGGTGTCTGTAGGATACGTCAGCACGTCTCCCTTCTGCCCACGTCTCGCCTACACCCCAGCCCCAATCACAGTGTCTGGAGGATGTCAGCACGTCTCCCTTCTGCCCACGTCTCGCCTACACCCCAGCCTCAATCAGTGTCTGGAGGATACGTCAGCACGTCTTCCTACCACCCACACCTCGCCTACACCCCAGCCCCAACCAAAGACAGTGTCTGGAGGATACGTCAGCACGTCTGCCCCTCCTACCCACATCTCGCATACACCCCAGCCCCAACCACAGGCAGTGTCTGGAGGATACGTCAGCACGTTTTCTTCCTGCCCACACCTCTCGCCTACACCCAGCCCCAACCAATGTCTGTCACTTCCTCCTGCCCACACATCTCGCCTTCACCTCAGCCCCAACTAGTGTCTGGAGGATACGTCACTTCCTCCCGCCCACACCCAGCCCCAACCGCAATTTCTGGAGTATACGTCACTTCCTCCCGCCCACACACCTCACCTACACCCCAGCCCCAACCACCGTGTCTGGATGATACGTCACTTCCTCCTGCTCACACCCCAGCCGACGGTCGGCGTGACCCACTCACCTTGGTGGCGAGTGCCGTCGTCGACACCGGCAGATCGTCGGCCACGACGGTTCCGGCGCGGCTGGCCGACGCGACTGCCGCCGTCACACGTCGGCGGCGACGGGCGGCCGCGGCGCGCCGCCCCCGCCGACCGCGGGCGTCACCTTTTTCGATCCGATGACATGTCTGGGAGGGGTGGTGTGGGGGTGAGGGGGCGGACTAACGGCACTAGCACGGCTAATATATAATATAATAACTAGCACGGCTAACAGGTCAGGCGGCAATGCTGGATCCAGGGTGTGTGGGGGGGGGGGGCAACGGCATTCCGGTGCTGTCTCCAAAGTGGATGGTTTCGGTGGAATATATATATATGTATATAATGTCTCCCAAATTAGATACATACAACGTTGAAAATGTTTCGCAACAGCTCTTGCACCACAGTTGCCTAACTTTGACTACTTCTTTATTTTTCATGTGGATCTTTTTCCCTCCAATAAGCCGAATCTGAATTCCTGGATCGGTTAGTATCGGCTGGTGCAAGTCTGCCGTTTCACGCCAGACACTTTGTCCACGTGCGCCGCTCCAGTCGAAAGCGACGTTGGACAAGCATCAAACACAACAAACAAACACAACACAACACGCGACAGCGCGCGAGCACTTGGCGCCACGACACCGCCGGCTGCAGTTGGCGCCAATTGGCGCCGTTGGCGCGCCCGACGGCGGTGACCCGCTATCGACGCCGACGGACGTCGGCGCGCCTGACCCGGATTCCTTCCGGGCAGATCTTGACTTTCCGTAATGTCTGCCGTTTACACTGGGCGTGAGCTTAATTGAGATTGGATCTTCACCACCCCGGACCCATCCTCCCCCACCCTCGCACTGTGTGCACTATAAACAGCTATAGCTGTTTACGTTGGCAATGTGTGTAGAATCCACCAGCGTGAGACAGAGCGTGGAGCGAGTGGGGGTAGGAGACTGGCTATGTGGAGACGCTGTGCTACATATAGGACTGGCGTGTAGGACGCATAGGATCGGGAGTACTGCACACAGTCGAAGGCAGGGAAATGTTTATCAACTACAACCACGCGCCTTTGGCAAACTCACGGGTACTGGACGGCTAGCGCGGCGCGCTGAGGGGGAGGTGGGGGGGGGGGTCGCCTTTAAACGCGAGAAAATCGCCTTTAAACAAGGTGCATCAGAGGAAATCGGGATGAGATTGGCAATGCCAATTTCAAGAGCATAAAGAGCAGAAACGTACGACCACCACCGTAAGAAAACAAGGAGCAACATTTGTGCGATTTAACAATAAATGCTTCGCCATCATAGTCTTGCTGTGCGTGGTGAAACAATTTATTTATACACATACCAGTACGTCATTTTACAGTGATCAAGCATGCCTCGAGTCCTAATGCGAGTGCAGAAAACAGGACGCGTGAATGCGGGCAGAAGTCAAAAGCGAGGCAGTCTGTTCAGACCGGTTAGTGAGTTATTTGGGCTTTAGGGTGTTTCGACCAGACCTGGTCATTCGGGCCGTACCAGTCGCATGCACTTTCGTGTTTCCTGCATAAACAAGGATAGTGAAGTAGCTCGGGTCGTGTCTTCTCTCGTGCTTTGTATACTCATCCATTTGGCTGCCTGATAGTTTTTTTTTTACTTGGACTAGTAGAGTAGATTCTTTACTTGGCAGGCCGGATACGATGCACACCCTGGCAAACAAACCCTGGTATTGTATTGTATTACGTTGGTGTGCGAATGTTTGCTGCGCGTCTGCTCCCACCATCAACCCATCATCCGGTATTTCACCAACATCCATTCACAACATTCGCTTAGAGCTCTCCTCGGGAATGAGCACCCGGCACTCCTCGAGTTACTTTTCCGCTTTCTACAACACACCAAACTCTCTGAACTGATCTAAAGCCTCCGTTGCATTTACCTGATCCAAGCAAGCATGATATGCAGTTAAAAGTTAGATGACACGCGCTACACTCCTCACTGGCTGTATGACTCCGCTCCACACCTCCTCCTCTCCGACGTCGCAAAACACATACATATAGGTTATCTCACACTAGGTAGACAGGAACCGATCCAATTTGGCCAAAACGGACGGATTTCCTTTTAAATTGCGCTTGGTTTTTTACCTACGGGCATTCCAAGCAGCTTGGTTTTTCCCTTTTTAGGGGTTTCCAAGCTTTAACTTAGCATATACCGACACATACAAGGTCGGGCCTGAATCCCACGACTCGCTCTGGGTGACAGGCCTCTGCTTCGCTTCGCTTCAGGTCTCAGGTGGGCAGTGGAGTCTCTCCGTAGGCTGTGAAGCTGTCCACCCTCCAAACGACCTTCCATTGTTATGATTGTATGCATGCATGTATGTCTGAACATGCACCTGTTTACCATGTATGTATCGTGCCCCTACGCCATGTTTCTTATTTGACGGCGTCTCTCCTTTCTTGCCTAATTGATATAACCGGATGTCACATAAGCCGGATTAACGTAATTCCTTCTTAAACGTAACAATCTCTAGCAGATGACACTTTGCCTCAGCTAAAGATTTAGGGGAAAAAAATATCACCAAAAGCCTCTCCACCTACGAACGTTGTCACGCTGCCAAGGTATGAAGAAAAAACGTTGAGTTTTCGAAGACAGAAACGTGCCTACTAATGTGCCATAAAATCCTGACAGGAAGGTGCAGCTACCGGGTTCCCTACCACGGCTGGAGTTTTCGTTCGTCAAACCATGCCAATTCTTCGTGTTAAACAACAGCACGTATCGCCGACGTTATATTACACAGCACACACATCACAGGAACACACTCGAATGTACAGAGCGCAGACGTTCGGCGGCGTCGGTGGTGCCCGGAGCACCTTGCGTCCCTCCACAGGGCACCGCACAGCACCACACTAGGTCAGTCCAGGGCACGACCTGATGGTATGCCTCCACCCGGGAGACTCGGACCCCGGACCACGGGAGACCGTCGCACCCTCGCCCGCCCGACATTCCTTCCACCCGAGAACAACACAAATCAAACACGGGTAAAAAAAATTAAATCGTAGGTGCGGATATAATTCACGGGGATGTGTACACGTAATTGAAAGCGTTACAGTTCAGTAAAATACAAGACTTTAAAATTGTCAGATATCGCATAACCCCCGCAGTGAGGGGAGTCATTTTGACCCCGCCTAAGGGTTTTCGCAAACTCCTAGCCCGTGCAAGATATCGCTTTGAAGCTTGGCGTACCTTCCGACAATCAATGAGCGCACATTGTGTCACACAAATTGAGTTCCAGTCTCGGCAGCACCCGAGAGCTACGGTGGTTCCACGCTGTCACGACCTCAATTCAACACGGCCTCTAGATGCTGTTATTGGGGTTTAGGGGCGCATCAACTGCATAGGTTATACAGCGGCCTTTAGATGTTCACTGAAATTTTTTTCGTAAACAAACCAACCAAGCACTTTTCACATAGTGAAAAGTGAAATATAGATATATAGACAAATGGCGAAAGAAAAGCACAAAACACAAAACGTGAACTCGGGTCAGGTCGCTAGCCCAGATGTAAGTTCCTACTGAAGTATTTGCTGTATAGCTTCGTAGCCACTAAACATTTTCAGAAAACCCCGAATGTACGTGGTCGCAAATTACGCTCCCTAAACGTACTAAATGCTCCACGTTATTATTTGGTCATGCCACTGATATATGACTTTCATGCCACCGAGATATGACTTTCATGCCAGTGAGATATGACTTTCATGCCACTGGACTATAAAGGCTCAAGGGTGGAGCTACACAATTCCGTCTGCCGCGTTTCCCTATCTTGCTTAGAACAAATGTTTGTACGTGGGTCAAAATTCCCCCTCCCCTCGCACTGCGAGGGTCCAGACATTATATCTCACCGCGAGTGTTAATGGGTGTCTCAGCACGTCCGTAATGCCGCTCCGAACAGACGATATTCACAGTCGGGGTTGCATACTCACGAGAACAGCATTTGGCTACTGCCAGCAGCTACAACACCCCGCCCTGCACAGCAACGGGAACAAACCTAATGCAGCGGGCATGCCCATGCTTGTTTTTAGTTTTGAACTTTTTTTGTACATTTTCCAGCTCGCAGCCAGTTCACGTCGTCAATGAGCACCATTCCGACACTCGCTCCATCCAACCACCATGTTCGACGGCTGACACTCGCACAGCCCGAACTCTGAGAGAAGAACACACACGTGGCACGCCCGCACCGGCGCCACACACGCGGTAACGCAGCGCGTCACACAATCCGTCCGACCCGACCGCGAGCCGACGTGACGCCGCCCGAATAAAGTAGGGCCGGGGCCGGCGTCGGACCGCCGGCAGCAGGTCCGCTGCACGGCTGCCGACCCGCGGGTCGGGGCTACTCCGCCGCCGACCCGCGGGCCGGGGCTACTCCGCCGCCGGCGCCGCGGGTCTCGCCCACAGCAGAGCACGCGTCACGTCACGGCGGTCGGCACATTGTACATCACACTCCAGGTCCCGCCTCCGACACTGGGCGCCGCACCCACCATATTGTACAGGGCACTCCAGGTCCCGCCTCTGACACTGGGCGCCGCACCCACCATATTGTACAGGGCACTCCAGGTCCCGCCTCTGACACTGGGCGCCGCACCCACCATATTGTACAGGGCACTCCAGGTCCCGCCTCTGACACTGGGCACCGCACCCGTCAACCCTCATATCGCCCACATCACAGTCCCACCTCTGACACTGGGCATCGCAACAACCACATTACATATCGCCCACGACACCACAGATCCCACCTCTGACACTGGGCACCGCACCCTCCACCCTACATATCGCCCCATCCTAGCCAAGCCGACCGCTACTCCGCGGCGCAAAGCACGTATAATACAGCCCACACACCATCACGCAACGCCGTGATGTGGAGACGCCTCGTACACCATCCGGTGCCACAATGCCACATGTGTCGGCGCCGGTATGCCGGTATGCCACAATGCCACCACGTGGAGACGCCGTGCGACATCGCGCGCGCGGCGTTCCCGTGTGACCATCCACACAGTCCGGTGACGTTGCCCACGGTACAACCGCACAACTCGCCACACCGCCACCGCACGAACACCGCCGAGTGCGGCCACGCTCACCTGCACGCCCGCACGTGCATGCTGCTGTGTAAATGAGAATGACGTGACCGCGGAGCTCGTAACTGTGCACGAATGAGGTGCATATGTGGTGCATGCAAGCCTAGTGTGTGCACGCAGGTGCATGACGTCGGGAGCGTGGGGGACAGCGGGTCCATTCCCACTGCTCTTGACCATCACCATTACTCCTTCGGGTCAAAATGGCACTGGCCCCTCCAGCCCTCACCAGCGTTATACGTCTCTGAGTGCATGTACATAAATGAGCTTGTTTGTATACTTAACTTCGATGCATGTGTGTATGAGCATCCATATGTGTACGCAGCAGTATGTGTGACCGTTTGTATGTGTGTACTCGTACGCCGGACATCGACTCTGACAACAGATCGAACTGTCATTTTGGAAAAAGGACACTAGCCTACGCACTATGTTAACGAACACATGAGGGTGGCTGACCATCAAACGGGCACATTCACCAAATCGGAGCAAAACCAGTCTTTTGCCCGAACAACTCTCCTGCCAGTCCATTGGACCGACAAGCCACGCTTGGCCAGTCGGAACTTCCTCAGTACAGGGAACTTCCTCAGTACAAGGGCCTTCCTAAGTACCGGGGCCTTCCTCAGTACCGGGGCCTGCCTCAGTACCGGGGCCTGCCTCAGTGCAGGGGCCTTCCTCAGTACCGGGTCCTTACTCAGTACAGAGACCTTCTCAGTGCCGGGGCCTGCCTCAGTACAGGACTTTCCTCAGTACAAGGGCCTGCCTAAGTACAGAACCTTCCTCAGTACAGGAACCTTCTCTATTACAGGAATCTTCCGCAGTACAGGGGCCTTCCCTAGTACAGGACCTGACTCAGTCAGTACAGGGGCATTCCTCAGCACAGGGACCTTCCACACAGTACATGATCTTATCCAGTGCATAGACCTTCCTCAGTGCAGGGGCCTTCCCCAGTACAGAGGACTGTCTCGGCACGAGTGTCTTCTCGTCTTCTCCAGGACAAGAGCCTGCCCCAGTGCAGGAGCAGCCTGTCTCAGCACAAGTGTCCTCCACAGTGCCGTGGCCTGCTTCAGAACAGGACCTTCCCCATTTGTTGGTTGGTTATTGGTTTTACGACACGTCGACCGTTGAGTCATGTAGCGTCGCCAATCTCTCACGCCGATTGGGCGCGGACGAAGAGTAGCGACAGGTGAGACTCGAACCCACAACCTTTCGATTGTGAGACGAGCATCTTACCCCTAGACCACTCGTCCAGGACCTTCCCCAGCGCAGGGCCTTTCCAGCACAGGCTGCGCCGACACCGGCCCGGCCAGGACCCACTACTCCTCCTCCTCCTCCTCCTCCTCCTCGTCGTCGTCGTCACACAGCGCCCAGCACTCGTCGGCGGCCATGAAGTACTTGTTGGCGGTGCGGCCCTGCATGGCGGCCGACGCCTGCTCGGCGGCCGCCGTGTACAATTCGGCTGGAACACGCACACATAGGGGTCACAGGGGTCACGGGAGTCACAGCCGGACACAGCCGGGGTCACAGCCGTGGTCATAGGGGTCACGAGGGTCAGTCGGACACAGCCTGGGTCACAGAGGGTCACGGAGGTTACAGCCGGGGTCACAGAGGGTCACAGTCACGTCATAGCTGGATTACAGCCAGGGTCACAGCCACATCACAGCCGGGTCACAGGCCACAGGCCACAGAGGGTCACAGCCACATCACAGCCGTGGTACTCACAATGGTGGATCCACAGTCCACCTACAACAGCCCGGCTACTCACAGAAAGCCCACCGTCAGCGGGGACACCCCCCCCCCTAGTCACTCGCAGGGGGGGGGGGCGGGCATGGCGGCCAGATCACACAGTGGCGTCAATCGCAACTCAGTCACCCCCACCCGGTGGAGCCCTGGACAAATGGACACGATTCTAAAACAGGTGGTGTCGCTACCGACTGTAGCGCAAAGCCTGTATTAGCAGACGCACGCACGTCTTCCAAAGAATATGAACACGTATGGAACACAGGTAAAACGCGGGATGTTAATAGTGTTCGAACATTTGGGTTGCTTTGAGCAAACTTCCATTTTGATCAGCCACAGGCGGAACTTTTGACCGCCTAGCGGTTTGCCGTAGCTGGGCTCACTACGAAAAACCTCAAACGACGCCGCCAACAGTTAGAGATCGGAACTACCCGACGGCATGGAGCACATCAGCAGCCTGGACTACAGTCACCCTCACTGGTACTTCACTTCCGATGCCGTTGCCGATCTTCCGTGCACCGACACGTTCCCAGCCGAAGCATAGATGCGACTCTCCACTGGGACCTATCGCAGTGCGGGCGTGGCTCTCCACGTGCCGTTATCTGCCATAGCTTGGGCGCGTCTCTCAATGCGTACTCCGGGAGCACCAGTGCGCAAAACTCTGTAAAGCCGATTCGGTTCTTTAGACGCTGTGCGCTCTACTGTCGTCCGAGTAGGGTTCTCCGTGGAGCCAGTCGCATTACCTGCTCGGCTGAAGTCCGGCTCCAGGTTTGGTCCGCCGGTCCGCAGCAGGTGGGCGGCCTTGCCCAGCAGCAGGTAGGAGGGCTCATCAGACTCCCGGGTCTCCTCCGACTCCGTCTCCACTGCCCGCTTGTACCTGACATCAGAGCACACGTCACAATATGCGCACATTAAATACGTAATTATTATTAATTAATAATTAAATCTATATTAATTAATAACCAAATATTACCAACATGTATTAATGGCAAGATGACATATTATATGACAAATTGGTAACACAACAGATTTGTGTGAAGAATCCAACCCAAACGCACGAACGATATGTAATACACAGGGATACTCAGGGATCAGATTACGCTCCGGTCAGTCACCACCACACCGCGCCGGCGACCGTCGTCAGACAGCTGCCTGCACCGGTGACTGACCAGTGACCCACCACTCTGCACCAGTGACTCACCACACCCCACCGGTGACTGACCAGTAACCCACTACTCTGCACCAGTGACCCACCACCCTCCACCGGTGACTGACCAGTGGCCCATCACACTCCACCGGTGACTGACCAGTGGCCCATCACACTCCACCGGTGACTGACCAGTGGCCCATCACACTCCACCGGTGACTGACCAGTGGCCCACTACTCTGCACCAGTGACCCACCACCCTCCACCGGTGACTGACCAGTGACCCACCACTCTGCACCGGTGACTGACCAGTGACCCACTACTCTGCACCAGTGACCCACCACCCTCCACTGGTGACTGACCAGTGGCCCACCACACTCCACTGGTGCCTGACCAGTGGCCCATCACACTCCACCGGTGACTGACCAGTGGCCCACTACTCTGCACCAGTGACTCACCACACTCCACCGGTGACTGACCAGTGGCCCACTACTCTGCACCAGTGACCCATCACACTCCACCGGTGACTGACCAGTGGCCCACTACTCTGCACCAGTGACCCACCACCCCCACCGGTGACTACCATCACTCCACCGGTGACTGACCAGTGGCCCATCACACTCCACCGGTGACTGACCAGTGGCCCACTACTCTGCACCGGTGACCCACCACCCTCCACCGGTGACTGACCAGTGACTCACCACACTCCACCGGTGACTGACCAGTGACCCACTACTCTGCACCAGTGACCCATCACACTCCACCGGTGACTGACCAGTGGCCCACTACTCTGCACCAGTGACCCACCACCCTCCACCGGTGACTGACCAGTGGCCCATCACACTCCACCGGTGACTGACCAGTGGCCCATCACACTCCACCGGTGACTGACCAGTGACCCACTACTCTGCACCAGTGACCCACCACCCTCCACCGGTGACTGACCAGTGACTCACCACACTCCACCGGTGACTGACCAGTAACCCACTACTCTGCACCAGTGACTCACCACCCTCCACCGGTGACTGACCAGTGACCCACCACCCTCCACCGATGCCTGACCAGTGACCCACCCTCCACCGGTGACCGACTGACCAGCGGACCGCCTGGCTCCAGTCGCGCCGCTCCTGCAGGTAGGTGCCCAGCTCGCAGCAGCGCGCCAGCTCCACCATGGAGGGCCGGTCGCCGGCCTCGGCCGCCCGCTCCAGCAGCGACACGCCGCGGCGGCGGTTCTCCACCGTGTCATCCACCTGCCGCACAAGAACCTTCGACTATTTTACGACGCATTCAACCGCTAGGTCAAGAACAGAGGAATTATATGTAGGTGGTTATATACGTATGTGTGAGTAAAGCTGGATCAGCAAGTATACGCATATGTGATGATGCATGTGTAGCTATATGCTTAATTGCATGTAAATACAGGTGTGTGTATATGCAGGTGTGTGCATGTGTGTGTGTGTGTGTGTGTAAATGTGTATGGGTGCAAATGTGTGTATGTTTATGTATGTGCATGTTAGCATATGGGTATGTATGCATATTTGTATAAATTATGTGCAAGTGCATATGTGCCTATGTATGGGAATTGTGTGTATGTGTAGGTGTACATGTTTCATGTGTGTGGATATGCAGGCATGTGTGTTTGTGCATGTGTATATACATGTATCCATCTTCTCCCTTTTCACGACACATTTCAATTTGTGGCCCCAGGAGTACCTTGGTGCTACTAGCTTGCTACCTAGCTGGGACGCTCCTGGGGCTACTTCTACTAATACCTGGTGGTGGCCTATCTGCAAACAGAAAGACAAAAAAGATGCAGCCAATTGTAGTGAACTGGAGGTATGAATGATGACTGAATGAATGAATGTATAAATGATGCAGAAAGATGACATATGTATTGGCATCCTAAGGCATTCCCAAGCTGGCTGCTCTAACTTTTGAATAGCTGGCCATAGGAAAGCCCAATATCAATCAAGCCTGTAATAGTGCGTGTAGCCAAATAGGACAGGCTGCTGCATACGAAACAGGCGTCGACATTATAAAAAATAGCGTCGCCAACCTCTCACGCCGGTTGGTCGCGGGTCGACTCGGTGATCTCGGTGATCTCGCCGGTTCTCGCCGGTGTCGTCCATCTGCCTCGGGCCATACTGTCTCAATCCGACACGCAACGGTGCCCCACGCCGCAGCCGTGGTGTGACGTCACACATCCGGAACGGCACGCTACCGCACACATACTGTCGCAGTGCGATGCCACGTCACTGTAGCTACATGACCAATGTGTCACCTCACATGAACTGTCGCAGTGTGATGCCACCTCACATGTACTGTCGCAGTGCGATGCCACGTCACTGTAGCTACATGACCAATGTGTCACCTCACATGAACTGTCGCAGTGTGATGTCACGTCACTGCAGCTACATGACCAATGTGTCACCTCACATGAACTGTCGCAGTGCGATGTCACGTCACTGTAGCTACATGACCAATGTGTCACCTCACATGAACTGTCGCAGTGCGATGCCACGTCACTGTAGCTACATGACCAATGTGTCACCTCACATGTACTGTCGCAGTGCGATGCCACGTCACTGTAGCTACATGACCAATGTGTCACCTCACATGTACTGTCGCAGTGCGATGCCACGTCACTGTAGCTACATGACCAATGTGTCACCTCACATGAACTGTCGCAGTGCGATGTCACGTCACTGTAGCTACAGCTTGACCAATGTGTCACCTCACTATGAACTGTCGCAGTGCGATGCCACGTCACTGTAGCTACATGACCAATGTGTCACCTCACATGAACTGTCGCAGTGTGATGCCACGTCACTGTAGCTACATGACCAATGTGTCACCTCACATGAACTGTCGCAGTGTGATGCCACGTCACTCCAGCTACATGACCAATGTGTCACCTCACATGAACTGTCGCAGTGTGATGCCACGTCACTCCAGCTACATGACCAATGTGTCACCTCACATGTACTGTGGCAGTGTGATGTCACGTCACTCCAGCTACATGACCAATGTGTCACCTCACATGAACTGTCGCAGTGCGATGCCACGTCACTGTAGCTACATGACCAATGTATCACCTCACATGAACTGTCGCAGTGCGATGCCACGTCACTGTAGCTTCATGACCAATGTGTCACCTCACATGAACTGTCGCAGTGCGATGCCACGTCACTGTAGCTACATGACCAATGTATCACCTCACATATACTGTCGCAGTGCGATGCCACGTCACCGTGACGTCACCACACGACCTTCGTGGCGCAATACCTCACATACTGTCGCAGTGTGACGTCACGACACTGTCAATGTGACCTCACATCCATGTCGCAGTGAGCCAGCACAGCGGCGTCGTAACTCGGTGACGTCATGCCGCGACGTCACCGTCACATCGCTGCAGCAATGCCCCCTGAACGTCGGCGTTGGCATAGTGGAGTACACGCAGACCAGGACGTCACAATTCACCCGGGAAGTCTCAGGCAGACCACGGTGTGATGCGTATAACATGGCGTGAAAGCTGAAAGGTAACAATTTGTTGTGCCTTGGTGTTTTGGGTACGGCTTTATGGTGATGGTTTTTGGCATCGCCATTTTTCATCGACATGGCATCGGTATCGACATGCCATCTACATGGCATCGGGTTTTTGGGCGTATCGACCAGTGATGGGAATTCAAGCCAAAAGTGAGTGGTGAAACTGGCGTTCATTTTTCCATTCCAATATTATCACATTTCACGGAAGTTGGCGGCTTGCACAAAAATGTTGCCGGTACTGCGTGGTAACTCAACATTTCGTTTTAATTACACCCTTAATTCGAATGCTTGCTGACGGGTGGCTTACGGATCATCCCCGATCGTTCAGCAGAACCACCCGCGTGGACACCGACCCGCGCCAGCTGGTGGCACACCGCCAGTAACGAGGCACGCTGCCGCCACAAAACAATCAAAGTGACAAACCGGCGTTCATGCATACTTCAGGTCCGGATCCTTCAGCTTGTTTAAGTCACCTGCGACTCTACATAATAGCCAAAGTAAAAAACCCAAGCTATAATAGCTACACGATAGCCAAGCCAAACTGACCTCGCCGAACCCATACCCCCATAGCTGCTGTCATCATCAGCCGGCCCAGGTGAACCAGAATCGTCTCCCAGTAAGCTGACCTTACCGTACCAGAAGTGGCTGCTGTTGACGTCCCGGCCTGACCATTCTGACAGCGGCCGCCACTGACCTGACTGACCTGACCCGACCCGACCTGACCTGGACCGTGTCCCGGTGTTCTGACCTGTATGTCGCTGAGCAGGTCATGCGGCCGGCCCAGGTAGAGGTCAGCGGCGGTGACTATGGCCGGCAGCACGCCGCAGTCCACGGCCCGCTCCAGGTGGAACAGGCACGCCGTCCGGTCGTACTCATCACGGTGGTCGGCCGCCAGGAATCGGCCCACCTGGGGTCACAGGTCAGGTCATGTTCGTGATCGTACATAAAGTGCGTCGTGAATCACCCAACAAACAAGCTCCCCCCCCCGCCCGCCAGTGACGTCCGCAAGACTGGAGAGGGCCCATGGACGAACCGCCTCGGGCTCTTTTTAGAGCTACCAACTCCTCCCAGGATTCTTACCAGATGTCCTCCAGGCACGAAGCTCTGCGGCGCACTGGCCAACACTCCGGTCCAATGATTAATCTTAAGTGATTGCTTTGAGTGTTGACACAAGAGCCATTAAAGGTAAATTAAAGAGCATTGACATGACACTTAGTGCATTAAATGGGGAAATATCAGTTCGAAAAGTAATCAACGCGTTTATTATGTCTTCTGAACTAATATTTCCCTTCAATACTCGAGGAATTTATGTGCTTTAATTTGTTCAATTGTATTTGGAAATGGGAAGAGAGATAGGGTTTAGAGGATGATGATGAAAATGAGTATTATCTTGGGGACAGTCCCTGATCCGTGGGCACGAGCAGATAGCTTAAAAGCAAACTGGATCGGAAACTTATGGACATAAATAAAACGGGGAAGTGGAAATAAACATTAAAAATTGGCGAAACATGCCCTCGTGACGTATCCTCAGCTGCCACGAGACAGTCGTGACGCATCCTCAGCCGCCACGAGACAGTCGTGACGCGTCCCCAGCCGCCACGAGACAGTCGTGACGCGTCCTCAGCCGCCCACCACGAGACAGTCGTGACGCGTCCCCAGCCGCCACGAGACATTCGTGACGCGTCCTCAGCCGCCCACCACGAGACAGTCGTGACGCGTCCCCAGCCGCCCACCACGAGACAGTCGTGACGCGTCCCCAGCCGCCACGAGACAGTCGTGACGCGTCCCCTGCCGCCCACCACGAGACAGTCGTGACGTATCCTCAGCCGCCACGAGACAGTCGTGACGCGTCCCCTGCCGCCCACCACGAGACAGTCGTGACGCGTCCCCAGCCGCCCACCACGAGACAGTCGTGACGCGTCCTCAGCCGCCCACCACGAGACAGTCGTGACGCGTCCCCAGCCGCCGCCACGAGACAGTCGTGACGCGTCCTCAGCCGCTCGCCACGAGACAGTCGTGACGCGTCCCCAGCCGCCACGAGACAGTCGTGACGCTTCCCCAGCCGCCCACCACGAGACAGTCGTGACGCGTCCTCAGCCGCACCACGAGACAGTCGTGACGCGTCCCCAGCCGCCCGCCACGACAGTCGTGACGCGTCCCCAGCCGCCCACCACGAGACAGTCGTGACGCGTCGCCAGCCGCCCGCCACGACAGTCGTGACGCGTCCCCAGCCGCCCACCACGAGACAGTCGTGACGCGTCCTCAGCCGCCCGCCACGAGACAGTCGTGACGCGTCCCCAGCCGCCACGAGACAGTCGTGACGCGTCCCCAGCCGCCCACCACGAGACAGTCGTGACGCGTCCCCAGCCGCCACGAGACAGTCGTGACGCGTCCCCAGCCGCCCACCACGAGGCAGTCGTGACGCGTCCCCAGCCGCCCGCCACGAGACAGTCGTGACGCGTCCTCAGCCGCCCACCACGAGACAGTCGTGACGCGTCCCCAGCCGCCCACCACGAGGCAGTCGTGACGCGTCCCCAGCCGCCCACCACGAGACAGTCGTGACTCGTCCTCAGCCGCCCACCACGCGACAGTCGTGACGCGTCCTCAGCCGCCCACCACGAGACAGTCGTGACGCGTCCCCAGCCGCCCGCCACGAGACAGTCGTGACGCGTCCCCAGCCGCCCACCACGAGACAGTCGTGACGCGTCCCCAGCCGCCCACCACGCGACAGTCGTGACGCGTCCTCAACCGCCCACCACGACACAGTCGTGACGCGTCCCCAGCCGCCCACCACGAGACAGTCGTGACGCGTCCTCAGCCGCCCACCACGAGACAGTCGTGACGCGTCCTCAGCCGCCCACCACGAGACAGTCGTGACGCGTCCCCAGCCGCCCGCCACGACATAGTCGTGACGCGTCCTCAGCCGCCCACCACGAGACAGTCGTGACGCGTCCTCAGCCGCCCGCCACGAGACAGTCGTGACGCGTCCCCAGCCGCCCACCACGAGACAGTCGTGACGCGTCCTCAGCCGCCCACCACGACACAGTCGTGACGCGTCCCCAGCCGCTCGCCACGAGACAGTCGTGACGCGTCCCCAGCCGCCACGAGACAGTCGTGACGCGTCCCCAGCCGCCCACCACGAGACAGTCGTGACGCGTCCCCAGCCGCCACGAGACAGTCGTGACGCGTCCTCAGCCGCCCACCACGAGACAGTCGTGACGCGTCCCCAGCCGCCACGAGACAGTCGTGATGCGTCCTCAGCCGCCCACCACGCGACAGTCGTGACGCATCCTCAGCCGCCCACCACGCGCCGTCTCCCGACCTAACCCGCCGTCAGCACGCCTCGGAGCCTGACGTACGGCGGAGTGGGGCAATTGATCGCCCGACCCGACGGCGGCAGCGGCGGTGCCAGCTGCCGACGCCGCACGTCCAAGTCGACCAACTGCTGTGACAAATGGCACGTGCCGTTGTGTGTCGCGTGCACTGCGCAGCATCATCCGCGACAGTGGGCGGTCTGGTCTGCTCGCTGATGACAGGTGAACTTGCGCCGCCGAAGTGGCTGTAGTTTCGGGGCGCATCGACTGCAGAGGTCATATCGCAATGTACAGCCGTACCGCGTCGTGGCGGATATGACGGACAGTGCTCTGTGCAGTGGCCGCCCGACTCGCCGGGCGCACGAAGGGGGAGGGGGGGGGGTCACCTCTCGGTGCCGCCGTGTCACACAAAGTGGCCAGGTTTGACGGTCTTATTCTGAGAAATACTTAGCCCTTGCTCGGTTTCTTCACAATTGTACTTTCTGTCCAGCGAGGAGTTTCATTTTATGCAAATTTATTACACCTTGTTCACTTTGTCATTTTAAAATGAAAAGCATGGTTTGGTGGAGTACAAAAAAAATGGTCATGTTTAAAAAACACGAAAGCTGCGGCGATAATTATCAGACACGCACACACACATACGCACATGACACAGAACCCCCGGCCAGCAGAGCCCTCGTCCCGTCAGGGTCATGACACGGGTCCGGTGCCGCCGCGGCGCCTAATACTATTGTTTTCCACATAAATGGGCTGGTCGAGCCGCACTGCCTTGCATTGTTTTCATCCCAATTCCATTACGAGGTGGACGAGCTTCCTTCAATCAAACGCATCAACTATTTCTCTGCATCCTTCGAATGAAACGAGGTTTGACATACAAATACCAGGTTCCTTATGGAAACCGCCAGTATATAAGTGGTCGAACAGCGTTCAACGACGCAAGTTTGTGCTCCCACCTCGTGGTACTTGGCCAAGTCGAAGTGTATTAAGCCGAGTATAGATGGCGCCGCCACCGAGCCGATTCTGTCCAGCTCGGCTTCTATGTTCGACGGCCGCTGCTTGTTGCTGATGATGTCCTGAGAACGGCCAAGGTCAACTGAAAACATAGCCATGTCATCCATGAATTCTGTCCAGCCGGTCATCACCATGTTCGACAAGAACCCACGGTCGGTGACGGCGGGATACAGCACGCGACCAGTCCCAGAACGCGGCCGCAACAAGGGATGGACGCTTTTCCTTCAAGAGACTACAACTAAGAAATACACAATGAGTTTTTTCAGGCCATCTGAAATCGCGCCATAAAACCCATTCCGGAGAAAGTCTGAATCAGCTAAGTGAATGGTTCAAGTGCGCCACATGGTGGGTCGCAAACACATCGCCTTGAGGTCGAAAGAGCAACGAAGCAACTGATGAGCCGCAGAGCGTGCAGTGCTGACTGCAATCAAATGTCCAGTCCATGGTCTCAGACCGCACCGGCAATGGCATGACAGCGTGCCTGCACACTGGGAGACTACGGACGGGCGGTGAGCAACAACACCACCTGACCACCCTCCACACCTGCCGCTGGGAGACCACAGTCGCCTGACCACCCTCCACACCCGCCGCTGGGAGACCACAGTCGCCTGACCACCCTCCACACCCGCCGCTGGGAGACTACAGTCGCCTGACCACCCTCCACACCCGCCGCTGGAAGACTACAGCCGCTGACAACCCTCCATACCTGCCGCTGGGAGACCACAGTCGCCTGACCACCCTCCACACCCGCCGCTGGGAGACCACAGTCGCCTGACCACCCTCCACACCCGCCGCTGGGAGACCACAGTCGCCTGACCACCCTCCACACCCGCCGCTGGGAGACCACAGTCGCCTGACCACCCTCCACACCTGCCGCTGGGAGACCACAGTCGCCTGACCACCCTCCACACTTGCCGCTGGGAGACCACAGTCGCCTGACCACCCTCCACACCCGCCGCTGGGAGACCACAGTCGCCCGACCACCCTCCACACCTGCCGCTGGGAAACTACAGTCGCCTGACCACCCTCCACACCTGCCGCTGGAAGACTACAGCCGCTGACAACCCTCCATACCTGCCGCTGGGAAACTACAGTCGCCTGACCACCCTCCACACCTGCCGCTGGGAGACCACAGTCGCCTGACCACCCTCCACACCCGCCGCTGGGAGACCACAGTCGCCTGACCACCCTCCACACCTGCCGCTGGGAGACCACAGTCGCCTGACCACCCTCCACACCTGCCGCTGGGAGACCACAGTCGCCTGACCACCCTCCACACCTGCCGCTGGGAGACCACAGTCGCCTGACCACCCTCCACACCTGCCGCTGGGAGACCACAGTCGCCTGACCACCCTCCACACCTGCCGCTGGGAGACCACAGTCGCCTGACCACCCTCCACACCTGCCGCTGGGAGACCACAGTCGCCTGACCACCCTCCACACCTGCCGCTGGGAGACCACAGTCGCCTGACCACCCTCCACACCCGCCGCTGGCTCACCTGGAAGCGGACGCGATCGCCCGCCTCGTTCGAGCTGGTGGACGACTCGCTGACGAAGCGAATGCGCTTCGACAGGAACGAGTCGCGCGTCGAGTCCGACGACTCGTTGTGGAAGGGCGGCGGCGACGAAGGCTCCACCTGGGGGCGCGGCCAGGTCAGGTCAGGTCAGGTCAAAGAAGGCGGCGAGACTGACTCCTGCTGAGCGGAGATCCAGGTCATCACCCTATGAACTAGCTTCAGGACGACACTGCCGAACAGTCTACACGAAACCGACACAACAGCTTCCCATGTCGATAACCACCCGCCGCAGAATGCAGGCCAGCGCACGAGACGGCGCCACCTACAGACAACCACGCCCCGGCACTCAAACCAGCCCGATAACGGCACACTCGACGTCATTAACTTACAATTCACACGACCGGCGTTCCTCGCGATTGCATATTCAGCGCACAACCAGAACACAACGATTGTCAGACTTCTGGTGGTCGAGAGCAGCGACCGAGGTCAGTCCCGGTGTCGCATGGATCCGAACTCGTACGGCATTTCTCTCGCCAGATGGCGGGTCGGGTCGGCTACACACTCGACCACGTATAGCCTAGTATAGCCTGCGCGCTGCGCAACCCAACCGCGCGCCGGGTACAGTCTTCCACAGAAGACCAATCTGCGGCCACCTGGACCAGTGGCATGACGTCACAACTCACCCCGAGTCTAGTGGCGCCGCCAGCGTCGCCTACACACACGACCAGGCACTTACTATTATAACCTGCGCGCTGAACAAACCCAACCGCACGCCGGGTACAGTACACAATAGTCCACCGATATGTGCGGTCACCCGGACCAGTGAGATGACGTCGTTAGTTGGTTATTTGGGCTTTAGGGCGCTTCGGCCAGAGTTGACCATTCGCGCCCAGGCGGGATGACGTCACAACTGACCCCGGGGCTGGTGGCGTCTCCGGTGTCGCTCCAGCAGCCCGAGCTGGAGCTGCGTCGGCGCAGGTACTGGTGCAGGTCGAACGCGTGTTCGCGCGGAGAGGCGCACATCTCCTCCAGGCCGCGGGTCACCGTCTTACAGCGGCGCTGTCGGTCACCAGGTCAGTCAGTCACACCTCCGGGCCGCGGGTCACTGGCTTACAGCGGCGCTGTCGGGTCACCAGGTCAGTCAGTCACACCTCCTCCAGGCCGCGGGTCACTGCCTTACAGCGGCGCTGTCGGGTCACCAGGTCAGTCAGTCACACCTCCTCCGGGCCGCGGGTCACTGTCTTACAGCGGCGCTGTCGGGTCACCAGGTCAGTCAGTCACACCTCATCCAGGCCGCGGGTCACTGCCTTACAGCGGCGCTGTCGGGTCACCAGGTCAGTCAGTCACACCTCCGGGCCGCGGGTCACTGGCTTACAGCGGCGCTGTCGGGTCACCAGGTCAGTCAGTCACACCTCCTCCGGGCCGCGGGTCACTGTCTTACAGCGGCGCTGTCGGGTCACCAGGTCAGTCAGTCACACCTCCTCCGGGCCGCGGGTCACTGCCTTACAGCGGCGCTGTCGGGTCACCAGGTCAGTCAGTCACACCTCCTCCGGGCCGCGGGTCACTGTCTTACAGCGGCGCTGTCGGGTCGCCAGGTCAGCCACACCCTCCAGGCCGCGGGTCACCAGACCACATCCGATCACAGCCACGGTCACATTCCATCGACCTCTTCGCAATCATTATTCTGGTTATCGCAATAGTAACGTGACTCGCCATTGGTATTCGCATTGTCGCCAGTTGTAATCACCGTCAACACCACCAGCTGCACCACTCAGGTGCGCGACAGCTGAGGTACGCCACTGCTGCGTAAAAATCAACATCTTCTACTGACCTGCTTCCTATAAACAGACCATATGTCTACTGACCTGTGGTCTATAAACGGACCACCTATTTACTCACCCGCTGCCTATAAACAGACTACCTGTATATTGGCCCGCTACCTATACAAAGACCACCTGTTTGCTGGCCTGTTGCCTATAAACGGACCATCTGTCTACTGGCCTGCTGGCTATAAATGGACCACCTGCATACTGTCCAGCTGACTATGCTGGTCTATAACCGCATACTGACAGACAGCTTATAAGCGGACCATCTGTCTACTGGCCCGCATATAAACGGACCATCTGTCCACTGGTGTGTTGCCTCTATGATGATCGGCCGTCTACTGGCCTGCTGCTTATAAACGGACCCCCCCCCGTCTACTGACTTGCCGCTTATAAACGGACCCCATCTTGACGGCCACTTACAAACTGACCACTCTCCTACCGACCTGCTGCTTTTTAACGAACCACCCTCCTTCAAACGTGCTTCCCAGTGAACGTTAATCTCCTGGCCAACCGCCAGGAGACGACCACCTACCCACTGACCTGCTGCTGGATCTGGCCCGACAGCTCCTTGTTCTCGGTGGAGGCCAGGTCGAACTGGGTACTGACCTGCTGCTGGATCTGGACCGAGAGCTCCTTGTTCTCGGTGGAGGCCAGGTCGAACTCGGTCAGTCCCAGGCCGCGGCAGATCACGTTGCAGACGTGCGAGTGGAAGAAGAGCGCCATGCCGCGCGTGCCCAGGTTGCCGTCCCCGTAGCTCAGCCCTGGACAGTCGACAGCCACACCGCCACCGTCACACAGGGTGTCACACTGCCCATACTGCGGCAGAGACACACTGCAAATGTCACACAGGATACTGTCATACTGCGCCGCAGCCACACCGCCAACGTCACAAAGGATGGTCTACTGCCATACTGCGCCACAGGAACACCGTCAACGCCACCGTCACACAGGGTGCCATACTGGCATATTGCCATACTGCGCCACAGGAACGCCGTCAACATCACACAGGGTACCATACTGCCATACTGCCATACTGCGCCACAGCCACACCGCCAGTCACACAGGATGTCACACCGCCATACTGCCAGTGTGCCATAGCTACACCGACAATGTCACAGGATGTCAACTGGACGCTCCCATACTGAGACATTTTCCAATATATTATTTCCCAATGGAGGATTTTCCATGACAAGCACTCAGGTAGGGCATACGGAGTACGTCGTACCATATACGTCGCACGCACCACAAACTACGTCAGAATGGGCCCATATAGACAGACGTGGTGAAGTAATACTGTTTGGTGAGCCCGGGATGTGGCAAGGCTTTTAAGATTGCGGCGCCCATGTGCCTGGTGTGTGACCTCATGTGTCATGACACAGTCCCTGTGTTTGACCATGTCAGTCAAAGGTGATCCACTTTGCTGCTGGCGTTCCTCGGACACGTGTTCGTGCCGACGTTTATTTGCAAAAATGCAGACGGCAGAATGTCATTGTTAAATTCGGTAACACTCCTGCGTTGGCGGGACCCATGCTGGCAGGCACCATGATAAACGTGGAAACATCGCACATAGGGTTGGTTGGTTGGTTATTGGTTTTACGACACGTCGACCGTTGAGTCATGTAGCGTCGCCAATCTCTCACGCCGATTGGTCGCGAGCGAAGAGTAGCCACAGGTGAGACTCGAACCGACAACCTTTCGATTGTGAGACGAGCATCTTTCCCCTAGACCACTCGTCCACCGGATCTAGTCGATACACAGGGTGATTGATACGTTTACTCTGAAAGCATGAAGACGGTTGCCATGGCTACCACACATGTTGCTACTTCTCTTGGCAAAAAAATCAACGCAAGTCATTTTGACGCACGGCTGCGGAACGGTGGGGACATGGCTCATTTTCGGATTAGAAGTAAAATTTCAGTGTCTATGCTTCACCATTATTTTCTAATTTGTCTCCCATTTGCCAACTGTTTAGGTGTCGGTTACCATTGACCTGTGTCTCTTAGCAACTAAGCCACCTGTAGATAATAGGTTTAATCTAACCTACATTGTATCAACTTACCCTACCGTCACTAAAACTTACCCCAATTGCTAGGTAAGTTGATGGACTGGTAGTTGCACCATGTTTTGTTTTCTGGCGGAAAGCTCAGAGGATGCGACGAAACAATCATTCTGAGTGATGATACCATAAGATTTAGGCGTGGCGTAAGTGTAGTTATCTCCTCGCTACCCTTCCAGAGTGACGAGTTGTTTTGAATTTCACCAAAATTGCATCAACTTGACCTGGCCTCCCCTACTATTAAGATCAACGGAGTGACACGTGGTAGTCGCATGGTCGTCACGTAGTAGTCGCGCGGTCGTCACGTGATCGTCACGTGGCCGTCACGTAGTAGTCGTGCGGTCGTCACGTGGCCATCACGTAGTAGTCACGTGGTCGTCACGTGGTAGTCGCGCGGTCGTCACGTGGTCGTCACGTGGTAGTCACGTGGCCGTCGGTACCTACCGTCTGCCGTGTGGATCTGTGGGTCCGTGTACAGGTCGCCGACGCCCTGTACGTCCACCACCACCAGCTCGTGACCTGACCTGTCGCCAAAGGTCAGGTCAGGTCAGGTTGTGCTTTCACATCAAACCATGTCTCCACATTCCGACACAAGTCAGTCGCTACACACAGCACGATCACATGTTATGGATCAAAACTCAGCTGGCCCTCTCGCAGCACAGTTCGCAACAGGGGCACGACACTCTCTCGACCGAAACGATATGAATTATGGTCGCAGCTGGGGCGTTCCAAGACATCGACCCAATAGGGTCGGATTTGAACAACCACATCTCTCAGAAATTGAAGAAACTGGGTGTACATGATAATTATGAGGCGTTCATTTCAATCAGATTTCTTAATCTCATCAGACCCCAAGGTGAAGAACTGTGCCCTTCGGAATTTTCATGTCATAGTGGAATATTGGTAGTTACGAATCGATATAAACCCATCTTTTCTGTGCAGAAATGCAAAATGAAGTATTCATTCCAATTTAACACAGGTTTTAAATCAGTAACTCGGGACGGGGATGGCCGAGTGGTCAAGGTGTTGAGCTCTGGGTGCCAAAGGTCCCAGGTTCAACACTCGCACCGCTCGGGACATTTCCCAATTCCGCGGCCCAACGTCGAAACAGTGTCGGCGGCGCCATTAGCCGTGAATGTGCATAAAGTGCGTCGTGAACCACCCAATAAACAACAAACAAATAAGTAACTCAAATATGGTCAAACAAAGAGCACTTGTGACCGCTCTATCCCATGCAGATAGACGTGCCAATATGTTCCGAATAAGTTGGGGTTTGGTCGACATACAGACCACAAGATCAGAAGCTACTCAAATAATCTGTTGAAGTACGATGCATGTCCCCGTCTTCACAGCTCCGATACAGCATAATACCCTGTTCATCGCTACCAACTCCAACATATAAACGTTGTCCCATGGGACGCATGTTATAGCAAGTCAACGACCAAGTCACCATCCCATATACAAATGCACAGCCCATCCCATTGTTAGTTCCGGACCCGCTTGTGTGAGATCAGAAGTAGAATAAATTATCCCGTTCTAATACCTGTGGTCCAAAGAGTTGTGGGGAAATGTTTGTCTTCACAGTCACACACTGTTATAAATATTGATAGCGACATTAATTCCGTCTTGTAGGACTTACATGTGGCTAACTCTAGCCACACCACTTAGTCGGATGAGTTCCGTGGAGGAGCGAGCGAACTGTAATGTAGGAGGATCGCATCGTTGGCCTTGGTCCGTTGAACATCGACGACATGCGATGGAAGGGCACAAGTCTGACATGCGAGGTGTGTTGGGGGCATCTCAGCTGCATCGGTTGCCGCGTCTACTGGCCTCCTGGCAACAGTTGAAGAGTCTCGGTTTGATGGCTCGACACGGGCGACGAGCGGGAGCGCCTTGTATTGATTCGTGACGGCGTATCACGCATGGTGTCAAGCTTCCACTTACTAGAGGCATTCACGTCGTCATACGCTAAGCATGTACATCAGCTTACAACGACTAAGAAAACGATACAGAAAGGCAAGTGTTGCCCTGTCGGCACCACGAGCTGTTCGGGAAACACACTTCACATTCACTGCTGCATATTGGTGCCGCCGTGTGCCAAGGCGGTGTTTGTGCGGCAGCCGACCGCCTCGGTCTGCGCCAGGTAAGCCAGTCAATAACAGGACAGGACAGGACAGGACAGGACAGGACAGACAGGACAAACAGGACAGGACAGGACAGGACAAGACAGGACAGGACAGGACAGGACAGGACAGGACAGGACAGGACAGGACAGGACAGGACAGGACAGGACAGGACAGGACAGGACAGGACAGGACAGGACAGGACAGGACAGTCACCGGGTGACGGTGCAGCCGAACGGCCATGTCCCGACAGTGGCCACCATGTCGGTACAGCCGAAATACCAGGTCGCGACGGTGGGGGCGACAGTCGGTGGCACAGCACCGAGCCGCCTTCCCTGTGATACAATAGCGGGCCGCCTTCCCTATGATACAATAGCGGGCCGCCTTCCCCACGATACAATAGTGATTCGATTTCCCGAAGACACAATGGCAAAACGCACCCACTGCAATATAATAGCCTGCGATATAATATAGTAGTCTTCCCTACGATACAATGGACAGCCGCCTTTCCTGCGATATCATATTAAGCCCCATCCACTGCGCTATAATAGGGAGCCGCATCCCCTGCGATATAATGGCGAGCCGTCTGCCCCACGATATAATAGCGGGCCACCTTCCCTACCATGCAATAGCGAGCCGCCTCCCTACGATACAATAATGAGCAGGCTTCGCTAAGATACGATAGCGAGACGCATCCCCTGCGATATAATAGCGACCCGTTTTCCCGACGATACAATGGCCAGCCGCCTTCCCCGTTATAGAATAGGGAGCCGCATACCTGCGATATAATAGCGAGCCATCTTCCCTACGATACAATAACGAACCATCTTCCCTACGATACGATAGCGAACCACCTCCCCTACGATACAATAATGAGTCGGCTTCCCTACGAAACAATAACGAGCCACCTTCCCTACCATACGATACGATAGCGAACAGCCTCCCCTACGATACAATAATGAGCAGTTAGTTATTTGGGCTTTAGGGCGCTTCGACCAGAATTGATCATTCGCAATAATGAGCAGGCTTCGCTAAAATACAATAGCGAGACGCGCTCCCTGCAATATGACAGCGATCCGTCTCCTCTACGATACAATGGCCAGCCGCCTTCCCTGTGATATAATATGGAGCCGCATCCCCTATGATATAACAGGGAGCCGTCTTCCCTACGATACAACGGCCAGCCGCCTTCCCTACGATATAATAGGGATCCGCATCCCTGCGATATAATAGGGAGCCGCATCCCCTGCGATATAATAGGGAGCCAACTGCTCTATGATACAATAGCGAGCCGCATCCCCTGCGAACACGATTTCGGACGCCATCGCTCAAACATCCGCACAACCGCATTGGAAATCAATCCGCTTCACCCGAAACCAGCTGCACTTGCATGCGACCGTTCGGCGCCTGTGACGAATGGTGCGCACGTGTCGCACGTGTGCACCGCGCCAAATGTTGGCGCCACGGCGCCGTTGCGTCACGGTGCGTCACGGTCCTGTCGGTCCCGCGGCTCCTCCGCCCAGCTTATGCCACACAACCAGCCAGCGGGGTAACTAGTCTGTCCGTCATTGTCCTCAGTGTCGCGACTCCTCCGCTCAGCTTATGCCACACAACCAGCCAGCGGGGTACCTGGTCTGTCCGTCACCGTCTTCAGTGTCGCGGCTCCTCCGCCCAGCTGATGCCACACAACCAGCCAGCGGGGTACCTGGTCTGTCCGTCACCGTCTTCAGTGTCGCGGCTCCTCCGCTCAGCTTATGCCACACAACCAGCCAGCGGGGTACCTGGTCTGTCCGTCACCGTCTTCAGTGTCGCGGCTCCTCCGCTCAGCTTATGTCACACAACCAGCCAGCGGGGTGCCTGGTCTGTCCGTCATTGTCCTCAGTGTCGCGGCTCCTCCGCTCAGCTTATGCCACACAACCAGCCAGCGAGGTACCTGGTCTGTCCGTCATTGTCCTCAGTGTCGCGGCTCCTCTGCTCAGCTTGTGCCACACAGTCAGCGGGGTAACTAGTCTGTCGACCATGGTCTGCCATTCCGTTGGTCGGCCGACCGAATTATAGATGATAACAGACATTATACGGACTTAGTCGCCGATCCCGGGGCGCGCGGATCACACGCGGCATGACGTCCCACCAGGTGACCGGCGGCCGGCGGAATCCTCACGGCTACCAACGCGAATACGAGAAGTGGAGTCACAAAACGCTTTCCTTGACCAGTACTTCAACAGAGAAAGAAGAAACAACGTGACGGAAACTGATAAAAATTAAAACGAAAAGAGTAGGCTTTTTATAATATTTTGCATGAAATTATTACAACTAAATATTGCCGTAATTTCGTTAATTTCATTTCAAAAAGCTAATTAAGGTTTCAAAGGCTGCGTCGGTCGGTCTGACTCGGAGCCAGGGCCGAGCCTTGCGGAGTGGTCCACACGAGCGCTTCGTCCACGATGGCGGTGGACTGGCTCGTGCGCCACCGCCACCCACCCGCAGCACCGCGCTGCGCCGCCGGCGGCCGGGCCGGGCCGGCAGCGCTGGCGCAGTCGGCTGGCCGGCGAGCAGTGAAATCGCACCTGCGCCGCGGGTCAGTGGCCTTCGCGGGCCGGCCGGCGGCAACAGGCGGCGTGGGGAAGACGCGCACCGCCCGGTCGGCCCGTGTGCTCACACGGAGCCGCGGCGAAACACGCCGGCCGACCGCCGACGGTGGCCGCGGCTCGGCTCTGCCGGCAGAGTCAGAACGGCGCCCGGCCCGCGCGTGCTCACACGGAGCCGCGGCGAAACACGCCGGCCGGCCGCCGACGGTGGCCGCGGCTCGGCTCTGCCGGCAGAGGCAGAACGGCGCCCGGCCCCCGCGTGCTCACACGGACCGACACAGCTCAGAACACGTCAGCCCGTCGCGGCCGGCAGCCGCGGCTCGGGCGCCGCCGGAGGAGTTAGAGTTAGAACGGAGTTAGTTAGAAGGTTAGAGTTAGAGGAGTTAGAACGGCGCCCGGCCACTCGTACTCCACCCGACGAGCTAATCCCGTCCGCCACAGGCACCGGAAGGCATTTGTCTCCCACTTGGCAATATTAGTGTGTGGGCCGGGCGTGGAAAGGATGAACCTAAGCGATATTTATACCACCAAACCATCCCCATGTGCTTTGACGGAGCCTTTTAACTCGCTCGTCGTAAGTACAGCTACTTGCATTGCTCACACGACATGTTATACTGCCATCCTGCGGCTTGATGAGGGCATTGTAGGTAGGGTTCCTCAGATAAGATGAGATACCAAGATGAATGAAAACGTTTACATTTCGGATCCAAGGAAGCTCACTCTACCCATCCAAAAGTGACTGAAATGCTCGTTGGCTGGTCGGCTAATTACGTTTTAGGGCGCATCGACCAAGCTGGATCATGTAGCGCCCATAACCAGTACTACAACAGCCTACACTAAACGGCCCACACGACTAACACTGAGCCGGTAGTTCATCGCTCTGCCACGGCACCGAGGAGGCTGTACCGTTGCCTCCTCCCTGACCTGGACTTGTCGGGCCAGTACTGTTGCCTCCTCCCTGACCTGGACTTGTCGGGCCAGTACTGTTGCCTCCTCCCTGACCTGGACTTGTCGGGCCAGTACTGTTTCCTCCTCCCTGACCTGGACTTGTCGGGCCAGTACTGTTGCCTCCTCCCTGACCTGGACTTGTCGGGCCAGTACTGTTGCCTCCTCCCTGACCTGGACTTGTCGGGCCAGTACTGTTGCCTCCTCCCTGACCTGGACTTGTCGGGCCAGTACTGTTGCCTCCTCCCTGACCTGGACTTGTCGGGCCAGTACTGTTGCCTCCTCCCTGACCTGGACTTGTCGGGCCAGTACTGTTGCCTCCTCCCTGACCTGGACTTGTCGGGCCAGTACTGTTTCCTCCTCCCTGACCTGGACTTGTCGGGCCAGTACTGTTGCCTCCTCCCTGACCTGGACTTGGGCCAGTACTGTTTCCTCCTCCCTGACCTGGACTTGTCGGGCCAGTACTGTTGCCTCCTCCCTGACCTGGACTTGTCGGGCCAGTACTGTTGCCTCCTCCCTGACCTGACTTCATGATGGACTTGTCGGGCCAGTACTGTTGCCTCCTCCCTGACCTGGACTTGTCGGGCCAGTACTGTTGCCTCCTCCCTGACCTGGACTTGTCGGGCCAGTACTGTTGCCTCCTCCCTGACCTGGACTTGTCGGGCCAGTGGCCAGCTGACCCTCTCAGCCGGGAACTAAACACGAGCCCGTGTAAACAACTCGAACTGTGTCTTGCTAGGACAGAGGACACAACAGGCCACGATTTGCCCGCCGGGAAAATCGTGGGCGTCAGGGCGTCAGGGCGGCCACAGGTAGTGCCTTCGTCTTGCAAGGGCTCTCGTCACTGCATGTGTGACAAATGAAATAATGAGTCGACATTTTGCCGGCAATGGTGTTGACTTTGACTTGGCATACCAAAGGAAACACTTTCAGTCTACTTCGGCCGGGGATCTAACACGTGTCACGAGACCCTTGGAGTGCATGCGGATAAGCTGAGCCATTCCATGCGATGTAAACTGTCTTAATATCTTACCTTCCAATGTGAAGTACCGGAAGACTGACTGATTATTTGGGCCCGTGGGCGCATCAACTCTTATTAGTCATGTAGCGCCAAGAAGTAGCGGAAGATATCGCCTCTCAAACATGAAGTGACTGAAGATGTCACCTCTCGAACGTGAAGTAACGGAACATCTCCCCTCTCTAACGTGCAGTGACGGAAGATCTTACCTCTCGAACGTGAAGTGGCTGAAGGCCTGCGGCGTGAGGCGCAGATTCTCGTCGCGCACGAAGCCCGAGTTGGAGTTGTACTTGACGTAGTGGCCCTCGATGTAGTGCTCCAGGTGGAAGAGCGGCTTGTCGGGTCGGTCCGACATCTCCACCACACACATCTGCATTATGTCCACCTGGTGACGGTCAAGGTCGCACGTCACATATCACCACCCCGCCACTCGGGACATTTCCCAATCCCGCGGCCCACCGGCGAAACAGTGTGGACGGCGCCATTGGCCGTGATCGTGCAGAAAGTGCGTCGTGAAACACCCAGTAAACAAACAAACCAGAGGTCAAACGCCCACGGCCTTCACGAGCGATAGCCAGTCCACTGCCACGAAGCACAAGTAAAAAAAAACAATGACATTGCAGGATTCGCGCCCATCACTGTCGTGAGTTGCGTACCATCGCAACGTGTTACATGCTCGCCACCGTGGTGTGCCTGCCACTATCTCGAGTCACACGCCTACCACAACCATGCCTAGCATGCCTACTGCCAAGGCTGGAGATCTGTCACCAAACCAAGAGGGTTCGGGTCCGAAAATGTTCAGATTGAATGGCGAAAACGGCACGCGAACAGTAGCGAGGTACCAAACCAAGGGGATTGGGATCCTCCCGGCCCACCCGAGACCTTTAGCCATGCCTACCACCGCCATGCCTGCACGCCTACTACCGTCGTGTACTACGCGCCTACTACTGCCACGCGCTACAAGTGTGCCGTCGCCACCAATCACACGCCCATCGCCACCAAAGGTGAGAGATCACAGAGTCACCAGGTTGTGTCGGCGGCAAGGCGCAGAGTTGCACAACAGCGCCCGTCCATGGTTTAATGAATAAGCCACGGGATACACCACTCCAGCCCTTTGCAGGAGCCCACCTTCCCAGTTGAGTTCGGTATATCCCCCCGCCTGATGAACCATTGAGGCGTAGGCCGGCGACAGTTCGACTCTGACTATGCTCTTACAGGTACTGGTTGGTTGGTTGTGGCTTTGCGACGCAGTCAGCAGCTGATGCCATATGACGTCGCCCGCCTCTCACCCCGACAGGAATGGCGGGCATCGCTGGGAATCGAACCCCGTACCTCTGGCGAGCCAGACGCTCGACTTAACCACTGAGTTACCGGCGCCTCCCTTACAAGCACCGAGTAATGCACCGGTCATTCTGGCGGCTGATTCTGAATGTGTTCTCGGAGACATTCATGGGAGGCCGATATCACAGTGGACACAGTCAAGCGCGCACCCAAGATTTTTCCATGGGGGGAGGCCCGGACCGAAAAGGGCACTTGGCCGGCTCCAAAAGGGCACTTGACCGGCTCCAAAGGGCACTTTGCGGCCCGGGGCACACTGGAAGGTTTGTTGACGGGGAGGTGGGGGGGTAGCAAGCAATTTGTTTTCAAATTGCTAGACAAAATGATCTTTTTGCCGGAATGTCCCAAATTTAGCCCGAAAATCACCTGCCTTATTATAAGGCAGGTGATTTTTGGGCTAAATTTGGGAAATTCCGGCCAAGAGGGCACTTTTCGGTCAAAAGGGCACTTTTGGCCAAAAGGGCACTTTGGTCTCATGGGGGGCCCCTGGGCCCCCCCTCCGGTGCGCCACTGGACACAGTCTGTGCTGTGCACCGCGACCCACCGCCAGAACGCCGCAAAATCCCCGTTGATCAGCGGGACCAGTACGGAAATATTTACGAGCCATCAACAGCGGGCCAGTGCAGCGGCAGTCAACTGACTGTTGACCTACCGTGGTCGGCTGCCAGCTGGCACTCCGGCTAAACAGCACCACCCCGACTGGCACCGGAGTGGCAGTGGCAGTGGCAGTGGTAGTCACGCCCCCCCCCGGGAGTCAGACGCCGCCCGAAGCCGAGGGCGGACCGACTCGTGCCGTCCGTCGGTGTCGTCCTGTGTGGCTCGGTGGATCATCCCCGAGCCGCCTGCGCTGGTCCGGGTTCTCCGCACCCCTCACACACTGCCCACGTGGAGGGTCAGCAGTGCGTGTTTCCGGGTCGCTTGAACCGGTCCATCCCAGGGCTGTCCCGTTGTACTATTATGTCCACTCCGGGGAACGGCATCATCCATTCGGTCGACTGTACTTGTATTATTTTACGACGCATCCGACTGCTGGGCAGCGTGGCATTTTACGACGTTACTTTACGACGCATCCGATCGCGTCGCCTACCTGTGACGCCGGTTCGTCGCGGCCGGACTCGGTAATCCCACCGGTTGTGGGATTCCGACCGGCGATCTTACGACCAAGAGTCCAACGCCCTACCGAATGAGCTACCGCGGCCCCTACTCGACCTACTGCTATTCTATCGAGCTATTCTATCATACCGACGCCAACAGGAGCTTGATGATCATGAGTGACGTGGAAAATATTCAGTGGTCAACACTGATGGTTCTACAAGTTACGTGTGTTGTCTCAACACCTTGGTACCTCGATGATAATTCCCAATTAACTCGCTCACACAATCTTTTTTTCTAATGTCGACCCCTGTTTCGTATGCAGCAGCCTATCCTATTTGGCTACACGCAACACTGCGGGCTCGATTGATATTGGGCTTTCGCATGGCCATATCCTATACTATCCAAAGTTAGGACACACAGTTTAGACCGTCAGTAGACAGTTAGACTGTTTAGTTAGACCAGCAGCAATCGACAATGAAGTAAAATAATAACACTAAGCCCCTGACGCCGGCAGCGTACAAGCAGTTGAAGTTACCCGGGCGTAATTATCGCAGCCATGCACTGGGGATAAGCTTGGCTTCAGATGACGCAATTCCTGGCCGACATGTCTGGTCAACGGAGTTATTACGTCATTAGTAGATGTTTGCATTGTCGCACTGCGGATGATTCTACCCATTTTCGAATTTCGGTCTCAGTCTGTCCTCAGTCCCTCTATCTCTCTATCTCTATCTCTATCTCTCTCTCTGCCTCTCTCTATCTATGTATGTCTGCCTCTCTCTCCTCTATCTGTCTGCCTCTCTCTCCTCTATCTATGTCTGCCTCTCTTTCCTCTATCTGTGTCTGCCTCTCTCCTCCATCTATGCTTGCCTCTCTCTCCTCTATCTATGTCTGCCTCTCTCTCCTCTATCTGTCTGCCTCTCTCTCCTCTATCTATGTCTGCCTCTCTTTCCTCTATCTATGTCTGCCTCTCTCTCCTCCATCTATGCTTGCCCCTCTCTCCTCTATCTATGTCTGCCTCTCTCTCTCCTCTATCTATGTCTGCCTCTCTCTCCTGTATCTATGTCTGCCTCTCTCTCCTCTATCTATGTCTGCCTCTCTCTCCTGTATCTATGTCTGCCTCTCTCTCCTCTATCTATGTCTGCCTCTCTCTCATTCTCTCATCTGTCCTTTCTCGTTCTCGCCGCTCTCGTCACCTTCTTGGGCGGGTTGTGGCGGTTGAACTCCTCTCCCCACAGCTTGGCCTCCTGCTGCAGCTTGACGTCGTCGAAGTAGGTGCTGCGCTGCACGGGCACCATGTACTCCTTGGCAACGTAGTTGTTGCTGTCCTTGTGCCAACCCTCGCCGTGGCTGAAATTGCTCAGCTTCTTCCTGTGGAAGTGGCACAGCTGGGTCGCGTGCGTGCAGCAGTGTGTGTAGCAGTGTGTGTAGCAGTGTGTGTAACAGTGTATGTAGCTGTGTGCGAAGCAGTGTATGTAGCAATTTGTGTAGCAGTGTGTGCTACTGTGTGTGTAGCAGTGTGTAGCTGTGTGTGTGTGTAGCAGTGTGTGTAGCAGTGTGTGTAGCAGTGTGCGCAGCAGTGTATGTAGCTGTGTGTGTAGCAGAGTGTGTAACTGTGTGTGTATCAGTGTGTGTAGCTGTGTATGTAGCAGTGTATGTAGCAGTGTGTGTAGATTGTGTGTAGCTGTGTGTGTAGCTGTGTGTGTAGCTGTGTGTGTGTAGCTGTGTATGTGTAGCTGTGTGTAGCTGTGTGTGTAACAGTGTGTGTAGCTGTGTATGTAGCAGTGTATGTAGCAGTGTGTGTAGATTGTGTGTAGCTGTGTGTGTAGCTGTGTGTGTAGCTGTGTGTGTAGCTGTGTGTGTAGCTGTGTGTGTAGCTGTGTGTGTGTAGCTGTGTGTGTAACAGTGTGTGTAGCAGTGTGTGTAGCTGTGTGTAGCTGTGTGTAGCTGTGGGTAGCTGTGTGCGTAGCTGTGTGTGTAGCAGTGTGTGTAGCTGTGTATGTTGCAGTGTGTGTATCTGTGTGTGTAGCTGTGTGTGTAGCTGTGTGTGTGTAGCTGTGTGTGTAGCAGTGTGTGTAGCTGTGTATGTTGCAGTGTGTGTATCTGTGTGTGTAGCTGTGTATGTAGCTGTGTATGTAGCAGTGTGTGTAGCTGTGTGTGCAGCTGTGTGTGTAGCTGTGTGTGTAGCTGTGTGTGTAGCTGTGTGTGGATCTCGTGGGTGATCATTTCGGTAGGTCCAAACTGTCACAGTCCCCTGAGTGATGTGTCAAATGCGGGTAAGCACCCATGGGGCCAATTTTCCACACCGGAAATTTGCGGTTTTCTCATGGTTTCTTCCTGCATCTGTGGGCGCCACAAAACCAGTAGCATAGACCAATAGACAATTTGATCAAGAGAAGAAAAGATAATTTTATCTCTTCTCAAGAGAGAAGAGATCAAGAAACTGTCATCCTCGCCATTTCCATCACGAGGAGCCTCAGCAGGACAGCCAGCCGGGACCGAAACTGTAGCGCAACACGAATGGACACACGCGCGACCGAATGTCTGGTCTGATCTGGTCAGGTCAGGTCAACACAAAAAACGGACATGACCTCCACGAGACTGCCCGGCGGTCGGCGCGAGGTCAACACCCCAGTGTCCAACACAACAGACGGACATGACCTCCACGAGACTGCCCGGCGGTCGGCGCGAGGTCAACACACCAGGTGCCCAACACAACACCGGCCTGTCCGAGTCCACCGCGACTGGCCGACCGCTGGCCGACCGCTGGCCGACGCTGGCCGACCGCTGGCCGACCGCTATTTTCGTGTGGGAACGGTTGCCTGCCACCCTCCAGCCGTCCGGCCGTCTCGCCGTGTGGTCGGCGACTGGACTACGCGCACGGCACCACGCCACGCCACGCCGGCCACGCCGGCCACCTCCGTGCCAGAACGCGGGCGGAAAGCAGGCGCTTGCCGGATTTTTATCTAAGCACCGTGGAAGTACACATTCTGATTTGGACCGCACAAAAGATGCTGGCGAGTGAAGACCACGAAGCTGTCTCCAGAGCCATCAGATGTCTTAACGACCAACATCGCGCGAACAAACTGCGGCTGAGCACAAAACTTCAGACAGCTCAGATGACAAAGTTCGCGGTTTACAGCTTACGTGAAAAGCGAAGCCAAACAGGATGTTAATTATCCCGACAAAAAGAAGAAGAAACACTAAAAACTGACCATACAGCAGGCGGGTTATCTGCGCTGCAGTATGATCAGTGGGCGCGAAGCTGACGCCAACAAAACATTCATCTGGAACTGCACACTGCCCGTATCGAAACGTCGGGAATTGTGCTGCTAGGTTCCGAGGCGAGTGTGCACCTACCACTTTCAACGGCAGAGAGAGAAGCTGAAGCACCCGGAGCCGCCATCGCCACATGTGTAACCACCGATAAGGCCACAACAAACACAGCTGGCCGGCGGACTTCAGCACTGGCAGCCGATCTTCTTTGGTCACGTCGCAAGACCACACATCCCGACTCGGCACTCGGCAAACACTCGACACAACACTCGCCACACACTCGACACACACTCCACACAACACTCGCCACACACTCCACACACACTCGACACACACTCCACACAACACTCATCACACACTCGCCACATACTCGACACACACTCGGCGCCCACTCACGTGCGGAAACAGCGGCGCATGGCGCCCGAGTTGAATGACTGCGTCTCGATCTTCAGGATGACCGTGTCGGTGATCCAGCTGCAGGTGACTGCCTTGTAGCGGTGGCGCGTGGCGTGCTCCGTCTTCACGCCCTCCACGTCGAAGTTCTCCCACGTGTCGCCCAGGCTGCTCACCTGACCACACACACGCCGCAGCTCTGTCACTGGTCGGTCGACTGATTGGAATTGGTCGGTCGACTGATTGGGATTGGTCGGTCGACTGATTGGGATTGGTCGGTCGGACTGATTGGGATTGGTCGGTCGGACTGATTGGCATTGGTCGGTCGACTGATTGGCATTGGTCGGTCGACTGATTGGGAACCATTGGTTGGCCAGTTGGGCTTAGGAGCACATCGACTGCGTTGGTGATTGGGATGTGATGACAAATCCACCAGAGCCGTACATCATGTCACGGATTTTGGCCAAAATTGCGCCATAGGGTGATTGCACGCGCATAATTCGCCTGTTCAAGTGTTAAGCTCGTGACTCGAATGCTTTTTACTTATAGCCTCGGGCATTTTTCAAAGGTCACCAGGAATGAGCTTCTTTAACCGCTGTTTTAAGTTGTTTGACTCAATACAAAATATCGACTCTGTATATCGTTGACGTCGCAATCTCCGTACAATTCATACCAAACATTGTTTTGAAAGTTGCGCCAAAATCGTGACTCAAGTTCACCTGACCGTTTTTGGCTCGATGTCCCACTCGAATCTCGCTTTGTATTTTTTCGGAACAAGCCCTGGTACGTGAGCTTTCGAATAAGCAAATAAAGAGCGACACTCATTTCCCTCAAATTACGAGTTGTTCTCGTCTTTTGTAACTGTCGTTTGTATGATTTCCGCCTGCTGTCGCTACTTTGCCAAAGAAGCAGCAGCTATGCTGATGGAGGAATGCTAAGGATGTCCATGTGCAGTGTAGCATATATATATATCCATGATCTCAGTTTGATAACCTCAGTTTGATAACTTCAGTTTGATAACCGGCAACGCCGGTCTACAACACAATTACTCGGCCTGAATCGTGGCAATCGGCCATGTAACAGATTAAAAGTCGAAGCACCAAACCTTGTTCAGTGCAGACATTAATGCATAAGAGGTGATTGAAATGTACCCTGAGCCTATTGTAACCATTTCAGCCAACATCCTCGAAATTAATCACGTAGTCGAAACCTCCAGGCAGCTTAATGGCGATTACTGTACTTAAATGCATACGCATGTATGCAATTGTCAGCACATAAACAAAACGTAGCTCATGTTCATCAGCATTACAGACATGCACCCATAACAATGCTAGATGAACAGTTCTTCAGCTGTTCATCTAAACTGTTATGGGCGCTGTGACCAACACAGTTGATGCGCCCCTGAGCCCAAATAACCAACCAACCAACAGGCACATATCCAGCGGAGATTGGGGAAGTTCATGTGCCACCCACATTGTAAGCATGGTCACCTTGAGACCCTTGCCACCCGCCCTCATCGTTTCGTACTACACTCACAAGCAGAGCATCCACACTCGCTGGCCGCCCCTCATCGCTTCGTACCACGCTCACAACCAGAGCATCCTCACTCGCTGACCGCCCCTCATCGCTTCGTACCACGCTCACAACCAGAGCATCCACACTCGCTGATGCGAATCGTTGCAGAATCGCCGTACCATTAACTGCTCTCGCACATGCAAACCAAACCGGTCCTCCAGGAGCCGTCATTCGCCAGCCACATCCTCCGTGGTTACGACCTTGAGACTGGCGGCGTTCATAAACTCGTTCATAAATGCAAGCATGCAAATATGATTCTGGTGCGGGCGGCGCGGGCTCTCCAGCAGCACTGCTCGCTTAACCGTACCACCGACGCCGTCACAGGCCACGTGAAATTCATGTGAATAATGTGAAATTACGGTGAAAAATCAATTCGCATGGGATCCCACAATCTACTTAATGCTAGGACGCGTTCAATTTGTGGGGGGGGGGGGAGCTGAAACAAACTTTTATATTGTATCGAACAACCGTTGGAGAAGTTGTTTTCGACTCCCGGAACAAGTGGCTTCACCTCCGTGAAAAGCACACGAGGGACAGTGTACACCATGGATGTATTGTGCTTGGTGTCGTCAGATAGCACGCAAACACTTTCCCGCTTCAACGCATCGTTTGATCGCCAGTAAATTATAAAGGGGCACATAGTGCATTGCGGTACGTCCCGATGGAAATCTTTGTCTGCATCCAGTAACATGAAAACAATAGTTTTCGCAGTCACTCTGAATCAGAACTTCGTTCTCGCCAACTTCTTCCTTCGTCGTTTTGACCACAATGTAGTTCCTACTTCGTTTTTGTTTGCTTTTTGCTTTTCTCTTGTTTCCCTTGTTACGCGGCGATGAAGTCTTAATTCAGCAAACTATGCTAAGCCAATTAAAGATCGGCATTACTCGCTCTGTATCCAGGGACTAGGTTATGTTAGTCCACTGTGTCCAGAACTACGATAGGTTAGTTCCCCTGTGTCCGGAGGCTAGGTTAGGTTAATCCCTCTGTATCCAGAGGTTAGGTTAGGTTAGTCCCCCTGTGCCCAGAGGCTACGATAGGTTAGTACCCCTGTGTCCAGAGGCTAGGTTAGGTTAGTCCCCCTGTGTCCAGAGGCTACGATATACTAGTCCCCCTATGTCCAGATACTACGATAGGTTAGTCCCCCTGTGTCCAGAGGCTAGGTTAGATTAGTTCCTCTGTGTCCTAGGCTACGATAGGTTAGTCCCCCTGTGTCCAGAGGCTAGGTTAGGTTAGTCCCCCCGTGTCCAGAGGCTACGATATACTAGTCCCCCTATGTCCAGATACTACGATAGGTTAGTCCCCCTGTGTCCAGAGGCTAGGTTAGATTAGTTCCCCTGTGTCCAGAGGCTACGATAGGTTAGTACCCCTGTGTCCAGAGGCTAGGTTAGGTTAGTCCCCCTGTGTACAGAGGCTACGATAGGTTAGTCCCCCTGTGTCCAGAGGCTAGGTTAGATTAATCCTCCTGTGTCCAGAGGTTACGATAGGTTAGTCCCCCTGTGTCCAGAGACTACGATAGGTTAGTCCCCCTGTGTCCAGAGGCTAGGTTAGGTTAGTCCCCCCGTGTCCAGAGGCTACGATATACTAGTCCCCCTATGTCCAGAGACTACGATAGGTTAGTCCCCCTGTGTCCAGAGGCTACGATAGGTTAGTCCCCCTATGTCCAGAGGCTACGATAGGTTAGTCCCCCTGTGTCCAGAGGCTAGGTTAGGTTAGTTCCCCTGTGTCCAGAGGCTGGGTTAGGTTAGTCCTCCTGTGTCCAGAGGCAAAGGCTGTTTGTTCTGTTTCCGGAAGTTAACATCATCTTTCGAAAGAGCGGCGCCGCCTCTGTCCGATCAGTTGGTGCTGCTGTTTGGCTCATTCCGGTCGCTTTCCGGCTTGATCAGAGGTGGTGAGTTGGGATTGTTCCCCATGGGAATGGTCCAGTTGGTACACAAGTCATCGCTTTCCTTAACGCGATGGTCACCAGCTCTTGCACTGGCCCTGCTGGTTACCTATTTCAACTCGTCCTGATCAATGTTTGTGTGCCTCTCAAAGGTGTCAACACATTTGGGGAACATGGTTCGTAGTTTATAAGACTGCTTCGGCAATTTTCACCGAAACGCACAACGCGCACCGAAGTGCGTTTTTCCGTCTCACAACTGCGCAAGCGCTGTTGTGACCCGTCTGATCTGCGGCTAAAGGCTGTAGCTGAGACGAAATCACCGCAAACCCCACTCTCCGCAAACCGCCTATCCTTCTGACGCAATCCCCGACCAAAACACTCACGCCTTCGCCTGTTGTGCTCGCCGATATCGCCTCAAGTGCCTCGTCGCGATAGTAGACGCGTCGGGGGGATGGGGGAACCCAGTACCGGTTCTGCGGAGACTGGCAGGGCGGCAAGGCTCGCTTTGCATCCGGTGATCATTTACCAATTGACAGCGATCTGCCGGGCCTTCTGTCTTTGCTGTGTGTAGCTGATGTTAATGCATAAGTGCCTAGTCAATGATTCGGGAAATAAAGTGATAAACCTAGTTTGCTCAGTGGGCTGGAAACACAAATTTCGAAGGCCAAAAACATGCTTAGGGGGAAATCGGAGTACTTTTATTTGCTTTGCTGAACGTATACAGCTTATGATGTACCTTTAAAATGGAAAAGTAAAAATTCAGTTGTGCATTGTAGTTAATAAAAGTCACTATGTATTAGTATAATCATGCAGTAAACCGACGTTCAAAAACCTGAAAGTATCACAGGTAGGTAATTGCAAAACGTTACGACACACAAGAATATCCTGCGCCTTCCGCTTCTAGCATAACTGCTGCATCTCTTGAGCAATAACGTGGGCAGGCGGGAACAGGTAAAACAACCTTTAAACACGGACGGTAAACTGATGCTTAGAGGCAAAAGTATATGTTTTTTTATTTTCTTATCTGAAAGCTTGCATACCGGGTCATGTTAGAAGAACATAAAAAAGTGAGATTCGAGTTGGACATCATGGTGAAAGAGTTGTGACCTTGGGTCCAGAGAATTTTAGAGCCTACGATTTTAGTGGAATGTTTTAAATAATGCCAGATGTGAATTGTACGAACTTTTGCGACTCGAATGATGCATAGGTTTCCATATTTCAAGTGACAAAAACCACTTAAAATATCCATTTAAGAAACCAATTTCTGGTGGCCTCAAAAAAAAATTATCGAGGCTATAATTCCAAAATCGTTCGTGTCACGGGTGTATATATTGCACGAAGTATACGCATGCAATTAATCTATAGGTAATAATTTTGGGCTGAATGCGAGACGTGAGGGTGGATTTTCGCACCTTTTACTGTTCAATTTATCACGAACACCACCAATTGAGGGGAAAACAAGAAACATATGAGAATATGAATAGGTAGAATAAAACAAGTTTAAATACGGAAAGTGAATGCAGAAAAGACAGAAATATGATCCCCACTGGAGCCTGTTCCCAACGCGAACAGGGAACGCGAACAGACGTGAACGAACGCAGAATTCATCAAACTTCCGCACAACAAACTTCAGCTCGCCTGTAATATCTAGTAAATGTCCATGAGTGGGAGAAAAGGCGCCAGCCTTGCTCTGTATGCAGACCTAAGATGGTCGATGGATAGCAGTGAAGTGCGATAGAGATAAAGATAGAGAGAGAGAGGGGAGGGTAGAGATAGAGTGAGAGAGAGAGGGGGAGAGGGAGAGAGAAAGAGTGCCGGTGAGGCACGCGGCATGGCGCGGACTATCACCACACTTCACGTGTGCTCCTGCTGTGCAGGGAGCAAGGATTAACTTGCCACGATCATTTCATGAATCGCTCGGCGGAAGGCACGGAAAAGCTGCGCGCTGGTGGGTTCGAACCGCACACCCTCCCGTGCATAGTGGAGAACACCGGTACCAGATGGGCCTAGCCTGTTGTAAATTGACGTCACTAAACAGTCACCACGCGCTGTGGTTCTAAATAACGAAGGCTATTGTGGTGACTCGCTTTTTGCGACAATTCTTATCCACCTTCGCAGCTAAAGTACAGTATAGCTCATCAAATACCAATTGAAGAGGAAAATAGCAGTCTATACACACCTATGCAATTAAGAAGGCACCTGTTTTTGTATGGACCCATACTTGCAATAGTCTTGGTTTTACATGGCAGGCCTAGGCCACTCTCTATGATCAGGAAAAATGGAGGTTATGATACATCTAATTTGCGTTCACTGAAGCTCTTAGCGGTTCCAAGCAAGCGAACTACTGAAAAAATAGCATGGAAAGCTCATCCAGTCCATGCAGTAATCTTAGACTGCAGCATTAGAGGTTGCGCTCCTCGCCGCATGGATGTCCGTAGTCGGCGTTGGAAACAGATGGCTTTCCAGATTATTTCCAGCATTCGTAAAGCACAGACCCCCAGAGAACAGCACCTATGATCCAACTGTGAACAAGCTAGCGCATCCCTCTGCTGGCGGTGACGCGTCACACGTTCTGACACCATATCCAAGTATTCTGCAGCTCAGTATTCTAAAGTTCCCAAATGCCAGTTGCAACAAATCAAATAGAAGCCCGTTTTGGCCCCCTGGAAGAGCTTCAACTGCCTACTTGGCTTCAATGAGATGTGTCTGTAATGACCTGCGATAGTCATTACCGATTACATTACATATCATGTTGTGCAATGGTGCGATGAAAACGCTTTGACAGTTCCTTTCCCGGATATCAACGCTACATCGTCCACGGCGCACTGCTCGTCTAGCACGGCATGGTGGCCTATAACAACTTAGCCTCATCCTCTACACTGTGCGCATAATGATTGCCAAGGTACCGTCATATCTTAGTCGGGCATTATAATAAAGGGACGATGCGAAACCCATATCGTGGCCGCGTATTCCCGCCAAAGAGGTGTAATAACTGTATTGCAACTTCACACTCAGACTCCAAACGCCAACTGTTTCAATCCCGCTGACAATGCACGCATTGGTCTGCCATGCCATTTCGCCCAACTCTTCCGCAAAGCTTTGTTCAGAGTTAGGCCATAGCTGGTGCGGAATACACCTCAGACGCCCAACTCCACGGCACAGCTTCGTTCAGAGTTAGACCATAGCTGGCGCGTAATGCACCTCAAACGGCCAACTCCATCTCACAGCTTACGGGACGAGTGGTCTAGGGGTAAGATGCTCGTTTCACAATCGAAAGGTTGTGGGTTCGAGTCTCACCTGTCGCTACTCTTCGCCCGCGACCAATCGGCGTGAGAGATTGGCGACGCTACATGACTCAACGGTCGACGTATCGTAAAACCAATAACCAACCAACCATCTCACAGCTTCGCTTAGAGCTAGCGGAACACACCGCAGACGCCCGACTCCATCGCACAGCTTCGCGCAGAGTTAGGCAATAGTTCCGCACCCGGCCCAGGTGCGGAATACACCGCAAACGACAGCTGACACTGAGCACAAACAGCACCGGGCATGCGGGCTTGCGTCACTGACCTTGGAGAGCGCACGGTTCCACAGGTTGTGCTCGGAATGCAGTTTGGTGACGCGCTTGCGCTTCCCGAGAACCGCCGGCAAGAAGTGGTCACGTTTCTTCCATTCAATGATGGGACTGGAAAGACAGGTTGAGCGCCGATTGCACAACGTGGAGAAGAGCCAAAGTGCAGCAAATCGCAACACAGTACATGCGTGTTTGCTTGCTTGTTTGTTGGGTTTGTGTATTATCTACGCGACACGCCTTTGGCACGATGACGACTAAGGGCGCCGCCCACACTGCTTCGCCGGTAGGCCGTGGGAATGGGAAATGCGCCGAATGGTGCTAGTGTTGAACGCAGGACCTTCGTATCCAGCACAACCTTTACACTCAACACTAACCACTCGGCCACTCCCGATCCAACACCGTAAGTACCTATTGCAGGGAAAACATCGAAGGGGGCATTGAGGTAGCTTAATATATACATGGACCCCACATCACAGGCATCGAAATAATCCGGCACTTAGCCCCCCCCCCCCCTCCAGTAAGCATTACGGTGAGAATACGTGATGGCACGAGTTCCAGGTACCAATGGATCATATTAAAAATATTATTCCACGACAGATAATTTGCTTGAACAATCTTAATTTTTGGTGCCACAATTAAAGAACCGTATTCCTACGCAATATATTTTAGACAGACACGCTTCATATGCCAGGGGCAGATTGGACACAGTCGCGTCCAAAATCACAAATGTGATGTGGGCACGATACAATGCGGGTATGTGCTGCACATCCCATCTCACGTTCCGAACTGAAATACACCCGGCCCACGTGTCCGCTAATCACGCAAAGATGTCTGCAACCGTAAAATATTTGTGCAATGGAGAAGTCACAGACTCGGAAATTCAGGGGCACACCGGGTGAAATGTGTCAATACCGGGATTCGATTGTATCTGGGTGCAGACGAACTCACGTAGCATATTAAACGTCCGATTCAATATTCCGGGAGTCGCTACTGGTCATAACTGTGCACTACAACTTCTGTTTACGGAATGTATCGCTGTACATCAAGCAATGAGGATGCGTTCATGCGGCGTGGGGCAACGGCAGCGAGAACGTCCAGCACCTCCAATGCATCCCACTAGAGTGCAACCACCACATCACACCAGCCGTGAACCGACCTCCGACACCAACGACCAGGCCTGACGCAGCGACCCGCACTGCCACCACCAGACCCACCGCCGCCTGCCGACGGCGCCGCTCACCTGTCGTCCAGCCGCTCCCTGTCCGGGTTGGCCCTGATGTCGTCCAGCGTGATGGGCCGCAGGTCGAGCTGCTCCAGTTCCTGGCATTCTGCGTAGCCGTTGCGACTGTCGGGCACCTCCTCCTGCGACTCGGGCATGCTGCGCCGCCGGCCGTGTCACCTGCCGCGCGCACGGCCGTCACGCGTGGAACGGCGACGACACAGTGATAAATCATTGGCCAACTAGGGATATAGCTGAATTAAGGAGATACAGTTATAATAGATAAATCAACTAGAGATATAATCAAATCCTAGAGATATAATCAAACACTATAGATATAATCAAATACTAGAGATATAATCAAATACTACTGTGGCATATGTCAGGCCACATTTGGAATACTGTGTCCAAGCTTGGCCCCCTAGTTATGAAGAAGATTGTTGGCTTTTAGAGAGAGTACAAAAGAGGGCAACAAAAATGGTTAATGGTATAGGCAACCTGGCATATGAGGAAATATTGAAGAAATTGAATATGTTTTCACTTAGATATAGAAGGCTGAGAGGAGATCTCATCGAGGTTTTTAAATTTGTTCATGGTCAGGAGCAGGGATATCTCATGGAAATGTTTGAATTGAACAGAAATGATGCAATTAGAGGTCATCAATTCAAAATTAAAGTTAATCACAGCAGGACAAGGTTAAGACGGTCTTTCTTCACCAACAGGGTTGTAGAACACTGGAACCAGCTGTCAGTAACCATTGTCAGTAGCAACACACTGAACATCTTTAAAAACAGCATAGACAATCATCATAAGAATAGGGGGCTTGTTTTTCTGTATTCCAGGGAGGGTTGATCGACGGAGTTGGTGGGCAACTGGTTCCGTGTCCAGAGTGCAACCAAGAAGGGTCCTTGTGACTCATAGTTGCACTGATCTTTTATGTCTTTATGTCTTTTACTAGAGATATAATCAAATCCTAGAGATATAATCAAATCCTAGAGATATAGTCAACTAGGTATATAGTTCAGAATATACTACATTCTGAACATTCAATTGACATCCTTATTGTAGCGTGTTTATGAAGTCTTCGTGTCTCCTTTCTAACAGTATATCGCTTATAAGCACCATGTTCATGCTATCGATAAGGAATGGTGATACACGACAATTTCGCAACGCAATTTCAGGTAAAGGGATTACATATCATGTGATATGGCATACAATACCAGTTTATAGCATTGGCATTTTTATCGCAATCCCGAATATAACTCGTTCTAGATTATGAATCCCGAGGCAAGAGATAAAACAACAGTCTTAGGTACGCCATTGGCTCAAATTTGAGTCTGAATGGCATCAAAACGACATTTTAAACGACGCTAATTTCATGGCAAATTTCGACATCCTACTGCGCTCGTTTCGACATCTCACACCTAACGAAGAACCATTATTTTAACACTGTGCCAAGCTGACCAAGGAATCCAAATTTAGAAGAACTCCGTGTTGTGGTTTTAAGACATGATACTGGAGGCGCCATGCCTCAACACACAAGCACACGCAGTGCCGGAACATAATATTATCTCCCTTCATTTGGCACTCTGTGCATGTGGCACGAGAGTGATTTGGGGACTTCAGGCACAGCGACTGCACCGGCTACATAGCATCCATAATTTGGTGGTGACAGCATATCATGGTCGGACATTCACACTTAATTCTGAATTCTGGAGTCTCAAGTTCTGTGATTGTTGTTTGTGGCTTTATGACACAACGAGCAGCTGAGGCCACTGTCACTGAGTAGCGTCGCACTGTCTCTGACCCTGGCTGGAAAGACGGGCACCGCGGGGAATCGAACCCCGAACCTCTGGTTTCCCAGACGCCCAGCTTAGCCACTGAACCACCGACGCCCCGTAAAGCTCTAGGAAAAGGAGCAGCAGAATGCATTTTTAATGCATATTTACCATAAAACCAGGTACCATGTATAATATTTATATTGGACAGGACGAAATACGGTGACACCTTGGTTAACTGTGCTATACATTCTTACTCATAACAGGTCTTGGATAACAATGCAAAATGCGCTTTGCCAGATCTCATCGGATTTACGTGCAGTGATTGCCTACAGAGCAGGTTTGGAAAAAGAGGCTTGCCCCGAATTTTTGGCATCCAAAACAAGTTTCTTCTCAATAAAGTTGTCCTCTTTTTCTGGTCCAAAGTTTCAATGGTGTTTATTCACAATGACTGTAAGGTTATTGCTCTTGAACAAAAACGTCAAACTCACTGGATGGTACAAAAAAAGATTCTGACGTTCGAAACAGATACAAAATTAATCCCTCTAAATTTGATGGGCCAATAAAAGCTTCCTCTCCAAACTTAGAATTGTAAAGCTTAAATCCAACTCTGGAGGAGAATTTATACTTGACCGCTATTTATTTTCATCCTGTAACTTTACTGTATTCCAGACCCTGGTGGAGTATTTATTCTTCACCACTGTTTATTTGCATCCTGTTACTGTGCGCTATTCCAGGACGGTGCGGGGGAACGAGTGATCTAGGGGTAAGATGCTCGTCTCACAATCGAAAGGTTGTGGGTTCGAGTCTCACCTGTCGCTACTCTTCGCCCGCGACCAATCGGCGTGAGAGATTGGCGACGCTACATGACTCAACGGTCGACGTGTCGTAAAACCAATGACCAACCAACAACAGGACGGTGCGGACCCGCTCCGTGGCGGGTGCGGCCCTCCCCAGTCGCCATGTGGCGGGCCTATCGAGTGCCCCGACGTCCTCACATTCCAGGACGGTCCGGGCCCACCGTGTGGCGGGTGCGGCCGAGGTCGCCCGGTGGGCCCCCTCCCCAGTCGCCATGTGGCGGGCCGATCGGATGTCCTGCCCGTCCCCACCGATTTAGAGGAAAAGGCGCCAGCCTGTTTGTTGAAAGCCGAGATGAGAATGCCGGCCTCTCCTCTTGACTGGAGAGAGAGACAGAGACGAAAAAAAAAAAAAAAAAAAAAAAAAAAAAAAAAAAAAAAAAAAAAAAAAAAAAAAAAAAAAAAAAAAAAAAAAAAAAAAAAAAAAAAAAAAAAAAAAAAAAAAAAAAAAAAAAAAAAAAAAAAAAAAAAAAAAAAAAAAAAAGAGAGACAGAGAGAGACAGAGAGAGACAGAGAGAGACAGAGAAGAGACAGAGAGAGACAGAGAAAAGAGAGAGACAGAGAGAGACAGAGAGAGCAGAGAGAGACAGAGAGAGACAGAGAGAGACAGAGAGAGAGACAGAGACAGAGACAGAGACAGAGACAGAGACAGAGACAGAGACAGAGACAGAGACAGAGACAGAGACAGAGACAGAGACAGAGACAGAGACAGAGACAGAGACAGAGACAGAGACAGAGACAGAGACAGAGACAGAGACAGAGACAGAGACAGAGACAGAGACAGAGACAGAGACAGAGACAGAGACAGAGACAGAGACAGAGACAGAGACAGAGACAGAGAGAGAGAGAGAGAGAGAGAGAGAGAGAGAGAGAGAGAGAGAGAGAGAGAGAGAGAGAGAGAGAGAGAGAGAGAGCGGCGGCAAAACTTCTACCACATGCCAGACCGACCCGACCTGATACGCCTGATTTACCGCGTCTGAGGCAGACCTGAACAGATTTAACGCGTCTGAGCGAACGTGAAATATGTTCGCTTGTTTTACATAGAGGCTAAGTTTGCGGCTGGCGGTATGTCAAGAGAGGACCTCAGATGCGGTTGGTTTTTGGTCGAACTTTGGCACCACTACAAAACATCAGTATTAATAACAAAAATGACTAAAGAGTGCATGTGTGCAATAAACAAAATCAGCAAGTGCACAAAATGGTCATCTCTTTTCTGACACACTCATGACAAACAAGCGTTACATCGTTGCTTACGGGAGCAGACCATGGCTCCTGTTATGTGGAGTATATAAGCTTCAGGTGTTATGAAACCCAAACGACACATGCTATTCTAACACTATTGTGGAATGCACCCCCTCGCAAACCTGGCAAGACAACCACAGGCAGAAATACATGGCAGCTTTCAACCTCAAATAGAAGCATCAATAGTCACACCTAGTTCTTCAAGCACAAATAGGCATCGATACAGGTCGCCCCCAGTTCTAACAACCTGAACACGTCACACTCGTCTGGTGTGCACGGTTCGTGTGTGGCAGCTCATCGGTGTAAGTCGGACCACAGGCAGACTTGCCTTCCGCCAGCTCCACGAGCCACGTTACGTCATTGATCCTGATCGACCAGCACCAGCGGTCGCGGCACCTGTTTAACGTGCCGTCCGTGCCGGACCGATTTGCTGCTCGCCCTGCTGTACTTAAAAAAAAGGTTTATTGACATGTATGACCACCGGCTTAATTGTCATGTGATTTTGATTTTTTTTCGGTTGTGCTGTTTTATCTGATTAACGCGATGTTGTAATAGCCACAAGTCCACTGTGGATCACCTCAATAAAAGCATGTCTGTCTGTCTGTCTGTCTGTCGGCGGCATCGGGCCCATGAACACGATAAACATGTCCTGATGCACATTCTGTCACCATACGGGTCAGAGAAATCGGAACAGTTCCGCCATGCACGCAAACCGCCATGGCAGGAAAACTGATGGCATGACCATCCCACATGGGCGCATAGACACTCACTCCCACTACCAAAAAGAACCTCTGCCCTGCATAGTGCATGTACTATGTAATGCTGTCCAAAATTAACTTGGTTGTGCAATTTCTACATTGTAACATTTCTTATTTCTGCCTCCAGGGCACCTGAGATGTGCCCTTAGGATGGTTCAGGTGAGTCTCAGTGGCCAGACCTGATATTAACTTGAATGATTGAGCACAATTGTTGGACATAATCTGTCATTAGGTATACTTCAGCTTGAAAAAAATTACCCACAGGGTAACAGCCAAAAATCTGATCAGTTCTATCCTCTGTTTGACTTGGCAAGTTGACCTAAGATCACTTCTATATGTACTTTTGCATTTATCTTCCACCTTCCACATTTGTTCCCAAACTTACATTTCACTTTTGGCTGGCTGTGCTTTCACAGTTTGTACATCACAAATGTCTGAATGTAATTTCATACCTCCAGTGAGGCAAAGTAGTGACCTGAGTTTTACCTGCTTTAGTTTAAGAATCTTAGCAGGCAAGTATTCATGAGTTCTCTAAGAAAGACTCAGCTGGAGGCCCAATTGGTGCCCTCCACACTGCAAGGGTTCAATATACATGTTTTAGTGTGTGGATAATATTTTGCATACAAGTCAGTATTTGGTTGGTTATTGGTTTTACAACACGACCACCGATGAATAAAGTAGCGCCCACAACACCCCCCCCAATTGGGGAGTAGACAGGTGAGACTCGAACCCATAACCTTTCGTTTGTGAAACGACCCTCTTCCCCCCACCCCCCCCCCCCCCACAAGTCAGTATTTATCAGTTTAAATTAATTGTTGTCAATGTGTAACTCAAGCTAGCCTCAGATGGCTTCGTGCAAACCCTGAAAAAAACAGACCTAACCAAACCAGACCAAGCCAGACCCAATATAACTCAATCATGTTCCTATCCCCTCCTCATCAGTTTTACACCTAAATATTTGTTTCCTTACATGAGAGCTTATGTTTGGTTAGGGTAAATACATAGAATAAGCCCCTGGGACAACTTTTGGTCAAAAATATTTTCTGGGCATTTCCAATGTGAATTTAATGAATTTTGTATTCATTTCTCTGGAAATTGACAACTTTTCAAAATGATTCAAGTTCAGGTGCTTATATATGAATCAAGTAGTCATTTCACTAACAAATGAATATCAAATTCATTCAAATAGCATTCAAAAATACCATAAAAAACATACTTTGGCAATTCAGATATATGTTATTCCCTTTCTCCATAACAATATATAGGAAAGATGTAGGGAAATGTGAATTTGGATGGGATAATATATAATGAAGTATAATGAAACATTACAACAAAATATAGCTAACCTCACTTAACCAGCAATTGATTGATCACACTGAATGAACTGATTGTTATGAAATGAATTGATCATACTGAATCATAATGAATGAATACAGATGACTGAAGCATACTGATGGGTTGGGTCAGCTAAAACCTAGAAATATTGGATTGCCTAAAATTAACAGATGCCAGATAGCCTAAAGCCTTCATATCTCAAATATCAGCAGTAGTTAATGTGCTGTTACACATTTGTCACAGCTCACCGCCTGTAGTAGCAAACAGTGACCACAGCATAAATGTAAAATGTCTGCATTATTCTTATAGAAATTTGCCCAAAAAAGCACTGCAATGGAACAAATCTTTGAGCCAAGGTAACTAAACACAAAACACATTATTTTTACCGAGTCAACAAGTAGGACAATCCATCATGTCACCAAAACAATCTGCATCTCCATGGTGTTGACAGCAAGTGCCAATCTTTCAAATAGTAAATATTTCCCTCATATTTAATTTCATATGGAAATGTTAGAGGAAGAGGTTGTGGTATTATTGTGCTTTAAGATGGTAACAAGACAAGTTTCTACACACATTTTCCTCCATAAAGCAAACCAATGGGTTAGGTTTGGTTAGGTTAGTTTAGGTTATTAAGCCAGAAAATTGTCCGGAAAAAATCACAAAATGAACCCCCAAAATTGATTTTTTACTCAAAAGCAGCTTATGTTAGGTTAGGTTAGGTTTTTTTCATGTCAAAAATTATTAGAAAAGAAATTGCTTGAAATCTTCTAATTTTGTTTTGGGACATTTATTTCTCTGAAGGGAGGTTAGGCTCCAGGGTTCAAAGAATGTTTTTTTTCATCAAGTGTGAGATGTTGAAACAAGCACAGTAGGATGTTGAAATTTGTCATGGAATTAGTGTCATTTAAAATACTTTTGATGTCCTTCAGACTTAAATTTGAGCCAATGGTGTAGGTACTTATGACTGTACCTATATCATTTGTTTTGAGATTCATAACTTAAGAAGAGCTATATTTAGGATAGGGAGAATAATAACTATGCTATAAACTGCTACTGCATGCCACATCATATTATAGGTAATCTCTTGCAGAATTTTTATTTTATTATTTAAACATTTATTTTCATGCCATGTTGTCTAACTAAAGCCCATTTGCACAGAAGATGAGTGGTCCTATCATCTTAGTCACATTCATAAGCATTGCATTCAAATGATAAATTCCAATAAATCACAAAACACCTTAAAGCATGAATTTACTGAAGTTGCTAGGTAAGCTTCAATGAGTCCAGTCCATATAAAGTTTTCTCAACTTGTGTGCAGTCTATATAAATACCTAGAGGTTTGGTTAGATTATGTTCATGTCTCTATTTTAACATTATTTTTATGCTATATTAACCAACTCCAAACCCCATTTTTCATGTTACTTTCCCTGCCAATTGATAAGCAACCATTTTCAGAGGAAATGAGTAGTCACATCACGTCAACCACATCCATTAACATTGCATAAAAAAAAAAAAATTCCTAGAACTTGATCATTACCCTAAAGGGTAAATTTGTCTTAAAAGGAGTTTGTGATTTTTTGGAATTTGTCTTCATAATACCATGTTTATGAAGGTGACTAAGATGATGGGACCACTTACTTTCTGTGCAAATGCAATATTTTGGCAAACTTAAAAAACCTAAACTAACTTAACCTAACCAAACTTAACCCATTTGTTTGCTTTATGGAGGAAAAGGTGTGGAAAAACTTTTCTTTTTACCACCTCAAAGCACAATAGTACTAGTTTCCCCCAAAAAAAGAAAAATCCCAAAACAAATTGGCTTTTTGTCTTCAAAAGCAGCTTGGGTTAGGTTAGGCTTGGTTAGGTTTATTTTTTTATTGAGAATTTTCAGAAAATATATTGCTACACATTTTCCTAATTTTATGTTTTGGATTTTTTCTCCAAAGGTAGGTTAGGCTAGGTTAAGTTAGGTTGCATTTTTTTAGCATTTCTTTGTATGCTATGTAACCTAACTCAGAGCCCCTTTTTGGAATTATTTTCTTCACAACATGAAAAGTAAGCATTTCCACATAAAATAAGTGATTCCATCATCTTAGACATCTTTATGAACATGGTATTTTAAATAAAAATTGAGAAAAAAAAAACATTTTAAGACAAATTTACCCATTAACGCATATCCTATACCACATTCACCATGGATGAATTGTTTTATTTATACCCTGATTACTAACTGAGTGAATTTTGACATCCTGCTCCTTGTTAACTGTCAAATATGTATTTAAACCAGAAATGAGCAATAACATCATCTTAATCACCTCAAGAAACACAGTAGATATCGAAGCATTCCCATCTCAAAATCTGATTGATACCTACACTGAAATGCAAATTTATTATCAGGTATGATTTGTTCCCCAACCAAAAGGAAAGCAATTTAAATGAAAATGAGTGGTCACATCATACCTATTAATCATGTTAACATGCACACTGGAGGGGGGAGAAATTGAGAAATTAGAATACTGAGAAATCCACCCACCCCTCCAGTTTTTTGTACATAACTCCATATTTTACAGGTCGATATGTGCCATTTTTTGTGTATCTGCTTAGAAATGTCTGACACATCATTTAACATGCGCACTGGAGGGGGGCAAAATCCGCCCACCCCTCCAGTTTTTCGCAAATAACTGCAAATTTTACCAGTCAATATAAGCAATTTTCGGTGTACCTGCTTAGAAATGAACGGCGCGTCGTTTAAAGCAAGAAAATGGAAATCGGCCGAAAATTTGTCAAGTTAGGGGCCACTAAAGTAAAAAATGTTATAGCGCCAGACCACAAATATCGGCATTGATGCGCTTCCAGTATACTGACAAAGGGAAGTGTTCTAGGCAACACTAGCGACTTGTTTGATGCATATTGATATGCTGTATAGTTTCAAGGTCATGTTAGGTCACCAAGGTCAAGTCAGGTCAAGTTCATGACAGGTTAATGGAACCAAACTTGATCAACTGGAATGTTGCCATAAATGCACTACTGGTTGTCATTTGTACTATTTGTCATTGCATTTCCATACTTTATTCATGTACTTCACTCCCTTCTTCATGAAGCCGATTGCTTCGAGCTGCCCGACGGAGCAGTTGGGCGGGCGGCCGGTTCCGGTAACTGGAACAGGTAACTGACCTGATAAAGTGGTGCTATATAGGTGACCTGAGGTCAAATGTTGGGTCTAGCATCTGCATTGCATCATTAGTAATGTCCAAAACATCATTGATGCCCATTTTGAGCATTTAAACACAATCACAGCGATCCATAACGATGACAAGCCAAGCCATGCAAAACCAGAAAATTTTGCCAATCTGACCTCATTTGACCTTGAAGATATTGACCTAAGGTCACGAAAATTGCACACAATAGAGTTCACTACCGTGCCCATCCACCCTGCAAATTTCGTTCCTCCAGCTTTACTAGGAGCCGAGATCTTAGGGGCGGAATCCGCCCCTCCAGTCCGCGTAATTCTCAGAGGCCCTCCAGGGCGTGTCTAAAGCAAGAAAAATTGAAATTGGCCACACAAATCAAGTTAGGCAGTTAAAGTCAAAACATTTTGTAGCACCAGACCACAAAAATTGGCACTGATGCACTTCCCATATATTGGCAAAAGGGAAGTGTTCTTGGCAACACTAGCAACTTGTTTTATGTATATTGTTATGCTATATAGTTTCAAGGTCATGTTAGGTCACCAAGGTCAAGTTCATGACAGGTTAATGGAACCAAACTTGGTCAATTGGAATGTTGTCATAAATACAAATGACTCATGCAATTGATGTCACTTTGCATGTTACTCCGTATACATCCTGCAAACTACTGTTTGCCATTGTGTACCTAAGCATTTCCATACTTTATTTATGTACTTCACTCCTTTCTTCATGAAGCAGATTGCACTGAGCTGTCCTACAAAGCAGTTGGGTGGGCAACCCAATTCCGGTAACTGAAACAAGTAACTGACCTGATAAAGTGCTGCTATATAGGTGACCTGAGGTCGAATTCCAGGTCTAGCATCTGCATTACATCATTAGTAATGTCCAAAACATCACTGATGCCCATTTTGGAGCATTTAAACACAATCACAGCAATCCATATAACAATGGCAAGCCAAGCCATGCAAAACAAGAACATTTTGACATGTGACCTCGTTAGTTATTTTGACTTTAAGGCGCTTTGACCAGAGTTGATCATTCGCTCCCAGATTTGACCTTGATGATACTGACCTAAGGTCATGAAATTTGCACACAATAGAGTTAACTACCGTACACATCCACCCTGAGAATTTCGTTGCTCCAGCTTTAATAGGAGCCGATATCTTAAGGGGGCGGAATCCACCCCCTCCAGTGTTCGTAATTTTTACAAGCCCTCCAGGGCACGTGTTAAGAAACATTGTGCTTAAACTTTTTATATCTGACTATCCAATATCATAAAATGTAAATTCAGTGGTATGCGCACATATTTTCATCAGCAGCATCAAGACAGTAAATTTGTGCAAGTTCCTTCTTAAGTTCGGCCCTACCTCATACGTAAAGTAGGCATTTTCGACGAGACCTCGTCAGCGCGGGGTGGGCGGTAACCATTGCCGCTTCAGTCATCAAAACAAACGTGAAGACCTACCTGTGTTCAGAAATATTTCTTCTCTGTCTAACCTCCTCCAATCACTTTCACCAGGTCGGAACGGAAACTTGCGACAGCTAGATCAAGATGGGGCAGGGGACTGTGCTGCCGCCCACGTGCAGTCAAGACCGAAACAGGTCTATAGATAATATCGGTAGCTGTGTTTACAACGCAGTTTGCCACTTTCAAGGTTGCTTCTTGTCACTTTCAAATTCGTCTGGTATAAATTGCGTCATTGTATCAGTGCGGTCGTTGTCACAGCATCGTCATCGGGGGATTGAACTAAGGCAGTGAAGATATGAACACAAAAATAGCCTATGATATATTTATAATTGATGTTTATCTAGTTGGAATTAATTGCTAAAGCCCTACGTCGACAAGGACAATTTATTATTTCCTTTCGGATTAATTCTGATTAAAGTACTTTATATTCGCAGAATCATACCACCAGCTCTGGCAGTCAAACAAAGAAAATTTAGTGGTTTTATGAGTGCACATCTCAAGATCTCTTGTTTGATCTTGTGTATTTTTGGTTGCTAAGTGGAGGGTGCTTTCCTTTGCTGCGCCTCTGCCTGGAATCGTGCTACGAGCATGAGCCGCTATCATGTGTAGCGGGGGCCGGTGCACATAGTTTGCCAAATTTGTATAATTCTGGAACTTCATTTTGGTTGCAATTTGCGTCATATATCTTGATGAGACTGTGGTTCAAATTATTCAGTGTGAAGGAAAAAAAAGCATTTCTGATTCGGTGCGTGCCCTTAAATGCACCCAAATGTTGTATTATGCCGTTTGCTGCAATCAGCTCACCAAGGCCAGTAACGATCCAAGATCGTGAAAATGTGAGCAAATCGACCTGAACATCTACCCCGCGTTGAGGCAGAGTAGTCCATGGTAACTAGTTTGTCTACATCTGAGAGCCTTGACATATCAGAAGTACAGAAGACTGCTGGGTAGAGGACGGGATGAGAAGTGTCTAGAGGCGTGCCGAACCACAGTAATTTGCGCCGACTTTAAAGCGAGTGCGATTTGCACTCAAGTGCAAGGAAAGTGTACGTTTAAGTTACAGAAGATTTACTTAGGTGCTGTAACATTAGGTGCTGTAGGCGGGGGAACGGGAAACTGTCTCACAGATAGTCCCGACGATTTCGGTAAAGCCTTGTTTCACCTTCGTTTATTTGTGAAAATGATTGGGGGGTCAAACTACATGAAGGCGATGGGCAGGTCCAAATAGATTTGGAGGACACTCCATAGGGTCCCATCAGTAGCGCAACCAGGGGGCCAAGGGGCCATGCCCCCGAAATTTTTTGGGGCCCGCTCCGATCCAGGGGCCCGCGAAGCGGGCCCATGGTCGGGTGGGCCACCCTACTCAGGCCCTGGCTAGGGGCCCGCGAAGCGGATCTGTGGCTCGAATCAGAGGCCCTTTGAACCAACTGAAAATCTGGGGGCCCGTTTTAACCAGGGCCCGCCTCGAACCGGGGCCCCTGATAAAGAAAAGTGCTTTTATTTCTGCGAAGTTTTACAAACATAGGGGCCCGCTCAAAAGTAAGTGCATGTTTTCGCGACTTTTAAAACATGAGGGGGGCCGCTTGCGAGGGGGCCCGCTCTCCAACCTTGGCCCCGCCGAACTGAAATCCTGGTTGCCACTGGGTCCCATGTTAGTAGTTGAAATTGTTGGGGGTAAAGCCAACATTGAGGGGATACTTGCCCCTCAAAAGTATACAAAGCAATACCCCTGCCTCGCTTACTTTACCTACTCCTCCACAAAACAATTTGTGCATTGAGGTGGGGGAGGGCTGGCGAAAAAAGTTGATTTTGTCATGGTGCCGACATTAGCCTACTCTCGCCGAAGAGCACCGGAGAATCTTTACCATGCGGGCAACATGATACAAGCGACATGGCTGTAAAATATGTCCGGGGTCCGAAGCAAACGCGCCGGGACCCTTAAAACACACCATGGCTGCAGTCGGCATGTTGGCCTCAAAAACATGCAACGATCCGCAAAACGTGACCTGGTCCAAGGCCACCTGGTCAAACGCACCGGGGAAGTAAATAAACACACCGGTGCCTTTGAAAACGCGCTGGTCCCTCAAAAACACCGTGAGTCCACAGAAATAACTAAGTAGATATTTAATAAACACGTCGGGTCTCAAAAACGCGAAGGAGTACTAACGGACTGGGCTGAGGAATGTACGCACATCAGGAGACGAGAACAGCGCAATGAGTCGTAAACGAACACAGAGCCAGCGCGCATCTCGGTTTGGTAGCCAATGTTGGAACATACTTAAGCAAGCAGATGAGTTTCATCAAAGTTCATAGGGGTATCTAGATTCTTGTCCACCACAAGATGTGAGAAGAAAAATAATCATATAACTGAATGCATCGGATTTTCGAAGCGAATCCCGACACGAAGCATCCTATGACGTCAAGTATGGCACAAGACCATTACATGACAGCGAAGATTAAAACGTAGGGTGCCAAGTGGAAACCGCAGACAGCGCAGAGCACGAAGTGTGGCGAATGTGATGAGTGTGCAGTGCGAGAACGTGTACGAAGCGGTGGGGACCGGGCGTTGACTGAATGCTTGTTGCTCAGCCATTTGGGCCTTCGGGCGCATCGACTGCATTGATCATGCAGCGGTTAAAATGCGTGGAAGTATAAAATTATAAATTTGTAAGTGTAAATTTCCAGGTGTAATTGCATTGTAAATACATGTGAATGGTGCCGATTCGGGAAACAGCATCGCCAGGCTATCGCAGGTCTTATGGATGGCAGTCTGCTGAGGTGGACTTTTGCTGAGCTCCTCTATCGATCGATAGAGAAAATCTCAAATGAAATAAAAAGCATCCGCTACGCAGATTTGGCGGTCGCCGTGACTTCGTGAAGACGTGTTTGAAAACTTGTGGTATCACACCAGATTGCTCAGATCGTCACACCGGCGTTTTACGTGAGCCTGCTTGGGTGAGAAAACTCCTGCAGACCAGTCCGTGAAGCCGAGAGCAATGGAGTCTAACCGAGCAGCAGTAGCTACTCCGGTAGCTAAGTGGTACAGCTGCAGAAAATCCCCCGTCACGGAATCGCCACACGATTATATTACACAAATTGAGAAGACCAGCATCCGTGTACACTTGCTACCCGTGTCATGGTCACTCGAGAAGCCTTCCTGCTTCCTGGTAAAAAAAAAATGTACATGCAATGGAGAACGCACCATACATCGGCAAATCCGCACACTCATGCTTAGACACATATGACACCATTGATTTGCAGGGCGTTTCAGGGATATCAAAAACTGGAATGGAAGGTTCTGATGACCCTGCTGTAGAGCCAGGCGACCTTGGTGAAGAGCCAGGTGGCCTTGAGGAAGATCCAGGCAGCCTTGGTGAAGAGTCAGGCGACCTCGGTGAAGAGCCTGACGACCTCGGTGAAGAACCGGGCGACCTTGGTGAAGAGCCAGGCAGTTTTGGTGAAGAGCCAGATGTCCCTGCTGAGGAGCCAAGTAACCTGGCTTCACCAGGGCACGCTGGATGAGTGATCACCACCAGGTCTGGTAATGACAGAGCTGCAGCACCCAGTCTGTCAGCACCAGGCTGCAATAATGCTACACTACTCCGCCTGCTGCGCCGCTCAGTCGCATTCCCACACAGCACAGCATGCTGTCCCGAGCACAGCGGACTGCGCCGCTTTGAACACAGCCGCGCCGACAGCGCCACTTTGAACACAGCCACCGACTGCGCCACTTTGGGTACAGCCGCCTCCTGCGCCGCTTTGAACACAGCTGCAAACTGCGCCACTTTGAACAACACAGCCGCCGACTGCGCCACTTTAAACAACACAGCCGCCGACAGCGCCATTTTGTGCGCCACTTTGAACACAGTCACCGACCCGCCACTTTGCGCGCCACTTCGAGCACAGCCGCGCTGCCCGCGCCGCTCCCAACACCGGCGCCGGCCGGCACCAGCGCCCACCCGGAAGCCGGTCAGAGCGAAACGCGCCCACGGAAGCCGCCAAGCCAAGCCAGCGGCCGGCTCGCTTCACTTGCGCTTTCCGTCCGCCTTCTGTCTGGCCGGCTTCTTGGCCGGCTTCTCCTTGGTCGGCCGGCCGCTGAGCAGCGGGTGCACCTCGTCGGTGGGCGCCGCCGGCAGCTGCACGTCGTGCACGCGCGCGCGCTTCTTCTTGGGGCTGTCGCGCGAGTCGCGCCGGTTCTCCTGCTGCTCGGGCGCCGCGTCGTGCGGCCAGCCCTCCTCCGGCTCCTCCACCTGCAGCGCGGCCGGACAAATGTGACCGTGTTCACGTGGCGTGGTGGTCGGGTCAACAGTACTCACGTGGCGTGGTGGCCGGGTCAACAGTACTCACGTGGCGTGGTGGCCGGGTCAACAGTATTCACGTGGCGTGGTGGCCGGGTCAACAGTATTCACGTGGCGTGGTGGCCGGGTCAACAGTACTCACGTGGCGTGGTGGCCGGGTCAACAGTACTCACGTGGCGTGGTGGCCGGGTCAACAGTATTCACGTGGCGTGGTGGCCGGGTCAACAGTACTCACGTGGCGTGGTGGCCGGGTCAACAGTACTCACGTGGCGTGGTGGCCGGGTTTCACGTGGCGTGGTGGCCGGGTCAACAGTATTCACGTGGCGTGGTGGCCGGGTCAACAGTATTCACGTGGCGTGGTGGCCGGGTCAACAGTATTCACGTGGCGTGGTGGCCGGGTCAACAGTATTCACGTGGCGTGATGGTGATCGGGGGACACAGCCGGGACAACGTGGCGGTATATACTTGGACCAGACGATCATCAGTGCTGGGCTCATGATCAGCTCTCACATCTGCATCCACCACATGACAACCCCCCATCCCTGTGATTCTGACCAGGGTCCTCGCCCCTTGCTAAATGGCCCCACACACCGCGGGTGCGGCGCCAGTCATTCATCGGGCCTACGGGATCAATCATTGTAGAGATGTTAAAAGCTGGGTTGATCTTCACGATGCAGAAACGACTCAGTTAAAAAAAAATGTAAAGCTATATTGTGACGTTTCGGCTACAGGTCACTGTCAAACAATCTTGTTTGATGCGTTCGCTTGATCTAACTTTGAGTCGTTCCTGGATTGTGAAGATCAACCTAACTTTCAATATCTCTACAATGATCGACCACCAGGAAATACAGGCCCTCCTGAACTATGTGCTGTGAGATCAAGACCAGTCGACCGCCGTCCGGGCGGACAGCTCCCGCACGTCCACGTCGGCGCCGTGCTCACCTCGGGCGCTATGGGCAGGTAGTCCAGGTCTCCAACACCGTCAACATCTGCAGTAGTCACCACATGACATCCCTCACTTCTGCGATTCTGACCGGGGCCCTCGCCCCTTGCCAAATGGTCACACGCTTTGGGTACAGTTAGTTAGTTATTGGGGTTTTCGGGGCGCATCGACTGCAGTGGTCATGCAGCGCCAACGCCTCTGGCACGTCTGGCACGCTGGCACGTCAGAGGTGCGAGGTTCGAACCCCCGCGATGCTCGTGCTCCCTTCCTCGAACCCCCGCGATGCTCCCTTCCTGTCAGGATGAGAGGCAGGCGACGCCATACGGCCTCAGCTGCTGACTGCGTCGTAAGGCCACAATCCAATCCAACGCCTTGGGTACAGCGCCACAGCCAGTCAGCGCCTGTGGCATCAAGACCAGCCAGCCGCCACCCGGACACACAACTCCCGCCCGTCCGCGTCCGCGTCTCCTCACCTCGGGCGCTATGGGCAGGTAGTCGAGGTCGCCGACGCCGTCGCCCTCCTCGTCGCTGCTGCGCAGCGCCTGGATCGGCTCCACGGCGGAGACGTCCACCTCGCCGAGCTCGTCGCGCCGCTCCGTGTGCGTCTCGACGGTGCGGTCCTCGTCCGACAGGTCGAACTCGGACTCGCGCTCCTCGTACTCCACGTTCTCGTCCAGCTCCTTGAAGTCGGGCGCGAACGCCGACCAGTTCTCCACCTGGCGGCAGAAACCGATAAGTCATCGTGTGGCGTCATCTACCGGAGGGAAAATGGACTAATGCAAGTGCTATTGCAATGGACGGTTTATTTATTTACCGCAGCTTAATAGTCAATAGCCTAGGGATTATTTATAATATCATAGCTTTCCATCCAGTGACGGTAGATTTAGCGACTCAAGGTCCACACTCCCCACGTGACAAACCAGCAGATTCCTGGTCGGGGGCGGGGATGGTTGGTTATTGGAGTTTAGGGGCGCATCGACTGCGTCGGTCATGCAGCTAGGGCGCGGATGGCCGAGTGGTTAAGTTGTTGAGCTCTAAGTACCAAAGGTCCCGCGGCCCATCGGCGAAACAGTGTGGGCGGCGCCATGAGCCGTGATTGTGCATAAAGTGCGTCGAGCACCACCCAATAAACAAACAGACAATAATGCCTGGTCGGAGTCCAGATGCTGACTCAAAGCCGGCAATTGCAGTCACGCTTCAAAACCGGCACCGATATCAACAGAGATGCTCACAGACTATTTCGGGGTGATAGTGAGACAGGTGTCGCGAACGCTACTGTACTCACTCAATTCGAACAATTCCCTTACCCCGAATTTACGACTTTACGAGCGACTTCCCATTCACAGCGACCAAGAGCATCCACTATACCGGATTGAAGCACGCCGATGGCCGAAGCGGCAACAGGCGCCAATGCTGACACAACGTAACAACCCAGTACAATGGCCAACGCCTCAGTTTGACCGAACCAACTGCGTTTTTCACTCGGGCGAGACAGACACAGTCGACAGCCAGCCGGAGACGCGAGACAGTTGCAGCCAGCCTTCAGCTCCGGCCCGACTGCTAGGGAGCCGCATGGACCTGGCGCCAGCCATCCGCCACGGCCGGCCGGCGACGACTGACCTGGTTCTGAGCCCACACCGACACGACGCCGGCCGAGATGGAGGTGACGATCGGCCGCACCGGGTGCCACACCACGTCCAGCAGCAGCTCACCCTTGGTGCCCTGCCGCGCGCACGCGAGACGGGTCAGTGGGTCACTTGGGTCAGTCGCCGTGGAGGTCAAGCTTACCAGTTGAATGTTAGGGTTATTGGGTCCCTTCTTCCGTGAAGTAATAGTTCGTTGTCCTCGCCGTATTTTCAACACTTATTCGTTCCTCAATCTGATTCCTCTATCAGTCATTGTTTTCCATTATAGCTTCTGTTTAACACCCACCACACACACACACACACACACACCAATAGCCACACACAAGTGGAAAAACGAGCAGGTTTTGCAGATAAACATCACAAATAATAAACGTCACATCTGCAACGCGCTTACCACCAGGCTTTTCCACGGGCAGGCGGGACGATTTTTATTTCGACACCAAAATTACCTGAAGGGCTAACAAAAAACTGTCGTCTTTACATGGAAAACGCGAAGTTACAATACAGCCACACAAGCATAACGAAGGTGCGAAGATTGCCGACGGCGCGAAAATCAGCTCCACAAATTTGGCGCCAAAATCGGCTCTAAAAAGGTGGCGCCACTTGGGTCTCAGGGAGGACGGCAGGCGGCATGGGAACGGCACGCGCCTCCGTCGGACCCATTTCTGTACCTGCAGGATCTTGACAAGGGTGCCGACGGAGCGCTCCCAGATGTAGAGGTCGTGCTGGCGCGCAGAGCCAGCACACACGTACTCGCCGTCGCCCGAGAAGCAGCACTTCTTCCACATCGTCTTGTTCACCTGCCGGAGACGGGCGGATCGTCGGGTGGGGAAGGTGGAGGGCAGAGTAAGACACAGCACGGATCAGGAAAGAGATGCAGGATTTTGAGTTTCTCCGTGCAGCGTGGAGTATACCAAGCGAAGAAGTCTCCTCGAATATCTCTGTGTGACAAGAATATTCTGAATATATTGTCCCCAGCAATGTCGAAAGGGTGACAGTATGAAAGGAGTCATAAATGACGTTCAATAAGAGAACACCTATCTGTGAAGGAAAAAATGCGTGCACGATAAATTAAGAATAGTGTAAATGGTACGGATTGTTCAAGTCAGGCGCTGTAGGTTTTCATCGAACAACTGCGGCGTAGACAGAAAGAGGTAGAGAAAGAGAGAGAATCGCAGGGAAGGTAAGATGCACATATAGAGAAAAAGGCGCGGGGAAGGCAAGGGATGCAGATAGAAAGGGGCCCATGCAGAATCAATATATCCACGACGTTCTGAATTCCCCAAAGTCCAAGCTGTTACCCAATTGTGCCATAACAAACCTACCATTAGCCTACGAGAAACGTCGCCTTTGCGTCTAATACTGCGTCCAAATGCTACAATCACATTAGTACCAATACAAAAAGAGTCGGATATGAGTGGGAATAAAGGAAAGGTTCGATCTTCCACCTTAGCCAAGGTGGCTTGCTTCGACCTAATTACATCCATACTGTCTACCACTACCTGTCCACTGGTCCATCCACACATTCCACTGGTCTGTCGCACTTCCACACATCATGCTCCAGGCTGCTAGGCTACAGTGCTCACATATCCGGCTTAGTCAATCCCACCATACGCCTATTGTCGGCGAGCCTGCGTCTACCGCCCGCAGCACGGCGACACACACCTGACGCCTATTGTCGGCGAGCATGCATCTACCGCCCGCAGCACGGCGACACACACCTGACGCCTATTGTCGGCGAGCATGCGTCTACCGCCCGCAGCACGGCGACACACACCTGACGCCTATTGTCGGCGAGCCTGCGTCTACCGCCCGCAGCACGGCGACACACACCTGACGCCTATTGTCGGCGAGCATGCGTCTACCGCCCGCAGCACGGCGACACACACCTGACGCCTATTGTCGGCGAGCCTGCGTCTACCGCCCGCAGCACGGCGACACACACCTGACGCCTATTGTCGGCGAGCCTGCGTCTACCGCCCGCAGCACGGCGACACACACCTGACGCCTATTGTCGGCGAGCATGCGTCTACCGCCCGGAGCACGGCGACACACACCTGACGCCTATTGTCGGCGAGCCTGCGTCTACCGCCCGCAGCACGGCGACACACACCTGACGCCTATTGTCGGCGAGCCTGCGTCTACCGCCCGCAGCACGGCGACACACACCTGACGCCTATTGTCGGCGAGCCTGCGTCTACCGCCCGCAGCACGGCGACACACACCTGACGCCTATTGTCGGCGAGCCTGCGTCTACCGCCCGCAGCACGGCGACACACACCTGACGCCTATTGTCGGCGAGCATGCGTCTACCGCCCGCAGCACGGCGACACACACCTGACGCCTATTGTCGGCGAGCCTGCGTCTACCGCCCGCAGCACGGCGACACACACCTGACGCCTATTGTCGGCGAGCCTGCGTCTACCGCCCGCAGCACGGCGACACACACCTGACGCCTATTGTCGGCGAGCATGCGTCTACCGCCCGGAGCACGGCGACACACACCTGACGCCTATTGTCGGCGAGCCTGCGTCTACCGCCCGCAGCACGGCGACACACACCTGACGCCTATTGTCGGCGAGCCTGCGTCTACCGCCCGCAGCACGGCGACACACACCTGACGCCTATTGTCGGCGAGCCTGCGTCTACCGCCCGCAGCACGGCGACACACACCTGACGCCTATTGTCGGCGAGCCTGCGTCTACCGCCCGCAGCACGGCGACACACACCTGACGCCTATTGTCGGCGAGCATGCGTCTACCGCCCGCAGCACGGCGACACACACCTGACGCCTATTGTCGGCGAGCCTGCGTCTACCGCCCGCAGCACGGCGACACACACCTGACGCCTATTGTCGGCGAGCCTGCGTCTACCGCCCGCAGCACGGCGACACACACCTGACGCCTATTGTCGGCGAGCCTGCGTCTAGCGCCCGCAGCACGGCGACACACACCTGACGCCTATTGTCGGCGAGCCTGCGTCTACCGCCCGCAGCACGGCGACACACACCTGGTCAGTGCTAAAATAACGTGTTTTTTTGTTGGGTGTGAGATGTCGAAACGAGTACAGTGGGGTGTCGAAATTCGCCATGTAAACGATGTCGCTGAACATAACTTATAAGTTCTTCAAACACAATTTTGATCCAACAGATATCTATCTTTTCCTTTGATTTCAGATACCTAATTTATGGATAACTAGTTTGGCGATAACGATGCAAAATACCTATCCTTATCAACTGGTATTGTATAGCAGGCAACATCATAGGTACTCCCTTTACCTGGAATTGTGTTCAGAGATGCTTGTGCCTCACAATCCATGATTGTAATAAAAGAATGATGCTTATCAACAAGATACTGTTAGAACATAAACACGAAGACTTCATAAAGACTCATCACAAAGCACTATGTCGATACTTCGTTGGGAGGGATGTCGATTCAGTGTTCAGAAAGCAGTCTACACCACTCTATGTCGCGAATAATGTACCACTGCACCTGGTCCTGCAGCTTCTGCGCCGGCTCCGGATCGCCGTCGACGCCGGCGTCCAGCACCTTCTGCGCGTCGTAGACGCGGATCACCCGGTCCACCGAGTTGATGAGGAAGCACTCGCCGCGGCGCGAGTACTCGATCGTCTTGAGCGCCGTGGTGTTGGACGCGCCGGATGTGACGCGAAACGACGCCACCACCTGTGGCCGACGGCGGCATGTCGGTGTCACGTGACGCCGACAAACACGCGTCACGTGTTATGGTAACGACGCCACCACCTGTGGCCGACGGCGGCATGTCGGTGTCACGTGACGCCGACAAACACGCGTCACGTATTATAGTAACGACGACGGTAACACATCGGCCTCGCGTGTCACCAACAAACGCGTGTCACGTGCCAACGTAACGACGACGGTGTCACATCGGCCTCCCGTGTCACGTGTCATCGTAACGACACCACCACCTGATGATCAACGGCGTCACATCGGCCTCACGTGTCGCCAACAAACGCGTGTCACGTGCCAACGCAACGTCTGTCGCACGACCAATCACACATCACGGTGGCATATCCCATCGGCAAATACATATCAAGATAGCACATGTCTCACGACCAATTACACATCACGACCAATTGCACATCACGATAGCATATGTTCCACCGGCAAATACATATCACGATAGCATATCTCACGACCAAATACACATCACGATAGCATATGTCCCACCGGCAAATACACATCACGGCGAATTTGTTATTTCTCTTCTTTTCGGGTATCGCACGTCACATTGTCACCCATGGAACAACTAAACCACCAATAATTGTCATTTATTCCATGATATTTCATTGTAAAGTTTCGTGAATGTGCATTTCCGTTTGGATATCAGCAGGGTATTGGGATAATTTCTAGTAAGAATAAACGAAAATCAAACCAACGGGTATCAATAGCAATAACACAAATACTCCAAATAACCATGGTCTACAGGAATGTGTACACCAAGGAAATAATTGGGCTTCAGATGTGCATGCTATAACGGCACATATTGAAATACACTGTGTGCTATTATTCACCTTCCATCTTTCTTGTTCTTTCTCTTATGACAACAGCGCTCGTCCCCTCCATCTTTGACTGGCTTGACTAGTTGAATTGCAACCACAAAATTCCTGCAGACGCTTCATCTACCACCGGCGGAGCTGACCGCCGGTGCGCCGGCTCACCTTGAAGTCGCCGGTCTGCATGACCAGCACGCGGCCCTTGGCGTTGCCGGTGTGGCTGCATTACCCAGGGGGGGGCAGTGGTCGGCAGCATGGTCAGAGGAGCACGGCTGTGTGGACGGCCATGCAGTGGGTGTGGCTGCATTACCCAGGGGGCAGTGTTGTGTATAGTCAGAGGAACACGGCTGTTTGGACGGCCATGTGGTATGTGTGGGTCCATTACCCAGAGGGCAGTGGTCGGCAGTATAGTCAGAGGAACACGGCTGTTTGGACGGCCATGTGGTATGTGTGGTCCATTACCCATGGGGGCCGTGGTCGGCAGTATAGTCAGAGGAACACGGCTGTTTGGACGGCCATGTGGTATGTGTGGGTCCATTACCCAGAGGGCAGTGGTCGGCAGTATAGTCAGAGGAACACGGCTGTTTGGACGGCCATGTGGTATGTGTGGGACCAATTGGAGCACGGCAGAGGTGTTGGCGGCAGTGGTCGGCGTATAGTCAGAGGAACACGGCTGTTTGGACGGCCATGTGGTATGTGTGGGTCCATTACCCATGGGGGCAGTGGTCGGCAATATAGTCAGAGGAACACGGCTGTTTTGGGGACAGTGGTCGGCAGTATAGTAAGTCAGTTTGACGGCCATGTGGTATGTGTGGGTTTGGGGGAGCACGGCTGTTTGGACGGTTGTGGGCCATTACCCATGGGGGCAGTGGTCGGCAAGGGCGGCTGAGTGGACGGCCATGTGGTGGGTGTGGCTGCACTACCCCAATGAGACGACCGCCGGTGCGCCGGCTCACCTTGAAGTCGCCGGTCTGCATGACCAGCACGCGGCCCTTGGCGTTGCCGGTGTAGATGTACCGGCCGCGTCGGTCGAACGTGGCGATCACGTTCAGGTCGCCGTCGTCGTCGACGGGCAGCACCTGGTGGCCGTCGGTGGGTTCAAGTGTTTGAATTCGATTTGGTTGGTTATTGGTTTTACGACACGTCGACCGTTGAGTCATATAGCGTCGCCAATCTCTCAAGCCGATTGGTCGCGGGCGAAGAGTAGCGACAGGTGAGACTCGAACCCACAATCTTTCGATTGTGAGACGAGCATCTTACCCTTAACCCCTCGTCCCCTTTGACCATTCGATTTGAACAACTTGGTGGAACTGTTATATTATTATCGTTCTGTCCGGTGTAAAAGCGAGTTAATGAAGGGCATAATTCACAGAGAACTTGACTTCTGATAGGAAGCGGAAGAGCCGTCCAGATTGAACAATGCATGACTCGTCCCCTAATACTTCCCTACTGGAGAGAGGTACGTCAAAAATGACGCATTCGCTCATCGGTAAGTCTGCTGCAGGCAATCAGCACGTGCCGCACTGACAGTGCAGCGTGGCACCTTGCACACAGCGGACTGTCACCGCCGGTCTGAGGGTAGCGGTGAATCTCCTACGTATGGCCAAATATCAGGCAACATAGTGCCACCTCGTGACGTCTGACTTCACGTGCTGACTTCACCTTGTGGCCGTCGTCGACGGTGACGACGACCGGCGCGTGCTTCAGCAGACAGACGAGCACCGAGCAGCGGCCGCGCGGGCAGATCTGCACCTGCGCAGGCGAACACGACGAGGCGCTTTTGAAAAGTTCACCAAGTCCACATCGAGTCTCGACATGACCCAAACACACGCTGTTGACCTGAGGGACACAAATGATAGTCTGGTCGAAGCGCCTTAAAGCCCAAGACACAAAGGATGGAGAACGTATGGACAATTATATATGAACCCACTAAGCATTGGTGCAGCCACCACTCATTTGGGAGTTTATGGTGTGTTGCTTCGACTGTACCGATACTGTAGCAAAACAACCGCGAGGAAGCATACCGGTTTACCGGAACCGAAGGGTGCCGCCCCACTTTTTTCATTTGCTTCTTTGACATTCGGTTATTCCGGTGCAGGTTAGCCTGCGGGCAACTTTCGAGAAGTTGTGGATCGTTGCTATTCCTGCAGCAGCAAAGGGGAGGGGGCAAGCCCTCCCTCACATGTTCCATGCCTGCCCCTGATGGTCGGTAGAAGGTAAGTATTGCACCACGATGCGTCAGCTGTGATGCACGTTACCCGGATGTTTGTTAGAAACTAAGCACAGCATCACGGAAGATTGAGGTGTTACGCATATTATCGAGACATGAAGATGTCGGCCATACCAAACACATGGTGGTGGAAGCATGACGTCATAATCTGCAGAACGCACATGTTACACACGTCATGCACCTCAGAGTTTACCATACACAGCCCGGGCATGATAGTAAGTCTTCCACGAGTGCATCTACATCGAAATGACATGTCAGAGCAATATTGATGGACAGATCACATTGCACCCAAGATAGACCTTCGGTTCTCTTAAGACGCGTTTGACTGGATCGCTAAACAGCGTCGCCACCCCCTCACACGGAGCGGTTGTGAGTCAGCCGGAAGTCCACGCGATCGACGAACCCGAACTCGGAACTCTTCGGTTCCCAGAAAAGTACGCTCTGACCACTGCACCACCGGGCGAACGCGTTGTGCTCAATGGACCTGTACTGTCGTGTTCAAAGAAATGTTGACCTCACCGAATCGGCGTGAGGTGTTGGCGACGCTATATGACTGAGCAGTTGAATGCGTCGTAAAACAACCCAAGGTTGTTCTTCTTTTATTTGAGAGGTTGGCAACACTACATGACCTAGCAGTTGACTGCGTCGTAAAACAACCCCAGATTCTTCTCTTTTTTATTTGAGGTTAACGACGCTACATGACCTAGCAGCTGACAGAGTCTTAAAACGACCCAAGGTTCTTCTTATTCTCTGAGAGCTTGGCGACGCAACACAACTCGATGGTCGTCGTGTCGCAAAATCCAACAACCAACCATCCAACCAACCAACCAACCCACCTTGAGTATGGGCGACGGGAAGCGGTAGCGGTGCTCGCACTCGCCGCTCAGCACGTCCCACACGGACACCGTGTTGTCGGTGCAGGCGCTCACCAGGCGGCGGCCGTCGCGCGACCAGCTCACCGAGCACACCGGGTGCACGTGCGCCGAGATGATCTTGGCGATGCCGCGCGTCAGGAAGTCCCACACCACCACGCGGCCGTCGTTGCAGCCCACCGCCAGCAGGGTGCCCTGGCGGCCGGCACGTCCCGTCACTGGTCACTGATCACTGATCAATTGTCACTGGTCACTGATCAATTGTCACTGGTCACTGATCAATGGTCACTGATCAATTGTCACTGGTCACTGATCAATTGTCACTGATAAATGGTCACTGATCAATTGTAACTGGTCACTGATCAATTGTCACTGGTCACTGATCAATTGTCACTGATCAATTGTCACTGGTCACTGATCAATGGTCACTGATCGCTGATCAATGGTCACTGATCGCTGGACAATGGTCACTGATCGCTGATCAATGGTCATTGATGGCTGGGCAATGGTCATTTATCAATGGTCACTGATTAATGGCCACTGGTCACCAGTCACTGATCAATGGTCACTGATCACTCGCCACTGATGGGGGTGGCATGATAGGCAGAATCTGCATTAAAATTAGTGGTATTTCGTTCGTTGTGAGATGTTAAAACCAGCATAGCAGGAAATTGAATTTCACCATGGAAATAATGTCATTTAAGACACTTTTACATCGTCCAAACTTAATTTTGAACCAATATCATACTTTTGACTGCACATTTATCTCTTGTTTTTGGGAGATACCTAAGTTGGGGATACATATATAAATGATAACAATACAAAATACATATGCTATAGACTAGTATTGTGTACCAGAACACATAGATAATCCCTCTACCTAGAGTTGTGCTACAATATGTTCGTATATTGGATCAATTGTGGTGAGCTTGAGCTTAAGAACAATACTTATAGATGAGATTCTGTTCGACATGAAGCATGTAGACTTCACAGGCATGCATCAAGAAGTATGAAGTTTATACTTCCGAGACAGATGTTGATTCAATAGTCGGTTTTACAGCGGAACTTTGCTCCCAGGTCACGTGGTCTCAGGAACGAGATAGAGGGAGAAGACCCGGCATAGTAATCTGCATAAATTAAAAGCGACCAGCAAATATAATTATCACATCAGTTTTGATAACGAAATAGGTTTTACTATTGACGCTGCTGAAATAAGTAGAATTAAACTTACGAATATCAGCAAATTGCAATACGCTTTCTAATTTACGTCGAGACTGCACTCAGCTCTACGGCATCTGGCAGCGGACGGATGACTGCCAGATGACAAATTGGCGCCGTGGTTAAATTAGCGAAGGATGCGGTTATAAGCCAACTTCCTGAGCAACGGTAGAGAAAATGATAACAAAAGTACACTTAATCGATGTCAACCAAGTTTATAAATCCATACCTGAAACTGCCGACATGCTCACGCCGCACAACTAATAAATAATCACAACACATCCCACGAGTAGGACGCTCGTGCACCGGCTGATTTGTTGCCTGCCGCGTACTGGGATATAGGTTTCGGAATTTAAAATGGTTTAAGGAACATTATACTAAAACAATCAGTCTAAAATCGTTTTGTTCTCACCACCAAGAATCAAGTTTTGTCAATGAAAAAGTTCAGAAAATTGAGTGAAATCAATTCTTGTTAATAATAAATGTTCTTCAATGTACTTTTTTAGTTCATGTCTGGAATGTTTAGTTGAAGCAAGGAATGACTTGGAAGGATGTAAAGCGACTAGACGGGAGAGCAAATTGCCGCTGTAAAACCGACTAATGTTCTCAAAGTGGTATATTCCACCCAATGTCATGAATAATTTATCACTGTGCAGAATTGCCAGGCTGCATGGAAAAGGATATCTTTGCATAAGTGGCAGGATAGATGTTGCAGGCATGTGGTTGGTTTGTGATTTCAGACCAGGAGGGCAAAAAATAAATGTCCTATTGTTTTATTGAGGGTAAAATTTTACCAGCCATCTGAGATTATGGGGCATGCAGTTGACATTACATTTTCATTCAAATGCACACAAGGAAAAGAAATTGTAATTGTAATTAGCTGTCACTGTAATCCAAATGCATGCTAGTTTAAGCTAAGATTGAGATTCATAGCATACTGAGGTGGTAATGAAGTGTCAATTTAACCTGCTCCACATATGACACACATAACACATTAAACAACAATGGAGTATGGTGGGTGTATGATGTAGCTGTTATACATATTAATTCAGCAGTGCCACTGGGAAGCCACTGAAGGAATTCACTATCTTGCTGCATGAAAGTATTCATAAATATTTTGTTAGATGTTGGTTCCCAAACAAATTTTGGAATTCCAAGCCACCATTGCAGAGCCAATGATGGGATTTCATTAGGTGTGTAATATCAAAAAGAGTACAATAGCATGTCAAAATTAACCACATCCTGAGCTACTGTAAACTCCATAAAAAAACAATAGAATACCTCCAAAAGCACTTTTTTATATTGTGCAAAGGTGTAATTTTACAACAGGCTCCACTATTGGTAGCCACATTGTATGGGATTCAATCATGAGATGTGGGTCCTTCATTGTGCATAACAATTAGCATGTGCATGAGGGGCAGGAGTGGCCAAGTGGTTAAGGTGTTGAGCTCTTGATACCAAGGTCCTGGGTTTAACACTCGCACCACTTGGGATTCCTCCCAATCCTGTGGCCCAATGACAAAACAGTGTGGTTATGTGCAGCCATTAGCCATGGCTGCACATAAAGTGCATAGTGAGCCATACAATAAACAACTAGCATGTGCATGACACCTCCAAAGTTATAAATACTAGCATTTTAAGTGCAAACTGCAGACTGCCTGGACATGCATGCATCAGCAGAATGTTAGAGGATCAGCTGAAGGCTGGAAGTCTGGAAGTGCTGGAATGAGGCAGTCATGTTAATGCACAGGCTGCAGGTTATACTTTGAACCCTTGGTTAGAATTCTGCTGATGGATCAGAACTCCAAGATTGGGTGGTGAGGATCAGGAATCACCCAACATGCTCAACAAAACATAGGTTGAACTATGAGTTAAGACTATCTGATAAAGTCACACCAGGAGACATTTGACTAAATATTTTCATTTATTTGGGTATTTTCCAACAATCAAAATTAAATTAATTTGTTTTCACTCTAGTCATTAATCTATCCCACTTCATTAGTTTCACCTTGGTTTCCCTCCTTTTTATCTTCTGCTCTTCCCCGATTCAAGCTTTACTGACCTTGCGGTTGAACATGCATGTGACGGCTCTGGATATGCAGTCGAGTGTGCCATCAAACTCTTCTGGGTAGTTCTGGCCGAATGACTCGAGCAGCTCCAGATTCATTGTGGCATAGAGATAAAACTATGTGCCAGCATCAACAGCCTCCACCTGGATGTCAGTGTTGCAAAATCAGTTAAACACAGCCACCATTATAGGCATCATTTTGCATAGGTCATCATTCTGCATTTTGCATCTCATTGCAAAATCAGATTTTGCATGCATGCATTTTGCTTGATTAAATGATCAAGCTCTTCCATAGACACTACATTGACATCGACATTGAGATAGGTGCCTGCCTATCAATTGCATAGGTAGGTAGGTAGGTAACATCCTCTTAATTGTAAAGCTTTGAATCACCTGAACTTCACATCTGAACATGGTGACAGCATCAACATTTTTAAATATTTATATTAATCCCGTTCAGTTTTTAAAGAAGCAACATTCATGAATGCCTGCTTGCTGTAGGCTATCCTGGTCCTGGGCTCCACTTCCTACCTACCTGCCTGGGTACCTACCGATGCGAAAAAAGAAAAACAATTCATGGGGTGTGAACAAAGTCTATAATTGTATCCCTAACTCCCAATGCCATGAATATCCCCATAACAATAATTACACCAGCCGAGCAATTTACCTAGTACCGGCATCGCAACACAAGAACTCAATGATACGAAAAACAACCATTATCGCCTACCGGTGCTCCCAAGGTACGGCTATTAAAATGCTGGCCCACAGGAGCATGTGCACACAGGACCCGGCATGTACCTACACACCGTGCCTCCCCTCACACTCACGTAGGTTGCAGTTGTTGTTTTACTTAACTTTCGGAAATTACTTTTGTATTCAATAATATATGGCAGCACCATGCTTCAAAAGCGTCACGCTGGATGCACCGATAACGAAGAAAATGTATAGCCTAGCTAGTTTATGGTTTCTCCTTTTCTCTTTCACAGCTCGGCTGCTTCCTTGGTCTTCAAATATCTTGTTTTCTAATTTAGCATTTGATTCAATTGGCGGATCCCCTGCAATTAAATTTCACACAGGCCTATTCAATATTTGCCAAAAGTATAATAATATTTGGACCATCCATGGAAATCCCGGGGATTAGGGAGTCGGACTAGGGACCCCGGAGTGAAGATGGTCTATTTCAGTGTGGGCCTGGCGGCCCCAGCTTTTTATACCGTAAATGCAGTTGAGAATTGTCTTTATTTACAATCATACATTACAACTGAATGCATTTTGTTGCATATGGCACAGGTATCCTAACACATATGTATGGGTACCGAGAAACCCGCTACCAATTGAAGTTACTAGCGTGAAGTCGTTTTATCAAGAATCTGTGCCAAAAAATATGTGTTTCTCTGCTCACTTGAACGTTTGCTGCCTTCAGAGGCGTAGCCGAGGAGGAGGCGTCATGGTCGGTCGTCCCTCCCCCTTGGGCTCCTCTCCGGCCCCTTGCGCGGCCGGAAAGGCAGCGTCAGGGGCCCGTACGTAATCGTCTACGCATGGGCGACGGTGGAGGGGGAGGGATGGATGCTGTCTGCGATCGGTGGAGGGGAGGAGAGGTGGGTGCTGTCTGCAATCGATGGAGGGGAGGTGCAGTCTACGATCGCCGAGAAGATGAGGGGTTGGTGCTGTCGGCAGTCGGTGGAGGGGAAGAGGGGGTTGGTGCTGTCTGTGGTGACCGGAGGGGGAGGGGCGGTCGGAACTCGGTTGTCCGTGACACGGTTATTGATGCCGCCAGGTGCGAGCGCCAGCATACTCAGCCGCTTTGCCCACGCGCGCTCACCACGGCCGGACGCAGTGCCGAACGCACAGTGCCGCCTGCCGGTGCCGCTCCGGGGGGGGTTCACGGCGTTGGTGCAATCATCCGAGAGCGGTCGGTGCGCCGCTGCGGCTCAGGTCTCCGACTCTGCCCTCCGACTCTGCAATTTGACGTCGTCATTAGGGTTGGCGTCGCATCGGGCTCAAATCCACGCCCATCGCAGACGGCGCAGAGCGAGGCACGCCGATTCCGGACACGCTGCCTTGGAAGACAAGAGCCGGACGTTGTTTTTAACTCGTGCAAACCAGCTTGGAGCCGTTCACCAAACTCTTCTGTTCCGAGGAACGGAGCTCGATGGAATTGATCTCCCTTGACAGTGGTCGCCGAAGCCTGCATGCCACGATGCGATAGCTTAGCAGCGTTAGGTCGTGTTGCACAGAATCTGGCGGCGTCTGTCGGCCTCATGTTGCTGTTGCGTGTTGCATGGAATCCGGCGGTGTAGATGTGGCTGCTCCGTGACCACCCCAATCAATGAAGACGGATATGTGAGAAAAAAAGAAACACACTCGTGGCGTGGAGAGGTTTTCTAATTCGCTCGTATAAAGGAGAGGAGGCGTAAAGTTCGCGCATGTTACCATATGGTTATCATATTCTACCCCACCTTCAACGGGGACGAGTAGTCAAGGGGTAAGTTGCCCGTCTCACAATCGCAAGATTGTGGGTTCGAGTCTCACCTATCGCTACTCTTCGCCTGCGACCAATCGGCGTGAGAAGATTGGCGACGCTACATGACTCAACGGTCGACGTGTCGTAAAGCCACGCCACCTCCAAAAAAAGGGAAGAAGATGCACTAAAGCAAAACCTTCACTCTCATGGAAGGTGTCAATTGATCGCTCTAACGATCACTTGTCATGCTATTACTGCAACCCACATACGAAGCGCGTTCGTGCAGACCATCCCGGAAACGACCGGGGAATCAATGGTGCGTCCAGGTCCGACAGGGTACGTCAGCACATACCTCGGCACTTTGATCTCTATTTATGAGGCCATAATTCCCCGAGATCTGCTTTGAATAATGTGCTGCTTTCAAACTCAGGTAGAATTGATGTAGCTTGTTGAATTTGGAAGATGTTTGAGCAAGCTCTTCGCCACGAGGATTGGATTTAGGCTCCGGAACTGCCTGCTTTGTCCTGTGCTAACTGCAGTGTGCTTCTGGAAATCTAGCTAATCATCTGTGAGTGTTGCCAGAGTCCATACTGCTGCTTATCACACACAGCCGATGACAGCCCACCCTTAGATCCATCTGCACCCCAGGTAGGTTGCATGTTTTGAAATGCTAAATCAATGGTAAGGTTAGCAGCAAGTTAAGATATGGCTGTCCAGGGGTGTTGTTTTAGACATACAGGCATACAAGATCAGTGCGACTATGAGCCACAAGGGCCCTTCTTGGCTGCACTCTGGACACTGAACCAGTTGCTCACCAAATCGGTCGATCAGCCCTCCCTGGAATACCGAAAAGCAAGCCCTCTTTTCTTATAATGATTGTCTATGCTGTTTTTAAAGATGTTCAGTGTGATGCTACTGACAATGGTTTCTAGCAGCTGGTTCCAATGTTCTACCACCCTGTTGGTGAAGAGAGACTGTCTTAACCTTGTCCTGCTGTGATTAACTTTAATTTTGAATTGATGACCTCTAATTGCATCATTTCTGTTAAATTCAAACATTTCCCTGAGATATCCCTCTTCCTGACCATGAACAAATGTAAAGACCTCGATGAGATCTCCTCTCAGCCTTCTATATCTAAGTGAAAACATATTCAATTTCTTCAATCTTTCCTCATATGCCAGGTTGCTTATACCATTAACCATTGGTGTTGCCCTCTTTTGTACTCTCTCTAAAAGCCAACAATCTTTTTCATAACTAGAGGACCAAGCTTGGACACAGCATTCCAAATGTGGCCTGACATATGCCCAGTAAAGCTTCCTGATGACTTCCTCACTTTTGTATGATACGTTCCTATTTATTGCCCCAAACATTCTTAGTGCCTTCTTTCTGGCTTCTTTTGTCTGTTCTGATGCCGCCAATTTTGTGTTCAAAATAACACCTAAGTCCTTTATATAGGGCGTTTTATATACTTCTGAGGGGGAAAGTACCTCCTGAATGTTGTCTTTGCCCCCTCCCCCTCCCAATAATTTCAATTTTAACATAGGACCCAAAACAGCCAGCTTGGAGCCTTTCACAAAACTCTTCAGTCCCCCTCCCAATCCTTTTGGATCTGCCCATTGCCTTGATGTACTCACCCCCCCCCCCCCTCATAATTTTCCATAATCAACGCCCGTTTGCCTGTCGTTACCATTTCGGCGGCGTGTCGCGTTACAACTGGCTGGGATTCCCACAGGGGCCGTAGTCGGGCGATTACCATTGGCCGCTACCTCATTCTGAATGCATGACCTCATTACCTCATTCCGTGTTGTCACAAGTGGACGACGTGAAGGCCGCCTGCAGCAAGTCGACGGACCAGGTGCCTCACGCCAAGCGGCGTAAAGGCCAGGGTAATGCTGTCCTCTAGGCCTGAGTCAGGTTAATTCAAGTGACGACGACGGTCGTTGTCAATAAATGCACCTTTACAGGTCGTATGTGTCGCTGCGAGGTCCCCACCGAGTGCAAAAGGACTGTGCACCAACGGTGCCTTCCCACCTGCAGGCTGTTTTAGTTTCGATCGATGGTTCTCGTGGATGGTTGAATGACGATCAAGTTCGATACCTGAGCATGAGCGGCGCCAATGTGGTGAACGGGAGGGACCAGCCCTCTAAGACTTTGTCCTAGGCCTAATAGGGTTACACGAGCAGAATCGACCGAAACCTCCCATCGACCCACTCCCGTCTTTTCCCAGATTCTCGGAGCCACCATTGCACCTACGTACAGGCGGATCTAAAGGGGACACACGAGCCATCTTAGAAACAATACTTTCTCAAATCCTATTTGTGTTTTACAAAATCCATTCTTTAAGAAGGCATTTTAAAATGTTTACCTTGACGACGTGGAAGCAGTGTATTCCAGCTATGCCTGCTTCAACATGGACGAGAGATACGTCATTAATTCAGAATATCGAATAACATGCACACATGCATGCCAGATATAATGGGAATCCGGCTAGATACTTTGCCATTTAAAGTCGCCCTGCACTTCCAACTCCTCAAATGCGATTCTATTCATTTCAGGCCGATCTACTGATGCTGCATTTGCTCCATTTTGTAGATCAACAGGCGACGAGTAACGCTTTGAAAGTACCCGAAGAGTCAGTATTCCTATGCATGCCGAATGTTCTGCATTCAGCTGAACGTTATCCGATGTGGCTGCCGAGACACGAGCCGGGAACGTAGTGCGATTGGTGGTGAGCCGAGCCAACGATGGCCAACAAATCCATGTTGATAAACCGAATCGTGAGGTCGAAAATTATGTAAAAGTTGAATACAAACACTACGTTCAGAAATGTTGACTGACAAGCGCAGAAGTGACACATACCTGTAATTGGATGCAATTTTACTCCATCTTTTCTTGTGGGATGGCACAATGTTCTCTTCTTCTCCTTGTTTTGGGAAAACGCCACAAGAAAATGATAAAGCGAACAATTTACAGAGGGGACAGTCAACTGGTCACCGTACTCACCCAGGTCCCGGACACCCAGTCCGTCTGGTACGTAAACCTTGGCAACGTTGATGTCTTTGAGAAGTTGCCTCCTAGTGTCTTCCTTTGACGCATGAGATTGATCCAGTCCTGTGAGAATAACTTGAAGAATTGTTGGAAGCCGTCAACTGATGAGTCGTAAAATCTGGAAGCGCATGCCAGCTTCAGAAGATTAATCCTGCTCTCATTGCTTGCTACTTGAATTTTGTTGGCTCCAAGACGAACATACTTGTGTTAGAACAGCTAAAAAAACAACCAAAATATTTCGTTCCAAACTCGTCCAGAAGTGCTGAGGAAATCTAACATGCGAAGCACTTGCAACACGCTCAAATTCGGCTCCTCTGACAAAACTTTGTTGTTCACATGTCATTCAGATACGCATGCGACTGAAAACATTTAGAATTGCTGCTCTGGCTGCTCCGTGCTGCATGGAATCCGGCAGCGTCTGTCGACGTGATGTGGCTGCTCTAATTGACCAAGCTGTGACACATGGAAGACCAAGACCAAGGGAATTTGACACGGTTCACTTCCATCCCGTCTAGAATGTTACGTGGGGTCCGTCACAGTCTGTCTCACATCCCGTTAAATTCCGCCCTCCAACAATTGAATTATTCGGTTCTGCAAACCAGCGGGCGAGTACACTCAACGACACACACATTTCATCGTGGTCCGAGTTCAGCACGCTCTGTCTGGGGTGCGCAGCTACGCGACACAGATCTCTGACCAGCACGGGCTCCAGACAGCTTGCGCGCCCCGGGTCGCTCCCGCTACATGTTTCGACAAAAACAAATACATTATTTTATGTACTTAAATATGTACGTACATATACTGTATATATATATATATATATATATATATATATATATATATATATATATATATATATATATATATATATATATATATATCTATATCTATATATATATATATATATATATATATATATATATATATATATATATATATATATTTATATGTAAATATATATAATATATACGCATATATGCATATGTAACATGGAAGATTTCTCCCGGATCTGTTCGAGTTAGATTCAAATGGATTAGGGTGCAGCACCATAGTCGACACAGCCATAGGACAGTCAATAAATAAGTCGGCGTCAGAGCGCCTGCATAGAGCTGGAGGCTGGAGCCTAGAGTTCCGGGCTAGCGGGCTGAGTCGCCGCCACAGAGGTTGGCAGGCTCGCGTAGCCACTCGGTTTCACTGCATTAACAATAAGTCGCCAATTTTATATAGTAATTTATATAAAATCCCAATTTTATCATTTATATAGAGAAGTTGCTTCGAAAAAGTGCCGTCGCCACCGAGGGAGCGCTCGTGTTGGTGCTCGTAGTGGTGCTGGTGGTGGTGCTCCTGGCGCCAGCCATGTGTTGTGTGTGTGACCGGACTGGCCCGATCCATCTGACATTGCGTAGTCCAGGGCTGGGCATTGGACGCGGGAGCTCGTTCTGTGATGTACAACTCCGTTCGACCAATCATGTCTGACTGGCGTCGTCCCGTCACAAACCTCCCATCCAGCCGGCAAAGCGGCGCGAAGGAGTGGTTCGCGCCGTCCACGCCGTCCTATTTACGCTTAAAGTTTCTCTAATTTGCCGGCAATTTGAGGAAGGTAACCATTTTCAACCGTGTTAAGCCGAAATCAATGGTACTTAACCGTCGCACAGAACAGCCCCACGTGCAATATTCTGGAGCAGCTCACACTTCAGGAGTGGTCGTCCCACTGGAACGCCTGACACATCAGGAGCGGTCGTTCCACTGGAACGCCTGACACTCCTGGAGCGGTCGTTCCACTGAAACTCCTGACACTCCTGGAGCGCCTCACACATCATGAGCGATCGCCTCACTATAACGGCTAACAAATCAGGAGTGTTTTCCCCGCTGGAACGACCGACGCATCAGGGGCGATCGTCCCACTGGAACGTCTGACACATCAGGAGTGGTTTCCTACTGGAACGATTGACACATTGGGAGCGGTCGCCTCACTAAATCGGCTGACACATCAGTAGCGGTCGCCTCACTGGAACCACGCTGTGTGTAATGAAACATGTAAAAATGTAGCAATGTTTGGTCTCAACGATTTACATTTTGAGCATCGTGTACACTAGGTAGTACTTAGTAGGCACTACGCACTAAGCACGAGGAAATAGGAGCACAGTGCGGTACTGCCGGGAGTTGGCCTGCCTTCATGATCAAAATGATTGACTAATCCGATCGATTTTCAGTTTGACTCGTGCGCAGTCTTATCTTGCCATGTAGGTACGAGCGTGTGCGAGCGTATCCGTCACCCTCGCAGGGTAGCCGGACTGCACACTGACGAGGAGACCACTGTGTTAGGCTCCACCCGTCAAGTGTACGGGCGTATCCGTCACCCTGGCAGGGTAGCCGGACTGTACACTAACGAGGAGACCACTGTGTTAGGCTCCACCCGTCAAGTGTACGGGCGTATCCGTCACCCTCGCAGGGTAGCCGGACTGTACACTAACGAGGAATACACCGCTTTAGGCTCCACCCACCACGAGCTCCATGTGCAGCCCTTCCGGTAGCGGACGGGCCGCGTCGACATCACTAATTGGTGCCACGCACTATGACGGAAGGTGTGCGGTGCTGCCACGCTGGAACCCTATTGCCGGTAAATGTTCAAATTACGCCAGTGGCGACGACTATACTGCAGCGACGTACTCCATTCCACTCTATATCAGCTGTATCAGTCGGTGGTAGAGAACAGCCCCCCCCCCCCCCCCACCCCCAAGAGTTTAATCAATCAGACGCCTGGCCTGTCAGTTCAAGCAGACGACTGACCCACCAGATCAAGCAGAGGACTGGCCTCCCAGATCAAGCAGACGACTGACCTACCAAATCAAGAGAGTGGCATCCATTCTGTAACGGTGAACAAGGAGCGGCTTTTGTGTGCCCTGCGCCTACTTAAGACCAGCTGTTCTCCCAGGTGATCAACATCCGCTTTTCTCCACATCAAAAATAGCTCCCGTTCGGCACTGATCCATCGGAGAATTATTTCAAAAGCGATCGCACGCGTCGCATCCCAACGACAGAGCTCTAATTCCGTCACTATCTGTACATCTGACGTCAAGCGCACAAAAACCTGTGAAGTGGAACATCAGACGTCTGCTAATGATCAAACTGCAGGCTTCATTCATCCTAAAATAGCCTCTTCTGCGTAATCGAAAGTCAACAGGGAGCAATTAGTGACAAAAGAAAGCCAGCCTCTGTGTGAATTCAACGCTGAATATAGATCAAGGCCAGCGTTGGCCGTGCGTTGAAGACGACAGGAGCACCTTGTTTTGTTTGAATGGGAGGCTGCTGGGAAAATCTGCTTCGGAATCCAAGCTCCACGCCATAGAGGCGCGATGTTCGACCCATGAGCAAAACCACCGCACGAGGTCACTGATTCTGTTCCCACTCACGTCCCATGAACAAAAACCACGCACATAATCACTAATTATATCCACTTTCTCGCATGCATTCGATTATACTTTTAATGGCATAATCGCAATCATCAAAATATGCACGATGGCAAACCGGACCTAATGAAAGTAGTTGTTTAGCCACATATCAGAAAGTAATCTACGAACATCATAAGCGCATTTCTTAAGGGTTGCCCAGTTTAAAAGCACTGGTTCTGGACCGCTAGCAACGATGCGCTGACTGGGCGTGGTTAGCTGGGCCCGCCCCTTTAGTGTCATTAGCGACGCTGCGTTGACTGGGCGTGGCTTACAGGGTCCGCCCCCGTCATTTCCCCGGTGTCTCGTCCGGCCCCAGTATCTCGTACGATCCGGTGTCTCGTAGCGTGTGGCCCCAGCTTATCGTCGTTAGCGACGATGCGCTGACTGAGCGTCGTTGGCAGGGTCCGCCCCCTCAGCGTCGTCAGCGTCGTTAGCGACGCTGAGGAGTACCGCCAGCGCCCGCTGTGTGTGTGCCTCCGCAACATCCACTCCAAGTTTGGTTGCGAATGGAATAAGTTTGGGCGATTGAACAGACGAAGAGACAGGGAAACGCAAGGGCATACTCCCCGATCTATTTCAGAAAGTTCTGCCTTTTTGTGACAAATGGCCGCTAAATAGTGCGACGATGAACAAAAACCTTTCTTGGGTGCCCCACTCTCTCCCCCTGCATTCAGACGCTGTGCTCGCTTCTATTGAAAGGCTGGTCAAATGGAGTCTGTGTCGGTGGGGCTTGCGGGAACAGCAGGAACATACCGCGACATTTACAGGCATATTCAACATTTTTCCAACATTTTTTTTTGTCTAGCTGGGGAGTCACCCAGTACTTGTTGTTCTGGGAACACAATCCATTGCTTCCTCCCATCAGGGCCTGTCTCAATGTTTTATCTTCCCTCAAGGCGCGATTCACGACTTCTCTTCCCGCAATTTTTCCTCCCTCCAGGAGCCCCCTTATGATATAATCCAGTATCCCATCAGTGTGTGACCCGTCTCTCCCTCCTGTCAGTGTGTGACCCATATCTCCCGCCCCCCGTCAGTGTGTGACCCATATCTCCCTCCCATCAGCGTGTGACCCATCTCTCCCTCCCATCAGCGTGTGACCCATCGCTCCCCCCCCCCGTCAGTGTGTGACCCGTCTCTCCCTCCAGTCAGTGTTTGACCCATCTCTCCCCCCCCCCGTCAGTGTGTGACCCATCTCTCCCCCCGTCAGTGTGTGACACGTCTCTCCCTCCTGTCAGTGTGTGACCCATCTCTCCCTCCCATCAGTGTGTGACCCATCTCTCCCTCCAGTCAGTGTGTGACCCATCTCTCCCTCCTGTCAGTGTGTGACCCATCTCTCCCTCCCGTCAGTGTGTGACCCATCTCTCCCCCCCCGTCAGTGTGTGACCCATCTCTCCCCCCGTCAGTGTGTGATACGTCTCTCCCTCCTGTCAGTGTGTGACCCATCTCTCCCTCCCATCAGTGTGTGACCCATCTCTCCCTCCAGTCAGTGTGTGACCCATCTCTCCCTCCTGTCAGTGTGTGACCCATATCTTCCTCCCGTCAGTGTGTGACCCATATCTCCCTCCGTCAGCGTGTGACCCATCTCTCCCTCCCGTCAGTGTGTGACCCATCTCTCCCTCCCGTCAGTGTGTGACCCGTCCCTCCCTCCCATCGGCGTGTGACCATCTCTCCCTCCCGTCAGTATGTGACCCATCTCTCCCTCCCGTCAGTGTGTGACCCATCTCTCCCTCCCGTCAGTGTGTGACCCATCTCCACCTCCCGTCAGTGTGTGACCCATCTCCCCCTCCCGTCAGTGTGTGACCCATTTCTCCCTCCTGTCAGTGTGTGACCCATCTCTCCCTCCCGTCAGTGTGTGACCCATCTCTCCCTCCCGTCAGTGTGTGACCCATCTCTCCCTCCCGTCAGTGTGTGACCCATCTCTCCCTCCCGTCAGTGTGTGACCCATCTCCCCCTCCCGTCAGTGTGTGACCCGTCCTCCTCCCATCGGCGTGTGACCATCTCTCCTCCCGTCAGTATGTGACCCATCTCTCCCTCCCGTCAGTGTGCGACCCATCTCTCCTCCCGTCAGTGTGACCCATCACCCCTCCCGTCAGCGTGTGACCCATCTCCCTCCCGTCAGTGTGTGACCCATTTCTCCCTCCCGTCAGTGTGTGACCCTTCTCTCGAGGTGTGACCCATCTCCCCTCCCGTCAGTGTGTGACCCATCTCTCCTCCCGTCATTTGACCCGTCCTCCTCCCATCGGCGTGTGACCATCTCTCCCTCCCGTCAGTATGTGACCCATCTCCCCTCCCGTCAGCGTGTGACCCATCTCTACCCTCCCTGTCAGTGTGTGACCCATCTCTCCCTCCCGTCAGTGTGTGACCCATCTCCCCCTAGCCATCCCTCCCGTCAGTGTGTGACCCGTATCTCCCCTCCCGTCAGTGTGTGACCCATCTCTCCCTCCCGTCAGTGTGTGACCCATCTCTCCCTCCCGTCAGTGTGTGACCCATCTCTCCCTCCCGTCAGTGTGTGACCCGTCTCTCCCTCCCGTCAGTGTGTGACCCATCTCTCCCTCCCGTCAGCGTGTGACCCATCTCCCCCGCCCGCCGGGCGTGACCTCCTCCCCGACGGCACCGGTCGGCGGCGGCGCGGCCGCGGACCTAACGGTGTGACGAGCGCGGCGCGTCGTGAGTCAAGTGCGGCAATTAAAGCGCGCCGCAGCCGGTACGCCCGCTCCGCTCCACTTCTTTTTCCGGCGACGCGACCTGCGCCGACCAGACTGAGGCTGAGCCGACCCACCTGAGCCGATCAGACTGGGGTCGGCTGACCCACCTGAGCCGACCAGACTGGGGTCGGCCGACCCACCTGAGCCGACCAGACTGGGGTCGGTTGACCCACCTGAGCCCTGGGGTCGGCTGACCCACCTGAGCCGACCAGACTGGGGTCGGCTGACCCACCTGAGCTGAACAGACTGGGGTCGGCTGACCCACCTGAGCCGATCAGACTGGGGTCGGTTGACCCACCTGAGCCGACCAGACTGGGGTCGGCCGACCCACCTGAGCCGACCAGACTGGGGTCGGCTGACCCACCTGAGCCGATCAGACTGGGGTCGGCTGACCCACCTGAGCCGATCAGACTGGGGTCGGCTGACCCACCTGAGCCGACCAGACTGGGGTCGGCCGACCCACCTGAGCCGACCAGACTGGGGTCGGCTGACCCACCTGAGCTGAACAGACTGGGGTCGGCTGACCCACCTGAGCCGACCAGACTGGGGTCGGCTGACCCACCTGAGCTGAACAGACTGGGGTCGGCTGACCCACCTGAGCTGAACAGACTGGGGTCGGCTGACCCACCTGAGCCGACCAGACTGGGGTCGGCTGACCCACCTGAGCCGACCAGACTGGGGTCGGCTGACCCACCTGAGCTGAACAGACTGGGGTCGGCTGACCCACCTGAGCCGATCAGACTGGGGTCGGCTGACCCACCTGAGCTGAACAGACTGGGGTCGGCTGACCCACCTGAGCCGACCAGACTGGGGTCGGCTGACCCACCTGAGCCGACCAGACTGGGGTCGGCTGACCCACCTGAGCCGACCAGACTGGGGTCGGCTGACCCACCTGAGCCGACCAGACTGGGGTCGGCTGACCCACCTGAGCCGATCAGACTGGGGTCGGCTGACCCACCTGAGCCGACCAGACTGGGGTCGGCTGACACACCTGAGCCGACCAGACTGGGGTCGGCTGACCCACCTGAGCCGAACAGACTGAGGCTGAGCCGACCCACCTGAGCCGACCAGACTGGGGTCGGCTGACACACCTGAGCCGACCAGACTGGGGTCGACTGACACACCTGAGTCGACCAGACTGGGGTCGGCTGACACACCTGAGTCGACCAGACTGAGGTCGGCTGACCCACCTGAGCCGACCAGACTGGGGTCGGCTGACACACCTGAGCCGACCAGACTGGGGTCGGCTGACCCACCTGAGCCGATCAGACTGGGGTCGGCTGACACACCTGAGCCGAACAGACTGGGGTCGGCTGACACACCTGAGCCGATCAGACTGGGGTCGGCTGACCCACCTGAGCCGACCAGACTGAGGATCAGCCATACACGCCAGTTCAACACGGGACCGACGCAAGGGTGGGGAGGGTGTGTGTGCATGTGTGCATGTGTGTGTGGAGGGGGGGGGGAGGAAGAGTTGCACCTAAGGCTCTATGACGCCTATCATAATAAACTGTGATGTCGGCCAAAAGCTCATGTGCAACCATAAAGCTCAACAGCTTTTCCTGCTTGCGTTTTCATATGAAGAAGCATAGTTTTAGCGTTCGAACATAATATTTTCTGTCGTGTAAAAAAATACTTTAAAAGCTATACAAACCTATACTCGGCTGGTTATTGTATTACCTGCACGGGCTGGGGCTTAAGGGCGAACTGACAGCGGGATCCTATGGCGCCGGCTAGGGCTGTATTTGGTACACGATCTACCTCATGGGCTGTTCCAGTTTGTGCATCAGCGAATCAGAAATTATGTGCGTGGGCGTCCACCACGTTCCTTGGGCATATCCGTTTGGTTTGCGGTCTAGCACTATACAGTCAGCAAGCGATAGATAGGTCAGTGGATAGGTGAATTCCCCTACGGTACAAATGTTGCGGTTCTGCCCTCTAACTCCGGAAGCCGGATTAGCCCCACTCTAAGCAAGCAAGCGTACAATAGGACATCGAAATCACAAACACGTAGAAAATGCATTGGTTTCTGAGCGAACGTCGCAAATGCTTTTTATGTAAGGCTTTCGAATATTTATACTACTTACAAACATACGGGTATACAAGCGTTGCATTGCTTCCATATTCGGTCGGGGAACCAAATACGCTATCAGTCCAACCCGCAATGCTCCGTGATTGAGCCACAGATTGCTTGGAGTTTCCTCTCTCCGCGACAGCGTGTCGTGGAAGAATTTGGACGTGATATAGGCACCGCGACGACAATTTCTCACGACTTTAGCGCAGCTCGCCACATTCTCTCACGACGCGTTTAGTCACATACTAATCCATACACCTATGACCTTTGTGTTCAAACGCGGTAATCGGTCAACTCACTACTTACAGTCTTCAATCAAGGAAGCAGTACAATTAAGACTATGTAAGTACCTAGATGCCAAGCTTTGAATCATTCAGTATTCAATCCTGGTAAATGTTGCATCATGCATTAATAAACACACCGTGCCACTGCCAGATTCTGATATCACAACTGCAATATTCTTCAACATTGAACATCATGGTGTTCTACTCTAAAAGCAATTCATTTGGAATTTAAAGGTGGAGTAATTATTTTCCTGCAAATTTTTGACTACACGGAGGTGTGTTGCTAAATATGCTTTTGAGGGGGAAAGTGCCCCCTCAATGTTGGCCTTGCCCTAAATGGGGGACCCTACGGAGTATGCCCACAATCCATTTCAGTTCTCCTATTGCATTCATTTATTTATTTATATATTTATTTATTGTCATTTATTGTCATTTATTTATGTCATATTTATTGTTGTATTTATTAATTTGTTGTGCCCCCTCCATACTCCAATAAGTTTCAGAAATCAACTCCAGTGGCTATATGTGTGATAAAATCCTTTTTTTTCTATTATCCGCATCTATTTTTCCTCTTTTGTAGGCACGCACCTGGGCGCGTGGGGAATAGCCGCATATATGCATTTTATGGTATCAGAAATATAGGACACACAAAATGGACAGACATCAGACATGGATATTTCTCGGAATAAGTATAGGTAGAGACACAGAATATAGTACAGAAACGGAGAAATATTACACATGTAGTACATTTAGGACACGGTAAATTACAACCCATACCCAAACGGACAGCCTTGCTATTTCTTCCTACGTCACGTTCGCCTTCAACCTGCACTCTGATTCTAAAACATATTTCGTTGTAACTGTGAACTACCTGGCTAAGACAATGCATCAGGCAAACATTAATGCACAGCAATGAAGTTAAAAAGCACTAGGTACGAATCCCAACTTGAGCTGGAAAAAAATCCCGCCGGTCCTGATCGGGCTTTCGGTCCTCACATCTCTAGTCTAGAACTTCCCAGGCCTGGGGCACCTTCTCTTCGTAAGATACACAGAAGGTCAAGATTCGGCTGTGGTCTTTACGCCCTCCTTGCTGCCCGCAAGACAGAGCCGGCTCGACAACACCATTAAAAGCCCATCTTAGTATTTAACAACTCGATTCTACGCCAACGCCGGCCGCCAGCTGACCAAAGCCGAAGCAATTCACCGCGCCGGCGAATCGCCACAGAGCAGTCAGCTGACTAGTCGGTCGGCCGCCGGCCGGCTGGCAGTCAGCAGAAGACGGTGGGGGTGAGGTGTCGCGTGGTGCTCGCCGCGAGCACACGTCACGATCCGTGCGCTGCGACAGTGTGCGACGACAGTCCAGTGCGCGCGCGAGCGACAACGGCGGCTGCGGCGAGCGCGAGCGCGTGGCCGCCGTGCGTGTGATCGGCGTGAAGCGTGCGCGCGCGCGCGCGATGACGGAGGTGGCCACGCCGCTGGCGCCGTCGCCGCGCCGGTGCCACGACCTGACGCTGTCGGTGCCGCCGGCGTCGGCCGTCAGCGCGGCGGTCAGCGTGAGCGCCGTCAGCATCAGCGGCCGGCCGCCCGGCGACGTGCACATCGTGCCGATCGTGCACATCGCCAACCAGACGGCCGCCAGCGACACCAGCTCGGTGGGCGCCGGCGGCTCGGCGCGGCCGCCGGCGCCGGCGCCGCCGCCCGGCCGCCGCACCACCGACACGCAGACGGAGCGCAGCGGGCCGGACCAGCGCGCGGCGGCCGACCCGGCCGGCCGCGAGCAGCGGCGGCGAGAGCGGCGCGAGCGGCGCGAGCGCGCCGGCACCCGGCGGCCGCCGCCGCCGCCGGCCGCCCCCACCCAAGCACCCGGCTCCACCCAGCTGCCGGACATCCTCAACGCGCACGTGCCGCCGCCGTACTCGACGCTGCCGCACGGCGCCGGGCGCGGGCCGGCGCCGCCGCCGCCCCCGCCCGCGCCGCCGCCGCCGCCGCCGCAGATGCCGCCGCCGCCGCCGGGGCGGTGCCCGTACGTGGCGTCGCCGGGCTCGCCGCAACGCTCGGCGCTCTGCTTCGGCGACGGATACAACCTGGCCGGCATGGGCGGCAGAAGGTGGGTGATGGTGGTGGTGTGTGGATTGGAGGTTGTGACCTGTGGAGGTTGTGATGCACCTCCGTGTGGACGCGGCACGCGACGCCGCGTCTCCAACGGTCACGTCACGTCACGTCACGTCCGTCCAGACGCCGCCGCCGGTCGCGGCGTAACGGGCGGAACACGGCCGTTTAGTCGGCGCGGTGCACGGAACCGCCGTCACGTCACGTGGCGTCACGCCGTGCGAGAAGCGGCCGCGTCCGTTCGGGACGGGCTCGGCAGTGTTTCGGACCGAGGCCGTGTTGTGCACCACTCGGGTGTTTCGGCTAGCTATCACAACTGGAGGGTGGAGCCAAGGCAGAGAACTCTTGACAAAACAACTGCCACGAACTGTTCCAAAAGCAGAAGTTCACAAATGTTCACCCATAGGCGGTATATGTTTGAAGCTTTTGATATATGTATATATATATATATATATATATATATATATATATATATATATATATATATTTATATTTATATTTATATTTATGTGTAGTTTTAATCAAATTTGATCTCCCGCCGTGGATATTTATTCCGCTCCCAAAAGCTGATCGGCTAGGTTCGCCATTGCGTGTGCCACGCTTCGGAGACGCAGCATAGCTGGTTATCTGGGGTTTAGGGGCGCATCGACTGCGCCGGTCACGCGGCGCCCGGGGGCACAGCACGTTCGGCGGCCACACTTCCGATGCCGCTGTCGCCGGCACAGACCCACCAGACGGCCGGCCGACTGCCGCTGCAGACGATCAAACAAACGTTTCGCCGCAGCCGGGCCCGGGAGCGGCCGCTCGCACCCCCCCCTCCCCGCTCCCAGACCCCCCCCCGCCTCCAGACGCCCGATCTGACGCAGTCGGCGGCGGTCCGGCGCAATTCGGTGCGGAAACGGCGCCACTGTCGGACCAGCGCACGCGAGCCGCTCAGGCACCTGCCGGCGGTGATCAAACGGCGCGACCGCGGGCGTCTTCGCCTCCGTCGCGGAAAGGTCGGCGACCCGTTCGCGGCGAACACGGCAAAACACGCCGCCGCGGGCGCGTCCATCTTGTTGTGATTACGTCATGACTGTGATAATATCAGGCGGATGGGATTTCCGACGAAATGCCGCCGTGCGTGGAGTGAATTTCACTCCTCGTGTAGGCCAACTAACTGAAAGTGGCTTCGGCGGAGATTGGCTGGCGATTGACACGGATTTATACCCCGATTTACGACTCTACTCGAGAGATTGTCGCTGATATTGAGGTCTCGATTCCCCTCAAAACAGTATCTCGTCTCACGTCTTCTGTGGCATGGTCGCTATCCGCGAACATTTGCCGCGACCAGTCAGAACCTGGGAGCTGTGCGCCCTACACATCACGATCAGACGCCGTCCAGATCAAGGCGATATCGAGGTCCTCGCCGACAGCTCCTTTTCGGATGTGGAAACCGGTGGCATTTTATGTGGAGTTCCGTCATTTCGGCGTAAATGTTCCGCTAGTCCATGTGAGCTGACGTGGACCAGCAATGAGTAGGGCTGAACAGTCTTGTCTTGGGGTATGTTTGGTTGTGAATCGTTGGTTGTCAAGCGGTTGTCTTGGAGTATATCTGGTTATGAGTTGTTGGTTGTCGAGTGGTCTTGGAGTATGTCTGGATATTAGTCGTTGGTTGTCTCTGAGTATGTCTGGTTGTGAGTCGTTGGTTGTCATGTGGTTGTCCTGGAGAATGTCTGGTTATGAACCGTTGATTGTCGAACATTGTTCGCCACTGGCAGTTCTGCTATTTTCCATTTGATTTCATTTCATTTTGGTCCAAGGCAGGTATTGAATGGAAAGTTCTCAGATCTCTGAAGAATATTAACTCCGTGCGTTCGTGTTGAAATCACGAAGACGGTGGGAGGTCCCACGAGATCCATCTATATTTGATGACACGAGCTTTGCTGTACTCTTCAGTTCGGTCTGCGTGCTTTGACTCTCCCAATGTGAGGAGGGTCATTCGGACAACCTGTGATATTTTTGAGGATAACACCTGAGCCGTTCACGCTTTCGCTTTTAAATTTTGCGTCTTCAGTCAGAAGCTTTGCACACCTTGTGTAAACGGTTACGCTGCAGTATTTTACGAAAGCAGAAATAGAGCGAGTCAAAATCGGGTCACGGGGGCGAGTAGTCTAGGGGTAAGTTGCCCGTCTCACAATCGAAGGATTGTGGGTTCGAGTCTCACCTGTCGCTACTCTTCGTCCGCGACCAATCGGCGTGAGAGATTGGCGACGCTACATGACTCAACGGTCGAAGTGTCGTAAAAAGAAACAAACAACCACCACCAACCACCACCACCTTCAAAATTGGGTCACGACCTGGTCTTAATACGATTTTTAGGTGTACAATGAAACATTTTAGCATAAACAAATTTAACCATGCAAGATACGGTGCATAAACCATGCAAGATACGGTGACGAGAGAAACATGGGTGTAGAGATAAATACTTAAAGAAAAATGCAAACAGTGAATGGTCTCGGGTGCACGAGGGCTTAAGCTAGATAAATGCTTCTCTGCGTATAACTTTGGGACTTGTTGATATATCTGGAAACTCGAAGTGCATGTAATGACAAATTATGTCCTCTAAAAAACATGTTATGTTTCAAGTGAAAATCCGGTCAAGTCACCGAAATACGACCTGAAGCGACCCAAAAGTACATTTATTCCAGGAGATCTTGATGCTATGATGCGAACTGGAGATCTGACCTGACATGACCTGATCAGATCTCATTGTTCTGCTCTCGCCTGGTCCGCCCTGACGCCGATCTGCTCGCTCGGCGCCGATGTGGTGTCGCCTCGGTGTGGTGTGACGTGGTCTGACCTGCTGGCGCAGGCAGGTGTCTCCGTGCCTGGTCAGCTGCTGCGTCATCCCAGTCTGATCCGGCGTGATCTCGTCTGGTCCGGTCAGCCTGAGCTGGTGCGGTCCGATGTCGCCTGGTCCGGTGTAAGCCGGCCGGCTTCATCTCTGACCTCCCTGAGCATGTCTGAACTCGCCGCCCGTGCCGCCCGCGGCAAGTCGCGGCGTGTTTGAGTTCACGCGCTCCAGACGCTCGGCACCGGCCGCCACATCAGCTGACGACGCTCGGCACCGGCCGCCACATCAGCTGACGACGCTCGGCACCGGCCGCCACGTCAGCTGACGACGCTCGGCCGTCACTCGCAGGACGTGATGCCCTTCTGTCGGAAGTGGCATCCCGCCATGTCGTCTGTGGCTGCTGTCAGGTTCTGTCTGTTGTTGTCAGGTCCTGTCTGCTGCTGTCAGGCTCTGGCTGCAGCTATCGGGTCCCTCTGCTACTGCTGTCAGGCCATGTATGCTGCTGTTAGGTCCTGTCTACTGTTGTCAGGTTCTGGCTGCAGTTATCATGCCCTCTGCTACTGCTCCCAGGTCGTGTATGGTCGTGTATGCTGCCGTCAGGTCCTGTCTGCTGCTGTCAGGTTCTGCTTGGCGGTGTCAGATTCTGTCTGCTGCTGTCGGATTCTGTTTGCTGGTCTCAGGTCCAGTCCGTCGCTATCAGGTCTGCCATGTGTCAGGTCCTGTCCGCTGCTGTCAGGTTCTGCTTGGCGGTGTCAGATTCTGTCTGCTGCTGTCGGATTCTGTTTAGTGGTCTCAGGTCCAGTCCGTCGCTGTCAGGTCCTGTCTGCCCCTGTTTAGTTGTATCTGTTCCAGCCGATGTTCCGCCTTGCGCCTCGCTGAGATGCAGGCAGTACACGAGAGCGCTCAATGTTTGTGTTTGCGGTCGCCACTGCCACTCTGCTCTTGACTGCTGCGCTCACCGCTGCTCTTCTCTCATGAGCTAACAACGTAGTTTTGCAGCATAGCAAGTGCAACGCCAGCTTTCTCCACGATGTACAATGCTTTGCATAATTGATGTGACATGACCGACTTTCCTTCAGTCTACATAGGGGGGGTTGACTGTTAATAAGCAACACTAAACGTGTTTGCAATCTTCCACTGGAGCAGGTTCCGTCCCGTTGATAATCCCCGTCGTGCTTCATTCAGTCCTTTTGATATTCCCCGTCATGCTCCGTTCAGCCTGTTGATAATCCATGTCGTATTCAGTTCCGTTCTGTTGATAATCCCCGTCGTGCTCCGTTCAGTCCTGTTGATAATCCATGTCGTATTCAGTTCCGTTCTGTTGATAATCCCCGTCGTGCTCCGTTCAGTCCTGTTGATAATCCATGTCGTATTCAGTTCCGTTCTGTTGTCTCCTGCTGCATTGTCATCTCCGATTGGCAGGTGCCCTGTTGCGATTTAACATGCTTGCTGCCCCTGCTCTAATGTGTCAAATTATATTTTGGTTGGTTACCCTGGCTGATATTAACTGAAACGGCCGTTCTGAAGAAGAGGACACTTCGATCGTTGTCACGAGCTGTATCGTGACGATCGGTCAGGTTAGGGTTCTCGAATTCCTGCGGTTGGATGCAAGTTGACACTTCACACAGCTTTTCTTACATCCCTTCCGATATCTTTTCTAAATCTTCGGTCGGTTAGCTTATCAATGCAATACTATCCACCGTCACCTGAACTCAAGGAATGTTCTAGTCATCATTTCCCCTCGGTGTGTCATCCTGGTGCTGGCCTCATATATGCCATCCCTCGTCTCCATGATGCACAAATCTCGCATAGCGATGCGCCTGATATCGGAGGTAGTGCCGCGCTTCTTATGCCCGTTCCTCGAGGGCAAGAACCGCGCGATCAGACAACAGCCCGACCGGCGTCCCAGTCGGGGGCATCCGCCCTCACCAGGTCGCGGAAGCGGCCGCCTCGCCGTACGAACAGGCCAGCCGGCGATCCGCCGGGTCCACGAGGCGTCTGTGCGCCGGGCGCCGCCATATTTCCCCGCCTGACCCGGTGACCCCGCCGAGCCGTATGCGCGGCGGGCAGCCACGACTGGCGCAGCCGACTTCTCCGACTGCTCAGCCGGCTCTGCCGCGCTCGCCGGCCTGCTCTTCCGCACGACTGCAGAGCTTTGTCGGCCGGCTGGTCGGCCACGTGACCGGAGAGAGGGGCTTTGCTAGATATTTGGGTTTAAAGGGCGCATCGGCTGCAATGGTCGTGGAGCGCCCGTGGAGAGAGAAGAGAGAGAGAGAGGGGGGGGGGGGCTGGTGGGCGCTGCCGGAGGAGAGATGAAGCGAGGATGTCCACTCGGACGGAACAGGCGACGGCTTTTGGATATTGGAGTGAAGTTTGTCGAGCGAGTTCTTGTCATCGTGCAAATACGGGACGAAGTAGATTAGAAAAGTGTGTTGATAGAAGCCAAGCGGGGATGTGGGAGTGGGTGGGGGAGTGAGTGCCAGTGGAAGGGAGTGGAGGGGCAGGACCGCTATCGGCTTCTGTCAGTGTCTGGTCGGTGATGAAGGTGCTGGATGAAGGTGCCAACCATGTCTCACTCACGCCAGAGGGACGCCCAGTAGGAGGAAAGGGTGTTCCGATCCACACCGAAGCGCACACAGGATGCAGGCACGCTGTTGTTGTTGTTGTTGAATTTGGCCAGCCTGTCGCCGTGGCGGTGACGTCGGCTGTTCTCGTCCGGGTCAGGTTCCTGGGCAGTCCGGGTCAGGTTCCTGTCAGGGCGCAGTCTGGTCGCCTTTCACCCGGGCGCCCGGCGAACAGACGCCACTGCGCGGAAGTCGTCGGCCGTGCACGCGGAAGTGGGCCCGGCCGTCTGCGACTGGACGTGGTGCGAGGCTGGGCTGCCTGCCGCTGGCCCGCCGCCCGCGCATGCAGACGCCGCAGCGGCAGCTGCGCTCATGCACCACGTGGAGTGGCGGCGCCGCCTGCGTTTTTGGCGGGTCAGCCGTCTGACGGCGGCGCGGCGGCGCGACGTTCTTGGCGCGGCGAGTTTGCCGCGGCTGTCGGCTTGCTGATTCACACCGTCGCACTTATGTCTGAGTCAGGGCTGGCGGGAGTGGAAGGGGGGGGGTCTGGTGAAGCGGCGACTGACGTGTCATGCTCGGCTGCTACCCTGTCAGTGCGCCCTCAGCTGCCGATAATGTGATAATTACGCTCGATTACGTATTCGGGGTGGCCAAATAGGGCCGTTGTTGAATATCCCCGTGAACAGTTATATTCTAAAACACGGCTACATTACCGACGCAATCGACTCACCCCTAGATAAAGCAACAAAACCGCCAAGTTCGCTATGCCAAGAACTGCCAAACTTCCGCTTTTGTTCGACTGGAGCATGGCCATCGGGTTTGAGTGCGTAGTTTGTAACAGATAAGAGTTGTCCAAGCAATTACAAAAGCTTAGCTCTTATCCTATATGCTCATAGATTCACCTCAGAGCTAGGTTCTTTTAATTGCTTAAATGCATGGACAATTCATATCTGTTACAGACTCCATGCTTCTCCCTGTGCTTGGCGGTTCTCCACTCCGCTGCAGTCATGGCCTTTCTCCAGTAGAACAATGGCGGACATTTGGCAGTTCTTGACGTAGCGAACTTGGCGGTTTGGGCAGTTGTGTTTTGAGGATATTTAGTGTTCGTGGGGATATTTAGCGTTATCCGCAAGCCAGGTCATAAAGAGAGGAGAAAGAGCCACGAAATAAACCAACCTTTTGCGGATAATTTCTGGTCTATGCTTGACCTTTTCATGATACATTGTATGAAGATCGTTACTCTGGTTCTGCTGGTTTCCTCCTCGGTCTAGCCGAGTCAGTGAGGAAGTGCCGAATGGTTGGGGTGTCATTGGGTTATAGCCTACGACGTTCAATTGTATTTTGTTGTCCTTGCTATTTTGGCAAAATGACGCTGCATGACCTCATATCTACCGGAGCAGTCGCAGGCGCCGCCACGACCACGGATGGGATGTGATGGGCAGGGGGGGGGGGCGGAGGAGAGACGTCCCACTCAAACTTCGTGTAATTTAACATTGAGTCTATGGCTTTGGATGGAAAGAATCGACCGAAAGCCCTCTGTCACCCCCCTGTCCGAAACCCGCAACACCGCCCAAGCAGGGGTGAAAATATAGGCTGTGCTTGGGTTTTTGGCATCCATAACATTGTCCTCTCCAGAACATTATCATCTCATTTTCCAATTGGGAGGTTGGATGGTGCTGATTGGCAATGAACTGCTATGATAAAGTGCTCAAGATTCACTGGAAAGTGCAAACTGAGATTCTGATGTCACTGGTTTCAAGACGATATATCTCCATATTCAATCATTCAAAATTGTCATCTCCATATCCGGGATTACAAGGCGTAGATCCACCCATGCTCCCACTGGCGCAACATAGCCCATGCAGTTGATGCGCTCCTAAACCCTAATAACAACAACAGCGAGGCTTCCAATAGAGCAACCGAGCAGATGACATTAGTCAGCAAAACACGGCACCTCTCCACTACGTTGAGTCTCGCACCTTTGTCGCCGTTTGCTTCGACAAAGCAACACCCGGAAGCACCACCCGATTTGCCAAAGGAGCCGCCTAGCAAAGCATGACACCTCTCCACTACGTTGAATCTCGCACTCTTGTCGCCCTTTGCTTCGGCGAAGCAACACCTGGCGGGACCCGATTTGCCAGATTGAGCCGCCGACTCGGCCGCTCTGAGGCTGTGCTGCGCGCCCAACACCAGAGAGCACATCCGCTGCAGGAAATGGGCACGGTGCCGATCACACCTGACCCCGGTCGCGGCGCGGCCCGCCCGGCTGTGGCACCGGTTCGGGTCGCGCCCTGTGACCCGCTGTGACCCCTGACCGGCTGAAGGTGTGAAGAGCAGCTCACGGAGTCGGCCGGTGACCGCAGGCCAGCACGCGCCCATGGCCCTGCATAAGGCGGATGGGTCGGCGGGCCAGGCAGATGGCACTCGTGATGCTTTTCAGGCAGTGCTCAAGAAACAAAATTAGAATGGCACTGGATGGTTGGCCTTGAACAGTCCCACGAACAAAATCTGTAATTGGTGGAAAGGCGGGATAGAACAGTAAAGCAACTGGAGGCCATGGCAAGAAACAGGAACTCCACCCTTTCCCAGTACTCATAGTGTCATCGGCGAATGTAGCCCCGCTTCTTACGAAGCAGGCGCACCCGATTTTACCCGACAAGCCCAAGTTGAAACTTGACTGCTTGTAACCCGTTGTCATTCCGTTACGAATGAGAACCGTCCGTGTCTGCAATTCTACATCATTGGTTAAGGTATGCGTATAGCTTACATGGGTGCCGACACGCAAACTATGACTCGTTGTCTGAGATCGTCACTGAGGGTGGACATTGAACACTAAGCCTGCATTTACCTCGGCGCCGGTCCTCTGCACCCACGGTGCAACTCATGGTGAACACATAGTGTTGTGTTCCCGGGTGTGCTCCTGGTCACTCGAGTCTAGGGTTATATGGTCACCGGAACATGACACCGACATGTCCGGTGTTATGTTCAGTGTTGTGCCAGCACCGGGAGGCGGACCGCCTCCCGGTGCGTATCTCTGTCCCGGCGGGGGATAATATTTTGCGGAGGGTGGCCGGGGCCACCACCTGGGCAGTCGGTCCAGGGGTGCATGTTTACGAACCTCGCTGTCTCTTTCCTGGATATATGTCCATAAATGTTTTGGCGACTGCAAGCGTCTGCGGCTAAGTGGACTCGCACGCTCAGAAGTCAGAGGGGAGACCTGTGGCAAGAGGTGGGGAGTATTGTAGGAAGACACGGCTTTGAGTTTGACTCAAACCAGCTGCTCGGCTGAAGTTGACTGTTCGGCTATCGTTGACTGCAATTGCCGTTCGTGTTGTGTGTGGCTCGTGGCATTGAACCTCCCGGCCCCCTCCCTCCCCATTCCGGCCCCTCCCCTCGCACCAGACCTCGCGGACTCTCACCGGGATCGATATCCGACAATTAGCTGCCGTCCCCCCGGTCATTATTCCTTCCGGTTATCTATGGGCGGAGGACCCCAGCAGTGGCAATTCGCCGGCCGATCTATGTGACACGGCCGGCCGCGCCTTTGTGCGCCTGATGGTGTGCCTGATGGTGTGCCTGATGGTGTGCCTGATGGTGTGCCTGATGGTGTGCCTGATGGTATGCCTGATGGTGTGCCTGATGGTGTGCCTGATGGTGCGCCTGATGGTGTGCCTGATGGTGTGCCTGATGGTGTGCCTGATGGTGTGCCTGATGGTGCGCCTGATGGTGCGCCTGACGGTGCGCCTGGTGGTACGCCTAACGGTGCGCCTGACTGTGCGCCTGATGGTACGCCTGACTGTGCGCCTGATGGTGCGCCTGATGGTACGCCTGATGGTACGCCTGATGGTACGCCTGATGGTACGCCTGATGGTACGCCTGATGGTACGCCTGATGGTACGCCTGATGGTGCGCCTGATGGTGCGCCTGATGGTACGCCTGACGGTGCGCCTGATGGTACGCCTGACGGTGCGCCTGACTGTGCGCCTGATGGTACGCCTGATGGTACGCCTGATGGTACGCCTGATGGTGCGCCTGATGGTACGCCTGATGGTACGCCTGATGGTACGCCTGATGGTACGCCTGATGGTACGCCTGATGGTACGCCTGATGGTGCGCCTGATGGTGCGCCTGATGGTACGCCTGATGGTACGCCTGATGGTACGCCTGATGGTACGCCTGATGGTACGCCTGATGGTGCGCCTGATGGTGCGCCTGATGGTACGCCTGATGGTACGCCTGATGGTACGCCTGATTGTGCGCCTGATGGTACGCCTGATGGTGCGCCTGATGGTACGCCTGATGGTGCGCCTGATGGTGCGCCTGATGGTGCGCCTGATGGTACGCCTGATGGTACGCCTGATGGTACGCCTGATGGTACGCCTGATGGTACGCCTGATGGTACGCCTGATGGTACGCCTGATGGTACGCCTGATGGTACGCCTGATGGTGCGCCTGATGGTACGCCTGATGGTGCGCCTGATGGTACGCCTGATGGTACGCCTGATGGTACGCCTGATGGTACGCCTGATGGTACGCCTGATGGTACGCCTGATGGTGCGCCTGATGGTACGCCTGATGGTACGCCTGATGGTACGCCTGATGGTGCGCCTGATGGTACGCCTGATGGTACGCCTGATGGTACGCCTGATGGTACGCCTGATGGTGTGCCTGATGGAGTGCCTGATGGTGTGCCTGATGGTGCGCCTGGTGGTGCGCCTGATGGAGTGCCTGATGGTGCGCCTGGTGGTGCGCCTGATGGTGTGCCTGATGGTGTGCCTGATGGTGCGCCTGGTGGTGCGCCTGATGGAGTGCCTGATGGTGTGCCTGATGGTGCGCCTGGTGGTGCGCCTGATGGAGTGCCTGATGGTGTGCCTGATGGTGCGCCTGGTGGTGCGCCTGATGGAGTGCCTGATGGTGTGCCTGATGGTGCGCCTGGTGGTGCGCCTGATGGAGTGCCTGATGGTGCGCCTGGTGGTGCGCCTGATGGAGTGCCTGATGGTGCGCCTGGTGGTGCGCCTGATGGAGTGCCTGATGGTGTGCCTGATGGTGCGCCTGGTGGTGCGCCTGATGGTGTGCCTGATGGTGCGCCTGGTGGTGCGCCTGATGGTGCGCCTGATGGTACGCCTGATGGTACGCCTGATGGTACGCCTGGTGGTGCGCCTGATGGTGCGCCTGATGGTACGCCTGATGGTACGCCTGATGGTACGCCTGATGGTACGCCTGATGGTACGCCTGATGGTACGCCTGATGGTACGCCTGATGGTACGCCTGATGGTACGCCTGATGGTACGCCTGATGGTGCGCCTGATGGTGCGCCTGATGGTACGCCTGATGGTACGCCTGATGGTACGCCTGATGGTACGCCTGATGGTGCGCCTGATGGTACGCCTGATGGTACGCCTGATGGTACGCCTGATGGTACGCCTGATGGTACGCCTGATGGTACGCCTGATGGTACGCCTGATGGTACGCCTGATGGTACGCCTGATGGTACGCCTGATGGTACGCCTGATGGTACGCCTGATGGTACGCCTGATGGTACGCCTGATGGTACGCCTGATGGTGCGCCTGATGGTGCGCCTGATGGTACGCCTGATGGTACGCCTGATGGTACGCCTGATGGTACGCCTGATGGTACGCCTGATGGTACGCCTGATGGTACGCCTGATGGTACGCCTGATGGTGCGCCTGATGGTGCGCCTGATGGTACGCCTGATGGTACGCCTGATGGTACGCCTGATGGTACGCCTGATGGTACGCCTGATGGTGCGCCTGATGGTGTACGCCTGATGGTACGCCTGATGGTACGCCTGATGGTACGCCTGATGGTACGCCTGATGGTGCGCCTGATGGTACGCCTGATGGTACGCCTGATTGTGCGCCTGATGGTACGCCTGGTGGTACGCCTGATGGTACGCCTGATGGTACGCCTGATGGTACGCCTGATGGTACGCCTGATGGTACGCCTGATTGTGCGCCGCGCCTGACCACCAGTAGCATCCACCAGGCCGATCCTCCGGCTGCACTCGCCTGACCGGACCCCTGGTGGTAGCAGGGGACCCACCTGGACCCCTGGTGATGTGGCAGGGAACCTGTCTGGACTCCTGGTAGCGGCAGGGAACCTGTCTGGACCCCTGGTGGTGGCAGGCGACCTGCCTGAACCCATGGTGGTGGCAGGGGACCCGCCTAGACCCTGGTGGTGGCAGGGAACCTGTCTGGACCCCTGGTGGTGGCAGGTGAGCCACCCGAACCCCTCGTGGTGGCAGGGGACCCGCCTGGACCCCTGGCGGTGGCAGGGGACCCGCCTGGACCCCTGGCGGTGGCAGGGGACCCGCCTGGGCCCCTGGCGGTGGCAGGGGACCCGCCTGGACCCCTCGTGGTGGCAGGGGACCCGCCTGGACCCCTCGTGGTGGCAGGGGACCCGCCTGGACCCCTGATGGTGGCAGGGGACCCGCCTGGACTCCTGGTGGTGGCAGTGGACCCGCCTGGACCCCTGGTGGTGGAAGAGGACCTGTCTGGACCCCTGGTGGTAGCAGGGAACCTGTCTGGACCCCTGGTGGTGGCAGGCGACCTGCCTGAACCCATGGTGGTGGCAGGGGACCCGCCTGGGCCCCTGGCGGTGGCAGGGGACCCGTCTGGACCCCTGGTGGTGGCAGAGGACGCAGCTGACGTCACGACAGCGACCTGGTGTCATTGTGCTCGGCACGTCTGCCGACACCGCCGCTCGCTGGCCGTACTCGGCGGCATTCCGGCCGTAATTCTCCACCCCCCGGTGGGAATTCAGGGGGTAATTCCCACCCCCCGGTGTTTGGCGAATCCCCGGTGGTTGACCTTCGGCCGGCGGGGCCGAAGGTCGCCGCCCGTCGCGCGACGGACCACGTGCAGTCGGCGCACGTGAAGATCGCTTCGCGCGCTCGACTTTGGCGCGCTTCTGGTGCTCGTCGCGCCTGACATGTTTTGGCCGAGAGGAGGTTGGGTCAGATGGGCGCCATTGCGCCCTTCCTGGCTGTCCGTCCACTGCTGTGGTCTGGATGTGTGCAGTCCACGGTCACGGCGGGGTCGCGGCGGCTCAGTCGGTAGGGCGTTCGACTCTTGATCGCAAGATTGTGGGTTCGCATCCCGCAACCGGCGGGATTGCCGAGTCCACCCGCGACCAATCGGCGTGAGAGGTTGGCGCGCAGTATGACCAAGCAGTTCAATGCGTTGCAAAAGGTTCTTCTTCCACGGTCACGACACTGCCCTGGAATGAAGGGAAGCTGGAATACCGCTGTACGATCCGGCGCTCTGACTCATGCCGACATTTCAGCAAGCGAATGGCGCCGTTGTGTGGGTTTCAATCTCCGCTGCCTAATGTTGACATTCGTGTTGTTTACGATGTTCTACTGCCTCGACTGGTCTCGTCTGGTTTTGGCTGCGAGTGATTTATGCGTTCTTGATCTTGCCGAGGTTTAATTTAATTCTGGTGTTCGAAAATGGCTTCAGATCCCAAGGAATGCTTTCCTTGTTTGGAATCCAGCTAAGATCTGGGTCTTCCAGGCTGCATGAAGGCAGCCTGGCCTTCCAGGCGTTCACTACTTGCGGTGAATCGTGTATAAGTATGACTGACTCTCCTCAGTTATTTTTGGGGATATTTTCATCCGTGTAGAGTCGTGAATCACCGGAACCGTGTGTCAACGTTGGGTGATGCCCTCACTTGGATGCGTTGTCAGCATGGGCACGAATGAAGCCGTGCCGAGCGGGTCACAGTGGCTCAGTCGGTAGGGCGCTCGACTCTTGACCGCAATATCGTGGTTCGAATCCCGGAACGGGCGTGATTACCGAGTCCACCTGCGGCCAGCCGGCGAGAGAGGCTGGCGGCGCGATAAGGCCTATTAGTCGCATGCGTGGTAAATGAGTTCGAAGAGCAATGCAGGAGGAAATAATGACCAACGGCAGCGGATTATGACTCGCTCTGTGTCGCTCCTCGGACATCACCGAGGAGCACACAAGATCTGGCCGAGGGGCGATTATCTAGAGCGAGGAGCGAGGACGACCAGGCATGAGCAGACCGTCCAGGACACCAGACCTGGACAGCAGACCGTCCAGGTCAGTTCTGAGCTCAAGATGCGATGCGTGTATGATGAGCCTGACGACCAAATGCTAGCTAGCCAAACCTGACGACCGACGCTGCCAATAGGCCAAATATCCGCCAAATATACCAATTGTACCAATAGGCCAAACATACCAATTAGACCAATAGGCCAAATACACCAATGTTCAGTCAATAGACAGGCAATTGGTGTGCTCTGAGAGGCGGAAGTGTTCGCACGCCACGAGTGGACCCAGCGTGGATCCGGCGCGGAAGAGTCACAGGCGGGCTCCGTCGCCGTTCAAACACCAGTTGTTTGCATTTCCGGCCGACCGACCAGACCGGCCGACACGACAGCGTATCCGACACAGATGGCTACTCGAGTTTGGTTGGCCCGCTAGCAATTTGGCAACTGGGAAACGGACGCCGCCGGTGTCTTATGGTCGTGGTGAGTCTCTGCTGCGGCGCGGGGTGGCAGTTTCCTGTCGCAAAACTCCTTCCTTGTCTCCCTCAGCTTGCGCTCCCTCGGCGCCTTCGCGTACTGATGCGCCTATAAATATGTATGTATGTGGAATTGAACCCACGTAGAACTCGGCAAGAACTGAAGAACTGGAGATCTCTCGCCGAACCAGAGGGTCCAGGTCCTTATTTTCAGAACACGTTTTCGGATTTAATAGGGAAAGGACAACTTCACTTTAGCAGGGTACCAGACCGGGTGAAGGGGGTCCAGACCCACCACCCGTTCCCCGACCCGCCCGGGATCTCCAGCCGTGGAACTCGCGTGGAACTATTAAAACAAAATCCTGTCGCGTCTCCTGAAATGTCTTTGATCATGAGCAGCCGTGTAATTGGATTGTTGTTTGGTCGCTGCAATGCCAACCGAACGTGTGAACTGTCGTGACAAATCTCGCCGGCTTTGGGCTGGGCTGTCCGGGCAGACCACGGGGCCAAATACAGCGTCACTACTCGTCATGATGATATCCACCGATGATATCCACTGATGATATCCACTGATGATTTTCACTGATGATATACGCCAATGGTATCCACTGATGATATTAATTGATGGTATCCACGGATGATATCCACGGATGATATCCACGGATGATATCCACGGATGATATGTGTATCCACGGATGATATCCCGGATGATATCCACGGATGATATCCACGGATGATATCCACGGATGTATCCACGATGATATCCACGGATGATATCCACGGATGATATCCACGGATGATATCCAGGATGATATCCACGGATGATATCCACGGATGATATCCACGGATGATATCCACGGATGATATCCACGGATGATATCCACCGATGATATCCACTGATGATATCCACTGATGATTTTCACTGATGATATCCACTGATGATATAGGTGTACAACAGGGAGAATCTTTGTGTTTTGTATCGTTTATGCTGTTCGCCAGCGACCTATTGGTTGGTTGAAAACGGCGTCACCGTAGTCCAACATGCGGATGATGGCAAGCGCTGATGTCGGATAACAAGCGCGTGGTGCACACGCTTGTGGCTAGGATAGAGAGCTTGCTGAACATTGTGTATCGGTGGTTCTGTTGTAGCTGGCTCAAAATCAACAAGCGGCTAAATCTGAAATGTTAGTTTTCCGTGCCTCTGCCAGGCTTCAGAACCTCGGCCACACTTCCTTGCATTTTTGTGAGGCAACAATTCATGACGCAAAGGTTGCAATAAAACCCTCGTCGTGACACTGGACCGGCACCTGAACTATGACGCTCGTGTCGGCGCAGTTGTCGGTAAATGCACCGGCATTCTCATTGTCCGCAGCCATGCGCGACACATGCACTGGCGAAGTACGTTCTGCGGCACATTGTTCGGCCGCTGGTCGTTTCCGCTGCTCGACATCACCTGCCGGTGTACGGCTCGTGCGGCGATACACGTGCGGATCCAGAAACTGCGCACTTGTGCCCGGGTCGGGAGTGGTCGGAGAAGGCGGGACGACGTTTTCTGGATACTGGCGATACACGCGCGGAACGCATTCGAAAACTGCGCAGTTGTTGCACCCGGGTCGGGGGACCGGTCGGAGAAGGCGAGCTGACGTGTTCGACGTTTTCCGGATGCTTAGGGCAGCTGATCGCCTGCCACACGCTCCGTGCTGTTCACGCTGCGCTGACATCGCCCGCACGGTTGTTGCGTTACCGGCGCCCCGATAGGACCGGCAGCGAGGCAGACGCCGTCGGAACACCCGACGCAGTGACGAGCTGACGTCACACAGGACACGTGCTGAGGTTGGCCGGCGGCGTCGGCGTCGGCGTCGTCGCGATGTGCAACTGGCCGATGGACACGGAATTCACTCGCACGCCGCCACCTTCCATGCAGGACGCTACCGCTGAAACTTGAGATGCTACCGCTAGACTTGAGATGCTACCGCTAGGGACTTGAGATGGTACCGCTAGAGACTTGAGACGCTACCGCTAGAGACTTGAGATGCTACCGTTAGGGACTTGAGATGGTACCGCCAGAGACTTGAGATGCTACCGCTAGAGACTTGAGACGCTACCGCTAGAGACTTGAGATGCTACCGTTAGGGACTTGAGATGGTACCGCCAGAGACTTGAGATGGTACCGCTAGAGACTTGAGATGGTACCGCTAGAGACTTGAGATGGTACCGCTAGAGACTTGAGACGCTACCGCTAGAGACTTGAGATGCTACCGTTAGGGACTTGAGATGGTACCGCCAGAGACTTGAGATGGTACCGCTAGAGACTTGAGATGGTACCGCCAGAGACTTGAGATGTTACCGCTAGAGACATGAGATGCTACCGTTAGGGACTTGAGATGCTACCGCTAGAGACTTGAGATGGTACCGCTAGAGACTTGAGATGTTACCGCTAGAGACATGAGATGCTACCGTTAGGGACTTGAGATGCTACTTCTAGAGACTTGAGACACTACCGCTGGGGACTTGAGGTGTTACCACTGTCGCCGGCGTGGTGACTCGTACTGAATTGCTTCACTTCGTGCAAAGCGATTCTGTTTTATCACGCATTTTGCGTTCCATCTTATTACGCGCAAAATGAAAAGCCTTTCTTATTCGTTGGTCATTCGTTCAACTATATCTGTGATTTGTCAACTGTCCGTCAGCTAGTTCTATGCTGTTGTGCGAAATGCTCCGCGACCTTAACGAAGTCCTCGGCGACCTCAGCGTTGGTTCGATTATCGAATCAAATCAGTTGGGTTTGAGTACCGCATATGATATATGGCCCGCTATCTCTAAGTGATGTCCTGTCGTGCGAGGCCATTTGTGGTGTTTGACGGATGGGAAAATATCCTGTTTTCCAGCCAATGCCGGAATTGAAGGCTGTGATGGTCCCTCGTAAAAACGTCAGATCTCTATTGGCATAAGCCATTGCGCCAATGATGAAATAATGGCATTAACTGCATACAAATCGTGTTCTTTTGCGGCGCTTTGGTACATCGATGTTCGCTCCGTACCTCTATGTTAGGTTGGGATCTTGGGCACATAAACTGTCTAAAATTAGTGGGGAGGAGGGAGGCAGGGGCGTTGATCTCCGAAGATTATTTTAGGGGTGGGGGGTAATACATGGAGGAAGTTTGCTGGCTGAAATGGACTGGGTCCACCCCCATAAAGTTCCATGTTAAGTGTTGAACTTATTGGGAGGGGCAAACCAACATTGGAGAGAGGGAGGGGCAAGATCCCCGCAAAAGTTCACAAGTGGGGATCCATGGGCGGGACGCCATTTCGAGCCCATCCTTTCCATGCAACGCTCATGCATTGCATCCATTGACGTAGGTTCAATGTTAAACTAGTTCGAAATTAGGGCGGGATAGAGGAGCGCTGCACCCAATTCCTCAGTTGCACCCAATTCCTCAGTTGCACCCAATTCCTCAGTTGCACCCAATTCCTCAGTTGCACCCAATTCCTCAGTTGCACCCAATTCCTCAGTTGCACCCAACGTTTTGCCGTTGTTGAGACGTGCCGCTGAGTAGAGCCCTGACCGTAGGGCGAAGCCCTGCGCTACCGAGTTTAATGATGTTTACGTTCAAAGGACCCGCACTACAAAGTAGAAGTTAACCAACCAATTGGTGCACCACACACGCACACACACACACACACACACACACAACAGACAACAGACACACGCACGCTGTACTGTATCAGCGTCACTGCTTGTCGGCGGTTGGCTTTGGTCTCTCCCAACCCCGGTGCTGCGCACTGGGAAGCGACACGCACCAAAAATACACTACATGAAACCAGAATTTTTTCGATTTTCACCGCGCAAAACCAGGACATTTTGCCGCGCTTCATGCTCCGAAAGCTGTGTCTGTTTCATGACGTTTGTTTGGGTCAGGCCCCCCCCCCATAAGAAAATCCTGACTGCGTCACTGTGTATTGGTGTTGATTCACATCACTGAGAGGCCCGCTAACCATCCCCAACGGTGGCTCGCCCCCTTCCCCTCCATCTAGCATGTGACTCATTTCCTATTAGCCAATTGGTGCCCCCCTGAACGACCGTTCCAATTCGATGCGTAGCCTCCCAATGGTTTCCATAAATTGACACCGCTGGAAGAGGGTAGCCAGTGTGCCATCCTAGATACCACAGCGGAGCTTCAGCACCGTTCAAATGACTGGAGTGGAGAAGTCGTCTTCTCCCATGCCCTCACTGTCGCTACTCCTCTTCGTCTGGCAGCTCCCGTTGGCCCATTTCTGCCAGCCAGCCGCGGCAGCCGCGTCGGCCGCCCAGACCATGTTGCCATGACAACGCCGCGAGTCCTTTGTTGGCGGACGCCTCGGCCGACCGGCGCGGAGTGGGTCAGCGCGCGCGCGACGGAGCGGCACGAGATGCAAAGCAGGCGGTGCGCGGCGCTCTCTCCGGCGCGGAGGAGAGGTGACTATGTTTACTCGGAGCGGACTGACCGGCCGGCCGGGCGCCAGAGTCCGGCCCGGGGGCCGGACTCTAGGGCTGTCGGCACAGCCGCCCGCCTGGGTGTTCTTGCCGCTCAAAGTTTTCTTTTTGGGGAACAGCAGGTTTGGTGCTGGCGAAATCTGTAGTTCATTTGTATTTCGATTTTTCTGCGAGCATTTGGCTGGCGAGGATGACGTCAGATGGCGTTCTAAGCTGCATGCGTCGTAGATGAGTCTGTGGTTCTTCCTTCTGGGTCCGGCTGATGCGCTCGTTGGGAACGTTTGGTGTGAGTATTCTGATTGACGACGGTTAGCCGTGTGCAGTGCATTGGACGTGAATACAAAGCCAGAAACCAAACAGAATGTAATGCCTTGGCATTTGGAAAGCGATTTGATTGATTATCAGACATAACGACGTGAAGGCTGCGGATCGTAATCTAAGTGCAGAACGGATGTACCCCCTAGTGGGGAACACCAGCTCCTTCACCGCTGAGAGTCTGTGTACCGTTAATGACATGGGACGATCAGACCCCTGTACGTACACCCGTGGAGACCCCATGGGTTTAACGGATGCGGCCCACTTATCGTCCTCCTCCTCTTCCTACTCTTCTTCCTTCTCATCCTCATCCTCATCCTCGTCCTCGTCCTCGCCCTCGTCCTCGTCCTCGCCCTCGTCCTCGTCCTCATCATAATTATCCCCTCCTCTCCTGCTCCCCTCCTCCCCTCCTCCACTCCTCCACTCCTCATCCTCATCCTCATCCTCATCCTCCCCTCTTCCACCCTCTCCCCTATCTCTCCTCCCCTCTCCCGAGATACCACTGTGTGTTCAGGTGGTGGATGGTTCAGCCAGACACGTGATCTGCATAGTGGCTCCAGCCGACGCTGCCGCATCCGTCAGGGCATCCGTGCTGTGTGACAGTGGGATCGGCTCCACAACATGGTGCTGAACACGGCACGAAGGTACTCACACCGTACACAAAATATGTGTTGGACAGGGTTGAACAGGGAGGAAGTGAACAGTTGATTGCCAGGGCTGGGTAGGGACCAAACCAATAGGCTCGAGCTCGTTTGAGGGTGAGTGGTGCACAACTGGACACTGCGCATCACTCGCAATATTCTTGGCTTATGTCAGTATTTAGATCCTCGGTATCATCAAAGCTCAATATCTACGCCATGGCTGTTGCAGGCGTATAGAAGGACAGCAAAACCCCTGAATGTAATAATTTAAATTATTCCGTAAAGTATTGAAAACAAATTGGTAAGTAAAATTTTCCACCACTGTCTGGTTCAGTGGTGGCGCGTATCCGAAACGCGTCCCACATTCGGCGGATTTTATAACTAAGCATGCCTAACGTATCCTCTCCTGTAGGGAAAGGTGCCGATCGAGACGAGTCTGCGACCGAAACCTTCCTGCAGCGCTGGGATACGTGCCGTGCTCAACGACACGTGCCGTGCTCAACGACCGCGTGCTCACTACACGACGTGTTCCGAAGGAGCTATCAAAGACATACATCGGAACTTTCTTCGACAGTGCAAGGTCGAAATATATAAAAACGCAGTAGCGATTGTACATTCCAGATTCGTAAAGCAACGGACATGACGTGGCTGCCAATAAATGCGAAAAATATTCGGGGATGTCAGTCAACGATTGTGGGCACACCCCAGGAGCGCCATACCCGCACGTTGTTGCCCACAACTTGAGTAGCGGATGCCCATTCGGCATAACTCGCAGCGATCGCAAAAGTGCACCCACCGGTAGACGTTCAAAGTGCCGAAGTGCGACGCTGACGACTGCCGGCCCATCGTCGCTGAGCGGCTGCGACCTGAGAGCGGCACTCGACATTACCGACTTCGGCCGGCATCAACACTCCCATTGACCTCGAGTGCACCGATTGCCGGGATCTGGAGAGGGATCGGTGGTGCCTCTCGACTGCTCGCCGACAAAGGCCGCCGGCGGACCAGATTCAGCGCTCTCGATTGGATCTCGTGGTGCTCGTGATGTGAATGCGCGCTCAGACGTCTGCGTGGAGTTGGCGCTGGGGGCGCGGCAGTGGCGCAGTCTGGCCGCTCTGGGCGCCAGGCGCGCACCCAGGCATCCTGCTGTGGTAGGCGCTGTGAGGCCCGGGGCGTCTGAATGTGCACGCTGTGGCAAAGAACAGTGTTAAAATAATGGTTTTTCGTTAGGCGTGCGATGCCGAAGCGAGTACAGCAGGATGTCGAAATTTGCCATGGAATTAGTGTCATTTAAAATTGTTTTTATATCGTCAAAGTTCACATTTGAGCCAATAGTGCACTTACGACTACATTTTTCTTTGTTTTGAGATACATAATTTAGAAAGTTATATTCGTGGTAGCGAGATTAATATATATGCTATAAACTGGTATTGTATACCCGATCACATCATAGGTAATCGCTTCACCTGACAATGCGTTGGGAAATGTTCGTATATCACGATCCCTTATGGTGAGCATGAGCATGCTACTTATAAGCGAGACATGGGTGACCAGGTGCACCCATGTTGGGGCAACATGGGTGCCCCGCTGGATGGTCCTTGATCTGCTCCGCTGCTCTCTGCTGTCGCGGTATGCTGCTGGCCCCAGATCTGCTTCGGCACATGGATTTTGTCTGCAAGGTGTGCGGAGCAAGTGATTTTTCTCGGCACATCTCACGATAGCAAAATATGCCTAGGAAGTGATTGTTTCTCGGCACATCTCACGATAGCAAAATATGCCTAGGAAGTGATTGTTTCTCGGTCGTCTAACGATAGCAAACTCAAATCCAGCTATAGCTATCCAGCTTTGCAAAAGTGTGATCGGCCACCACGTGTGCCTACCCCAGTCGTAGTGGGCTGGGCGCGTCGACCGAGGTCAGCTCACTGACGGTGGCGCCAGCTGACTAATCGTGACCTTTCCAATCAGCGGTGGTGACGTCACCTGGCGTGGGCGGCGCCCGTTTTGTGGCGATGTACCGTGGAGCCCCCTGCGGCTGGCCAAGCTCGCGCTGCTGGACCGGCTGGAGCGGGCCCGGAGCGGGCCTGGAGCGGGCCTGGAGCGGGCCTGGAGCGGGCCCGGAGCGGGCCTGGAGCGGGCCTGGAGCGGGCCCGGAGCGGGCCTGGAGCGGGCCTGGAGCGGGCCCGGAGCGGGCCTGGAGCGTGTCTGGAGCGGGCCTGGAGCGGGCCTGGAGCGTGTCTGGAGTGGCGCAACAGGGAGAGGCGAGCCGCGAGACTGGAGGAGGTCGGGAAGGGCGAGCTAGCTGAGAGATATAGGCGGGTGGGACTGGTCTGAGGCGATGGGCGGTCGGGGTCAGGGGTGGAACTTTCCAAACTGCGGAACGGGCGCATGCTCCCAATGCTGCTGAGGTTGGCCATGGAACCTATTACCGCTGACTGTAAAGAATGGCATGACGACTCCATCCCCAATCATTTTGGAAACGTTCCACCCCTGGGTGGGCTGGGAAGCACATGTGAGATGAATGGAAAAAAACGAGAATGACTTGGATAGCGGGAGGGAGATGAATACCGGGAAGGGGTGCATGGACTGGCAGACTTGAATGGAGTGGTATTAGTTCGTATTGATGAGAAAACTACCCGGAGATGGGGTGGGGTGGGGGACCGACTCAGCCGATGATTTCCCGTTCCCGAGAATGCTGGGAGATTTACTCCAACAACGATCAGGAACATGATGGTGAGAGATTACTGCCCTTGCACCTTTGCACGCAGTTGCTGACCAACCATGCCTGGCTGGAAAAGCCCATTGGATTTCCTAGGAAAGTTCCCATGAATGAAGAAAAACCATCGGATTTAACAGATTGTGCTTCAGCGGTTTTTCGTACCCATTGCGTTCCTGTAAGACAATAGGTACTGAGTAACTTGCAACGCTGCGTCTAGCCCCTGAAGCGTGTGGGCTGCCATACTTACCCTCCCCAGGTTCCGCCAGTGGAGACCAAGTACAGACTGCTGTGCCTGGTCTCTGCTAGCCGTGAAGGTCAATGGCCGGGCTACCGAATGCGAGCCTCCTGTGCGGACGCAGAACACAGCTGGCTTCCGAATTTGCATAGCTAACAAAGCACGTGGCGTGTGCGAAATGAGCGTGGGCTCGGCACGTGTCGTCTGGACGCCGCGTGGGCCGGCCACGTGGCGTGGGCTCCTCTTCTGCTGTCAAGCTTGAGTCACAGTAGGCAGGATGGCCCGCGTGTTTCCCCAGAAGCCCGGCACCATTTCGGTGGAGCGCGTCGCATGACTCGTCGGCTGGCTTGGTACGCTGACGCAGCGTCGCCTGGGAGTCGCTTGGGAAGCGTGTGGGAAGCGTGTGTGTGCCTCAGTGTCTCTCGAGTGCTTTGATAGTGGTGGAGCTGTTTTGGGCCATGGGTCTCCAGCATGGTTAAAATAATGGTTTTTCGTTAGGTGTGAGATGTCGAAACGAGCACAGTAGGCTGTCGAAATTTCCCATGGAATTAGTATCATTTAAAATGCTTTTGATGTCTTTCAGACTCAAATTTGAGCCAATGTGTGGTAATTATGACTGTACCTTTATCATTTGTTTTGAGATTCATAATTTAAGAAAGGCTATATTCGATAGGAGAATAATAACTGTATAAACTGCAATTGTATGCCATGTCACATTATAGGTAATCCGTTTACCTGAAATTGCATTGCGGAATGTTCGCGCATCACCATTCCTTGTCAACAGCATGCACATGCTACTTATAAACGAGATACTCTTAGAAAGGAGACACAAAGACTTCATAAGCATGCAACAAGGAGCAGGATGTCGATACTTCCTGAAGAAGGATGTCGATTGAGTGTTCAGAAAGTGGTATATTCCACCCTATTTCACGAATAATTTATCACTGGTCTCCAGGCCCCGCCCTTCCGTGTGAAATCATGGCCGCATTGCGCTGGGGCCATGATGGCCGCAGGCGCTGTATAACCAATGCAGTTGATGCGCCTAAAACCCCAATAACCAACCATGGCCGCATTGCGGCGGCTCTTGTCTGCATGAGATGAGGCTGGCATCTGCATGAGATGAGGCTGGGCTCGCCTGATGCTGTCCTAAACTGCTCCGGGAAACTTGAGCAGCTGCCGCCCGTTCCCGTACGTTTTGGAAGCGGATCGGAGTGGGTGCAATCCGCTCCAACCCGTTCAGGCCCAGAACACGGGCAGCTTGGAGCAGCTTGAAGCAGGACAAATGTGGCGCTGATTATATATTTGTGAAGCGCTGTGTGCCCGCCTCGAGTTTTCGTGGACCGTGAGGGGGTGTCCACCTGCTGGCCTGCCTGGATCCTGGTACAAGATGAAGATATTCAGCTTCGTGAACCTCATCGTCATCATCAAAAGCCAACAACTCCGCAACTGCTTTATCGTGCCCTCGCTCGATTTCATTGAGCATAAAATAAATAACCTCCTATCCATACCGCTTGCCGATGACCAGAAGGCAATTCGACTATTGTTAAATAATGATATAAAATGAACTTCCATATTATATCATTATTTATCATATAAATTATCATATAAAATGAACTTCCATGGGCGCTAAATGATCACGCTTTGGTCGAAGCGCCCTTAAACCCAAATAACAACAATGAACTTCCATCCGCAGTAACTGGCTCTCGCCATCAAATGGGATTACAATGATACGCCACCACAGCTCGGAACACTCGCGTCATACGCATAAACACATGCCAGGCACAAACAGCTGATTTATGCTCCAAACTGTTCCAAACATGTGGCGGCGCTCTTCCGCAGCGAGCAGCTCCGAACTGCTCCAAGCTGCTCTACTCTTAGCTGCTCTGCTCTTCATCTATAGCAAACCACGGGAACAAATCCTATGCAAAATGCCGGCAAGGCCGACTGGTTTGCAAATTGCGTACATTTTCGCGTTATAAGGCGTCGAAAGCTACTTGCTAAGTTGCCTGCAGGAGACACAACGTGTGTATAGACGAAAGCAAAAGCGATTTATTTATAATTTTACTGAGCTAGACCCTAGTCGGCATTTGAGGGAAGCGTATACTGGCTTCACTTCTCCGCCTATCGGAAGATCCGAACTCTGAGCATGGGACTGTGGGCACTATGAGCATAGAACAGGATAACTACATAACAGTGTAGCGCCTGGCATTACATCTCTGCAGGATTTTCAATGATACGACTCCGGATCTTTCTTCCTGAGTCATGTTATGACTCAGGAGGAGTGAGTGCTGTGTTTCCCCCTCCCCCGTGCAGCTATCACTGGTGGAGACGACCCCGTAGGCTTCTAAGGTCACAGTGCATTTTGGGTTCAGAACAGCAGGTGCACGTCATGGTTTTGATGGCTAAATTTATTTGAGGAAAGGTCCGAACCGCCCCCCCCCCCCCCTTCTCGCATTTCCACCATTGTAGTTACCGTTTCGGCTCTCGCCACTACCTTCTCGGCTCCTGCCACCTCCACCGCGGCTCCCGCCACAACCGCCCTCGGCTCCCGCCACTACCGCTGCGGCTCCCGCCACTACCACCTTCACTCTCGCCACCGCCGCCGCGGCTCGCCACCACCGCCTCGGCTCCCGCCACCACCGCCTCGGCTCCCGCCACCACCGCCTCGTCCCACGCCACACCGCTTCAGCTCCCGCCACCACCGTCTGGGCTCTCGTCACCACCTCAGCTGCTCCCGCCACCACCGCCGCTGCTCCCGCCACAGGCATGGCAGTGCAGCCAGCTGGCGGCCGACCGGTCAGACTTTCGCCGTGTGTGCGGGCTGTGGGGGCGTGCGGCGCGTCCGTGTCGGTCGGCCAGCTGCGGCGGCGGGCGGCCGCCGGGCGGCCGGCGTGTCGCGCGGATTACCGTCCGGCCCAGATAGCGGTGTGGCTCGAGGTCGGGTCATTGTGCCGGCCGGCCGGTACCGTACCGGTACATGGGGAGCTGTACCGGTACATAGGGAACTGTACCGGTACAGAGGAGCTGTACCGGTACAGAAGGGACCGTACCGGTACAGAGGGAGCTGTGCCGGTACAGAAGGGACCGTACCGGTACAGAGGGAGCTGTACTGGTATATAGGGGACCGTACCGGTACAGAGGGGACCGTACCGGTACAGATGGGACCGTACCAGTACAGAGGGAGCTGTACCGGTACAGAAGGAGCGGTGCCTATACAGATGGAGCTGTACCGGTACAGAAGGAGCTGTACCGATACAGATGGAGCTGCACCGGTACAGAAGGGCTGTACCGATACCGAGGGAACCTACGGTATGGTACCGTACCGGTACAGAGGGGGCTGCACCGGTACAGAGGGGACCCTGCCGGTACAGAGGAGACCGAACCGGTATAGAGGTCTATCGGACGGTACCGGTACAGAGGTCAGTTAGACCGTACCGATGCAGCTGTATATCATTACCGTCTGTCCCAAATAGCCAGCATACCCAAGTGTCAATCAGTACAACCCGAAAGACACTTGTGCCGGTGCGCCGGCACGCTGTGCTCCCTGTATCGGCTCCACACTGCGCACCATATATCCAACTTTTCTCAGCCTGTCGTCACAGCTGGTTGGACGATTGATATATGGTCTGATGCACCATATCACAGAGCCAGTGCTCCACCATATGTCGCGTTCCACTGGAGCGTGTCGGGCGCGTTGCGTACACTGGTGAAATATGTCGACCACGGGCGTCCTTGTGAAGCGATATTGTGGGCGCGCTGGAGTTGGTTTCAAGTCGACCGCTCTACTCGGAGGTCAACCCAGCCCACCCAGAGCTCGTCTCGGAGATATCTCGTAGCCATTCGCCAGACATTCGCGTAGCGCCTCAGCCCAGTGCCCTAAAGTCTATTTTTTGTATGGTGGAGGGGAGAGGGGTGATGTTAAAAAAGTAAACTGATGTTTAAAAAAAGAGTAAATATATATGAATATATATATATATTATATATATATGAATATATATATATATATATATATATATGAATATATATATATATATATATATATATATATATATATATATATATATGAATATATATATATATATATATATATATGATATATTATATATATATATATATATATATATGAATATATATATATATATATATATATACACCACATCCTAAATTCCAACGAAGGTATTGACCAGCATCATACACTTACCATTGCCTATCTACCTACCTATCTAGCCCTATTCACTCGATCCCGCGTAGCACACGAGTGGATCGAGTGCCCATCAATAATATTCTAGCTCCATCCGCGCCTGCTTAAAGGGCCTGCACCGTTTACACCTGCTAGCATACATCTCACCCCATCCACCACTAATTATAACTAGAAAACAAGATTATCCAATATAAAAAATATCCACCCTACTTTTTAAATACCTTCAACGAGGGACTCCCCACAACAGCAGCAGGCGGCCTATTCCATTAATCAACCACCCTTTGACTGAAGACCCGTCGTCGGTTAACTGTCCTACAACTTGACTTGTCTAACCTGAATTGATGACCCCCTGTGTGATACGCTAACTAGAAGAGCATCATTCAGATTAACCTGATCTAACCCTTTAATGATTTTATACATTTCAGCCATATCATCCTTTAATCTTCTATGCGTGAGTGAGTGCATATCTAATTACATGAACCTGTCTCTATATTCTGTGTTGCCCAGTCCACTGATGAGTCTAGTTAGTGGCTTTGCGCTTCACTCAACGCTAGCTTACTTTATAACCTATATCCCATCATGACATGCCTAGTTTCTCTGCATTGCGCACTTACTCAGAGCCTCCTCATACCTATTGCTGCTGAGCAATTCCATTCCCCTCGTGCTCAGGTGTAACCCATATCATGCAAACCTTTTTGTCCTCCCCAAAAATATCCCCACAGATCTAAATACTTTACCTCATGCTCCTTGTCATATCCCTGTCTGGCAATGTGGATGTCATCATCCACATTACCAGTTCTTCCACACCACCACCAACATTCCCGCCCTCCTGATCATCAGCATCTTGCCGTCGCGACAATCACCAGTCCCACCACAATCATTCTTAGCAGTACTGACATCATCACCATCAACACCCCGACCATCATCATCGTCATCATGTTCCGAACGACATTTGGCTCGCGTGTCGGCACCGCCGGGACCAGCCGATTCTGTCGTCTCGACATCGCCGCGCCTCCCTGCACGAGGCGACGCCGACCCCCCCCCCCCCTCCCCCTGCAGCCGCCGGCCACATGGCACTTCCATTAGGATCTCCCCGTGAGATAAGGCAGTCAATCAGCGCAAAAGTCGCCGGCGGCGGTGATGGAGCCGGAGGCTGCGGCCGACGAGCTGGAGGAATGGAGGAGGCTGGGGAGGGGTGTAGCTGGAGGAATGGAGGAGACTGGGGAGGGGTGGAGCTGGAGGCTGGAGCTGGTGCCTGGAGCTGGAGGAATGGAGGAGGAGGCTGGGGAGAGGATGGGGCTGGAGGAATGGAGGAGGCTGGGGAGAGGATGGAGCTGGAGGAATAGAGGAGGCTGGGGAACAGGCTGGAGGCTGGAGCTGGTGCCTGGAGCTGGAGGCTGGAGCTGGAAGATGGAGGAATGGATGAGAGGATGAAGCTGGAGGCCGGAGCTGAAGGAATGGATGAGGATGGGGAAGAGGTTGGGCTGAAAGCTGAGTGCTCTGGGCTGAAGACTGGTGGCGGTGGTTATTGGTTTTACGACACGTCGACCGTTGAGTCATGTAGCGTCGCCAAGCTCTCACGCGGATTGGCCGCGGGCGAAGAGTAGCGACAGGTGAGACTCGAACCCACAATCTTTCGATTGTGAGACGGGCAACTTACCCCTAGAATACTCGTCCCCCGGGCTGAGGACTGGGTGATGACGTCTAACAGGTATTACGTGCTTGATACTGGCGACTGGAGTCTGGATGTCCTGGATGGCGTACTAGGGGCTGGGATGACTACTAAGGTCGAGGGCTGGGACCGGGACGAAGGGCTTAGGGCTGAGAGCTGGCTGCTAGGTAATGTATGTAATGTAATGTAATGTAATGTAACACCGGACCGGGGCTGAGAGAGTACCACGTTCTTTTCTGTCATAAATAACACTACCCTCTTTTCAGAATTATGCCCTCCCTTTTCCCACGGGAAGTTTGAATGGTGTTTTATGACAGTTAAATGGTACCACTATACCACCATTTGATAGGGCGGTCCAGACCTGTCTGCTCTGGGATCGGGGCTTTCATTCGGGTAAGCGTACACCATGTTTTGCAAGGCGACTATGGCCGTGTATCACGTTCTTGGATTTGTTTACTCTACTTGCTATCGACAATGCAATCGTTCCTAAATCACAGCCACGATGATTTAGTACTCATCCTCGAATGTGATGGACCGATAAGTACCTCAGCAAATCCAGGGTTCAAAACTCCCCAGTCTTCCGCTGGGGACTAAGTGCTAGTGACTGCAGTCACGGTCATACGAAGCGAATCTGTTTGAAAGTCCCCGAAGCCGCTACTTGCTGGATGCCTCCCCGTCAGAAGCGATACACTTGTTATTAATGTCTTGAGTTTCAGCTTTAATTACCGCCCACCGGTCTATATACCGGCTGGCCGGAATAACTGGTCTCGCCTGTATTGCTCTGATGAGGCGCCAGTCTGTGTTTATGATGGGCGACGTCGTCGCACCCACCAATCAAATCCAACCTTCTCCGCCGCCGTCGCGGCCTCGTGCGTCTGCCGCATATCGGGGCCTGGGGACGAAGAGCCCGTCATGGTATTCAGTGCAGTCGGTGCTGCGGTGTGGGACCTCAGTGCAGAGGACGAGCGGTGGGCTCCAGGGTGGGCGTTCCAGCGCAGAAATCTGGAATTTTGGTGCACTAATGACGTCATATGCTGATGTCAGGCAATGATGGCGCCTATGTACTCCTATGCCTGGGCTACAAGCTTAACTGGGCTGCGCCTGAAGCGCACGCCATTGTTCCAAGGCTACTCTGCTTTTAGTTCTAATGACGCGGAATGTATTTTATAATGCGGTGCAATTTAATGGCACGCGGTCAATTAACAAGACGATGAAGTTCTTTAATGTGTGTTACGCTATATGCCAGGACCCAATATATAGTTATTTCACAATTTCCTGGAAGCTTATGATCCGATTTGAAGTTTATGATCCGATTCGAAATGAAGCCTTAATTGAAGTTCTCTTGTGGTCTCAAGTTACGACTGGACTCTTCTGTTCCAGTGTTAAAATAATGGTTTTTTTGGGGGGGGGGGGGCAAAAAGAAAAAAAGGAGGAAAAAAAATATGAAAAAATAAAAATTCCCCACAAAATTAAAGAAAAAAAATTAGAGAAAAAAAAATAAATAAAAAAAAAAAAAAAAAAAAAAAAAAAACTAAAAAAAAAAAACACCAAAAAAAAAAATAAAAAAATTAAAACCCCCCCAACAAAAAAAAAAAAAAATAAAAAAAAAAAAAAAAATTAAAAAAAAAAAAAAAAAAAAAAAAAAAAAAAAAAAAAAAAAAAAAAACCAAAAAAAAAAAAAAAATTCTGTTGAAACTCTCAAACATATTCTCTCCTGGAAACACATACCCAACACTTAATACCCTAATTCAGCACTGACGTTTCTTCAAAGAGCTTGTTGTGCCCCCGATTCTGGTCGGAATAAGTTTGATGAATACTGGTTTTTGCGCTTCTGTGAATTTAGACTTCTGTGGATTGTTCACTTCTTAGAAAAATAAATCATGTACACCACGTTCGCTTAGCTGCTCCAAACGAAATCTGCTAGAAAATGAGGTGTCAGTTTATAGTTTGCCACATTAAAATAATCAGATCATTTTTATTCAGAACGCATAATTTTGGCGTGTCGAAGAGCCATTCATTTTCCAACTCGGACAGCCGTCGCTCCACGCTTGACACATTGACTGGCATTGGCTCAGGTATGACTCAGCCATGACTCAGTGTGACTCACCGACGCGAACGTGCTACTGTCTGCACAGGAAACTCTGGGGGTGCGGCCGTATGACTCGGGACGCACTAAACCCGTACGGAAGGGCGATAAGAAACGGACATTATCTTAAATTCCGTAACGCTCCATCGGATTTCGAGAAAGTTAGCTCTTGTAGGAATCTGACAATTTAGCCGCAAGTCATGACCCGATTCTCTGGTTGTGACCCGATTTTCGGGTGCTGACCGATTTTCGGGTTCTGACACAATGCTCGACTTGACCCAATGTTTGACCCGACACTCCTGGATGAGCCGCCGGCCGCCAGCAACCACGCCACGAAGCGCGACTCGTTGCCGAGGCTGACGCAGCGGCCAAGCGGTGCCTCGCAGCGGCGATCAACACCACCGCCTCACGCTCCGAAACCGCCCGTGTTGTGACAAGCCCGCCGTCGCTGCGGCACCTCCGTTTGGCGCGTTTTTGCGCCGACACCGTCCTCCGCCGGTGGCGGGACAGCTGTGGCGCGGACCGGTCCGACTGTGGGCCGCACTTGTGTCCCGCGACAAGGTCGCCAAGGTCACGGCTCGTGCGCGCTGAGCAGCTGTCGGGTCAGGTAGCCGTCGGCGAGGCAGACGCCACCTGACCATTCAGCTGGCGTATGCGCACTTGGGGGGGGGGGGGAGGTATCGCGCTGTAGGTTGAACGGTCATGATCACTGAGAATACCACCGACCCGCGCACAATTAGTTATTTGGGCTTTAGGGCGCATCGACCATGCTGATCATTTAGCGCCCATGACCCGCGCACAAGAGTACGACAGCGGGGGAAGAGAATGCGTAGGTTTGTGTTTACTGGTGTATGGGGCCATTTAGAAGCGCTCGAGACCATGACCCCGAATGTGGCCGATTTTTTTTTAGTGAGTTGAATTTACGCGAGCCAGTATGTTTCTCGGAATTTAGAGGTGCAGTGTAACAAGTATTGTGTTAACATAATCCTTGCATTTGTAGTCTTCTACCTCTGCAGAACATAACAAAATGAGACAATTAATTTTTGCTTTGACATCCAAAAGAGGTGAAAACGAGTCTGTGTGTCGCGCAGTTTGTGCGCTGGCCAATGTTCGGCGGCCGGCCGGGTGGGAAAGGGAGGGGTGGGGTCGTGCGATCCTGCGACCCGTTTCTGACTGGCCAGGCCAGGCCAGGCCAGGCCAGGCCAGGCCGGCCGTGGAGCAGCGCACTGTACAGTAGTGCCAAGGTCGCCGTCGGTGACCCGACGCCGCTTTGCTACAGTTTGCATCACCGATGCCGACACCGCCGTGTACCGCCGTGCACAATGCACGTGCGCCGGCTGCGCCTGCACGCGATACGATTGCGTGCACGCCCAGACGACGCGCGGTGCGGTGGTGCACCAGTTTGCACCTTCGCACAGCGCTTTGTTGTGCGCCGGCTGGCGCTTGAGCGGGATCTGCCGGCCGGCGGTTTGCATCTCGACACTTCTAGCGTCGTTCGACGCCGGACTTCGAGCGTCGTTTGAGCGTCGTTCGACGCCGTGACGAGGCGAATTTAGTGACGATTGGCGGCCTCGGACCGGTCTCCGGCGCCTCTCCCCCGGGGACGCCGGTATTTCCGCCGGAGCCTCGCGCACTCCGCTCTCCGCCGGCGGGACGGCGTGGGAAAACAGCCGTGTGTCCATGGTGTCCAGCTAGCCAGTCCATGGTGCCCAGCTAGCCCAGCCAGTCTACAGTATACAGCCAACCAGACAGCCAGCCAGCCACCCAGCCAGCCCATGGCTATGATGTCCTGTTTTCATTGGCTGATCTGTTCAGCTATCTTTCAACATTCTGACCGCTCCAACACCCCAGAACATGCTCTTTACAGCGCGATAGTCACCCTTCGGTGGCTTCAAGTCTCGGTTAATTTGACATGCATGCACTGGCTATCACTTGCCAATCAATGTTGGTGCATCATTCTACGTCGTGTTACATCCACGGCGCCTGAACACCATGGTGTGGCGTCGTGGTCAGCCTACGTCATGGTCAGGTTAGACTACGTCATGGTCAGACTACATCATGGTCAGACTACGTCATAGTCAGACTGCGTCATGGTCAGACGTCATGTTACGTCCACGGCGCCTGAACACCATGATGTGGCGTCATGGTCAGCCTACGTCACGTTATGTCCACGGTGCCTGTGGTGTAGCGTCATGGTCAGACTACGTCACTTTACGTCCACGGTGCCTGTGGTGTGACGTCGTGGTCAGACTACGTCACGTTACGACCAACTGGAAACCGTCATTGGTCAGACTACGTCACGTTGCGGCCACGGTGCCTGAACATGATGGTGTGGCGTCATGGTCAGACGACGCCCGAAGCGTCGGTTATGCAGCACTCGCCAGGCCACCTCCGCTCAGCGGAGCCGAAGAAGCGTAAGGCGTGTCGGCCGTGAGAAATCGTGCTCGCGTGGTCAGCTGACTCTCCCGGCGGCCAATCACGCCGCCTCATTCCGGTCACGTGACACTGTTGGCTGTGCTCCGCGGCTGTCACGTGCCCGGGCCGTTCGTCATGTTACGAGAGTGGCGATGGCTTGTGAAAGCAGTGAAGCCGTACTGGCACTACCGATACGAGATCGGGAGATGGGCGCGCCGTGTGTGAATAGAAGCGTTGTGGGGTATTGGCGAACGGCACGGGTGTAGGAACCGGGAAATGATTAGTATGGAAAGAGAGTCTGAGCAGGCCATTGTTTCCAGTTGCGCCCATTCCATGCCTGTCATCTCGGTTCCTACAGCCATGGTGAAGAGGCGTTTTAGAGAAGAAACGCATAATAACGACGATTCAAACGAAAATGCCAGATCAATCTTGGTGTACCTCAGCGGCCCTGCTCCCAATCAGGTTCGCTGCGAAACATTATTCTATGAGTTATTCGTCAGAACCTTTTCTTAATCATACATAGCGTCGTTACTAGAGATAAATATGCTCGTTAGGTTCACGGAAGTGCCGGCTTCTTGCTGCTTTAAAAGACCGCATTATATATTAGCTGCCAACAGACGCGGAAAGCGCCAGTGTACGCCTGAACGCAAACACGGGAGGCGGCGGTGTACACCTACATGCAGTGGCGCAACGAGGTGGACGATAATATGTCGTGAAGGTACCCGGCATCGATGATATGTGCACAGTTTGGCTGCATCATTTTTTTTAAACAGTTGCATGTCGCAACATCCACATCGAAGACGACAGCGTTGGTGTCATGTGTTACTTGATCCCTCTGGCCAAGGGATGCAGTTGATCCCTCTGGCCAAGGGATGCAGTTGATCCCTCCGATGACGGCGTGCTCCTCATGCGTGTGGCGGGGATGCGCTCCTCGCCATGTTTCTCAGCATGCATTCTCCACAATATTCGTTTTCGGCGAGCGCCCTTTCCAATTCTCGCCTCCCAAGGTGTGCGTGGCGCGGTGGTGGATTGGTGCCGTAGGGCGTCCTGCCGACTGCTTGGGTCCTACTTTTGCGCTGATCCATGAATGTGACAAAAATGTGTTCCCGACAGATCGAATTTGTCCACTTCAAGTTCGAAAGCAGGAATACGTCCATGCCAGTCCTGTCGTGTCTGGACACACCTGTGTGCACACGCACCTGAACCAGAGGGTGCTAATGTGGCTGACTAGGCAGGCTGAGTGTGCTAATGTAGCTGACTAGGCAGGCTGAGTGTGCTAATGTAGCTGACAAGGCAGGCTGAGTGTGCTAATGTAGCTGACTAGGCAGGCTGAGTGTGCTAATGTAGCTGACAAGGCAGGCTCAGTGTGCTAATGTAGCTGACTAGGCAGGCTCAGTGGGTTGATGGGACTGACTAGGCAGGCTGAGTGGTCTGATGGGGCTGACTAGACAGGCTCAGTGGGCTGATGGGACTGAGTAGGCAGGCTCAGTGGTCTGATGGGGCTGACTAGGCAGGCTCAGTGGTCTGATGGGACTGACTAGGTAGGCTGAGTGGGCTGATGGGGCTGACTAGGCAGGCTGAGTGGTCTGATGGGGCTGACTAGGCAGGCTCAATGGGTTGATGGGGCTGACTAGGCAGGCTGAGTGGGCTGATGGGACTGACTAGACAGGCTGAGTGGGCTGATGGGACTGAGTAGGCAGGCTGAGTGGTCTGATGGGGCTGACTAGGCAGGCTCAGTGGGCTGATGGGACTGGGTAGGCAGGCTGAGTGGGTTGATGGGACTGACTAGGCAGGCTCAGTGGGTTGATGGGACTGACTAGGCAGGCTGAGTGGTCTGATGGGGCTGACTCGGCAGGCTCAGTGGGTTGATGGGGCTGACTAGACAGGCTGAGAGCGCTCATGGCGATGACTAGGCAGGCTGAGTGGGCTCGGCTGAGGCGAGCCGCTGACCACTCACCAGCGGTCCGAGTGTGCAAACACGTTTTCAGCTTGACGCGTTGCGGCTCACCGGTGGATTATAACGGACGCGAGTGGGGGCGTAGGGGGGGGGGTGGCGGGGGCGGCGTCAAACAGCTCGGTCTCTGATCGTCCATCTGGGTACCGGGAAGCGCCGGTTGGGCGCCGGCGATGTCTTTGTTGCCTTTGGTGTGCCTAGATGCGGTTGGGTGTTACCGAACCGTGGGCATGAAGACGCGTCAGCTGCGTCAAGCCGATGCTGTTGCTCTTGTGGTCTGTCCCGACGTCCAAAATATCACCCACTGCGTCCGTACGCTGCACCAATCAGTTGTCAGGACTCACCGTGCCATACAACTCACCATGCACCATGCACCATGTACTCACCAGGACTCACCATGCACCATGTACAAGACATATTACAATTCTGCCTACGTCCCAGTTATTCAGAGCGAGTGTGTCTATGGTCGACCATTCCTACCGGTAAATCCAGGGAGTGGAGTGTGGCAGGGGATGTGGAGAACGAGAAGGAGAGAGAAAGGGAAAAGGATAGGGAGAGTGAGAGGGAGAAGAAGGTAAGTGACCGACGCTTATCTGCTTCATACACTATTTTTGTTTGCTTTCAAGCACACCACTGCGGTTTTCATACCATAACTATAAACGCCGACCATTGTCCCAATATGGAAAATTATTTCGTTCGTGTTTACGACGTTTCCACACTCGTTGAGCTACGATTGAGAAACACCTACCTGGATGCACGTCGCGAGAGTGTCATTGAGCCACACCAGTGCAGACGTTGCACGGTGGCAACACCTGAGGTCGCACCTGCAACGGATGTTGCACAGCTGCTTAGGCAAGACCAGCAGCCGACATTGCAAGAGGCTGGATTTCGTTACGTCCCAGGCCAAGGTTGAATTTGTGCTTTGTAATTCTGGAAGTGGAGAGGAAAATTTAGGGTGAACAAATATGGAAGGATTATTATTTTCGTCAAGCTTGTGACGTCATAATATCAGATTACATTTTCCAGTGCATCTTGATCATCTTGTCACTGTCACTCACTGTCACTGTCAAACAGCACCATTCAACCTCCAAATGAAAAAAATGAGATGCTAATTTTCTGGAGATGATGATGTTCCGGATGCGAAAATCCAGGAAGGCCTATTTGTCTAACCCTGTTCCAGGCTCATATCTTAGCGAACTGGTCTCGTCCCGTTAGTGGTGGGCAGGTGATGTCCCGTTAGTGGTGGGCAGGTGATGTCTCGTCAGTGGTGGACAGGTGATGTCTCGTCAGTGGTGGACAGGTGATGTCTCGTTAGTAGTGGGCAGGTGATGTCTCGTTAGTGGTGGGCAGGTGATGACCCGCTAGTGGTGGGCAGGTGATGTCTCGTTAGTGGTGGGCAGGTGATGTCCCGTCAGTGGTGGCTAGTTCCCGCTCTGTTAGTGGTGGGTTGATGCCTACTGTCTTGCTAGCGGTAGGCTGGTCCTGTCCTGTTAGTGGTGGGCAGGTGATGACCCGTTAGTGGTGGGCAGGTGATGCCCGTTAATGATGGGCAGGTGATGTCTCGTTAGTGGTGGGCAGGTGATGTCCCGTTAGTGGTGGCTAGTTCCCGCCCCGTTAGTGGTGGGTTGTTGCCTACTGTCTTGCTATCGGTAGGCTGGTCCTGTCCTGTTAGTGGTGGGCAGGTGATGTCCCGCTAGTGGTGGCTAGGTCCCGCTCCGTTAGTGGTGGATAGGTCTCGCTCCGTTAGTGGTGTGTAGATACTGTCTCGCTAGCGTCGGGCTGGTGTTGTTCCGCTAGTGGTGGACAGGTACTGTTTTGTTAGTGGTGGACACAATTTGTCCTGTTAGTGGTGAACTGGCGTCGTCCCGGAAGAAAGGCAATGATTTTGTGAGGCAAAGCGAGTATTGAATGCGACTCGTATGGAAGAGAACCTCTTATCAGTGAGTCCTCTTAGAAGCGTCATGATCGACGATGCTTCCGATTTGCTCACGCAGTGCAGTGACTGTGCAGTGATTTGCTCACCGTCGTGCAGAGTTGACTAATTATTATTAATTACTACTAATTATTCGTTTACTAATAATACTAATTATTGCTAATAATAGTTTATTAATTATTGAAATGGGCGAGAGAACAGGCGGTGCTAGAGGTGTACGTTTGACAAAGAAGCCAACAACGGCAAAGCTTCCAAAGGAAAACAGGCGTAAAAATGGAATGTATAAAGGGAAAATGATTCAGTCGCATTTGCTCACCTGTGTACTGGCCTGCGAAAAACCGCTGCGTTTGGTTTTAACTAAGCTGACGTCGACAGAAGTGGTGACGCCACTACTGCCGTGAGCGGTCCCTGGCGCCGCTATCTGTCCAGCCCGCTCTGTCCTGGCTGGACAGACACAGAGCTGTCCTGGCTTCCACGCGAACACGCTGCATGCCATGTTATGTGTGACTAATGCGCCGCCGGGGGCGATTTTTGTCGCATATTCAACTGCTGCCGTGTCCTGCGTGCTTCATGCGATGTTTTGCGTGTGAGTAATGTACCGCCAGGGGATATTTTTGTCACATGTTAGACTGTTGTCGTGTACTGTGTTCTGCACTCCACGGCCTGAAGTTCGCAGACAGTGGCGAAACTTGCAGATCGTTTCTTTCTGTACAACGCCATGGCTATGACGTTGCATAGGTTACTTTCAGAATTATGCTGCGCACATACATCGCGGTGGACCTAGTAACGCATACGGCAACCGCCACGAAAGCGTGTCGAAGAACTCTGGGACGAACAGCAACAGAAGCGTTATCAGCAGGGTTTTATATACTTTTGAGGGGGCAAATGCCACCTCAATGTTGGCTTCCCCCAATAATTTCAACCTTCAATATGGCACCATATGAAGTGTGCCCCCCCCCCCAATCCATTTGGGGTTGCCCATTACCTTGGTGTATTTTGTCCCCGCCCCAACAAAAACAACATCAGAAATCCACATCCGTGGTTTTCAGTGTGGACCGTGTGCGTGGGAACAAGGTGTGGCACTGACGCACCACTTTTTCCGGGAACGTATTCGTTTGAGCTTTCAATTTTGGCCACAAATAATCAACTGTTGATGTGAATTACCCCCACCAACCACACAAACTTTCTGGAACGCTTGCCGGGGACGAGTGGTCTAGGGGTAAGCTGCTCGTCTCACAATCGAAAGATTGTGGGTTCGAGTCTCACCTGTCGCTACTCTTCGCCCGCGATCAATCGGCGTGAGAGATTGGCGACGCTATATGGCTCAACGGTCGACGTGTCGTAAACCCAATAACCAACCTGGAACGCTTGCCCTAACGTGCACGGCCCAGATGAGATGCCGTGGAAAGCTGAAGCATATGGACGCTTCCATGCCCTTCATGTCAATGGATGGATCAATGGAGCTGCCCGAGTCATCGCTGTCTTCCTCACCTCCATCCACATCGTCGTGAGTGGCGCCGTCACTCCACCTGTGGACTGGCCACTGGCCGGCCACCGGCAGCGAGCGGGCCGTGAACGCGACCCTTATCCGGTAGCAGGCGAGGCGGCCTTCGCATGACGGCGCCGTCACGATACCAGAGCTTATGCCCCCCGACCATTAGTGCGGAATTCCGCATGATTAGCGTTGCAGATGATGGAGTGTTCCGTCATATTTGCAACGTGCAACGTAGGCGTACGGCATTGACGCGATACCTTTGATTCGACGGCAAGAACATGCGCACTGTGCTGTTCCGCGAAGTTCCCAAAGCTCCCAGGTTCTCGAGCTGTTGACGCCAGACAGTTCGCGAGTATGACTTGCCGCGGCACCTTTTACGGTGTTGCCGTACGGCTTACGGTGTTGCCAAGGTGATTCGATGTGTAATGTGATGGACACCATCAAGCACCTCTTGTGTTCCTCGAAATTTGTAGGCCGAAACATCTTGGGACGCACACAAGTGACCTCGACATTAAAATTCCGCCAATTCTTCTCCGCACCATCGCTGAATTCCTCGCTGCAAAGCGAAGCACCCTGCCAATTGACGCGCTACTTTCCCCTGAGGTAGCGTCGCCCTGCGCGCTGCTGTCTCAGTCCCCCAGCACCCAGCATGCTCGCCTTTGTCGGCACGCCATCTCCAGGGCTCGCCTCCGGGCCGGTCCCTCGCACCGCCGGCCCCCGAGGTAACGCCGCTCCGCCTGCCGCTGTCTCGGCTCCTTGACATGCTGCCGCCTTGTCGACACGTCACCTGCAGGGCCCGCCCCCGGGCGCGACCCTCGCGCCGCCGCGCGACCCCTGTGCCCCGCGAACGACGCACAGGAATGCGCCTGAACGTGAGAAGCCGGCGCGGCGACTGCAACGCGGTACTGGAGGTACTGCGGCGCGCTGGAGGGTGAGGGAAAGGTGGGGGGCGGGGGTCGCCGACCGCCGCCGGCTCAGAGCAGGGGAGCTGGTGATCGGGTTCGGCGTTGAATTGGTCGGTGGTGCTTGGTGCGACGGTGCGACGGGAGGTGCATCCAGATGTTGGCTGAGCAGTGGGGGCGATGACTTCCGTGCACAGGAGCGCGGTCAAGGTGTCGTTCGGTAGCGAGGCGGCGGAACCGGACATTTCCCTCATTCCCGAAAATATTCGAATAGTATTCCTCTTCGAATACCCTCCCACAGGAGAGAGCGGGGAGTTGCCGTTGGCCATCTTCATGCGACGCGTCGAAGGTCGTTTGATGTGAGCCCGCTTCGTTTGCTACGTCACGTGCATTCATGTTGTCATCTTAATCCTATTTCGTTGCAAGTCGTGTTGTATTATTCCTTGTATGTCGTGAGTCACTTAGCAAATGATTCATTCTCTTCTTGACGCCTCCATAGTGCCGCTGTGGGCAGTTTTGTGTCGTGGCACGTGGGTGCCTACATCCGTCTGGTACATACTTCCACTTCTGGCATATTCCATCTTTCATGTTTCCATGGCATGCGTGACGATACCTTGGTGAGTACGTGCAGGCTCAGCCTCCAACACTCTCTTTGTGTTCTCTCTAACAGGTTCCCTATACTGAACAGGATTTGTTAACTTCTGACTCGTAAGCTACTTACTGCCGAACATTTTCTCTCAGTAGCTATGCCAACCTCGAAGTTCGCATAGCTGGCGCGCCTTGATTACTCGCATTAATATACTTCATCATGTTCATCACACAATAGCCATTGTGATGGTTTCTCCCACCAGCTTTGCAAGCTTTCATCATGTATAAATGTTATGACTTGGAGGTTGCATTGTCTAGAGCAGTGACGGAGCCACGGAGGAACGACAGGACGAACGGGGGGGGGAGGGGGGGGGGCGAGGGGGGGAGGGGAGGAGAGGAGAGGAGGAGAGGAGAGGAGAGGAGAGGAGAGGAGAGGAGAGGAGAGGAGAGGAGAGGAGAGGAGAGGAGAGGAGAGGAGAGGAGAGGAGAGGAGAGGAGAGGAGAGGAGAGGAGAGGAGAGGAGAGGAGAGGAGAGGAGAGGAGAGAGAGGAGAGGAGAGGAGAGGAGAGGAGAGGAGAGGAGAGGAGAGGAGAGGAGAGGAGAGGAGAGGAGAGGAGAGGAGAGGAGAGGGAGAGGAGAGGAGAGGAGAGGAGAGGAGAGGAGAGGAGAGGAGAGGAGAGGAGAGGAGAGGAGAGGACTCGTTTACGCCGGAAAGGGGCATTGTGATGAACGGAAACGTGCTGGCGGAAGGTGCTGAACTTGAACAGGAATGTCTCGACTTTGAGGCCAGTGGTGTAGCGCGGTGTCCGCTATCGTTTGTCCAACGCATTCCCCTCTCGCCGATGGGGGGGGGGGGAAGGAATGCGTGGTCTAGGGGTAAGATGCTCGCCTCGCAATCGAAAGATTGTGGGTTTGAGTCTCACCTGTCGCTACTCTTCGCCCGCGACCAATCGGCGTGAGATTGGTGACGCTATGTGACTCGACGGTCGACGTGTCGTAAAACCAATAACCAACCAACCAACTAGAACCAAGCTGAACTTGTGCTTGGATAAAATGACTCATTTCTTTAATGTCAGGAGAGCAATAATATGTGTACGGAATCCCCACGTGCACATCCTCGAGGAAAGCATATCAACACCGGCGGGGACAATGACCTGTTCCCTCCCCTCAGGGAACCATAACTGCGCCGCGCTGCGTGTGTCAGTGTGCTCCAGGACAAACATGGCCGCCCGGAATAGATGGCACATCAGCCCCTCGCCCCATGCGCTGCCACGTCCTCCCCTCGGATAATCCGGACGCCACTGGTGCGCCCACGCCCCCCCCCCCCCCTCCCCCAGTGTTATCAGGTCGAAAGCCTCGCGAGGATCCAGGAAATGGTGGCGCGGAAGTACCGGCGCAAGGTATCGACCCTGTGCGACACCCGACGGGCGGAAGTCGAAACCCGTTGGCGCTGCTCGTTCCAGTCCGGGTCATCGTTCCGGGGATTAATCTCACTCAGAAGGGATTAATTGCCATATCAGGAGGGATTGGTCGTCAAAGAGCACAGCCTGCGTCGCCGAGGACGCTGTAATCTGAGCGTGATCCTGAACATGAAATGCAATGATGACGCTTCAGAATTAACCGCAGGAGGGGCAGCACTCCCGCTGAGATTCCACGAAGGAAGTTCCTTCCGGTTCTTATGTAAAGTTTAATACATGCATCTGGACAAACAGTGGAAATCTAAAGACTCCACTTTCAGATCGCTTTAGCGTCCGTCCATATGTTTGCAGGGAAACAAATTAAGATGCTATTAGCTCGCCATCTCGACTTTGGGAAGCTTCCTCCCTGTTGTAAGTCCCAGAAGTGAATACAATATTCTGCCGTTGATTTTGTCTGCACAGTGGGTCGATTGTTTTGAACCCACAGTTCTTTTCTACGCAGTCTTTGAGCGCTGTATCGACTCCATAATGCCTCCGAGCGCATAGTTATTTTCTACGCTGTCTTGAGCGCTGCATCGAATGCATAATACCTCTGATGTGCTTACTGTTCGGCAGTTTGCGGACATGTTTCCAGTGTTTGCCACGTAGTGATGCCACATAGAGCCAGATATTGCCAGATAGTAATGCTAGCATCGAAACCAGACGTCGGCTCCAATGCCACCGATGAGCCAATCGTCGGGAACAGGCCAGGAGCAGTCCGAACAGCCTCGCCTAAATATCTGACTGCAAGACCGGCTTCTGCTTGATGTCTGCACTGTGTGAAGTTGGTCGGTGCTTGGTGACGACACCAACCCGCGGCACTCCTTACCAAGAGGTGCGCCACACCACGTGACAGAGCCCGGGAGCCGTGATATTTATTAGCGAAATAGTGTGGAATATACCACTTTCTGAACACTGAATCGGCATCCTTCCCAAAGCAGTATCGACATCGTGCTTCTTGAGGTATGCTAGTGAATCTCTCATGCCTAATTTCTAGCAATACCCATGTTTATAGCGTCATGATTACGCTCAGCATGGTGGATAGTGATGCACAAACATCTTGTACCGCAATTTCAGGTGAAAAAATCACCTGTGATGTGGTCTTTTATAGAATGTCCATGATGTAGTCACTAATGATGTGGTCTTTTATACAATGCCAGCTGATAGTATAATTATTGTTATCGTTATCATTGATATAGTCATACCTATCTCAGGTACCTTAAAACAGAAACGAGGGGGACGAGTGGTCTAGGGGTAAGATGCTCGTCTCGCAATCAAAAGATTGTGGGTTCGAATCTCACCTGTCGCTACTCTTCGCCCGCGACCAATCGGCGTGAGAGATTGGCGACGCTATATGACTCAACAGTCGACGTGTCGTAAAAACCAATAACCAACCAAAACAGAAACGAAAATTGTACACTTATCACGATTGACTCAACATTAAGCTTCAAGGATGCAAAATATATTTTAAATGACCTTGTTTGTTTCCATGGCAAATTTCAACATCCTACTGTACTCATTTTGGCATCGCGCACCTCACGAAACGCCATCATTTTAACCCTGCCCGGGGGCCACGTACGGCCTGCTCGTTTCCGCCTGCCTCGGAGTCGCGAGGTTGTCGCCGACTGGCATCACGATGTGTGCCACTCTGGCGTCCCCCGGTGTGGCCACTGTGTTGACGAACGTGACGTGGGTTGAACAGGCGACGCCTCGCAAAACGGCGTCCGCTTGCGGCGATTTCCGGTTTGTTTTCGCCCTGTTGTGGCTGCTCGCCGACCGCTTCGGCCGATCTGTTTTCGAGACTCGGCTGCGATCAGGCAAAACAAGCCTGCTGAACGCTGGTGCGTGCGCTATCGCTACATACGCACGTCTCACCACTCAACGCTTCGGACCGCTGACGCCGACCAACCTTCCGGGACGCCAGGGACCGTTCCCGGCTCGACGCCAGAACTGCCGTTGCCAAGTGCAAGACGCCGTATACCAGCCATCATCTACGAGCCACCAGCCTGCCACCCACACACACACCGCACAAGCCGACATACACACACACACATACGTACAGTACCCCCAACCTAACTCTCCGGCACTCCACCACTATCCAAACCTACTCAACCTCCAACCGCTCTCTCAAGCTCACCTGCTACATCTACTGAGCCGTCGACCTCTACTCTACTCTTCGAGATCTCGAAGACCTACATCAACTCTACTGATCCTCCAATCAACTCTACTCAGCTTTCTACTTCATCTACTTCATCTACCACAGTGGCCAGTGACAGTGCCTCTCCAGAGCAGTGCCCGTCTCTACTTCTACAACGCCATCTACTTCTCTACGCTCTACCAGGTCAGTCCGGCGGTGCTGCCGCCCTCCCACCGCGCTCCCTCCACCCCACCCCCGCTTTTCCCTCTAGTGCCGTCTGCACGATCTTTTCTGATCTTTCTGACCGTGCTCTCTTCACGCACATCTCTGATTTCTTTGTGTTTTCTTCATCTTTATCTGCCCCTCTTTTGACAAACTGTCGGGCTTCCTTCACGCCCTTCTATACCCTCCGCCAGCCATTTGTACTGTTCTGTGTCGCACACACACCTGTCACACTCATCTTTTTCCAACACCACACACAACAAACACAGCCAACACCACACGCTTCAACACCATGAACACCAATACACCACCTACAGGCGAGTTCTTCATTTGCCGCCGGGGAGACGGGGAGCCCATGGGCTCCCTCGACCCCTGGCTGGTGGATGAAGAACTCGTCCGACAGACAGGAGCGCCCCTACACGCCAAACCTATGAGATCTGGGGCGCTCCTCATTCACGCCAACACCGACATAGACGGCCGCATACTCCCCACCATACATCACATACAAAACACCCCTATCTCGATCACTCCGGCCACACACATGAACACCTCACAAGGCACCATCAAGGCACGGGAGTTGGTCTGTATACCGGAGGAGACCCTAACCCGGAGGTTCCGGGAACAGGGCGTCTCCTCCGTGTACAGGCCGCCCCCACGCCACGGATACAACACCACGGACATACTGATTCTCACCTTCACAACACGTACACAACCCAAACACGTGAAGGCGGGCTACCTGCTTTTTCCGGTCACACCACGCGCACCCCTCCCGCGAAGATGCCGTAAATGTCAACGGTACGGGCATTCAACGGGGGGTGCCACAGCAACACCCACACCTGCGCAAATTGCGCAGGACAACACGACACAGACCACTGCACCAGCGGCGTGCGCAGCTGCGCCGCCTGCGGGGGGACCACGCGGCGTCGGACGGGGGCTGCCCCCGATGGCAGGCGGAGCGGGAGGTGCTCCGCCAGGTCCACCTCGGGGGCATGGCCCTGGCCGACGCCAGAGCGTCGGTGTTTGGCCCGCGGGCGGCGTGGCCGCTCCGCCGCACAGAGCCGGGGAACCCACAACCACCACCACTATCACACACAGAATACCCGGCTCTGCCTGCACCCACGCCACACAAGCAGACAACGAATACATACACACCACAACCCGACGCACCAACACCAACGAACACCAACACACACCCAAAACACCCCGCAACACCAGGACACCCCATCACCCACCGACCACTACAAGCACCACCAGCCATCCCAACTCGCCTATCAGCACCCACCCCACCCTGCCACCCACCACCACCGCCACCACCCCACCAACCAGGAACCTCAACATCCCCTCAGGCCTCACTCACTTCAAACACAACGGACACATCACTGACACAGCACTCGCACACAGACACGGGGTCTGAACAGACAGACACCGAGCGCATCAACACCGACTCAGACGTCACAGTCCCCTGCACCCCAACACCACCCCCTACCAACCACAAGTACCTCATAGGCCCACGAAAAGTACCAACAAAAAACACTCCCCCAAAGACCACTCACGCGTGCCAACACCCACAGACAATGAACACAATACTCCAATGGAACACTCACGGACTCATTAGACACTGGCCAGAATTTAAACACTACGCATTACAAACACACCACACTGCACTATGCATACAGGAAACACACTTTAAACCCCATGACCCGTATCAATTCAACCTCCCTCAATACACGCTACACAGACAAGACACACACAACACACACACATACAGATCAGGCGGAGTATGCACATACATTAGGAATACAACACCGCACCGCCTGATACCATTCAATACCACAGCAGACATATTACTCACGGAAATCCACCTACACAACACAGCTTACACACTCATCAACATATACGATCCCCCTTCGCGAACCACAGAAACCCTTTCGGAATTAAACAAGGCACTCGATCAAATTCACACACCCGTCATAGTCACAGGAGACTTCAATTCGCACCACCCACTATGGGACACCCGCACAACACGACCCGATCACAGAGCACTCACACTCATCACACTGGCTACACAACATAACCTCACAGTACTCAACACCGGATCACCAACATACCTCGTCCCAATTAGCCACACCCTCCCCACTACCCCTGACGTAACCCTGGCATCCTCCCCGCATAGCCCTTACCCTATCATGGACATCCGACCCCGATCCTCAATTCAGTGACCACGCACCCATAACCATCACCTTTAACCAAATCCCGACCATCGGCCCACCGCATCCACCCACGGGCCGATGGAACCTCAAAAAAGCATCCTGGACATCCTTCTCAGAATCTATGGCAGCACAAACAGCACACAACCCACACCTCACACCGGAACAATTTGCAGACACCCTCATCACCACAGCACACCAACACATACCACAGACAAAACCACGCCATCAACACAAACCTCGCGCGGCACCCTGGTGGAGCGACGAATGCCACCGGGCAGTCCGCGCGAGGAACCACGCACGACACAGACACGAAAGACACCGCACACCAGAAACACTCACAGTATACAAACAACTCAGAGCAGCCTGCAAAAGAACCATTAGAAATGCCAAAAAAACGTCCTGGAATAAATTTTGCACCCAATTTAACAGATTCACTCCTCTCGGCGAAATTTGGACACTTCTTGGAACATTCCAACATCGACAAAGACCACCAGCCAAAGCCATCACACTCATACACAACAACGTCACCACCACAGACCCACAAAGAATAGCAAACATTTTCGCACACAACTATCACATTAGATCATCCACACTCGCACAGCACCCCCCACCACCAATCAGACACACACGGCCACACCTTTACAACACTAGGTTCACACTCACAGAATTACAAATAGCAATCACACAAACAGGAAACACAAGCGTAGGACCAGACAACATACACTATTCATTCTTCAAACACCTACCAACACAAGCACTACAAACACTACTGGACACCTACAACACCGCATGGACAACACATACATACCCACAATCTTGGCTACACGCTCTGCTCATTCCTATCCCAAAACAAAACACAGACCTAACCCTATGCGACTCCTACCGCCCTATCGCACTAACCAGCTGTCTCCACAAACTCTTTGAACGCCTTGTCAAAAAACGCCTCCTCTACATTATTCAAACACAAAAACTAATCTCTCCTATACAATCAGGCTTTCTTCCTAACCGCTCATGTCTAGACAACCTCACCTATCTCACCACACACATCCAGGAAGCGGCGGCCAGGAAATGCTCCACCGTCGCCGTCTTCCTGGATCTCAAACAAGCATATGACACGATCAGCATCACAGCACTCCTAGAACACTTACACAACATAGACATACAGGGCAGACTTATACACTACCTTCATTTCTATCTACTAAACCGCTCTTTCCAAGTAAAAATAGGACAACACACTTCAGACACTAAATTCCCCACAACCGGCCTAATGCAAGGTTCGGTTCTTAGCCCCCTTCTCTTTATTTTAGGTCTAAATTCAGTCATCACCGACAACCTTCCGGCCAAAATTGCAATATACGCAGACGACATTGTAATCTGGACTTCACAAAAATTGCCAAACCACGCACTAGCAATACTACAGAAGACACTAACAGAACTACACAACAGACTCGCCCTACTAAATCTACACATCGCACCACACAAATCTAAATGTATGTTCTTCGGTCACCACAAACACACAGATGAACAACCACTAAAAATAGACCAGACACCCATACCATTTGTCACCAGTGCGAAATTTCTCGGCATCACATTTGACCGACTACTCACCTTTCGGTTACACATCTTAGACATCCACAAACGCGCATCAAAACGAATCAACCTACTACGAGCACTTTCTGGCACAAACTGGGGATCCGATCGAAACACACTTCTAACTCTCTACAAATCAATCATTCGGCCAATTTTGGAATACGGATCCCCACTCTTCGAAAATGCAGCTAAATCAAACATCCACCTACTAGACACACTACAACACCAATGCCTCAAAATAGCCACTGGAGCATACATCACTACACCTTATCTCGCACTGCACATCTACAACCACATACCAGAACTCAAACACAGACGCACTGAAGCACTACTTAGATATCATTACAAAACACAACTAGTCAAACACCACCCATGCACTGAAGCACTCAAAATCCGCACCAAACGCAGACACATACTCATGAACGCACCACGACTCAGAACCACGATAGGAACTCGCATACACCAACACGCAAATAGACTACAAATCACACTCCCCACAACACAACCCCTCCCACCACCCACAGCATGGTGGAAACACCAAGCTCCCACAACACACTTCCTCATAGACAAACCGAAACACACATACACAGACGCAGAAATTCAACAACTTTTCCTACAATTCACGTCACAATATGCAAATCACAACATCATTTACACAGACGGCTCCAAATCACATACACAGCAGACGGGCACAGCGGCGGTGCTGTATACAAATACAGCACCGCCCCGGAGTCATCTTACGTGCCCGTCTGCACGACACAGCATCCACATACACAGCAGAACTCTACGCAATCTTCTCGGCATACTCCACCATCTATAACACACAAATGCAACACAATATCATAGCAACAGACGCAAAATCAGCACTACAAAGCATAACACCATACACCACATTCAAACACCCACTCATTCCCAAAATACTTTACATACATAACAAACTAAACATCCAACAACGCCCACTACTTCTCTGGATCCCAAGCCACACAAACATACACGGTAACGAACACGCAGACACAGAAGCAAACCTAGCCACAACACTACAACAAACCACGCAATGCCCATACTCAAAATCCGATTACTACCCCACAATCCGCCAAGCACTCCACAAACACATACAACAAACGTGGGACACAACAATAACACAACTCCACGAAATACACCCCAAACACGAACAATGGCACTCCATCAACCAACACACCAGACAAAAGAACGTACACTAACACGCATACGAACAGGACACACAGCACTCACACACTCCTACCTCATTCTACGACAACAGCGACCACAATGCACAACATGTCACCGAATACTCACAATCAAACACATACTCATTTACTGCACCAAATACAACCACCAAAGACAACATATCACCAACTATTGCGCCACACACAACATCCCACTAAACCTCACTACTCTCCTCAACGACGACCATCCAGCACTACACGAACATGTCTTCCACTTTCTCTCTATCACACGCATACTAGAACAACTGTGAAAAAAGGGAAAAAAGAAAACGACAAAAAAAACGAACAAAAACAAACAAAAACAAAACAAAAGATGGAATGAAAACAAAAAGATGTTCCAAAAAATGAACAAAATAGCCCAAAAAAAAAAAAAAAAAAAAAAACGATAAGCATGACGCTGATTAAAGGACAACGAAAGAAAAACAAAAATACACCCCAATAACAAATGTTCTTGCAATGTTTCAACCAAGGCGAAGACCCAACCCCAAACCCCCACTACACCCCGTACCCCAATCTGGCACCGTCCGGACTGGCGACTCTTCTCAACCGCAACGTCTTCGGACTCCAACCATCTCTACTATACTTCCGCTCAACCCAACTCTACTCAACTCTACTCTACTCAGCTCTACTCTACACTACAAGAATCTACTTCGACTCTGCTCAACCAATCAACACCCTCTTCCACCCCTCGACTAATCCTCCTACCATACCCCTCACCCATTTATACCACTTCACACCAACAACCGGAAACAGCCGACATCACCACACGGTGGCAGGCTGGCCAAATTCACACACACACACGCTGGTGCGTGCCTGAACTAGTGCTGGCCGACGTGGGAGGAGTTTTTAAAAAAGCGGTTTTACAAAACATTTTTTTTTTTTTTTATTTTTTTTTGGAGTGGGTGGATAGAGCTGTCGTTGCGGGCGTGCAACCGCGTACCCGCGACTACTACTTGAGTCTACTTCAGCCTACTCGAAACACGAATCTAGTGTGCACGTGCAATTTTGAGCTCTCACTCCAAGCGTCCGTTGCAACCCCGCAGAGGGACAGTTCTCCGTACCTGCTGCACCAGTTGACCTGGAGTAATCTGGTCCAAATCCAGACGTCGGATCTCTAACTGGGACGACCGACTTGCAGTTCAGAGTGCGGACTCGTGTTTAAAGCCTAACATGGTTCAGACTTCGATGAAGTTTCCAATGCGATGAGATGGCTCTGATCGTGGAATAGTTATTTGTGGGAGGTGCAGCCTGAAGGAAGTACCAAATGGTGTCAGAATGCTATCAATCAAAGCTTAGCACCAAACAAAAAAACGCTCGGAAAACAAGGAGCGAACGTGCAATGCTCCCGTGGCCTCAATACAGATGCCTATGAAGAGAGATCACGTGATGCGGCGTCGCTCTGCAGTGACGTCTGCACTTTTCTTGTGTAAATTTTCTGTATTTCTCCCGGCAATCCCTCAGCCGTGAATCTGTTCCATGCCAGGCGATGCTTTCACCAAATGCACCGTCATTATCATCAGGGATGGTGGTCGTATCTGCACAATGAGTGGGAGACATGTCACACATGTGCGAATTATTGTGTAATCACCAATAGATACATGTGGTTCCTCTCATTTACCCTGAAATCCGCGAAGATTGAAATCTGAGAAATACCACACCAGAGTTTCAACCGGTGACATGCATGGTATACATGTATAGCATACATGTATGCCATGCATGTCACGGGTTACGCGTATTGTACCCATGTTCATCCATACATTTTATGTATGAGTAAACATGTGAACGAGCCAAGTGACATGCGATACTGTGCTTTTGTGGGGGCAGGGGGACAGTTTCCTGCAATTTAATATAACTGTATTATTAACCATGTGAGCATTAATTATTCGGTTGAATATATTGTTGACATAAATCACGTGCATGGAAAAGAACGTCAAAATAGCTTCTGACACCACCGCCATCCCCCAACTATGAGATCGTTCCTATGCAACTGCATATTCCAGCTGTAATTGTGACCAGGCCTCCCCATCCCGGAACACCTGACTAGATCCGCCAAAGTCCCCCCCCCCCCCACACTGCATACACAATGGACGCGCGCCCGCCCACGCCAGCCTGAGTGACGATCCGACTGCACACGACTTGTGTTCTGTGCAGCGTATCGCGCTGACGGACGGTGTTTCTGTGGCCGTTGTATGCCACTAACAACACCACCAGCCGTATCGCGCTGACGGACGGTGTTTCTGTGGCCGTTGTATGGCACTAACAACACCACCAGCCGTGTCGCGCTGACGGACGGTGTTTCTGTGGCCGTTGTCATGGCACTAACAACACCACCAGCCGTATCGCGCTGACGGACGGTGTTTCTGTGGCCGTTGTCATGGCACTAACAACACCACCAGCCGTATCGCGCTGACGGACGGTGTTTCTGTGGCCGTTGTCATGGCACTAACAACACCACCAGCCGTATCGCGCTGACGGACGGTGTTTCTGTGGCCGTTGTCATGGCACTAACAAACACCACCAGCCGTATCGCGCCGACGGACGGTGTTTCTGTGGCCGACTAACAACACCACCAGCCGCCGGCACGTGCACGGCTGACAGGAGAGAACCGGCCGTTTGTCATGACGCGCGCGGCCCTTACGGGCCGGACCGTTGCCAGCCGTGGGCTCGACTGCAGCTGCGGAAGGCGACCCGCCGGAAAAACACGACCGGCCCTCTGTGCCGTTCCAGTCGAACGATTTCCTGTGCATCGCTGGAACTGGATTGGCGGCCGCCTTTCCCATGCCGCGCGCCATGCTCTCCCGTGTACTTTATGGCTCTTTCTCTCCTCTCTCATTTTCTCTCTTCAACCTCCATCTCCACCTGCACCACCTCCACCTCTACCTTCAACTCGTCTTCCACTTCCATCTCCACCTGCACCACCTCCACCTCTACCTTCTCCACCTCCACCTCCACCTCCACCTCCACCTCCACCTCCACCTCCACCTCCACCTCCACCTCCACCTCCACCTCCACCTCCACCTCCACCTCCACCTCCACCTCCACCTCCACCTCCACCTCCACCTCCACCTCCACCTCCACCTCCACCTCCACCTCCACCTCCACCTCCTCCTCCTCCTCCTCCTCCTTCTCCTCCTTTCTCCTCCCTCCTCCTTCTCCTCCTTCTCCTCCTTCTCCTCCCTCTCATCCTCATTCACTCCAGCTGCATGACCAATAAATAGCCTACACCCTCTGACATGGGCAGACGTCGCAGCGTGCCTCTTTGGAACCACTCTGACCGGGATACCTGGCGTGACTGCAGACCATTGGCCGGGGAGGAGCTCATGGGAGGGAAGAGCGCAGGAGAGGCACCAGGGAGGGAGGGAAGAGCGAAGGGGAGGGAAGAGCACAGGAGAGGGTAGTGGGAGGGAGGGAGGGAAGAGCACAGGAGAGGGAAGAGGGAGGGAGGAAGGGAAGAGCACAGGAGAGGGAAGATGGAGTGGGCGAGGGAGGGAGAGAGGAAAGAGCGCAGGGGAGGGAAGAGGGAGGGAGGGATGAAAGAGCGCAGGGGAGGGAAGAGGGAGGAGGGAACAGTTGCCGGCGGCCGACAGCGCCCCGCGGTGTGATGCCGCAGCCGCCGCTCCTCCGTCCACGTGCGGTCTTGTGCGGCTTCAGCGTGGTGTGGTGCCTGCCGCTCATAGACGCACGCAGGTCTGGCGCGGCGCCAACCCAACACGTCTGGCGCGGCGCCAGCTGGGCAGCTGCCCGTCTGTCCCAGACAGCGCGACTCCCGAGGCTTGACTCCGACTGCTGCACGAGGCGATTGCGCCGCAGTGCGATGAACCCACGTGAGATGACTCCGATTGCACGATGTGATTCTGACTGCACGAAATGACTTCAATGATATGCCGAGTGAGTATATGGGTGATTATACGGGTGACTGTGATACTACGAGATGATCACGACTCTACGAGATGATCATTACTCCACGACGTGACTGTGACACCACAAGATGATCGTGACTACGAGGTGACTCCAGCTATGCGAGGTTGACTGACACCACGACATGATATGACTCCACGCGTGACTCCGACGGCATTGAGTGCCACGCGGTGGCTCCGACTCCGACTCCGCGAGGTGATCGTCACTCCACGAGCCGACTCCGGCTCAATTGGATGTCGCCGACTGCGCGGGAATGTGTGGGCTATCTGGCACGGCACTGACCTACTCACGCGACGTGTGACGTGTGACGTCACGTCACGCGACCCGGTGTGTGGCAAAACCGCGCCGCTGACCGCCATCCAGGGTGACTGTCCATTGTTGTGCTGGGCGCGCGCCGACCGGAACGCCGGACGGCGCAGTGTCACGTGTGGATGGCGTGAGGATGGGTGTGTGGGGGGGGAGTCGTTGGCAGCCTAGCGCAGCCGACAGTCGTCGGCGCGACCAAGGGGCCCGCCGATTTCTCCTCGGTGCGACTCGGCGAGGGCGGTGTGTTGTCGGCGTGTGGTGTCTCAACGTCTCCGCCTTCGCGTCTCCGCCGTGTGACGACGGCGTCTCCGCCGTATGACGACGGCGTCTCCGTCTCCGCCGTGTGTCCGCGTACTCCGCGGCGCACGACACTCCTGGCTCCGCGTGGGGGCCGCGGTAGCTCAGTCGGAAGAGTGTCGGACTCTTGATCGCAAGATTGTGGGTTCGAATCTCGCAGCCGGCGGCGTTGCCGAGTGCACCCGCGACCAATCGGCGTGAGAGGTTGGCGACGTTATATGACCTAGCGGTTGAATGTGACGTGGAAGAACCCAAGGTTCTTCTTCTTCTCGTGGCTCCGCGCGTCCGGGCCGGTGCTGTCGCGCACGCCGCGCGGTGTGCGCGACAGCCGTCCAGCGAGACTCGCCGTTCACACCGCGCGGTGTGCGCGACAGCCGCCCAGTGAGACTCGCCGTTCACACCGCACGGTGTGCGCGACCGCCGCCCAGTGAGACTCGCCGTTCACGCCGCACGGTGTGCGCGACAGCCGCCCAGTGAGACTCGCCGTTCACACCGCGCGGTGTGCGCGACAGCCGCCCAGTGAGACTCGCCGTTCACAGCCGCGCGGTGTGCGCGACAGCCGCCCAGTGAGACTCGCCGTTCACACCGCGCGGTGTGCGCGACAGCCGTCCAGCGAGACTCGCCGTTCACACCGCGCGGTGTGCGCGACAGCCGCCCAGTGAGACTCGCCGTTCACACCGCGCGGTGTGCGCGACAGCCGCCCAGTGAGACTCGCCGTTCACACCGCGCGGTGTGCGCGACAGCCGCCCAGTGAGACTCGCCGTCACGAGCTCCGCGCGGTGTGCGCGACAGCCGCCCAGTGAGACTCGCCGTTCACACCGCGCGGTGTGCGCGACAGCCGCCCAGTGAGACTCGCCGTTCACACCGCGCGGTGTGCGCGACAGCCGCCCAGTGAGACTCGCCGTTCACGCCGCGCGCGTTCGGAGGCCGCCGGCCGCTCCGGCTATTGACTGCCGCCGGGCCGTGCTCCCGCCGAGCGATGAGATGTTTCACGATCACTGCTTCGGCCGCTCCGGCGAGATTACGATCGTGATGATGGGGGTTTGAATACGTGAGAGCATGGTATTTGGGTCACTCTTGTCGGTGAAACTCGGCGCGTATTGGAGCTGCTGCACTCCCATTATTGGTAGACGGGCCATTCCGTGCATACGTGCATTGCACTTAACATTGCACGCGATTGAACATGGTTTAAAAAGTGGTATATTGCCAGCAGACAGTATTTTCGGATTTTATCACCAGAAGGGGGAGTTATTTTTAGAGGCGTGCCGGATCATAAAGGTCATTTGCGCCGCCTTAATCTCTGGAATAACTAACTTTGTAGAGATATGGTTGTTTTTATCGCGTGTTAATTGCCGCACTTGCATGCAACTTTTCCATTATGCATGCTTTGTTGCCTCCGCGAACCGTTTTGGGAGCATGACTGAATTACGGCCTGGAAAGCGTCTTTGTCTCGAGACGCGGGGCCGCTGCGGAGAGCGTCGTGTGCCGCTGTCGCTCGCGTCTGCCGGCCTTTGTCGCCCCGACGCTCAGCCACCGCCGCGGAGGGCTTCCTTCAATTCCAAATGAAATCTCCGTTTTACGACACGGTGCCGTCTGGGCTTGCGGCCAATTCCGACCAATTCCGGCTGTCGCAGAGCTTCGCTTCTTGTCACTCGAATTGGTGTGGCTCCGGTTGCGACCCGACCACCCACCATTCCGGCTGGTCATCGCCCGGCGCTCTGGTGGCTCCCCTCGGAGGCGCACGACGCGCTTCTTCACCGCCGCTTGCTCCTCTGGTGATTCCCTGAAAGGTTCACTGCGTGCTTATTCCCCAACGCTGACCTACCCACCCCCGCTCCCTACCACTCACACATGACAACATTGGCAGCGCTCTGAGCTAACTTTTGTCGAATGGTGACGGCAGGTTTGATAATATTCTGTCCCTATTGAATTATCAATTCATATGCCATTGCCAAGCATGATGATTCGATTTTTGGAAAGGTGGGGGATGCACGTGCATCACCAGTAGTACACTAAATTGCATCCATGCGTACAAACACGCACATCTGGGATGGTCTTTCACGAACTTTTAATCATGGTTTGGCATGTCCAAGTGCTCAACGCTGCAATCTTTTTTTTCGGCGTGGTCTGCTTCAGTGTTCTATGGGCTATCACTATCTATGCATGGGCTATCACTATCTATGTAGTGATTAAGCATTTTTATATTCCTTTCTGAATCGCTTCAGTGAAGTTGGAATTCGGTAAACACAGGCCGTTGAAAACTGAAGTCTTACGTAAGCAGCTACCACCGGGAGAGGAGTGGGGTGGGCGTGTTGTGGTAGCATACGCTACCAAATCACTCGGACTCCGGCCCGTGTTTACCGAATACCTCACCTTGAAGCAGCCGCACTTTGACGGCAACTGGAGCGGGTGTGACTGCCTGTAGACCGGCTCGCCGCTGCGCAACTGGTTGAAGGTGCGGTACACCAAGTGGAATTAATTCTTCTCGTCGGTGCCGAATTCTCAGCCGAATTCTGCGTCACACAATGCGGTGAGTGCATGCGGATGGAACGCGTGCTATCTGGCAAGCTCGGCGACAAGCATTTCGTGGTGCGGGCATAGCATTACCCGCTTTTGAAATCAGCTGCAAATTCGTGACGACAGCGGAACTCTGGTGTGTGTAATCAGGGACGGGTACGGGGGGCCAAAGGGGCCATGCCCCCCCTCGCCCAAGCGGCCGATTCTTGACGATATTTTGCACTAGAAAAACATTTTTTTCGAAATCTAAGAACATTTTGTGAGGTAAATACTTTCTCAACAGACCAGACTGTTAGCTGCTCGCATCTGATGAGTTTTTCGAAATCGAATATTTATTTTATAACTTGTACCCCACCTCCCCATACTCAAACCAGACTTCTGGATTCGCACCTGTGTGTAATCACACGCTTAAATATGGCAATTGGAGTGTATGTATCGTCCCTCTACGCCATGTTTCTTGTTTGACGGCGTCTCTCCTTTCTTGCCTAATTGATATAAGTTATAACCGGATGTCACATAAGCCGGATTAACGTAATTCCTTCTTTAACGTAACAATCTCTAGCAGATGGCACTTTGCCTCAGCTAAAGATTTAGGGGAAAAACATGTCACGTGCGTCATCGACTCGGGCACCTCCGCCTCAGGCGACGCCGCGGAAGCAAAATTACTTCGACAGTGACGAACGTGACAGACGCCAGGCGCCGGGTGACTCGGGCTGGACGTGCAAACGATCGCGTGACGGGAACTGATTCGACCCCCGGCACTAGCTTCACCAGACAACTGGCGCGTACGACTACAGTTCTGAACGTTCAAAGTTTGGCTGTCTTCTTCGATCGCTCAGCGCCGGGAGCCCCGGAGTGGGGACAGAGGAGGTGCTATCGCTTAGGGGAGGACCCCGCGGTGGGGACAGACGTTCTCGCTCAGGGGCGGACCCCGGAGTAATCGCAGCACTTGCGCACAGGATAAGGCCTAAAGCATCACGCCTCAAGCCTAAGATATTCACGCATTCCCATTTGCGCCACATAAGACGCGAACAACATTATTTCGGTATATATATATATATATATATATATATATATATATATATATATATATTATAATTATGTATACAACCAAAAATAACACCGAAGACATGAAAAGCGTACTGTCTGCAGCGTCCAACGTACACCGGAATTTAGCACCAGAAATACACCAAAGCATGTGTTTTTGCAGCTGTGTAGGTAGGCACAGAGAACGCGTCTGAAGTCTGGGCAGCACACACACCACACTAGACAGTGACAGCTGAACTGGCCGGCAGTCTGGGCAGCACACACACACACACCACACCAGACAGTGACAGCTGAACTGGCCGGCCGCTCAGTCCATGTCGTCACGTCGAGACTCCGCCGTGTCGTCCGCAATGGCTCACACACACCCTGATGTGGCAGTCTCGCCCGCGTGGCGTGTCGTGTGTGTTGTGCTGTCGTGTCATGTCGTGTGTGTTTGCTGTCGTGCCATGTCGTGTTGTTGTTGTCGTGTCATGTCGTGTTTTGTCGTGCCATGTCGTTTTGCTGTCGTGTCGTGTGTGTTTGCTGTCGTGCCATGTCGTGTCGTGTTGTGTGTGTTGTGCTGTCGTGTCGTGTTGTGTGTGTTTGCTGTCGTGCCATGTTGTGTTGTGTCGTGTCGTGTCGTGTCGTGTCGTGTCTGTCGTGCCATGTCGTGTGTGTTGTGCTGTCGTACCATGTCGTGTGTGTTGTGCTGTTGTGCCATGTCGTGTGTGTTGTGCTGTCGTGCCATGTCGTGTCGTGTTGTGCTGTCGTTTGCTGTCGTGCCATGTTGTGCTGTCGTGCCATGTCGTGTCGTGTCGTGTCATGTCGTGTTTGCTGTCGTGCCATGTCGTGTCGTGTCATGTGTGTTTGCTGTCGTGTCATGTCGTGTGTGTTTGCTGTCGTGCCATGTCGTGTCGTGTTGTGTGTGTTGTGCTGTCGTGTCGTGTCGTGTGTGTTGTGCTGTCGTGTGTCATGTCGTGCTGTTGTGCTGTCGTGTCATGTCGTGTGTGTTTGCTGTCGTACCATGTCGTGTGTGCTGTCGTGCCTGTCGTGTGTGTTGTGCTGTCGTGCCATGTCGTGTGTTGTGCTGTCGTGCCATGTCGTGTGTGTTGTGCTGTCGTGTCGTGTCGTGTGTGTTGTGCTGTCGTGTCATGTCGTGTGTGTTGTGCTGTCGTGCCATGTCGTGTGTGTTGTGCTGTCGTGTCGTGTCGCGTGTGTTTGCTGTCGTGTCATGTCGTGTGTGTTTGCTGTCGTGTCATGTCGTGTGTGTGTGCTGTCGTGCCATGTCGTGTTGTCATGTCATGTGTATTTGCTGTCGTGACATGTCGTGTCGTGTCATGTGGGTTTGCTGTCGCCATGTCGTGTTATGTCATGTGTGTTTGCTGTCGTGACATGTCGTGTCGTGTCATGTGTGTTTGCTGTCGTGTCGTGTCGTGTGTGTTTGCTGTCGTGCCATGTCGTGTCGTGTCATGTCGTGTCGGCTCCGGCTCTGGCCGAACCCGTCCGGAATGTGCGCTGTCGCCACCCGATTAACACATATCGACATCCGACCGCCGTCCTGTCGGAAAATCCGCTCCACCGACGCCGGCGTCCAGGTGACCCGGTGTGACGTCACAGTGACCAGCTGTGACGTCACATGTCCCGGACTGCGGCGGCACGAGACTGGCCGGCCGGCCGGGCTCGGTTCGCCGGCAGCACGTCATCGGGCGATCACTGACTGCTCTCCGCCGGCGACGGCGACGTGCCGGCTGACTCTCCCAGTCAGCTGACTCCTCCAGTCAGCTGACTCCTCCAGCCAGCTGACTGTCCCAGTTAGCTGACTCTCCCAGTTAGCTGAAGACACCTGCTCGACCACCGGTCACCTGACAAGTTAAACGACATTGATTCGGGTTTTAAGCGCGTTGGAATTGCGTGCAGAAACCGACCGGTGAGTGAGCAGGATTTATCGACTGAATCTGAAAAGCTGCAGGGTAGAAGCGTCCTAATAAACCAGTACCAGAACCGGCCCAGTCAAGCTCAGAATGTAAGAGTGCATACCCAACGGTGGGTGAGGGGGGAGATCAGAAGTGTAGGAGCAATTGTAAAAACGGAGGTGCCATGTTGTACCATAGGGCTGAAGGGTTAAGATCACGAAAATTTGAGAGACCCTGGACTCCCAACCCCATTCTCCTACATCAATGGGGAAGACAGCATCTCGTCCCCTGTTGCGTGACAATGCGTTTTCACCACACCACGTTGCGGAGAAATTGCCGGGAAAGCGGTTCTTGCGATGCCTCGTGCTATTTTGACTTCTCTATCGGCGCCTGACAACTGCTGTCGAGCGAGGGGGAGAGTAGAGGAGGAGGAATACTGGCAGGGGGAGAGGGAACGGGCTGCCGGCACGCGATGCCATTCCCCGGATTGGCCCTGCGGTGTTGGCGCGGACGGACCCGGCCGTCTGGCTGGAGAGATGCCTGGTCGGCACGGACCGGACACTCGTCGATGAAACGCCGAATGTTCACGTTTGGCCGTTGCGTTTCAAGTCCCGAGTAGCTAGTTCTGGGGCCGGACTGCAAAACGACATCCCATCTCCAGGAACTCACGTTTGATAATTGCGTTTCAAGTCCCGAGTAGCTAATTCTGGCGCAGGACTGCAAGACTACACCCTAATCGCCGGCAACTCTGGCTTGAAATCCTTCAGGACTAAGCATGTTTCCCTGCCTTGCTCCTGAACAGGGCGTGGACGCGAACGATTCGAGACGGGTCGAAGCACCCTGCAGGCCAAACAACAAACAACAAACAACAGAACAAGGCATGTCTGGAATTGCCGTAGCTTTTGTCGGCTCAGGAGAGGACGCGGTTCTGCTGTCCAAAGACAAAGACAAAGACGTATATTCTGGCCATCCACAATACACTCGTGGCTATCACAGCCTATTGTCGAGTTCTAAAACAAAGGTCATCAGTAAATAAGGGCTGTCACCGGTGCACATGAAAACATATAACAATTGTTCATACCAGCGTCACGGAAAGAGTCAGCAGGTACGATCGGAAGTCCCACTCCCACTCCCACCCCCACCACCACCCCCGCCTGCCAGACTCGCATCCGTGTGCTGGCTGCGTGTCCACTGCGCTGTTCGTGCAGCGCGGACGACGACTGCGGGCCGCAGGCGCACCGCCGCCTCCGCCTCCGCCTGTCACGCCTGGCCGCAGAAATTACGGTGCCATGTGATAACGATCGTGGTCGCCGCGCCGGCCTGCGCCTCCGTGCACAGTGCACAGGCCGTGTGCAGGTGCACGGAGGCAGGTGATGTGGTGCACGGGCGCAGTCAGACTGGCCACCGAGGAATTGCAAATGGCAGCGAACGGTGTTGTGTTGGGAGCAGCACGGAGAACGCTGATTGCGTTGGGTTTTGCTTTCAGTGCTATCCGAGATATTCGTGACTTGTTGCTATTTGTTGCGACTAGGAGATGGTGCCTGCTGTTATGTCACGTACGTATCATGGATGAGGATGCAATATGCACATATTGGCACGTGTTGCATTTCAGTTGACCCATACACGTTGTGGTTGTCCATGCTATCATGCTGGTAAATGCCTGTCATGCCTATCATGCCTGTCTGCAGTGCGGCGCGACCAGTGACATGCCGATCACCCGCGAGTCGGTGTAGGTCCTCCTGTTATTCTTCTGGTGTTCTCTGTTGTTCTGTTGTTGGTCTTCGACACGCCTCTACACACGGGACGGGATGGGACAGACGGGACGTGGCAGACGTAATGGGACACACGGGATGGGGCAGACGTAATGGGACACACGGGATGGGGCAGACGTAATGGGACACACGGGATGGGGCAGACGTAATGGGACACACGGGATGGGGCAGACGTAATGGGACACACGGGATGGGGCAGACGGGACGTGACAGACGTAATTGGACACACGGGATGGGGCAGACGTAATGGGACACACGGGATGGGGCAGACGTAATGGGACACACGGGATGGGGCAGACGTAATGGGACACACGGGATGGGGCAGACGTAATGGGACACACGGGATGGGGCAGACGTAATGGGACAGACGGGACGGGGCAGACGTAATGGGACACACGGGATGGGGCAGACGTAATGGGACACACGGGATGGGGCAGACGTAATGGGACACACGGGATGGGGCAGACGTAATGGAACACACGGGATGGGGCAGACGTAATGGGACACACGGGATGGGGCAGACGTAATGGGACACACGGGATGCTACAGACGGGACGTGACAGACGGGACGGGGCAGACGGGATGGGACAGACTAGACGGACAGACGGGAGGGGCAGACGGGACGGGACAGACGGGAGGGACAGCAATTGTCATGCAATTTAAGTTTCATAAGGCCGATAATCATTGAATCCGAACTTCAACATGAGTTTCATAAATGTCAGACCTTTGATTTCGGGATAGACGGGATGGGACAGACGGGACGGGACAGACGAGACGTGACAGACTGGACGGGGCAGACCGCCCGACGTCACGCAGGGTGCTCGCACCGGGCCGCCGACGCGCCTCGCCGCGCGACGCGCCGGAAGCGCGCCGGCCGGAAACGCGCCTCGACCGGGCCGGATCCGGCCAATTTTCGCCGCTCGCTGCTCGCCTCGTCGAGCCGCGCAGTTGGCGCGCTCGTCCCGCTCAAACATCCATCGAACACCGTCGAGACGGAATCGACGGCCACTGAGGTGAATGACCTCTCCGAACGGCAGTCTATTTGAGAGAGAGAGAGTGAGAGAGAGATCAGATCGTGTTGCTGCCGGTGTAGCCGTATGTGCGGCTGTGTAGTAGCGCAGGCGTCACAAATGCACTGGAGTGCATACCGGTCGGATTATGAGATTATTTGATTATCTGAGGGTTGTTGCACGATGCAGTTATGAGGATTGAACTCTCAGCAGCTTGTCTGTGTGACAGTTCACCTACTTGTACTGGAACAGTGCTGGCTGATGGTCGACGAGTTCTCGGAATCTGTTGCATCCTGTGTATGACATGGCATTTCGATGCTGGTTGAATGCCAATGAACCGTTAGAACTGTCTGAAAGAAATCTTCACAAAATCCTGTGGGCCATGGCACACATGTTTTGCCGTGGCATAGGACTCTGCAGGAAGCGGGAGGGACACAGTTGCAAGTAATGCTGACGGGCGAGGTTGCGCTCTGCAGTTTCTTCAAACAATGTGTGGGTGTACAAGCAATGTTCGTGGGCGCCACAAGTCTGGTCTCTTGTATGTGCATGTGCACCCACAAAGAGATATGAGGCCACACTCCTGGAACTGTCTGGCTTTGTGTCGAGATACAGCTTCGGACAGACTCCACAACTTCTGAGTGATTGCATGCACATCTCGGCAAAATGTCATCTGGGCTCGTAGCCGGGGTCGTCGGCTGGAAATTGCCGCATGCTACTCGATGGAGTTGTACCTCTTGTCGGTGGTGAAACCTGATTGAAAATATAAGGGGTTTCAGGTACGTTCTGATTGGTTTCAGCACTCCTCCTTCCCTTCCCATGCTGAGTTGCATGCAATTTAAGTTGCATAAGCCCCATAAAGCATACATTTATGTTGCATGATCATTGAATCTGCACTTCAATGGGAGCTTCAGAAATGTCACGCCTTTTGATCACTTCATGATTCTGAATCCGGGAAGTCCCCGGCCACCTGGAGAAACCGCCTCAACGTTCTGTGTAACCAATTGAAGTGTATATCAAAGGGTGAACGCCTTCGCCTTCTTGTGCAGTCTCTGGAAGTACGGTGGACTTATCTTCCTCTAATATTTGTGTGTGATTGGAGATTGGGAACTAATGTTGACGTTTGCGATATTGGACTACGACGGTTGACAGAGCACGGTTTCTTTTGACTAGACGGAGGCTGGATTTAGAACAGGGATTATTCATTCGCTCTGTTAATTTTGAACAGTTCCGATTGGGATCTTTTAGCTTACTTTTAGAATTGGAATGTTTCGTGCTCTTACGTGTGGCCATATCAGTTTATGCGTTGTGAATCCAAACCAGCAACTTAGCTAAGTGTTCTAGATATGGGTGCGTAGTGATGGTTATACGTATCACTAGGCCATCGTAATTTTGCGGGTTTGTATGGACTAAAAATTGGCCTGCAATAAAAATGAACGCCGACATTCAGGCATGTTTTAATTCGGCAATGATTCAAGAATACAGATTCCGGGACGTGGGTTGTATTGACACAGCAATTTCAGTACACCAAGCAGAGTTCAGATGCCCGTGGTTGCATGTCATACGCTGGGAGTGTCTCCAGGGATATTTGCCAATTTTGTCAGCTGCCGATGATGAGTTCTGTCCCGTATTTATAACGTCTCATATTGTGTTGTGTTGCCAGATTCCTGGCACCTTCTCGTCTCGGCCATTGCCGGGTGGGGATGTTGCACTCGTCCTCGTGATGATATCGCCTCAGCCAAATCACTTGCCACACTGCATGCACACGATGCAGCTGATGCGTGTAGAAGCCGACATAACGACGGCTTGCTGCCGGATAAGAAACCACACAGAAATCACACCGAAACCATATAAGTATAAGAAGCCACAGTATGCATCGCTCCACCCGAGCATGGCTGCGCAATTTCCACAGTCCCCGATCACCATTCCACAGCTTTTCCGATCACCCATTCCCGACCGTCCACCGTTCTCCGGCACGACCTTCCACCAGCCTCAGCGACCCCGTGTGTCGCCACTCGTTTCCACAGCCAGACTGAGACGTACAGCTCGGCCCGGCCGTCTCCGACTAATCCGTCGTCGCCACAAATCTCCCGACTGGGGGTGGGGGGAGGGACACGGCCGGCGGTTGTCGCGTCCGGTGCTCGTGACCGCTCACTTGGCGGCGGACGTTCGCCGGTCGCCCGCTGGTCTCGCGCCTGGCCGGTCCGCGCCAACCGTGGTGTGTTGCGTGGTGTGGTGTGGTGTGGTGTGGTGTGGTGTGGTGTGTGTTGTGTTGTGTTGTGTTGTGTTGTGTTGTGTTGTGTTGTGTTGTGTTGTGTTGTGTTGTGTTGTGTTGTGTTGTACCGCGACGTGTGGTGGTGTTTTGCGCTCTGTTTTGCTGGGCCGTGCTGTACTGTGTCGAGCTGTGTTGTATTGTGCTGTGTGCAGTGTTGGGCTGTTCTGTGCTCTGCTCTGCTCTGCTCTGCTCTGCTCTGCTCTGCTCTGCTCTGCTCTGCTCTGCTCTGGTGTGCTTTGCTGTACTGTACTGTGCCGTGCCGTGCCGTGCCGTGCCGTGCCGTGCCGTGCCGTGCTCTGCTCTGCTCTGCTCTGCTCTGCTCTGCTCTGCTCTGCTCTGCTCTGCTCTGCTCTGCTATGCTATGCTATGCTATGCTCTGCTCTGCTCTGCTCTGGTGTGCTTTGCTGTACTGTACTGTGCCGTGCCGTGCCGTGCCGTGCCGTGCCGTGCCGTGCCGTGCCGTGCCGTGCCGTGCCGTGCCGTACTGTGCTATGCTGTGCTATACACGGCGGCCTCCGGATGACTAGGCGCTTGTTCCGCCGTACGTGACACCGTCAGACACGGAGGCCAGTTCCCACGGAGCCGGCCGTTTCCCAGGCTCCGGACACACGAGTTTCCGGCACTGCTCCGGCCCACGCCCCTCCCTCCATTCCCCGCATACTGAGACGTTTGGAGGATATTCTCTCTGTCCTCGCCTGGAACACCGATCTGGGTTGCTTTGCTGCTGGAAAACTAACTGCTGGCAAAGTTTTTTCCCCTGCTACGCAATGCCGCTATTGAAGCCAGTTTCGGTTGATAGCAGGTGAATGCCGTCAAACTTCAGAACACGTATTTCCTTTCGAATTCGCTTCAACTTGCTGGAAGCAGGATAACACACTCGCCGCCATACAATGCTGCAGGTTGGGGAAACGGACGATGCCAATGTTCTTGAGGAGGATCGTTCTTGCCGTTTTTAGACTCTGGTTTCATTTTGCATGCTTGGTTGCGCCGAGTTTTTGCTGGGCTCTTCGTTGATGGCTGCTGTCAACAATGCCACGCGATGAAGCTGCGGTCGTACATCCTATCGGGAGCCGGTGGCATGCGGGTGGGTGCGTGCGCTGGGGGGGGGGTCGGATAACGGCCGACAGCTCCGCCCTCTACTCGTCACGGTCTGGTGGACAATGCGCCGACCGGCTCTCTCATGCCACCGCCGGGTCACCGGGGGTCAGATGCCGCACAAAGGTCACCAGACGGTCACCAAAAGTCACCTGGACGGCTTTGTGTTGTCACACGTGGAGCGGACATTGAGGCATTCAGGCATTCTATCGTTGCTCCAGCTTTCTATCTCCATAATGTTATCCGTAATCTTGCCTAGGTGTCGCTGGCTTGTGATGCTATGGTGATGTGACTTCACGAGCTATGAATTGATTAAGCTAGAATCGAGGAATGGCGTCACAGAATGGCGTCACAGGCGCCATAACAGCCCTGGAACGTTTGGTGGCATTGGGTGACTGAGAATATTGTTCAGCTCCATTCAGGGTTGTGTGGGATAGCGGGAAGGTGAAGCAATGTGAAAGTTATCGCAGTTAGCAAAGTGGCTTCCATTATTCCTCCTTCCTTCGCAGCCGTTCACTGCGGTGCACTCCCTTTCCACTGCATGCGCTTTACGTCTTTTCCGCTTTCCTCTCATTGTCTGCTGTCTTCTCTCACTGTCTGCCATTAGTAGCCGCTTCTGTCCCTGCCTCTTGCACTGCCTTTGTGTCTATCTCGCCTCCACCCCGCCTGCGCCTCGTCTCCGTCCCGTCCCTTGTCTCTTTCTCCCTCCCTCCCTATCCACCCTTGACCGTCGTCACCTGTCTTCTCCATCCTCCAGGGAGGGCACGTGGGCTCCCGCTCTCCTCCCCCGCTCTCTTCTCATCACTCTGTGTCGCCGTTACTCTGCACCGCGCCCCACCACGCCAAATCCCTCATCACACACACACTGTCCGCCCGATCCGAAAAACCGCTCGGCGTCTGTCGGCCGTTTTTCACGCCTCCGCGCCGTTAGCGCCGCCATGCGCCGGTTCTGGCGCGGCGCGCCGGAACCGCCGCACTGTGTCTGTCAGCTGGTGCCGGAGCCGTCGGCGGTGACGCTCGGGCCGAGGGTGGTGCCAGCAGGACTACGCTGACAGGCGGCCTTTGCTCTCTGGGCCGGTCACTGTGGTCAAGGGCGTAACTTAGCAGGCTGTGGTCAAGGGCGTAGCCTACCAGGCTGTGGTCAAGGGCGTAGCCTACCAGACTGGTCAAGGGCGTAGCCTACCAGGCTGTGTCAAGGGCGTAGCCTACCAGGCTGTGGTAAAGGCGTAACCCAGGCTATGGCCACTGGCGCAACCTACCAGGATGAACTGTTGCTCGCCGTTTCGGTCGGACACCGGGCGATCGATGACGGAACGGCCTAGCAGGTGCGGGCCAATCGCCGTCGCGCATTCAGTCCGAACGTCGGCTCGGACGTGCGGTCGGACGCGGTGCGGTCGGACGGCTCGGGTCGGACGCGGTGCGGTCGGACGCGGACGTTCGAGGCGCTGGATCGCCCGCGGACGTTCGGACGGCCCCGGCTTCTGACCGGGGGTGGCTGCCCGGCGAGGCGCCGATGCGCTGGAGGGAGTCGCCACGCCGAGGCAGTCGCCACGCCGAGGAAGTCGCCACGCCGAGGCAGTCGCCACGCCGAGCTGGCGGGTGAAGACGTGGTGGGCGTCTTCTGCGGCCCCGCAGTTGTGTGCTTCACTGTTGTAGAGGTCACAAGATAGCCCACTCACTTATATGCTCGCTCACTTACTCACTCATTAATTCGTTCACTCACTCAGCCCTCACTCGCCCACTCGCTCACTCGCTCACTCACTCACTCATTCACTCAGTCACTCACTCTCTTACTCCATTACCCGCCCACTCGCTCACTCACTCACTCAACTACCCACCCACCCACCAATTCGCTCAATCACTCACTTACTCAGTGACTCACTCAGTCACTTGCTCACTCACTGACTCACTCATTCAGTCACTCACTCACTCACTCACTCACTCACTCACTCACTCACTCACTCACTCACTCACTCACTCAATGACCCACTCAATCTCGCCGACATCCCATTCACACGGATATCACGTTCACGCCGACGTAGCATCGTATTCACATAGACATCAGTCAGTCAGTCGGTGACTCACGGCTCGTTGGACCGTGACTCCCGACCGGCTCCGGTTCCTGTGACCGGCTCCTGTGACCGGCTCCTGTGGCCGGCTCCTGGTTCTGCTGTGCTGGGGCTGGCCGGATTGAAGGTCGACGGTGCCTGGGACCTGAGCAGCTGGACGGTCTTCAAATTGGCTGCGCGACGCTATCTCAAATTACGCCCTGGAAACCGTGCCAACTCAACACACGATTAGAAACGGAAGCCCGCGTCAGCGGGGCGTTATGTGTGGGCAGATGAAGGGAACGCCACTGCTGGGGGTCATGCAACGCTCTGCTCTAGAAGGGTTTGCTGTTTTACTTCATGTGCTAACTGGGCGCCTGGCGATTGTTGTACGCTAGGATCGTCCTGATTTTGACCTCCGCCACCATCATTGAGTTAATAGGGATAGCTAGATATAATAGGGATAATATAATAGAGCTATATAATAATAGCTCAAAGAATAGGGCTCCCAAAATGTGTATTGAGTTTACCAATGCTCTATGGGTGTTGCATGGCAAAAACGAACCGAAGACTCGGTTCTCCGCGTGCTTTTTGTCGTGACTCAGCCCGTCGCCATCATTTCTCAGCTGAAACTTTGCGCCAGCTCCCTGTTGTCTGCTGCAGAGCTACCTAGCCTCCGCTCCGCCTCGATCTCGGCTCTGGCCGCTCCCACTCGCCGGCCGTGCCTGCCCCCAGACGGCCGGTCTGCCTCAGCGAGCCCGGCGATGGCGCCCACCTTGGCGGCGCGGTGGCGGCCTGCCTCCGCGAGCCCGGCGATGGCGGCCCACCTTGGCGGCGCGGTGGTGGCCGACCAGTCCCGGCCGTGATGTAACGCAATTAATTCCGCGCGCCGGGGCGGGCGTCTTCATCAGATAACGTCGCCACCGCACTGCCAGATCACAGCCGGACTGGCCGCCGACATTACGGCCGAGAGCCTTCTGATTAGCAGCCTTCTGGTCCGTCTCCTGCTGATCAGCACCCCTTTGGTCCGTCTCCTGATTAGCAGCCTTTTTGTCCGTCCCCCGATTAGCAGCCTTTTGGTTGGTAGCCTTGTGGCCGGCGCCCTTATGGCTGGTGCCCTTCTGGTCGGTAGCATTACGGTAGGTAGCATTCTGGTAAGTAGCATTCTGTTTGGTAGCCTTCTGATCGGTAAACTTCTTATTAGTTGCCTTTTGGTTGGTAGCCTTCTGGTCGGTGACCCTTCTCGTCGGCAGCATCCTGACCGGTAGCCTTTTGGTCGGTAGACTTCTTATTAGCAGCGTTTTGGTTGGAAGCTTTGTGGTCAGAAATCATTGGTGTCCCTCCCCCCTAGACTTTCCGCTGAGAAGACTCCATCACATAAACTTCGTGATCACTTCAACTTCAAATTGATTGCTTGTCGACGCAATTCGATACCTGGTGCCAGCTGATAAGTAACGTTGTGCGGCGCATATGCCCTTGAATATGAAAGCGCTGCTGGAAAACGTTTCACTAGAAACGAATGCGTTAGTCATGTTTTTCCTGCCTCGTTCGGCTTCGAAGGATTTTCATGCATTGTTCTTGCATGCTCAGATATTTATCTGTATAAACAAATCTGGTGACTACAAGAACGTGACAACTGAAACCCAATTCAATGCGTTTTAATTTAGCCGCAGATAACCGTTAGGAAGTCCGTTCCGATCGCTGGGAACGGATCTTGCTTGGATGATCCTCCCTCGGGGAAGGATTACCTCCGGAGCAGATTCGAGTTAGCGGTTGGCGCAGGACGTGTTTATGTGGGCATCTGAATTCGATCGTTATCCGCTGGCCGAGCTGATTCGAATTAGTGCTGCTCGGCACTGTCACATGTAAACAGGACAGGCTTACCGTTAGTTGTTAATCGCGGGTTTGTCCCTGCTTGTTGCTCAATGGTTTATCCCTGCTTGTTGCCCACGGGTTTATCCCTGCTTGTTGCTCACGGGTTTATCCCTGCTTGTTGCTCACGGGTTTCTCCCTGCTTGTTGCTCACGAGTTTATCCCTGCTTGTTGCCCACGGGTTTCTCCCTGCTTGTTGCTCACGAGTTTATCCCTGCTTGTTGTTCACGGGTTTCTCCCTGCTTGATTTTCATTGATCAGGCACCTGGTCGTTTCTCAGCGAGTCCTAACTTGACGATCAGATCCGTTCCAAGCTTTCGCTGGGCTTGTTGTACTCCTGGACCGGGGAGGTAAGGATCGTAGGTCCTGGGTCCTGGATCAGTGGTTGTTTATTGCGCTGTTGCCGACTCGGCAGGTGGTGGGTTTGTCACAGCCTTCGAAGGCTGTGGCTGTATTTAGGCTGTATTTAGCTGTATTCGAAGGCTGTATTTAGCCGATGCCTGGTTCATTTGCTCATTTGTTCATTTGGTTCATTCATTTGGTTCATTCATTCATTGAGCGTCTTCACAGCGTACGTGGTGAGAACATTAGTCTGGTCGTATTCGTGCGACGTTTTCCAGGTGTGGACGATGACGTGCCCGCCGAGGATAGTCGCACCCAGTAACCTTCCTGGGAAAGCTCTCCAAAGCGAGCGCATGGTGGCCTTGGGACTGTCAGGTGTTGGGTTCGAATCTCGCTAGCTGCGTGGGATTTTCACTTCCCCGCCATTAGTCTGCGTTGGAGGGCGGTGACGCTGCATGGCCTGCTCGGCTAAGTGCGTTGTGAAAGAACAAATGGCTGTGACTCTCGGGTTGACCACAAAACCTCCAAAAGGCTCGATGTTCAGTGCGGTCGTTCACAGTCGTGTTTGACCTGTAGGTCACGTCCGCGCCGCAGGTAGCACAATGCCCTGAACATTAAAAAAAAAATGTATTGGTGCACACAGCCACAACCGTTCAAATGCAGCGGCTATTCTTGTGTCAGCGGAATTATATGAAACGCCGGAAAATCAGCAAGTCACATCGATGGGGCGCAGGGTGAAGGACGGCTGGTGGTGGAAGGCACTGCCCATGTGGAACTGCGTCAGCCATCACGGCACCATGCTCTACATCTTGGTTACGATCAGTATGAAAGCGTAGGCATGCTGATATGGAGGTCCGGTTGAATGTAGTAATCCTTAGCACGTAATGATGAATCGATGACCATGATGGTTGGTTATTGGTTTTACGACACGTCGACCATTGCGTCATGTAGCGCCGCCAATCTCTCACGCCGACTGGCCGCGAGCGAAGAGTAGCGACATGTGAGACTCGAACCCACAATCCTTCGATTGTGAGACGGGCAACTGATCGATGACCATGAATCGATCGATGAATCGATGGCCGTGGCGAGGCTTCGTTCAATTCGCACATCGGCGGACTTCCGAGCCGCTTCACTGGATTTCTTTTGCACAGGGTCGGGCAATGCTGACTGCTGTCAGCCGGCAGCTGCAGACGTCAGCAGCTGCCAGCTGCCGTCAGTGTCTGGCAACAGCTGACGGCTGACGTGAGACACTGACCAGATACAGACACAGGACTTGTATCCACAATGAACTTAGGGGTGATCCACAATGAACTTAGGGGACGAGTGGTCTAGGGGTAAGATGCTCGTCCCACAATCGAAAGGTTGTGGGTTCGAGTCTCACCTGTCGCTACTCTTCGCCCGCGACCTATCGGCGTGAGAGATTGGCGACGCTACATGACTCAACGGTCGACGTGTCGTAAAACCAAAAACCAACCAACCACAATGAACTTGTCGCTAATGCCTGGCGTTAATATGATAAAACAGCAGGGCCGACCTCCACACCTGGGCAAACCACGGCTGTCAACTGACGTCTAGACGGCATCTAGTCCCAAGTAACAGTTGAGGTCAAGGTGATATTGTGCCATACAGAAGCTGCGATCAAGATGCCAGCCTCTCAGGCGTCACGGTGACGGTGTTCGTGACGGCTCCGTCGAGCAGTGGCGTCACGTGGCCGTCGGAGGGAGGGGGTACCGCCCGCGCCGCCGCGCGTCCTCCAGTGAAAGTGTGACGTGATCAGCGTGGGACTGGTGTCCCGCGCCGGCGGCCTTTCTCTCGCCCCTCTCCTGCCGCCGTCTGGGGGGGCACCGTGGAGCACCGAAGTGACGTCACGACTGCGGTTATCATGGGAGACGTTACCAACTGAGACGTTGTCGTCATGGGAGACGTTGGCGGCGCCCGGTCCCCGTCGCAGTAACCACTGCAGTAGCCACCACGGTAGCCACAGCTGCCTGTCGCGGGATAGATGCACTGTTCGATCCAGGGCAGGGCTTTTTGAGGGTGTGGGTGTAGATGTGCGCAGCGTCAGGGCTGCTGACCGGTTTTTGCATGCGTTCTTGCGCGACACCTTTTAGGCGGTTGGTCAAAACGATAAGATAGCAAGATGGCTCGCATAGTGAGCACGAAGGAGCAGACGTTGAATGCACTGGGCTGGCATCTTTTGTTGGCTGCACACGTTTTGTTTTGCACGAGGGATTCAACGGAGATCTCGATGATCCTGAGAGCGGTGGCGGTTTGATGTGTCCGAGCACATCCCGGTTGGCTGATCACGTGCCGATCACACGATCACACGATCACCGACTCACACGATCACACGATCACCGACTCTGGACTCAAACTCCGCACGCTAGAATGGACTCTGGGCTGGTGGTGGTTGTGACTTTACGACGCGCTCAGCAGCTGAGGCCACATGGCGTCGCCTGCCTCTCACCCTGGCAGGAAGGGTGGGCGCCGCGGGGAGTCGGACTGCGTACCTCTGGCTCGCCAGACGCTCAGCCCAACCACTAAGCTGCCGACGTCCCGGGAATGGACTCGGTTCACCCGAGCGGCCACACAGCACGCGCGTCTGGTCCGGTCCCGTCGCGCCAAATCACATCGCAAGATGGCGGGAGCCGCCCGCCGCCCCCGGCCAGAATAGACCGTCGCGGAGCCGAGACGGCGCTAATGATCGGGTGTTGGGCGACGTGCCCCGGACGCCAAGTAACCACGGCATGGTGCTCGCGCCGGGCGAGCTGTCGGTCGACGTCGACTTGGCACAGAGCGAGCGGATGTTGGCGTCTGTGTGACGCCCTGGACCTAGTTGTATTTGTATCGGTGCACACAGTCGCATTCATTTAAATGCAGCGGCTATTTTTGTGTCATCGCAATGATGTGAAGCGACGGAAAATCAGCAAGTCAAATCGATGGAACACAGGGTAAAAGACGGCTGGTGGTGAAAGGCACTGCCCAAGTGGAACCACGTCAACCATCACGGCACCGTGCTGCACATCCTGGTTCGGATCAGTATGGAAACGTAAGCATATGGACAGGGAGGTCCAGTGAAATGTAGTAATTCGACAGTAATGGAGCAGTATGACATAATATCGTCTTGTCAATGGCTCGTCTGTCGAGCCATTGACCTCCCACCCGCCCAACGCCTGCCGGTTCCTCCATCCCAGTGATCGTGTGTTCCTAGCAAACAATTTATTTTCAAAAACAGTATTTCCAGGTATGATCATAAAGTATAAAGTATTAAGGTTAAAAAGAGCACGGGGTTAACTATTTAAAAAAAGAAATAAGAAATTACCAACCCCCCCCCCAAACAACCCTAATCAAAATACTTAGAAAAAAATAAACCCCCCCCTACCCCCCCCCCCCCCCCCCCCCCCCCCCCCCCCCCCACAACCCCCCCCCCCCCCCCCCCCCCCCCCCCCCCCCCCCCAAACAAACATATCAACCTCACAACCCAAAGAAAGAACCAACCCCACCCCACCCAAAAAAAAAAAAAAAAAAAAAAAAAAAAAAAAAAAAAAATATTTAAAAAAAAAAAAAAAAAAAAAAAAAACCCCCCCCCCCCCCACCCTATAAAAAAAAAACAACAAAAAAACCCAAAAAAAAAAAAAAAAAAAAAAAAATAAAAAATTAAAAATAAAAAAAAAAATATTTAAAAAAAAACAAAAAAAAAAAAAAACCCCCCCCCCCCTTTAAAAAAAAATTTTTTTTTTTTTTTTACGATGGAGCCACAATGCTTCGCACTTGGACCATATTAACCCGATCCTTTGCAAATGGTCTTCGTTCCACCAACACACACGCACACAAGAGGTGATCGTTGCCCGCTTGCGGCTGGGCGAAGCCATCGTGACACCATGAAGAGTAGCTCATCGAGCTACTCTTCATTTTTATGCATAGCACAGAGCTCGAACAATTCATTTGAAGTTAACCGTTAACATCCTGTCCTCCATTCCCCACGCATATAGGCCAGCTCGCAATAGGTAGGCAGGGACCGATCCAATTTGGCAAAAGCGAACGGTTTCTCCATAGATTGCGCTTGGTTTTTACTACCGAGTTTTCCGAGCAGTTTGGCCCTTTCCCTTGTGGGGTTTCCAAGCTTTAGCTTCAACATACACCTACACATCCAAGGTCGGGCCCGGACAGCTCGCCCTGGGCGCCGGGGGCCTCCGCTTCGTTTTCAGGTCGCGGGTGGCCAGCGGAGCTTGACCGGAGCTGAGATGCCGGCCACCCTCCAAGCGTTCTACCGTGTGTGTACTATCACCTGTCATGTGTGCGTGTATGTATGTCTTTCTGTATGCGATGTGTGTATCCGCCCTTCACGTCACTTTCCGTGTTTGCCAGAGTTTCTCACATTTTCTCTGTCGCTTGCTTGATGCCACCGGATGCCAAATAAGCCGGTTCAGTGTAATGCTTTCCTAACGTAACTCATCTCTAGCGGATGACATTTCGTCGCTGCTAAAAATAAAGAACAAAAAAAAACATTTTGCACCTGCAGCCGTGCCACGGCGCGGGGTCGTTTGGCCACTCAGAGCCGTTGCCTGGCATGTCCATGGCGATATTGTCACATCACGTGATACCATTCTGGCCCGAATTTGCACAAGTGGCTCCGTGTGTGCAGTGGACCCGCAAATTGCGCTGCGTTTACGTCTGCAGCCTTGTGCTCATTCTGTCATGCACTGTGGGCCGTCTGCTGCTTTTGTCATGTCCGCTGCGGCTGACATTGTGTGTCGTTCTCCGCAGGTACGTACTGTCACAGCCAGCTGACTGTCCTGCGTGGCGCCGCGTGTCCCCGGTGACGTAAGTGCCTGCTGATGCGCATTCACCGGCGTTCCAGTTTTGCTGTTTTGCGTGCATTTAATCCGCATGTTGCGGGGTTGGGGGGGGCGGTTTGACGGAGCTGCGCCGTGCGGACGTCGTTCGTCGGACCGTCCACCACGCGACCACATCCTGGCGTGGTGGCGGACGTCGGACCGTCCACCACATGCTGCCAGCTGCAGGACCGACGCTGTCGATGCGCCCCTAAACTCCAACCACGTGCTGCCAGTTCAGCGGCGTAACTTGAGCCGAGTTAACGAGCTGGCCGTAGCGTGCTGCCAAACCAGCGGAAAGTCCGATCGCTTGTCTCCGGTTTCCGGCGGGTAGCTGTGCGAAATAGCTGGCAACTTCCCATGTCACATGTGAGAATACTTGAGACTCACGCGCGCCGTTGGCCACGTGGCGTGTGCTGCCACCGGGAGGTGTTCCCGGAAGCGCAGCGTGTGCTGCCAACTCCTGGCGGTCCGCTGCTTCACCGAGCGGCGTTCAGCTGTTTGCGGTCAGCTGGCTGCAACCGTAATGGCGGCGTCAGGCAGCAGGGCTGATGCGATTTTAGCGATCAGGATCGCTCCTGGGAAATATATTGCCGGGACCAGTGGCGCAGCCAGGATTTTCTCACGGTGCACCCTCGGCTGCGCCTCCAGCAGAAACAACGTTACAACTGAAAGAAGCCCGCACCGCTAGTAAAACTGCAGCAGGCTTTGTCAAGCATGCGAGTTTCAGCAAATATATATTACGACCTACACGGAATAGCCAACATAGCGGCATATCTGCACTGCACGTTGTTAACATTTCCGGGTCATGACAAACTGGTCACGTGAAGATGTGGCCTACGTCACTGGTGGTGATATGTGGTGTGGTGTTGTCAGGATGACCAGGTGGCTGATGGTAGTCCAGTCCTCCACCACTGGATCGGCTCGTCACCGGACATCCGACTCGCAAAGCCTTGCCCATTGGGTAGTTAATCTTCAATCGGCCCACGAAGCCTCCCATTAGATGCGTGAACACGGGAATGCTCGATATTTACCCCCCTGTCTGCTGGGAAAAGCTTGTCACAGGAGCGTCCCTTCCACTCGGAGGGTCGGCTTCGATCGAACATTTACTTAAACGGGTGCGGGCCATAGACGTCCACGGAGGGGCGCCATTTCGACCCCTGGATGTGCGCCCCATCTCCATCGACGGTACCCTTCGGATGCTGATAAGGGGTGTGTGTTCGCCCCATTAGCCCCCCCCCTTGGATCAGCCCTGCCTCATCCCGCCAGATAATTTAGGCCACTTGCTTGCGGATTTCCAACGCTGCTCAGGCTCCAAAGTCACAGCATATTTTTCCGCTGAGACGCTGAAACGCTGAAACGTCCCGCCAGTTCCGTGGCCGACGGCCTGACCTTGACCTCGACCCTTGCCAGGGTCACAGCAGCCGACGCCCACCGCGTGCCGCAGTGGCTTTTTTAGCTCCTCAAGCATGCCGACATTGCATTCACACCGCCGCCACGTTCCGTCAAGATCGTATTCATACCGATGTCGCCAGCAGTAGACACTCGGGTATGTGCTGGAATGGTGTCGGTGTGTTCAGGTGCTGGTGGTAGTATTGAGGTACCATGACTGGTGTCGGTGTTGAGTTGCTGGCGGTGGTATTGAGGTACCACGATTGGTGTCGGTGTTGTGACACAAGAACGGCTGGTTGGAGTGGATAGGCACCAGTGTGGTGCACCGCGACTAGTGCCAGCCGGCCTCTCTCTCCCTCTCTCTCTCTCTCTCTCTCTGGTGGTCATGCTGGCCGGTTGAACTGCACGCGACTGCCCGCCGTCATAAGGCCATCATATGTGTGGTAATGCCCTCAACGTGTTTCAACACCGCCGCAGGGCCCATCCGGGGTCGACTCGACGCGCGGCCGCACGACGCCGCTTCCGGCGGATCTGGAGCGGTTCCGGTGGGCGTGTGTGAGCGGTGCCGTGCGCGAGCGGCGACCGACCGCGCCCCTGACAACGCCCCTGACAACGCCCCTGACGACGCCTCTGCCGCCCAGGCGGGACTGGCGCTGACCACGCCCCTGGTCGTGCTCCAGGCCACGTCCCGCACCGCGCGCCTGCCGGTTTTCCTGAGAGCGCTGCCGGCCGAGCCCGCGAGCGTACCCGTGCCTGGGCCCGCCTCTGGCCAGTTGTCTGCCCCGCTTCTGACTTCGCTCCGGTGTGACATTTAAGTGTGGTCTAATGCTCACACCCGAGTGACACGATCGGCCAGAGCGTTGGTTGGTCTCGAGCCACCCTCCGCCGGCAGCATATGCAGTACATCGAAGCGTAAATAACTTATATTGTTATGGGCGCCACATGATCAATGAAGTCGATGCGCCTTAAAGCCCAAATAACTAACTAACGTTTGGGGAGGGGAGGGGGTGCGCTGGCGGCGTGTCCTGCATACTTGGCAATGCGGGCGATGGGAATCAATAGAACGTTGAACTCCGTTTGTTCCTTCCCCTGCTTCTTCTGCTCCTCCCCAGTCCAGCCCTGATTGCTAGAATACCGGCATTGTTCCTTTTGATTAATGCGGTCTTCTTTTGATCCCATTATTTGTCCTGTCTTGATTTGATTCTTCTGGATTTCTTTTCACGAGCCGAACAAAACAGCTCATAAGCCAACTGCCAAGACAAAATAAGACCTTGATGTGATGAGAATAGTTCATCACATATAATGTTCCTCAGCGATTGCTACCTTAAAATCACGCAGTCAGTCTAGACAGAAATTAGATGAGTTGAATCCCGACCATGTATGACTTGCCATGCTTCTGTGGTGGTAAAATTCCGTACCGAAGAAAACTGGTCAAGACGCTGGAAATGAAAGGAAGTTATTGCATCGGAGCTTTCACATCTAGTCATAACTCGACTACGTTCACACTGTCGATACGACTCAAACGCGCCGGAAATCGCCAGTCACCGGGTAGCCCAGCTGGTGAAAACGCTGCGCACGGCGGTGCACACCTGTGCGCGGCCGTGCACACTTGTGCACCGCCCGTGCCGGCCGCCATGTGTCGCTCTGACCTGGCGTGAGAGCCGCTCTTGACCGAGATGTCGTGCCGGTGCCGTACCGACCCCGTTCCGCTCCGGTGCCGGCGACCGCCCCCCCCCGCAGCCCGGATGGCGGTGAAGGGTGGCTCCCAGCTGCGCACAATGGGCTGTGGGCCAGACCAGACGCCGCGACGCCGAGCTCTGTTCGGGCTAACGGGTCGAAGTCGTCCCACTAATCCCACGCTGGCTTGCCTGGCCATGAACGAGGGCTGCGTCCAGGAAGGGATTGGTTATACTTGGAGAACGCGTGGAGGTGTGATGGGTTTCATAATATGTGTCGGTCTGCGTGCTACGCGAGAGGCATGCGGCTCGGTGAATGATCAAAACTGGTCGAAACGCCCTAAAGCCGAAAGCATGCGACTCGATTCTTGCCAGGCTCAGCTGCTCCTTCCTCAGTCGATGACGACGCTGCTCTTGTGGCCTCTTCTGATGAGTGCCCCTGCGCCTCTGACGTCCCAGCAGTGACGGGCGACTGTCGCCTGACGTCCCAGCAGTGACGAACGACTGTCGCCTGACGTCCCAGCAGTGACGGACCACTGTCGCCTGACGTCCCAGCAGTGACGAACGACTGTCGCCTGACGTCCCAGCAGTGACGGACGACTGTCGCCTGACGTCCCAGCAGTGACGGACCACTGTCGCCTGACGTCCCAGCAGTGACGAACGACTGTCGCCTGACGTACCCAGCAGTGACGGACCACTGTCGCCTGACGTCCCAGCAGTGACGGACCACTGTCGCCTGACGTCCCAGCAGTGACGGACCACTGTCGCCTGACGTCCCAGCAGTGACGGACCACTGTCGCCTGACGTCCCAGCAGTGACGGACCACTGTCGCCTGACGTCCCAGCAGTGACGGACCACTGTCGCCTGACGTCCCAGCAGTGACGGACCACTGTCGCCTGACGTCCCAGCAGTGACGGACGACTGTCGCCTGACGTCCCAGCAGTGACGGACCGCTGTCGCCTGACGTCCCAGCAGTGACGGACGACTGTCGCCTGACGTCCCAGCAGTGACGGACCACTGTCGCCTGACGTCCCAGCAGTGACGGACGACTGTCGCCTGACGTCCCAGCAGTGACGGACCACTGTCGCCTGACGTCCCAGCAGTGACGGATGACTGTCGCCTGACGTCCCAGCAGTGACGGACCACTGTCGCCTGACGTCCCAGCAGTGACGGACCACTGTCGCCTGACGTCCCAGCAGTGACGGACCACTGTCGCCTGACGTCCCAGCAGTGACGGACGACTGTCGCCTGACGTCCCAGCAGTGACGGACCGCTGTCGCCTGACGTCCCAGCAGTGACGGACGACTGTCGCCTGACGTCCCAGCAGTGACGGACCACTGTCGCCTGACGTCCCAGCAGTGACGGACCACTGTCGCCTGACGTCCCAGCAGTGACGGACCACTGTCGCCTGACGTCCCAGCAGTGACGGATGACTGTCGCCTGACGTCCCAGCAGTGATGGACCACTGTCGCCTGACGTCCCAGCAGTGACGGACCACTGTCGCCTGACGTACCCAGCAGTGACGGACCACTGTCGCCTGACGTCCCAGCAGTGACGGACCGCTGTCGCCTGACGTCCCAGCAGTGACGGACCACTGTCGCCTGACGTCCCAGCAGTGACGGATGGTCCCAGCAGTGACGAACGACTGTCGCCTGACGTACCCAGCAGTGACGGATCACCGTCGCCTGACGTCCCAGCAGTGACGGGCCACTGTCGCCTGACGTCCCAGCAGTGACGGACCACTGTCGCCTGACGTCCCAGCAGTGACGGATGGTCCCAGCAGTGACGAACGACTGTCGCCTGACGTCCCAGCAGTGACGGACCACTGTCGCCTGACGTCCCAGCAGTGACGGACCACTGTCGCCTGACGTCCCAGCAGTGACAGATGACTGCCACCTTCCCAGCAATCCATTGGACACCTGTTTTGACACCGGCGCCGCATACTTGCCGCCCGCTTGTGCCGGCTGTCACTTGGTTGTTGTTTGTGGCAAGTTGTCGGGGAATGACCCTGCTTATCTCGGCCCGTTTGGAATGTCGTAATTCAACACGTCACTGCGGGTTGTGTCACATCGTGTCGCTGGCCCGTGACATGACGTCGAGGAAGGCGGGCGGGGGAGGGTGTCACTTTTATGCGTGTGTGCATATGCATGTGTGTACGTGCGCGTGTTCTTGCGTGCGCATGTGCGTGCGTGCGCGCATGTGCTCATGTGCGTGCGTGCGCGCGTGTGTGCACGCACGCATGCGTCAGTGTGTCAGATGGCTGCGAGGATGTGTTCGTCATTTATTTGGGCTTTAGGGCGCTTCGACCAGATCATTCGCGCTCGCTGCGAGAATGTGAAGCCACAGACATGGGCGCTAAATGATCACTGTGGTCAAAAAGAAGAAAGAAGGACCTTGGGTTGTTTTGCCACGCATTCGACTGCTCAGTCATGGAGCGTCGCTATTCCCACGCCGATTGGTCGCGCCACTGATGCGACTTCTCACGCCGATTGGTCGCGCCACTGATGCGACTTCTCACGCCGATTGGTCGCGCCACTGATGCGACTTCTCACGCCGATTGGTCGCGCCACTGATGCGACTTCTCACGCCGATTGGTCGCGCCACTGATGCGGCTTCTCACGCCGATTGGTCGCGCCACTGATGCGACTTCTCACGCCGATTGGTCGCGCCACTGATGCGACTTCTCACGCCGATTGGTTGCGGGTTACCATGGTCGATGCGCCCGAAAGCCCAAATAACCAGCCAGCCAAGATGTGAGATAGTGAGAATCAGTGAGATGTGCAGCATGAGGATGTGGAGTGTGCGGCACGAGGATGTGGAGTGCAGCCAAACGCCCAGACACCCAGACACCGAACACCACTCCCAAGACACCCGACACCCGATACCCCACCCAAGACACCAAAACACCCGACACCCCATTGGTCGAGGCGCCCTAAAACTCAAATGACTAACTAACTAACGACACCCGACACCCCACTCAAAATGCCTAGACACCCAGACTGCCAAGCGTCCAGACACCCGACACTTCACCCAAGACACCCAAACACCCGACACCCAGACTGCCAAACGCCCAGACACCCAACGCCCCACCAAAGACACCCAGACACCCGATACCCCACCCAAGACACCCAAACACCCGACACCCGACACCCGACACCTCGCCCAAAATACGCATACACCCAGGCAACCAAACGTCCAGACACCCGACATCCCAGCCAAGACATCCAGACAGCAAAGCGCCCAGACACCCAGACACCCCATCAGAGACACCCGGACAGACGGCCGATCCCAGTGGTGGACGTCAGGGGACAGTCTGAGTCGTCTCTGTACCTCGGGAGCGGCCCATCCGTCAGGTGGATGGTCGCTAACGAGACACGAGACACGGCGCACGTCTTGTTACGTCAGGTCGGGTGAGGCCCGCCGCCAGAGAGAGCTGTGGACGGTGCGGACGCCTCGCTATCGGCTGGGAAGATCGCATTCCGGACAGCGATTGGCTCGTGTCAGAACGGCGCGCTGCTATTGGCTGGATGCTGCTATCGGCTGGCTCAGGGTGGGATTGCGAGTTGGAATTGCGAGAGAGTGCGAGTTGGAATTGCGAATAAATGCGTGTTCGAATTGTGAGGAAACGCGAGTTCGAATGGTGAGGAAACGCGAGTTCGAATTGCGAGGAGGTGCGAGTTCGAATTGCGAGGAAGTGCGCGTTCGAATTACGCGGAAGTGCGGGTTCGAATTACGGTCGAATCATTGTTTTCTTCATGACGTCACGGATGCGATCGGAGGGACTGCGAGACACCCTGCTGTCCCCTCAAGCGGCAGTACCTGTCGTTTAAGAAATACGATTCGCGAGAACGTGTCTGATCATGGGAGGCCGGGGCTCGTGATGTGCTGTTGAGTTGAGCCCGCTACAGTTGAGGTTTGCGGTGACGTCCTCAACCAACCACTGGAGACTGTGCCCCGTCTGCAGTTGTGCCGACCCGAGCCGTGCTTCAGGCTACGGTGCTGTGCCGCCGCCGCCGACCAGGCAGCTCGGCCCGCCAAGGTCGACCTCGGTGCCGGACCTGTGCTCCGTGAGTGGCGGTGCGTGCGGCAGCGTCAGCACCCGTGCGAGACGCGCGCGCGCACCCGTACAGCACCGGCCTGCAAGTGGCTTGCTTGCTGGCTTGCCCCCGTCTTGCTGGCTTGCCCCCGTCTTGCTGGCTTACCCCCGTCTTGCTCGGCGGCGAAAGTGCCGCCGTCGTGTTTTACTTGTCTGGCGATCCGGCCAGCCGCCGTCAGCGAAGCGCACCCGGCCGGCTGACACGTGACCCGCACAGAGGTGCACTTAGCCGAGAAGCGCGGGCCGTGCTCAACTCGCCGCGACAGCTTCTGTCGGAGAGGGCGTTCGCGGTCGGCGCGCCGAGCAAATGTGGCGGGAAATGGCGCGCGGAGGATGTATGGCGGGAAACGGCGCGCGGAGGGTATATGGCGGGAAACGGCGCGCGGCGTGTCACGCGCTCGTGAAGCCATAGTGTAAGGTCATTAGGTCACGACCGAGGATCCCGGAATAGTGCGGCCGGTTTACGTGGATCGCGTCACGACTCGCCACAGCAGCAGCGCACACAGCGTATGTCCACCAGGGGTGGCGTTATATATACCTTTGAGGGGGCAAGTGCCCCCCTCAGTGTTGGCTTTGTCCACAAATTATTCCAACTTCCAACATGAGAGCCTTGGGAGTGTGCCCCGAATCCATTTTGGTTTGCCCATTGCCTTCTTTTATTTTGCCCCCGTCCCTCGAATAATTTTCCAAAACTTAACACTCGTGACGTCCACCGACGGGACGTGAGACGTGACGTCCACCGATGCCCCCGTGACGTACTTAACACTCGTGACGTCCACCGACGGGACTGGCCGCTACATGACACAATCGTGGGGAAAACGTGTCGTCACTTACCACTCATGCATAGCTTTTTTGGGGGACGAGTGGTCTAGGGGTAAGGTGCTCGTCTCGCAATCGAAAGGTTGTGGGTTCGAATCTCACCTGTCGCTACTCTTCGCCCGCGACCAATCGGCGTGAGATATTGGCAACGCTATATGACTCAATGGTCGACGTGTCGTAAAACCAATAACCAACCAACCATAGCTTTTTTGATTATGTTGCACCGTTTTTTTTTTGGGGGGGGGGGTTGTTTTGTAATGGAAATGATTGATTATCTGACGGTCGTCCACCTGGAAAACGCGATTAATCTTGTCGCGGATATCGACGCTGACGTGTTGGGCTGAAATGCGTTACTATGATTGTGATTAGGGTTCAGATGCTCCTAACCGGTAATGGTAGAGCAGAGAAGTTCTACTCAATCAGGGTCCGTGTCTGCATGCTTCTCGAGCAAACGAAGGTTATCGGATTGTAGGCATTCTTAGGTATTGTTGTTTTATTTGGCTGTGCTCAACTCTGACCACCGTTCTTAATTTTTGTATCTTAATTTAATAGTATCTTATTTTAATAGTTCGTCTTCGCTTGCTTTCGAATTCCATGGTGTTGATGGTCTCTGTTTCTAAGTTGATGGTCTCTAAATCGGCGATGATCGACTCGCCATACATACGCGCTAATTGTCGATGTCGATGATTTTCTCTCATCAATAGTAGTTATGTAGGCATGCTAATTTTGGGATTTACAATAAATGTTGTGATTAAACGGTACCCAAACGTGAATCAATGACAATGCCTGACAATACGCAACCCAAAGAAGAAAACAACGATCGGTTTGAGCGTGATCGCAAGCCTAGGTTCTCTTAAGGTGTTGTTGCAATGCAGGATTGGCAGTACGTGGGGGGGGGGGGGAGACTTCAGACGTGTCGTGTGGCGCTATGCGTGAAAACAAGCTTGGATACTAAGCGTAATCTACACTTGCGATCAACACTCGTTAAAAACCTAGCCAACCAGCACGTGCTGTTGTTTAAATGAGGTGCTGAAGTGCAGTCAGCGCCCGGGCATAAATAAGGTGTCGATATGATGTCGGTAGCGCGTGAGGTGGCATATCAGCATTATGCCGTTCCAAGGCTACTGACTTACCCCCCCCCCATCACCCCTACCCCCACCGCCCCTCGCGAATCGGATGTCGCTGCGCAAAATGAAACGCTTGTCGCGATCAGGGATTTGCTATAGACGTGAAAAGAAGCCGACCCTGTGTGTTCTCCTGAAGCGTCAACTAGTTTATTACTGTCCCGAACCAGGCCACCAGTGTTCCGAGTTTGTGCACCGGTGACATTTGTAGAGCAGCATTTGCGGTGGGCTTTCTCCAGGTCATAGAGTCGATGAGTGTTCGCCTGGCGTAGCTTGTGGGGCCGGCATTCTCTCGCGGGATCGGAATCGTAGGAAGCGGCGTTATCCCAGGATAGCGGAGGAGACAAGGCGTTCAAAGGTGGTCGGCTTTCGCTAAGGGCAACAGAGGCAGCGGACTTTCTCCCACGGCAGCATGGGAATCGGGCGTCGTCCAAAGCAGCGTATGGCGAAGGCCTTCTCCCGGGGTAGTGTTGGAATGGGTGCCGCATAAGCAATAGCTGTTGATGCGCCCCGAAGTCCAACTAATCAATCAAAGGGCAGTGTTTGAGGCGGGCCTTCCTTGAAGATAATGGAGGAGGCGAGCCTTCGTCTAGGGCGGTGTAGTAGGCGGGTGCTTTCCAGAATAATGCGATGGGCATTCTTACAAGGCAGCGAGAAGGGCATTTTCCCATGGTGGGTATGCGGGCTTTTCACAGGACAACCTAGAAAATGGGTCTTCTTCCTGGGTAGCAGAGACGATGAGCATGCATCCAGTGCAGCACATGCCTGTTAGAACATGGGTCTTCCTCTCAGGATATTGCGGGAGTTTGGGATTCTCTCATTACGTCAGCTTCTGTCAGGACACGGGTCTTCCTGTCAGGACATTGCGGGAGTCTGGACTTCTCTTATCACATCAGCTTCTGTCAGAACACGGGTCTTCCTCTCAGGACATTGCGGGAGTCTGCGCTTCTCTCATTGCGTCAGCTTCTGTCAGGACATGGGTCTTCCTGTCAGGACACAGCGGGAGTCTGGGCTTCTCTCATCACGTCAGCGTCTGTCAGGGTTGCGAGCAATACGTGTATGATTGAATGCTGACCGTCACCCAAGGCGGCGGCGCAAGAGGCAGGCACGCTGCCGGGGCGGCCGGCCGAGCGCACTCGGACACGCACCGCTCGCCCACACGACGACCGAGTCCAGTGCTGGCACTGGCACCGAGTCCGAGACACCGAGAATGTGCCGCAACGCACGACAAACACGCCTCTCGAGTAGCCGGGCTCGGCCCCGCTGTGGGATCCAGGTCAGGCCGCCGTGCGCGACCTTGGCCGGACGCGGCCCACGCCGGCCGGCACGGGCGGAACGCCATCGGTCTGATTGGCTCGAGTGGGTGTTCACGCCAAGTGTTGCCTCGCATTACCGTCCGGTGTGGGTTACCGTCCATGCGGAGACAATACACGTGTGTGTGTTCGGGGTGTTCTGCACCGGCAACGGTGCGCCACGTGTGTTGGCGGCGTTCGCACCGGCGGCGCGTTGCGCCACGTTGGGCCGTTGGCCGCGTGCCCGGCGCTTTGCGGCAACAGCAGCGCCACGTGTGTTGCCGCTGTGGACGCGGTGGGTGGCTGTCACTTCGCGACATTTGACACGTGGCTTCAGGCGTTGTTGAATCTGGACGAAAATTTCGCTGTATTTCCGAGTTGAATTACATTTGTAGCGAGTGGGCGCTCTATGACCGAATCAGTCGATGTGTCCCTGAGCCCAAATAACCAACCAACATTTGTAGAGCTAAATGGTCTACCATGGTCGATGCGCCCTAGAACCCAAATCACACACAACATTTGTAGAGTAGACAACTCGTGACTTACCGCATTCAAGGATACTCGAAAGATACCCATGCGGTGCTACAACTATGTGCGCCCACGTGCATGATCATGGACCGTACCCATCTGTCCGACTAGCGTACTTGAGGGTGCTGTATAGCCATTGCAGCCGATGCGCCCTAGCTTTCAAACAACTGGCTAACTGTCTTCTGATGTGGGCGAGTGACTCTGGTTATGGGCATTGTTTGACGCGCCAATGGCAGAGACGTGGGCGTAAGTGGTGGCTCCACGATAAATGTGCAATAATATAAGCACAGGCATACAAGCATACCTCGTCTTCAAGCTGGTAGCAGAACGGCGGCAAATTGTATGGCGGGAAACCAGGATTCCTGAAGAACGTCACCCGAAGCATTTTTGTCAGCAGAAACATTGGGAAAACATTGGGAGAACATGGAATGGGAGAACATGGAACATTGGGAGAACATTGGTGTATGGAAATGAATCCAGCGCGACCGTTTTGGAGCCGCATTGTATGCAGATTCGTGATGAAATGGACCCGTGTGTGAGGTTAGTTTGGTGGGAACGGAGGAGTTGGCTGCCATTTAGAATCCGCTAGGTCATGGGCGTAACGTTCGTTGGTTGGTTATTGGTTTTTACGACACGTCGACCGTTGAGTCATGTAGCGTCGCCAATCTCTCACGCCGATTGGTCGCGGGCGAAGAGTAGCGACAGGTGAGACTCGAACCCACAACACTTCGATCGTGAGACGAGCATCTTACCCCTAGACCACTCGTCCCCACGCGTAACGTTCGTTCGGAGCGCGTGAGGCAGGAAGCAAGGCCGTCCACTTCGCCATAATGTAGCCATCGGTAACGCCGCGACGGCGGCACTGAGCCCACGCCCATCCTCTCGCCCACCTCCACCCCCGTTACGGTACCCAAATGTCGAGAAAATTGCACGTTCATGCGATCTGTTTTGCCGAAACCTGGCAGGATATTCTTGCCATTGTTCGGCGGCCACCCATAAAATATGGTATGGCTGCGCACCTGCTTACCATTATCTCAATCAGGAAATAAATAGCTGTGTTCCCTCCCCCCATGCGTTTTGCCAAGTTCTTCGATGTTCATTCGATGCTGGTTCGCAGAACAGTGCCCAACGTCAGCGACTTCCACACTGGGACGCTTCTTTCTGTCAGCAATCGAGGTGTTTTTCGAGAACGGTGAAGCGACTTGACCGCAGTCCTTTCACGACGTAATTCGATCCCGTGAAGCTCGGACAGGTTTTCCCCGGTTTCCGAACCGCGTAGGATCTCTTGCCGCACTGCTTCGGGTGAAGAATGACGTCGTGAGCGTCATTCTTCACCCGAAAAAGCCCCACGACGTCAACAAGAAGAATTGATCGACCCGCTAGACCTGGTGCGACTGTGAGGCCCGACACTCTGCAGCTGGTACTCAGTCAACACGTCGGATACCACGTCAGAGGTCACGTCAGAGGTCACGTCAGAAGCACGTCAGGGGTCACGTCAGAAGCACGGAGGTCTGGCACTCTGCAGCTGCTACTCAGCTGCTTGTCAGTAGCTTGAAAAATGACAACAGGATTTTTGTCATTTTTTCGTTTGCCATTTTTCACCCGAAACAGTGCAGCAAGAGATCCTGCAAGGTTCGGACATCGGTGAAGCCGGTCCGAACTTCACAGGATCGAATTGCGTCTTGAAAAGACTGCGGTCAAGTCAGCAGCAGCTGCATGCCTTTGACGTCAGAGGCCACGTCAGAAGCACGTCAGAGGCCTGGCATTCGGCAACTCCGAGAACCGTCCTCCGGCGTGGTTATGCCCTAGGGCGACGTCAGACGCCCTGCGCTTGTTTTTCCGCTTCGATCTCGGCTTATCTCGATGTTTATCGTAAACATACTGACTAGGAATGATGGTTGATGATGGAAGAGGAGTGGTTTCGCGGTATGAGTGGGGGAGTTGCTTTCTCGGCTAGCCATTCATCAGTCGTGGCCTGACTGTGTCTCGTCAGTGGCAACCAGCAGCTGAGTTTGCCGATGGATCGGCTCATGTTGACCCGATAAGCTTCTGGCTTCCATCGGCGAATACTGAAACAATCCTTAACTCGTCGTTTGTGGAAGGGATGCTGATATAGCGCTTCCGTAGAACCGGAGTCGTGGCCCTGGGTGTTGGAATAGCGTTAGCCAGATTTAAAACCTCGATCTTGGTTGTGAACTGTCCTATACGGACTCATATTTTTGCAGAGCCACTCGTTGCAGCATGGGTGTAGGAACAGGGGGTAGGGGGGGGAGAGGGGCATGGCCCCACTTTTCATAAAAGTTTAACCTTAATGCTATAGTGATGCATAGTAAGAATCGATATCAAAATGGGTCCCCCCCCCCACATACACACTTTTTGAGACGTTCCTACACCTCCGGTTCCATGTTGGTTCCTGAAGGTCCTCCGACAAGACGAGTGGAGGTGTCGCCCAACGTGCCACTATGGCACATCGGTACGCCAAATATTTGAAGTCTGGAATTGAAAAAATATATATATACAAGGTTCTCAACCTTAAATCGTGAGTCTTTCAAATCCCTGGATTCCAAAGATTCGTCAGTCCGATTAAAGCCAAGACTGTGACGCTGGGATTCTGACACATGTCGGCTTCCAGTAACGGTAAAATATCCTTCCAGCATCCAGCATTCCGGACTGGACCGCAAGACCCACTCCTTGGACCCACTGACTGGACCCACTGACTGGACCCACTGACTGGACCCACTCCTTGGACCCACTGACTGGACCCACTCCTTGGACCACTGACTGGACCCACTCCTTGGACCACTGACTGGACCCACTGACTGGACCCACTCCTTGGACCCACTGACTGGACCCACTCCTTTGACCCACTCCTTGGACCCACTCCTTGGACCCACTGACTGGACCCACTCCTTGGACCCACTGACTGGACCCACTCCTTGGACCCACTCCTTGGACCCACTGACTGGACCCACTCCTTGGACCCACTCCTTGGACCCCTGACTGGACCCACTCCTTGGACCCACTGACTGGACCCACTCCTTGGATCCACTGACTGGACCCACTCCTTGGATCCAAGACGCCGCCCGATGTCTCGGCAGCGCTGTTCCAAAACCGCGCGGCCAGGACCCATGTCCTGAACGCGTCTACCACTCACCAGGAAGCGGTTCCCACAATTACCTCGGACACCCGGTGAATGCAGTCAGTCCGGTGGCCGCGCGGCGGTCTGGGTGTGCGGCCGAAGGGCTTCTTTACGGCGCAGGGACATGTTTGGACAGTCGCCGGAGCGTGACGCTCCCACCCCACCTCGTTAAACTCGCATGCCGCAGCCGCGTCCACCGGGGCGGCAATCAGCTGGCGCTGCTGGCGCGCTCGCCGCAGACGGACGCCACGCAGCCGCGCCGGTCTCCGCTGCCACCGCCGTCTTGACGCCGAGCGCGTGCCGTGAGCGGAGGTGCTCTCGTGGTTCCATCGGCGTTTCCGTGTGTTTTTTTAGTGTCGACGTGGATGACTGTGTTCAAAGTCGTTGACATGCATACGGGAAGCTGTGACGCAGCTCATCTGAAGGTAATCCAATGCCGGTGATATTCAAATAATGACTACTTAAACGACCGCGATGATGTTGTCTTTCACCATTATATGCAAATTGCACTGGTATTAATCGGACATTTTGAAGCACCACGCGTTTCAGTACAATATTCCCCCATATACCTGGCGTCCAGAAACCTACCTACCTCTCCGTCAAGAAGCGGCCACAGGCAAGTTCTCTGGTCGCCGACACGGATGAAGACCAAGTTCTCTTGTCGCTGGCATGGAGAATATTGATGATGGTGCTGCTGATGCGCCCTATACCCCAGCATCTAACTAGACCATCATTACCACTGAGGTCAGGCTGAAATTCCCAAGATTATTCCCCTTTCGGCGCCACGTTTCCCAAGATCCAAAGATGACAGTTAAATGTTTTTAACTCCTATTGAAGCGGTGCATGGACAGGTGATTATGTACGTATCGCATATCACATCACGTATCTGGAAGATCCCGTGCTTTTACGACGTGATGCAGCCGAGGTGACTGCGTCGTTGGTGTGGCGCGACTTCAGTGCAGGGTTTCGCGGACTTCAGTGCAGGGACTCGAAGCTGTGTCCTGCGACCGTCGTGATGACTAACTTGGTGGGTTTCTACCCCGGGGTGTCGCGGGTGTGCGTGTGTGAGTTTGCTCAGCTCTGCCACAGAACTGATGGCAGATAATACTTTTTTGTGAATAACATAGTCTCGTCATGTATTTCTTTTGTATCTACATATTTATTTATTTACGTATTTACATATACATCTACATTTACATATTTATTGCATTGTTGCGATATTTATTGGTATATTATTACTATGTTATTATTATATTTATGACATATTTAGTACATGCATTTATTACATTTATTGGTATATACCTATTATTGTATTATTTCGTCGAGTCCATGTCATTTGTTCAAGGTCGTTGGAACCAAGGCCGTGATAGAATAAGGTAGATCCAGTAGCTATACGTAAATAAAATAGGTGCGATATATGATATAAAACGGAACGTGACTCCATGTAAAGGTAAAAAAGACACTAACGACAAAGATCGGAAGCCGGGCAAGCTGGCAAGCTGGCAAGCTGGGCTAGCACGTATTTCCTCAAAAACAATAAAACGATAGCTGATGAAAATTGCCAAACTTTCCAAATATTCCGGCCCGGATCGCAAGATCCCTAGGTCTGAGCCAATTTCCCAAGGTCTCGGGACATTTTCCACGATGTTGCAGCACTGCACTAGACTCGTCCAGCCCAGCGCATTGCCTCTACAGCTCTGCCGTTCCGGCCGTCCCCGAGTCGTGCTGGATGCTGGGAATCTTGACATCTTCATGGCTGTTCTGCATGAGACAAGAATGACGACCACATGCCATCCGCACGGCCAAGTGCATCGTAAAATGATCCGAGCATCTTTATCCGCTGTTTCCTCGCTCTATGTCCCCATTACTTGTATCGTATTTCTCTGTTTTTCGCCCCCCACCGGGCCGAGCCGAAGGTTCGGAAGGATTGCTTATTAAGCGTATTACCAACCGCGTGTTGGAGTCCTGCCGGTGGGGTGTGGTTGTACCGGAAATACTTTGGGGATTCGTCGGTGCGAGTTCACGAGCCTGGGGCGGATCCGGGCATTTGACCCCTCTCGGTCGCGCACCACATGCTGTACGCCGCATGACCGTCCTATTTTGATGGTTAGATTGTCGCACAACGGTGCGCGGACTGCCGGGCGAACGCCAGCGGTCGGCGCGCCGACGCCCTTTGACCCGCCGGCCGGACAGACGGTGACCTCTGACCTGCCGGCCGGTGCGGCTTCCCGCTGCTCCATTTCCTCGCAGCTCCGAACTCAGCGCGGTTCGGTGCTACCACTTCTGGCCCGACACCGCCGGCGGATCCAGGGGGTAGGGGGGTAGGGGGGGGGAGAGCTCCCCTTGCTCCGTCGCCAAACTGACGAAGATGGAAAGGTGGGTAACCACCCACCTTTCCATCTGGGTGCTACCCGAAAGGGCACACGTCTTCGCAGAAATTGCTTGTGATGTGTATTCAAGTGATCTAAACAGGTTGATATCTGCACACAACCGTAGACGTCTCAAAAAGTGTCGGGGGGGGGGGCAAGACCCCTTTTGAAGTTGATTCTCACCATGCATCGTCAATCGTCACAGATCAATGCTAAACTTTCATGAAAAGTTGGTTGGCCATGGCTCCCCTGGCCCTCGCCATGTCCTTACACCTATGTCAGTATATTCAAGAAAAAAAACGTTTCATTTTTCGTCACTATTTGGCCAACTCCAAACAGTTGTATCGCCTCCAAAACAAAAGGCTAGAGTCGCGGCACCGACGATGCTCCTCCAATCGGCGAGAAAATGGCGGAAGACCGCCGGAGAGGCGGCGTGGGCGGTCGACGGTGGAGAAGGACGGGATGCCGGGTGAGGTGGGTTTGGGCCAGCGGGTGGGTGGGTGTCAGTCTGAGGATGGCACGGAACCACACCGCCGCGCCGGTAGGTGGGCCTGCTGAGGGGCAGCGTCTCTGGCGGGAGGAAGAGGACAAGCCGAATAGGTCGTGGTGCGCTAGCTATGCCGTCCGTTACGCTGGCGTCACATTATGCAAGGGCTGAAGATCTCTCACGAACCCAGGGGTTCAGGTCCTTATTTTCAAGACATATTTTCAGATTGAATATGGAAAATGAGAAATTAACCGGTAGACTATGGAGATGAAATATGGAGAGTATGGAGATGGGACGAACCTGTGAGGATGTCGACACGTGGAGGTGAGCTTCGAAAAAGATGCACGTATTTCTTTCGCCATTCCTAGCGCAGAAGGTGGGTGTAAACCTCCATCCGTTTTTGCACAAATACCGGTCAGATCAGACAAACGGCTGGGTGATCGTCAACCGCAAGAGGGGAACCACAGTGGAGGGAATGCGGGTATAAATAATTGGCATCACTGATGATGAGGTGGCTACGACTAGCTTCGCCAGTTGAGGCGAAGGCTGTCAAAACTGAGATCACTAATGGGAGACCAGGCTGTCAGGACTGGCATCAATAGTGGAGTAATAGATTTAGTTCGCGCCGCGGCGAGTCGACACGTACGTCAGTTGAAATGTGACCACACTGGGATAATGTAAACGAGATGAAGGCTAAAGTAGAAATAGTCGACACATTCGTGAGCTGAAATTCGACCACACTGGGAGAATGTAAATGAGATGAAGGCTAAAATAGAAACTAGAGAAACACATCGGTAGGGTAGCACATGCGAACGCTGACGTCGTTAATTTAAGCAGGAAGGGACTACGAAGACGACGATGCCACATTTATGAATTATGATGACAATGGACTGAGTGAAACATTTTTTAACCAACGGCGTTATCCCCACCAGAAATGTCTGGCAATCTCTGCCATTTTTGACAGATCCATTCACACGCTTTTTAATTGGAGTAGTTTCCCACCCAGAGTGTTTTCTCACACAGCAGAACTGTGTCTTGTAAAACTGTGTCTTGCAAAACTGTTTCCGTCGATTGTGACAAGTGACAAGTACGAAACAACAGGCAATCCATGGTGGCAGATGTTTGACCCAAGCTTATATTTATGCAGCAATATTTATGATGACACCGGATTGCTACCTCCACTACATTCCTCTGCGGATCTCGTCGTCCAGACTCTAAGAGGGGACGAGTGGTCTAGGGGTAAGATGCTCGTCTCACAATCGAAAGGTTGTGGGTTCGAGTCTCACCTGTCGCTACTCTTCGCCCGCGACCAATCGGCGTGAGAGATTGGCGACGCTACATGACTCAACGGTCGACGTGTCGTAAAACCAATAACCAACCAACCAACCAACCAGACTCTAAGAGGTCCTCTGAACGACAGCGCCGCAGGAGAGCATGGAACGGTGTTCAGAGGACAGGCACGTGTGCCACGGATCAGATGCGGACCGGTCAGAACCTGACCTCAACAGAATCACCAGGTCGGGCCGTGGGTCAAACCCGGGCCGGTACAGGCGTGGCTCCCGATACGTCCGATAGTGGAATTAACTCTTGTCAGGGCTCAGGTGTGGCACGTTCGCAGGTGGTGTTGAGTCCGAACACGTACAGGTAGGGGTGGCGCTATATGACCTTTGCAGTCGATGCGCCCCTAAACTACAATAACCACAGGTAACTACAGGTGAGAGGGACGTACGGGTGGATCAGCGCTGGGTCCAGATAGGCTAGGCTAAGCCAGAGGTCAGTTCTAGAGGCACTTACGGGTGGATCAGCGCTGTGGTCCAGATAGGCTATGTTAGGTCAGAGGTCAGTGAGCAGTGAGTAGTGAGATCCTGAATTGTCCGGGACCATGTCAGATTTCGTCAGTGGCCTTGGTGGTGCATGCTGACAGAGGATAATTCTGGGCAGGCAAAGTTCCGAACTCGCGAATCTGGAGAGTCGTTCTACTCGAGAGCGCGCCCACTGTTGGCGACCACTTGGTTCCACACACCACAGGCGTTTTCCAACTGTTTTGAACCTCCTGACGCTTTGAAAACCCTCAAGCTCAAGCTTTGGCTGCTATATGCTCAGTATGAGCACATAATATGTTGATAACCACCTGATGCACCCAAGCCAGCAACGTTTCATAAAATCCAGGCGTTGGTTCGTTAAGCCCAAGTCCGCTCATTTGTCTATGATGTAAGCACTCCCTTCACTCATCCGCACACCTCTGTGTTAACATCCGTCATTGATGGCAACAGCTGTTGGCACTCCGCGTAGAACAGAGCTGGAGACGCCACTCGATCGACACGACGGAGATGTCTGAGTTGACCCTGCAGCACTTCCCGACCGAACTAAGCCATGCCGGTTGCCTGTGTCCCGAGGGCCCAGCGTGTCCGGCATGCGTCGGAGGTGATTTCGCCGCTGCCGTAGACGGATCGGCGGCGGGAGTCGTCGGCGCGTTCGGTGAAGCGGTGCCACTTGCATGGTTTGAGCCTGGTTTGAGCCTGGTTTGAACCTGGTTTGAACCTGTTCGACGCGTGGCGCTCAGCGAGGTCTTTCTTCATCGTAGCTGCCCACCCAGCTCCTGATTTTTAGCTCGTGATATTCGTACTGAAGCCCGGCCGTGTCCAAGGGGGCTGCGGGGACGATCACCCCCTCCTTGAGCTCCTATGGTCCCTGGCTCCGCCCGAAGGGCCGCGCCAGAGGCCCTACGTAATTGTTTACGGGATCGCACATGTCGCACATCGGTTACGGAACCGATCAAGGAACAACACATTTTGTATGGCAATCGATGCTGTTGAACCTCTTACGACGTCTACGAGGCCTTAGGAACGCATACGGGCCCCTGTGAACGTCTACGGGCCTTCACGGACGTCTGCTGGCTCTTACGAACGTCTACGGGCCCGTGTGAGCGTCTACGAACCCTGACGGCCTTCTACGGGCTCTTACACATGCATATGGGAGCTTACATACGCCTACGGGGCCTTACGGACGTCTGCGAGCCCTTGTAAGTGTTTTGGGGCATTCACGAACGTCTGTGGGTCATCACGAACGCCTGCGGGCCGTTACGAACGTCTACGGACCTTCACGAATGCTTGTGGATCCTTATGACGTATGCGGGTCCTTGAAACGTCTGTGTGCCCTTACGAGCGTTTCCGGGTTCTTACAAGCGTCTGGTGTATCATCAACGCAGTCTATGCTCCCGTAAGCCCAACTAACCAACCCCCAACTCTTACTAGCGTCTACTTACCCCTACCGAATATCCGCTGATCTTTGGATCGGCGTCTGCATCTAGCTCTAGCTCTGGCTCTAGCTCCAGCCCCGACTCCAGCCCCGGCTCCAGCCCCGGCTCCAGCCCCGGCTCCAGCCCCGGCCCCGGATCCAGCTCTACCTCGTATTCGAGCTCTCTCTTGATATATATTCTGTCTCCATGTTGCTCTAATGTTGGCTCTGCCCTTCCCCGCACTGCCCTGTATTTGCTAGTGCTTAAATACAGGCACTCTCTATTTATAATTTATACATTGGCGAACAATGGCGTACTATAACATCAATACCTGATGATTTCAATGAGTGCCTGATGACATCAATGAGTGCCTGATGACATCAATGAGTGCCTGATGACATCAATGAGTGCCTGATTACATCAATGAGTGTCTGATTACATCAATTAGTGCCTGGTGACATCAATGAGTGCCTGATGACATCAATGAGTGCCTGATGACATCAATGAGTGTCTGATGACATCATTGTGTCCGAACCAGGGACAGATACAGGGGGAGGAGAACACTTGGGGAAATGTGCCCCACATGGAAAGGTGGCACCTCTCTGACCAGAAAAGCTGCCTTAGGGGAGGCTAAGTGCGTGCCCCCCATCCCCCAGATGATAATTCTTCCACCGAAAGCGCCTTCGATGGACTTTCGCAGTGGCGCCCCTCCCAGGAAATGGCTCCCCTCCAGACGAGTACCCCACGCAAATTCCTGGATCCGCTCCTGGCCAGGATCTATCGTGCCATTCCCCATTCGAGTCCAGTCTTCACCCCTGCGAAAAGCTGCGTTTGAAGCTCCCGGCCGACCACTTGCGAGCTTATCGCTCCGGAGGAGCCTCTTGAATTACTGGAAACGTGATTTGGCCGGTGCCTGCCACTTCGAAGCGCTGTCGGCGTCCAGTTGGCCTCTCGCCGTAAGCCGGCGAAAGATACCTCTCCAACAGCCTCGAGAGCCGCTTCAGCCGTTCGACGGCTGTTTGGCAGAGGGCGCCGGAAGCGATACGGCGGCGGGCCAAACTTGGCCGTATTGACACGCGCGATGCGACAAGGCGATACGGCGAGGATACAAGACGAGAGACAAGGCGAGGAGACTAGGCGAGGAGACAAGGCGAGGAGACCAGGCGAGGAGACAAGGCGAGGATACACGGCGAGGAGACAAGGCGAGGAGACACGGCGAGGAGACACGGCGAGAATACACGGCGAGGAGACAAGGCGAGGATACAAGGCGAGGAGACACGGCGAGGAGACAAGGCGAGGAGACAAGGCGAGGATACAAGGCGACGAGACACGGCGAGGAGACACGGCGAGGATACAAGGTGAGAAGACACGGTGAGGAGACACGGCGAGCATACACGGCGAGGATACAAGACTAGGAGACACGGCGAGGATACAAGGCGAGGAGACACGGCGAGGATACAAGACGAGGAGACATGGCGAGGAGACAAGGCGAGGCGACAAGGCGGGGCGAGGCGGCGAGACGACAAGGCGAGGCGGCGAGGCGAGGCGACAAGGCGAGGCATCACGGCAAGGAGACAAGGTGAGGCGATAAGACGAGGCGAGGCGATGTGAATGCCAACCATCACAAAAAGCTCTTGATAACCCGCGAACCATCCACTTAATGCGCCACCTGCCGCTTCATTTGCAGCCGTCTCCTGCCATTCGGAATGTCGCAATACCTTACCATGGTATGTAATTGCAGGGCAATGAGTATTATTCTCCCTCACGGACCACTAACCGTGGCCTTTTATCGTGACGGAAGTGGATCACTTGAGTCCCGAGACTGGCCATCGTGTTCATAAATATGGCGGCAAACTGCGGTCTGTCGCCATCCTGTTAGCCGAATGTTCCAGTCGAGTCAGGTCAAGTCAATTTATTGCGGTTGCTCCCCATCCCGTGCCAAAGTTTTCGACAACCGTACCCATATGACCATGGATGAAGAACGAACGTGGGTGAACAGGTATGTAGACATTCAAATGCCATTCTGGACAATGAAGACGCTCAACATGTGCAATCTTGCACCTCGCACGGGCGTTGGAGGCTCCACAGCATTCGTACACACAGGTGCGTTGCTGTTACATAGATGGCGCATTCGCGACCATACGCATCAAAGCTATTCGTTAACATTGACTCCCGTTGCACCAAAAATGGTGTGACGGGAGTCAATCAAACCTTCATCAAAGGTGGAGGTTTGAAAGTTTGTGTTTTCGCGCTGTTCGCATGCATGACCGATGGATTAGTGTGAGCTGAGTTATATTGTTGATCGGGAACCGCGTGCTGCATTTGGTGGCATGAATAACAGGTGCCCTAGTTAAAGGAGAAATATCCAGACATTTACATTTTGCATTATTTACTTACGGATCTGATCAATACCGACGAAATCATCGACAGTGATTATAGTGAGGGGACGATTCGAGGGGATGATTGAGTGAGGAGTGATGATTTGAGTGAGGGGACGAGGGGATGATAGTGAGGGGACGATTAATTGTCACGGAAAAAGTTGGTGTGGAGAAGCGGTGAAAACGATTGGGCTGATGATGGGGAAGACAATGCTCAAGACAATGTTACAAGACTCGTATTTGGTCGGGGGAGGGGAGTGTGGCGGTCACACCCGACCCACCGCGTTCAGCAAATAAACACCAATCGTTGAATTAATCCTTTCTCGCCGTGACAGAAGCGCCCGCTCCTCCCGCAGCAGATATCTGTGACGCCCGGGAGTGGCAGCTGGACGAGCGGCGTGTTCGCCTGCCTGATTCAGCGGCAGCTGACGACACATCGTCTTGTGGTTTTCCGACCGTGACTGCACCCTGTCAGCCCTGTCAGCACTGCCAGCACTGTCAGCGCTATCAAAACGCCGGCATCGCGCAGCAATGCCGGCGCATGTCGAGGCGGTACGACGGGAACAATTCTGATGAAATGAAGGCGTGAATAGTATGTGGCGCTGCATAGCGACATGTTTTTGCGGTGAAAAGCCGGGTCGCCAGGGACCGGCCGCTGACATTTGACGTCGGCGGCCATGGTGGCTCTAGTGTACCGTGTGTCGCGTATCGTTTATTAGCCCGTTTATAGCCAGGGATGGATTCAGGAATTATCATGGGGAGGGGCGCATATCCTTAGCGCCTTCGGCGGAAGAATGCGGGGAGGGGTGCACTCGAGCGTACTGAAGTGGGTCTTTTCCTCCAAAAAGGCGACTTAGTTAAACAATGTAAAGCATCTTTATTTTTCTTCGAATATGGAAATTCTACTTTTGCATGGGGCATGGCCCCACCGTATCATCATTAGGTCGCTTTTTTGGGGCATTCCCAACTGGGAATGGCAATAAGTCTCAGCCGCATTGAAATACGCGTGAGCGAAACGTGCACCTAATTAAGGCCGCTGTCGGCTTGCGGGGAGAGCTCCGTCCGTAGTCAGAGCATAGTGTGCCGGGCAGCATACTATGCTCCACAATAGAGGTTTCCAAACTTCTCTGACAATGCCAGGTGGTGGTTTGGTAGGTGCGATGCTTCGCAGCCGTTGCGTTGTCTACCGGACGCCGTAAGTCGAATTCTGAAAAGTGTAGTTCCGAAATGTATGTCGGCTTGTGCAAATCGAGGCGGTACTCGAGCCGCCGGCTGTCGACACCAAAACTGCGCGCGTTTGGCTGCGGGCTCAGTCGAGTGTTGTTTGTTTGGCAGTGCATGGTGCGCCCACGTGCCGGTATCAAATTGGTCGTTGCGGTGCAGCGTCTTGCGACATCGTGGCGCTGACCTAGATGCTCCCGGGCGGATTTGAATCACGTCCACGCTCGGTCTCCGGTCAGGCTGCGATGTAGTCTGGAGTCCGTCCGATGGCGTACGTGTGGGTACTGCTCGGGACACCTCTTGCATGTTGGTTGGGTGTTGTCAGTTGCGTCCCCCCTCCCCCCCCCCACTGCCGTCAGCGGCCATTCCTCCATCTCGTTAGCACTTCGGAGGGAGAGGTAGGCGGCCCAATCGGTGGGCCGTTCGGCTCTTGATCGTGGCACTGTGGGCTCGAAGTTTACGTTGTACATCGGCGAAGTTACCGAGTCCATCCGCGCTCCGGCGACTCCTGAGACCCGGAGACTCCTGAGACCCTAGCCCTCCGGCGACTCCTGAGACCCGCGTAGCCGCTGTTGCCGCTGTTGCCGCTGTTCGGTCGACAGGTTGGCGACGCTGTTTGGCCCGGCAGTCGAATGCGTCGTACAAAAACTGACGATCATTCTTCTGCTTGGCTCAGATGGTAGTCCCGCATTTGCCAATGGACGTCCTCCGTCTCCCCTCCAGTGAAATCCCTTAGTAGAGGTCCCGGTACCGCTCACGTCTGTTTGAGCGGAATGTTACCACCCTTCCAGTGCTGAGCCGGCCGTGCGGTCGGCGTGAGGAGAAGGCTCGATGGCACGCAGGTGGTTCCACCCAGTGTCGCGACGGTATGCCGCTTCGGGTGCAGTAACACCCCTTCCCGACGGCACGCCGCTTTGGATGCAGTAACACCACTCCCCGACGACCTTGACCTTGGAACGATTCCCAGAGCTGTAATTCTCGTTCGATTTTTCGCTGTGATTCAGAGGCCGCTCATGTGTCTGGGTTTCTGGGTATGTGACTCAGCTGTCACCTTCCCAGAATGCGTGCGTCGTGAGCGCGGTTTGCCAGGCAAATGTGATCGATGTGTGCCTCCTGATAAAATGATCATGTCCTGCTGACAAGCGATGTCTCATCCCTCATGTCCGCGCACGGCAAGCTACTCGTCACCATGACAACGGTCACAACACAAGGCTCTCACCAAACCATGGGTCCGGTTCCATACATTTTCGGCTTGGATGAGGAAAATGACAGCTTAACGTTAGCAGGACACCACACCGGAAAGGGATCCGGACCAGACCCACCCGGGATCTCCAGCCACGACTGTACACTACAGCAGCCACCTTCTGCCACTAACAGAAACCACCGGCCACCATATCAGCGGCCACCAGACACCAACAGCAGTCGTTTTCCTTCTCACTCACGGCGGCAGTCGCAGGGTTGCACCGGGGAGTGGGAGGGGGGGGGGGGGGCTCTGCTGCGCCGTGGTTGTCACAGGACGGCCGACACCATCTCCGATCCCGTTATGCATCGTCACGACAGACCAGTCTCCGCCTGCACTGACGTCGCCACGGCAACGCTGGTGTCAGCCGCGCTGGGTTATGTGCGTCTAGTGACTGGTGAGGAATCCGCGGGATTAATTAGCGGCACGTAATTAATTAATCCTACTTACTGTATAATCGGTGTTCGGCTAACCGTCGATAAAGTTTTGAGGTAGAGTGTACCGAGATGATCGTCCTGAAAGAAACAAAATATGACTAAGAGAGCGGAGCCTGTGTAAATACGAAGAACGCGCACAATTTCCCGTGGCTCCCATCAACGTCTCAGCGTAGAGACAATAAATAATAAATAGGTGAGCGTTTCCTAGAAGTATTGTGTGGTTTAATTAAGCCCATTCCTGTCTTGGAACCCATAAATCGATCGGTTAAATTTTCAGAGTTTGGTGTTGCATTGGCGGTACCAAATACGTATAGACACAACCAATGGGAAGGCAGGCCAGCGGTGTGAACATGAAAACAAAAATTGGTGTGGAAAATAATGTTCGTTTCGGAAAAATTGAGCCTGAATCAGGTATTGGATGTTCTTGAAGTCAACGAAGGACAACATATTTTGGGCGGGGTGAAGGGGGGGGGAGGAGGCGTGGTGCGCCCTAAATTGTCCTGAGCTTTCGGCGGGTGCAATAGCCTCTTGTCAGCCTTAAAATATTGGTGTGACATGCCACACCAATATTTTTGGTGTGGCGGCTGCTATGCCTGCCTCATGGCTTCCTTCACCCACGGGAAAGGCCTTGTCTATTCATATTTGTGTGGCACTTCCCTATGTTTATAAATAATTAGAGTATTCTGAAGAATGGTATATCGGAGCTCGACATTTTCTGCACTGGGCTTGCCTATTCCAGTCCAGACACAAAGGTCCAATGAGTGCAATGCGCTGCAACGGCACTACCGTAGCAATCTGACAGTCACACAGTCATGCAGTCAATGACACGACCGCTGATGGGCCTGCACGAAATCTGCTCCGAACATCTGCCGCTGCCCGGTACACCCGTGCTGAGTGCTTCATTGAATGACCGAATGGGCCAGGTGGTGTTTTTCCGCCGTCCGCACGGCCGCTCCCGACGAAGAACACTGCGTGGCGTCGCGTCTATTGTGCGGCTGGCGTGCGCCACGCGCCGACCGGAGCGGAAGGCAGCGGCAGCGAGGGGATCTCAACGAATGGGGTCGTCGCTCCGCCGGCGTCGCCGCCGCCGTCGCCCCTTTGGCGGGAAGCTGGCGCGCGCGCGCGGTGGGCGGGCTTGGCGGGCTTGGCGGGCTTGGCGGGCTTGGCTGGCGCCGTCGAGTCGGATCCGCCGGCTGGACGAGCCGCACCCGGCGCGCGCGCTCGTCCGGAACGGAACGAGCCGGCTGCGTGGCAAGACGCGTGGAACACGCTCGGCCGCCAGACCGGGTTGGCGGTGGATTTCGCCCCAGATTGGCGGTGGGTTTCTGGCCAGATTGGCAGTGGGTTCCCGCCCAGGTTGGCAGCGAGTTCTCGCCCAGATTGGCGGTGGGTTTTGATGCTACTGCATTTAGCTCTGCTGGTCAGTAGCGCAGCCATTGCTTCATTGCTTGTGGGAGGGTCTACATGAGGAAATCTCCACACACTCTCCCTCTGGGTCTACTTTTATAATCCCCCCATGGAAAGCTATCGAGCACAATACTCTGCCTTCTATGACATCAGATCTCCCTCCCTTCCCCTCCTTTGGATCACATTAACCGCGCTCCCCTGGTGGCTGGCCGTCTTACTGCCACTGCTGGGCTTTCTGGCTGAGAGCCGGCGAGCGCAGCAGTTTAGCAGAGCTGCTAGTACTGGATTATCTGGTGCGCTTTCGGTGGACCGGTTTTCCTGACACCACTGACAGGCGGGCTGATGCGTGGCGCCGACATTCTACCATTCCGCTCCACAGACGACCATGTTTTAAAATTAGACGCAGTAATTCGAGCCGGCTTTTCAGAAAATGGACGCGTAGACATTTTTTTCGACATCGAGTGTCTGCGATACCACATGAAGACATGTTATACTTGTGAAGTTTTGACAGACTGGTGTGCGCGGCTGTATCTGGACTTTTAAAAAAGAGGAATTTTCTGACTGAAAGGACATTTCGCGACGGAGTGGGAACTGTTGTGTCGAATATTTTTCTACTAAGGTGAACGGTGTTCCTCAAGGAACAATTTTGAGCATTGCCTTGTTCGCAGTGGTGACAAGATGACCTTGTTGATGGTCCGTCACATATCGGATAATCTTACTTTGTTGATGATCTTAGAATTTAATCATCAATCGTCAATCGAATTTAGCATCAATCGTCCCTGTGTAAGAAAATGTCACGTACCAATAGTCGTGTGGCAAGTGCGAAGCTACTCCTTGGTCTTCACGCATCCCGTGACTCGTTTATTTCCGACCCACTTAACTGGGAGGTCATTAGCTCGCAAGCCATTAGCGTCGCAGTTGCCACGCCATTGCATCATCGCTACTGTGACGAGTCAGAGGTGGGGGGCCGCGGTAGCTCAGTCGGTAGGGCACTCAGTTGGACTCTTGATCGTAAGATCGTGGGTTCGAATCCTGCAGCCGGCGGGATTGCTGAGTCCACCCGCGACCAACCGGCGTGAGAGGTTGGCGACGCTATGACCCAGCAGTCGAATGCGTCGTAAAAGAACACGAGTTCCACCCACCGAGCCAGAGGTGGGCGGAAACAAATCTCACGTGTCGTTCCGGGGATGAGCGCTGCGGCCACTACTGCAGTTCTTTAGCATGTCGTCTCCCCTCCTACTTGATTATTCAGCAAAGCACATCTCATTCGTCATAGCCCATCGTCACTGTTTCCACGTAAGCCGACGAGGCTAGCGTGGGGACTTATCTGCGCACGCTTCGCAATCTCCGAAGCCTCGGCAGGAGCCTGCAGCTCGATCGTCTGTATTCGCCATCGTGGAGGGAGATTCCGGGCCCTCGGGGTCTGAGATGGATGGATAGACAGACACAGGACCGCGGTGACATAGATGGATAGATAGATGTCAGAAATGGTCCCACTCATGTCAGAGATCGGCACACACGAGCATGCTGATGTCAGAGATTGACTGGGTCTTTATGTCTTTAATGTCTTTATGTCTTTATGTCAGAGATTGACTGGGTCCCGCGGATGTCAGAGATTGACGGGCCCGAAGTCCTCGTGATACCAGCGATGAGTATGCTCACGGGCCCCGGGCGTGATATAAGATATATCAAGTGATGATAAAGGCAAGAGGTATGAGTGATGGTAGGTGATATGAGGCATACTCGAACACCCCGCGGCATCAGAGATGAGCGAGCTGAGGGACGCCACGTGATGTTTGTTTGTTTATTTGGGCTTAAGGGCGCCTAAGCTGCTGGTGGTCATCTTGCGCCCATACGCTACGAGGTGCTCCGTGACATAGGATATGTTTAGGTAGGGACATAGAGGCTATGTCTATGTCTCTATGTCAAGCTAAGAGAAGGAGCTCGGCTCACCTCCGAGGTGGGCCGGCCGTGAGCGCCTGCGGCATCAGAGCTGGGCCGACTTCTGCTGTCGCTAGTGCGACTCTGTGTCGACGTGAGGTTGCCGGAGATTGGCTGACCTTTTTGCTGGAGATCAAATTCGGCGGGCATCGCGGGATGGCCGGAGAGTAAAGTGGAGGCAGCGCGTGGCGCGCGTCACAATGGTCCCCCCCCCCTCCCCCACCACCACCACCGGCGGCAAATGCCAATATCGGCCGCGCTCAACGCCGGCGGCGGTACGCGCGCTCCCGGCGCCGGTCAATAGACGCTTCGCGATGAAAAAGAACTGCTGACGGAACCTGTGAAAGGTGGCGCCCGCCGGGATGGCAGGATTTGGTGTTTGTGTTCGACGATGGCAGACAAAAGCGGAGAAGTTTGGGAATTTCGAACTACTGCGGCGTGTTTTGTCTCGCTGGCTCTTCGGGATGCGTCACGCTTTGTGGACATATTTCCCTGGGTTTATGATTCGCGTTAGTTTTCACATACTTGTGACGTTGGTGAGATATTCGATGCAAAACGCGTGAGGGAGAAGCTGGGATAGCTGTCAGTGTCGTGCTCAACTTTATAATTGGGGCGTCAGCTTCGCCAGAAGTCTGCTTGCAGTGTGTGCTTGACTAGTTGTATGATTGTATGCAGATTGTGCAACAGATTGCTCGGTGGATCAGCGATGATCGCTCGGCAAATGTTTCGATGGACAGGCCGTTCCGATGAATAGGTGACCGGTAGATGTTCCGATAGATGACCGTCCCGATGGATAGGTGGCCAGTAGATGTTTCGATAGACAGGCCATCCCGATGGATAGGTGGCCGGTCGGTAGATGTCCCCAGCATTATATATGTGTCTGTATTGAGAACAGTCCCATTGTTTCGACACGGCCGCCGGTGCGGTGACTGAGCTGGCTGGCCCCGGTACAATGGCCCATGTGTCAGCCGGTAACGGACCGACCCTGTGTCGTGACATTAGAATGGAAATGTTTTAATGGCTCCACGTTCGCTTATTTATTTAGAGAGATGAGCTACAGGTTGCCCCACCTGCGGCCCAATCACGGCAGCAGCGCGTTGGCAGTGTTGCCAGATGAGTCGACCTTCCAAAGTGCGCAATTCTGAATGGCAGAGGCGGCAAAAGCAGACGGTACCTGTCCTCTTCGCCATTCTCAAATAGCCCCGCAGTTAAAGCTGAAGGCCGACGAAAGAAGAAGAAAAAAAGGGTGGGTGGACGAGGCACCGAGGAGGCTTCCTCTCTGAACAGCCCACCTCGACCACATCACCGCGTCGTCCCACGTTCCACATCTTCGTCCACCTTGCACCTGCCGCGACGTGCTCAGTAACGCGATGGGACGCGCACGATCTCCGTCTGCAGAGATATGCGGATCACCCACCAGGCAGCGGTGGCAGTGCTGGGCGAGTGCGTCACCCCCGTGGCTCCGCCCACCGTGCGAGGTGCAGAACAGATGGCGCTGGCGGACCCGCCGGCGGCGGTCTCCCGGGACGTGAACGCGGATCGTCTCGTCGCGTCTCCTCCGGCGGCATTATGCTAATTGTGATGCGGCCGGGGCGGTTTGGAGGCCGTTCCTGCGGACAGGCGCACAAGTTCAGCTCTAATGACACCAGCCACGGTCGTTTGGGTGCTCAGGTCGGGCTTAGTTCGGTGTTGTTTTTTTTATTTATATATTCTAGGCTGATCGTAGAATCGATTTGCATCTTGATGCCAAGATGTTAGCCCGCCGATTTAGTGAAGTCGGTGCAATATACAGCCAGCTGTGGCAAAATAGCCAAATGTTCGTATCGAGGTAAGGGAGATTCGCGAACACTTTTACATGCTTCAGCCCCTTCGTAGCACACAAATAGCACCAAAACAAATGCAAGCACACAATTACCGATACATGATTAAAACATGCTTAACATCTTGTGTATGTCTGTTACTATCCAATTTTGTCCCAGCACGTGCTGAAGAAATTATCTGCAGCAGCAATATCAAATAGTATGCTTACGTTACGACTATGTCTATGTTGTTAGTGACATGTCTACCATGGTCATATTCGTAGCAAAATAGTTACATACACGGATGTTTATCTCTGAAAATTATTCAAGGGGGACACAAGCACGAAGACAATGTAGGGGCGCAAATAGATTGAGGGAAGGGCACACTCCATGGGGTCCCATGTTAAAATATAAAATTATTGGCTGGGGGGCTGACAAAGCCAACATTGAGGGGCACTTGACCCTTAAACAGTATAGAATGACAATACCCCCGTTTTCATAGTTATTCTAGACTTGAGCTGCAGGTCACCAATGCGCCAGCAGTCGCACTGGTTGTACTCCAGGGTTCAGCCTGCCACACATTCCCCGTCAGTCATAGTTCATGAAACTTGCGTGCACAACATGTTCATAGTAGGCCGATATTGAGCCCTCAGTGGCCCAAAATCGGCCCCTAATTGGGACGAAACAACGGGTACTCGCCAAACACAATCTATCGTCCATCCAGCGAGCCCATAGTGGATCCACCTGGAGGACCCACGTCGGACCCACGGTGGACCCACGGCGGACCCACGGCGGACCCACGGCGGATGTGCGGTGTCGGCGCCTGGTGATCCGGGTTCGCTGACCCCGTCACGGCGGCAGTGATCTCTGGCGCAGCCGGACGCACCGGAAGTGTGCCGATCACGGGCGGCTCCCTTTGTGTCGCCGTCCCCCGCCGTCTGTCGGTCGGTGGTAGTGGGTCGATCTGTCGGGCGGCTCCCTTTGTGTCGCCGTCCCCTGCGGTCTGTCGGTCGGTGGTAGTGGGTCGGTCTGGCGGTGGTGGTAGTGGGTCGGTCTGTCTGGCGGCGGTGGTAGTGGGTCGGTCTGTCTGGCGGCGGTGGTAGTGGGTCGGTCTGTCTGGCGGCGGTGGTAGTGGGCTGGTCGGTCTGTTGGATGGCTGTGGCAATGGGCCGGTCCGACTGAGACTAGCCGGGTCGACGGGAAGCCCGGGCAGTGGGGTGGGAGCGATATGAAACGTTGGGAGTTGGGGGGCGAATTATTTTCAGAGGGCGCCAGACTTGGAATTGTAGATGGTTGTCAATTTTACAGTGGGGCAGATATTTCAATGAAACGATAGCTGGGTTTTTCCTCCAATAGGAAGCTGTTGTTATAATCAGGGGCAATAACTGGTAGCCTAGTAAATTGCTTCATTTTGGCACCCCTGTAATTCCAAAGTGGCGCCAGAAGCTCCAGGAGGCCGTGTTACACCTTATGGTGGAACTGTATATTGTGACGTTCCTCTGCCCGTTCAGGAGCCCCCCCCCAGCAGACCAGAGGCGTCCGTGTAATTATAGGGGTGCCAAAATGAAGAGCTCAGAAGCTCCATGAGCGCCAGGCACATCGGCACTGGCACTTTTTTACTCCCATATGAACCCCGGTAGTGAAAATGTGTTCTGTCAAGGACACGTACTAAAAGTGTGTTGTGTCAACGTCACTTCAACTATCATGTTGACAGCACCGGGGCGCTGATTGGGCCCCAGTGATTGGTGGGGCGACTAGCATAGCACATAGCAATGGGGTGACTAATCTCTCCGTCTGCCTAGCATCACAGGTCACCTCTCCCCGACGTCCGCCGCCTGGTTCACCGTTGATTTGCGCCTCCCTTGGAGGAATTTCGGCTGCGCTTCTGACCATGGGTATCTGTCCGGGTGTGCGTGTTGGCCGCGTGGTTTGGAATGAGAACAAGAATGATGCTTTACATGGAATGGTGCTTTACCGTGGAATACTATGGAATGCGGTGCAGGGACTGCATCGCGAACCTCTAGTCTTGATTGCAGTATGCTTGGACGAACGCTGGGAGAAGTGGGTCGGGATTTCTGACTGCTACCGTTGGGTGATGGAAAGCAGCAGCGCCGGAACAGCGGCAGAATTTGTCCCATACTTTATATTCGCTGTTGGCAAACGTTTCAGCCGAGTTCGTCATAAAGAGACGTCGTGCATGTTCAGCTGAGCCGTGTCCGTGCGCGGCATGATCTGTCGTGAGTGGTGTACTGATGAGACCCCGTCTATCCTGACTAGCCCCGTCTGTACGCGACAACCCGGACTGTCGCAGGGGACGAGTGGTCTAGGGGTAAGATGCTCGTCTCACAATCGAAAGATTGTGGGTTTGAATCTCACCTGTCGCTACTCTTCGCCCGCGACCAATCGGCGTGAGAGATTGGCGACGCTACATGACTCAACGGTCGACGTGTCGTAAAACCAATAACCAACCAACCAACCGGACTGTCGCACGCGAACTGTTCTTCATTTGCGATCGCGCTGTGGCCGTACGCCAAGGTGCCATCGCCGGCAGTAACCTGTTCGCACTATCAGTTTGGGAAAGGTGCATGCGTATGTCGGTCGCTGATTTTCCTATCATTGCACCACCTCGAGTCCAGTTGAACCGAAAGTTGAGCTACCATCTGCGTTCTTGCTTGCGGAATTCTCAAAGGCAACGGGATTTCAGGATAGAAGAGAGAATCTGTAGAATATATATAAGGATGCTCCCGCTGTTGTCCTGCTACTCGCAATCCCTGTCCGGGCTATGCAGTCAGCAAGGGGTCAGTTTTACAACGTTGGTTTTTTTTTAACTGAAGGAGGTTCTCACCGGGCACCGACCCACCGATGGGACCGTGGGAACCAAAACCGGCACCCGCATCTGACACATCCCGCCAACGAAAGGGACGGCCGACGACCTAGTGATACATTATTCCTGAACTAGGGTGGAATATGCCACTTCCTGAACACTGAATCGACATCCCTCCAAGAGAAGCAACGACATCACCATTCTTGATCTGTGTTGATAAAGTCTTCATGCCTCATTTCTAACCGTGTCTTGCTTGCAAGTATCATGTCCATGATTACCATCACAGATCTCGATACACGAACATAATCGTAAGTTACGAGATGTTCGTGTCGTAGCGGAATTCCAGGTAAAGGGATTAGCTATGATGTGGTCTGTGGTACAATACCATTTTATAGCACAGTTTTTTATCCGTTATCATGAACATAAGTATGACCATATTACGTATCTAGCAAAGCAAACGAAAAGGTGCACCTGTAAGTACACCTGTAAGTACACATTGGTTTAGCATGTAGTCTGAAGGACATATAAGGTATTTTAAACGACATCGTATCCATGCCGAATTTCGACATCCTTCTGTGCTCATTTTGACATCTCACACCTGACGAAAAACCATTATTCTAGCACTGGCCGAGCGCCAACCCACCGGCGGGACTGTGGGAACCAAAACCGGCGCCGGCGCCGCGACCGGTCGCGCGCCGCTCCGCGACCGGTCGCGCGCCGCCCGCGACCGGTCGCGCGCCGCTCCGCGACCGGTGCGCCGCCCGCGACCGGTCGCGCGCCGCTCCGCGACCGGTCGCGCGCCGCTCCGCGACCGGTCGCGGGCCGCTCCGCGTGCATCCGACCCGGAAAGGGCGGCCGGCACCCGTGCGACTTTCCTCCGCACGCCGGCCGGCCGGCACGTCGCGGACGTTTTTCCGTGCACTGACACGTGTGTTCGCTCTACGCTCTCGGCACTGGCACTGCGAGCGCCGTCCGCGAAGTCGGCCCGCGGCTGGCGTTGCCGTTCCAGTGGGATACCTATCCACTCTGTAATCCACATCCAATCGGTAATCCCCATTCAATCCAATAAAATCCCATGTAATCCCCATCTAATCCAATCTCGTGTAATCCTCATTCAATCCAATCCCATGTAATCCAAATCCAATCCCATGTAATCCCAACCCAATCCCATGTAATCCCCATCCAATCCAATCCCATGTAATCCCCATCCGATCTGTAATCCCCATCCGATCTGTAATTCCCATCCGATCTGTAATTCCCATCCGATCTGTAATCCCCATACAATCAAATCCAATGCCATGCAGTTTCAATGCAATTTGTAATCCCCGTCCAATCCAATCCCAATCCAATCCCATGTAATCCCCATCCAGTCTGTAATCCACATGTGCCGTACGGGAGTTGGCCGCGTGGTAGCGACATCGGCCAGAAGTGGCACAGACGGATACGCCACCGTCCCACAGCCGGTTTTTCGCCTTGTGCGGGCCAGATGCTGTCACGCGACACGCCGGGGCGGAAGTGGTCGCCGCCGCCGCCGCCTACCGGGCAGAGATTGGCGGCCGGCGGCGATGGACGACCCGGCCGGCCGTCGGTCCGACGCACTGGCGGATCCAGGGGGGGGCATTCCGGCCATGGCCCCCCCCCAGCGCTTCAAAGGGGGGCCATAGTGTCTTTTGGCTCCCCCCAAACCAACAAAAGTCAACTGAATTAAAATGCAGTAACCTTTGCTGAGGTTAAAAAATAGCGTTCCGGGTGAAATAATCTTCAATTTTAAAGGTATTTTGTTATAATTGTTTGGTCAGCCTCCCCCTCCCCCTCCCCCTCCCGGGGGGGGGGAGGCTGACGCCGTAAACCGAAAGTTGGCCCCCCCAAACCGGTGGGCTAGATCCGCCAGTGGTCCGACTGTGTTTTTCTCGTGTCGACACTTGTCGAGGGAGCGAAGGCTCTTCTACGGAAATAGGGTCGGACGTCTAGCATGTCGCGACGTGCTGGCAGATGACTCGGAAGTCGTTCATTCCGGTGGCGTGTTCAGGTGCCTGAGAGCGATAGGATTCCAGACCGTGTAAACACCTTAGTAACACTCCATAGGATTCCGGCATGCTTTATTTCATGCTTGACGTTATGGGCGCTAAATGATCATATTTTTTTTCGTCGAGGCGCCCTAAAACACAAGCCTGTGTCGAAAATGGTCAGCTGTCCTTGACCTGACCAGTGACGGCGACCTTTGCACTTGTCCCAAATTTTGGACCATGTTTTCAATCTGCAAGTGATTGATATGGAAACGCGAAATCACTTTTTTCACGCTGAGGGTCTGAAAACCACAGCTACGACCGGGTGGGTGACTGACTGTACCCCGACATCGGGCTATATGACCTCAAAGCCATCCATCCAAAAGAGATGGAGTTTGACATTTCAAGGACGTTTCAAGAAGCTTTGAAAGTACAAAAATGGAAATGTACCATGCCTTTCACCGCATAGCTCCATCTAGCTCAGAGCAAGGGTCAGCAAAGGTCAACTTGATCCCCGCACGCTGAGGGGTAGGGCATTCTGCCGTGCTGCGGAGTTATTGGAACGTTTCATGAGGTAACACATTCTTACGCCTGATGCAATCTGAATCATAGGATTAAGCTGGAGTTTTTTTGTTCCGCTCCCAACCAAGAAAAACAAACGACTTTCCATAGCTGCTAGTGTACACACTTACGCATACCATTCCAATGCATACATCCGCATGCAATTTGGAAACTTGCAGCAACCTAGTACTTAATTTTTTGCACTTCGTAGCAGAAAACTATAATGCTGATCGTAGTCTTTGATAAGACAAAATCCAAGCTATCCAAGCTATCCAAAGGTCAAGCTGCTCTAGTGGATGGAGCGGGTAACTTCTCATCGACAGGCTTTGAGCTTAAATCTCACAAACCGCTGGATTTGTAGTGCACGTGTGATCAATCGAAGTAGGAGATGATCCCCTCAATGACTCATCAATTGCTCGTCGAGCGCGCCGTAAAAACCAAATGTTATCCTCTGTACGGGATGTGCGGTCTTCGTAATGTCTTCCGCCCAGTGGCGCAGCCAGGATTCTCTTGCGGGGGGGACCTCTTTTGGGGTGAACCCAAAAAGATGTCATGGAGAAAAAAAATTTCACCGCGCGAAGCGTGGCGATTTTTTTGGGGGATTTCGTGGCAAAAATCACAAAATGTCTGGTTTGATTTTTTTTTTTCATTGATAAGGGGGAGGGGGCATCGGACCCCGGCCTTGGCTGCGCCTCTGCTTCTGCCAAGCATTTCCCACTAAACCTCGCCTGAATTTTCCGGCTGGTTGGTCTGGTGTGACAACCTCTCTCATGTCGTACGACCATGCCCTCCCTCCCCCCTTACCCCCACGGACGACCGCGACTCGCGGCCACTTGGTTGCTGACACTCGACAAGACACATTTTTTTTCGCGCCAAGTCTCGCGTGACTTGTTCGCGCGCCGAGCTGTTAATCGATCCGTCGTGGAATGTCGCCGCCTCCTGTCTGATTGGGCCGCACGCCACAGGGCGGCCGCCGAACTCGCGCCGCTCCTGTGTGTTATAGGGGTCCGCCAGTGTGAAGATTCCCGAGTAATCCTCGAACAACTGCACTATTGAAACCAGTTCTAATTAATTCAACGTTCAAAAATTTGGCTTGAGACATACATTGTCAATGTTCCAATCCTGACGTGCAAAGCTCAGGCAATGCAGTGCCGTGTCTCCATGCTTGGGAAATGGCCGATAATCGGACATGCCGAGCCAGGCTGGTGTTCCGTGCTGGTTTCGGGGCTTATCGTTGGGCATCACAAGTCTAGCTTCGTGGTCTACTCATTCCTGGGTGGTTCGTTCGAGATCCGGCGCTGGTGGCCTCGTGGTAAGATCTTGAACATTTAATATAATGATCCGTTCGTGCTAATACTGCATGCCAGGCGAAGCATGAGTCAGAACCATAATTCAGCGAGTGCGCTGCCCGTACCTTTCAATGGCTACGCCCATAGCTACTACATCGCACAGGCGGGGCACCGGCACTCGCATCCGTGGTCCCGACGAGACGCGGCATCGCCTTCATCACGGTCATCACCGTGGCGGTCTTCGGGGAGCTGGGATGGCTGTCACTGAGGGAGGGGAAGCTGGGATGGCTGGCAGTGTCCTCAGCCACCAGCTGGCCGAGTGGGGGGGGGGAGAAGCTTGGATGGCCGTCAATGTCCTCAGCCAGCAGCTGGCCAAGTGAGGGGTAGCTGGGATGGCTGTCAGTATTCTCAGCCACCGTCTGGCTGAGTGAGGGGAAGCTGGGATGGCCGTCAGTGTTCTCAGCCGCCAGAACAGTGTCAGGCAGTGTCAATGTCAGGCAGTGTCAGTGTCAGGCAGTGTCAGTGTCAGGCAGTATCAGTGTCAGGCAGTGTCAGTGTCAGGCAGTGTCAGTGTCAGGCAGTGTCAGTGTCAGGCAGTATCAGTGTCAGGCAGTGTCAGTGTCAGGCAGTGTCAGTGTCAGGCAGTGTCAGTGTCAGGCAGTGTCAGTGTCAGGCAGTGTCAGTGTCAGTGTCAGTGTCAGCGTCAGACAGTGTCAGTGTCAGGCAGTGTCAGGCAGTGTCAGGCAGTATCAGTGTCAGACAGTATCAGTGTCAGGCAGTATCAGCGTCAGACAGTGTCAGTGTCAGTGTCAGTGTCAGGCAGTGTCAGCGTCAGACAGTGTCAGTGTCAGGCAGTGTCAGCGTCAGACAGTGTCAGTGTCAGGCAGTGTCAGTGTCGGACAGTGTCAGTGTCAGGCAGTATCAGTGTCAGACAGTATCAGTGTCAGGCAGTGTCAGTGTCAGGCAGTGTCAGTGTCAGTGTCAGGCAGTGTCAGTGTCAGGCAGTATCAGTGTCGGTGTCAGGCAGTATCAGTGTCAGACAGTGTCAGTGTCAGGCAGTATCAGTGTCAGACAGTGTCAGTGTCAGGCAGTGTCAGTGTCAGGCAGTGTCAGCGTCAGACATTGTCAGCATCAGGCAGTGTCAGTGTCAGGCAGTGCCAGTGTCGGTGTCAGGCAGTGTCAGTGTCAGGCAGTAACAGTGTCGGTGTCAGGCAGTATCAGTGTCAGACAGTATCAGTGTCAGGCAGTATCAGCGTCAGACAGTGTAGTGTCGTGTGGGCAGTGTCAGCGTCGACGTGTGTGTCGGGCATGCCAGTGTCAGGCAGTGTCGGTGTCAGGCAGTGTCAGCGTCAGACAGTGTCAGTGTCAGGCAGTGTCAGTGTCAGGCAGTGTCAGGCAGTGTCAGGCAGTATCAGTGTCAGCGTATAGTGTCAGGCAGTATCAGCGTCAGACAGTGTCAGTGTCAGTGTCAGGCAGTGTCAGTGTCAGGCAGTGTCAGTGTCGGGCAGTGTCAGTGTCAGGCAGTGTCAGTGTCAGGCAGTGTCAGTGTCAGGCAGTATCAGTGTCAGTGTCAGGCAGTGTCAGTGTCAGGCAGTGTCAGTGTCAGGCAGTGTCGGGCAGTATCAGTGTCAGTGTCAGGCAGTGTCAGTGTCAGGCCGAGTCAGGACGGCGTCACGACAGCGGTGTCGAAGCCGTGTCACCTCCCGTTGAGCCCAGACTCTCGCCTAACACTATGCCGGTGTATTGGATGAGCGACCCCGAGGTACGTTCCGGGCGGGCGTGGCGAGTTGTGACCCCGATTTGGGAGCGCCGCACCAGCGACCGCTCGGATTAGGGTCGTGAAACGCACAGACGGCACGTCTGGAGACGTCCGGACGTTAGATGAGGCCGTTTGCCGGCCCGCAACTTTCGCGGAGTGGCGCAGATGCGTTGGTTGGCCTCGGCCATGCTGCGCGGAATATATCCGTCCTGGCTTCAGCTCCAATGGTGTATCACCTGACATAACATGACTGCTGAATTGAAGAAAAAAAGTATGCTTGCTATGCGTCGAAAAGGTATGATTTGCTTCAACAGGCAATCATACCGTTCAGACGCATAGCAAGCATGCTTTTTCAATTCAGCAGTCATGTTATGTCTGCTGGCTGTGTTGTTTGTGCGTCGTTTCGTGAATCAGGCCTCGTGCCTAATGCGGCACTTTGCCACCTTCCCGGGTGCAGGTGGAGGGGTCGTTGCAACCTGTCCCCTGACATTTCGAAACGGAGAGAGAGAGCTAGCAGCATGCAACAAAGCCAGCGTGTTGCGCGTCACGAGGTCTCGTGACTGGCTGCTGAATTTTATACTTCGGGTCTCAAGCAGGGGTGTTGGTATCCAAAAATCATTGGGGGGGGGGGGGCAATGCATGGAGGAAGTGGGCGGGCCGACATAGATTGGGGTGGCCCACCCCATAGGGTCTCATGCTAAAGGTTGATCGAGTTGTTCACACCCTACCACATCCATCATCCACGATTTGGGAGCAATAAGTGAGATAAATCGCCGACAATTCGCGATTTGGGCGAAAAACACCACGACGTGTTCGCGCTTATGACGTCAAAGGTCATTGACCTGACAGGACATCTACGAACTGTTTGCACCACAACATCGGCAATGAATGTCCAGTCAGCTACTCAAGCGGCGGCGCGACGACGCGTGGTGTTTTCCGTGGTCGCCGGAAAAACCCCTACCGGCGGTTACAACAACCCGCTCCTCGTTTTCTGCTCGGCGGATGGTTCGATTGGATCTGACTCGATCATGCGGAGAGAGGAAATGTTGGCCCCATTGTTGGCAAACCGTGGGCGGGTGTCCGTATGGAACAATAACGGCCCGGGTATTGCCGCGTTTTCAAACGCCCAGCGGGCCCGTGGTGTCCGAACGGCCCGGCGGCCGAAGTCCATGACGACGACTGCGGTTTCCACACGTGTTCGACTTGCCCAACACGCTGGCACGATCGTGTCATACTGCACCTGGTTCGCACACGCGCCGTGTGTGCTCCGCGTCGTGTCGTGTGACGTGCGGGCGTGTCGTGCGCGTGGCGTGACGGCCCGTGCCGGCGCCTGATGGCACGTGCCGGCACGTGACGGGGCGGGTGTCGCGCCGGACGTGAGTCAGCTGTTTGTTGTTCACGTGTCCGGCGTTTGTGGGCCGCACCGCTGCATTTGCGGGGACAGTTGGACCGTTTAGGACGCAGCAGTGAAGGTACATAATTGCCTGTGTCACTCTCCGTATCCGGTCTGCATTTCTGACGACTTTCCGGTCGACATGTCATCGTGTGGCCACCTGAAATCCCAATAACTAGTCGATCTGTGGCCGTTATTAGCTAGCTGTTTCTATTTAATGTGCTATAATCCTTTATGTATATTTTTGTCCATGTTCTGTGTGCTGGGTGTATCGGCATGTTGGATGGCTATATCGGATTTCCGTATAACTACGCGACGCCATGCCAGGGCCTATTGAGATCCGAGGCTGGCTGCCGTGGCGGTATTCTACATACCTGATGGTGCTGTGGTCAGATATCTGAGGCTGCAGTGGCGGTATTCTACATATCTGATGGTGCTGTGGTCAGAGGTCTGAAACTGCGGTGGCGGTATTCTACATACCTGATGGTGCTGTGGTCAGATATCTGAGGCAGCCGTGGCGGTATTCTACATACCTGATGGTGCTGTGGTCAGAGGTCTGAGGCTGCAGTAGCGGTATTCTACATACCTGATGGTGCTGTGGTCAGATATCTGAGTCTGCCGTGGCGGTATTCTACATACCTGATGGTGCTGTGGTCAGAGGTCTGAGACTGCGGTGGCGGTATTCTACATACCTGATGGTGCTGTGGTCAGATATCTGAGGCTGCGGTGGCGGTATTCTACACACCTGATGGTGCTGTGGTTGACAGTGTGATTGGTGTTTGGCTAGGGGTGCACATCACCGCAGAAGGGCGCGTTTGGCCTGGTTTTCTGGTGAGGCGACTTGTCGCCAAATATTCCAACGTTATTTTTAGCTCCCAATTGCGTCACTGAATTGCGGTGCTGACCGGTCGCCGGTACCGGAGGAAGCTCCGCCCCTGCCACCACAGCAGGTCCAGCGAGTGCTGCTGACCTGTCGTCGGTACCGGAGGCGGCTCCGCCCCTGCAGGCGGCGGCCGCCATCGGTGTGCCCGCCACCAGCCATCATCTGTGACCGCTGTCCAGTGTGTTGACAGCCCCGCCGCCGCTCCGGACGCCAGGGCTTAATCACCGTCATCGGCAGCGACAGCGATCAATCAGCCGTCGACTGCCCGTGACGATGGTCGTCGATGACGGTGGTCAGCCGCAGCACCGGGCCCTGGGGCGCGGCCCGCGTCAGCGCCGTCAGTGGCGTCGTCAGCGTCGTCAGCGGCGTCGTCAGCTTGTTTGGGCGGGCGGAGCGCATTCCCGTGGGTCGGAAAGTTTGCGTTTCGATGTGTTAATCTATGGCAATGTGACCATAGTTGTCGACGCGCCCTAAAGCCCAAATAACTAACCAGATGTGTTAATCATCCGGCTATTGAGGGAGCGGCAGCGGGGCGGACGGTGCGCGTGCCCCCGGGAAATGTCTGGCTGTGCCCCTGGTCAGCATTGGTGCACGGCGACTTGGTTTTGTCGGAGGCAAGGGAATCGTCGTTCGTGCTTGTTCTGATCGCCTTCCGCCATTAGGTTTTGTGTGCCGTGAAACACCGTTGGTCATGCACTCTAAAAGTGGCATGCACTTTCTTCTCTTCTCCGTGATCCAAAACTGTCCTGACCTCACAACGTCTACTGGCTGAGGAAGCTCTCAGCCTTCTCGGTAGCAATATTCCAACCTGTTCTGTGTCTCCTCGATGACCTTCGGATGCCAGGTTACGAGCAACGTAGTTAATGTGGCCTGCCGAGTCGCATTAAAAATCACTCGCCGCGTCATAAATCCGTCCGTCACTACCCGCCTCCTGCGACCGATCCACTAATTCCCGCTCTGGAAAAGCCCAACTCTCCGGAGGCGTAGTTTCGGCCTCGTCTTGGCTTCATTTCTGTCCGAAGTTGGCGGTGCTCAGTCCGGGAAATGTCTCTGTGCTCGATTGTCACATCACATGAGAGCCGCTGTCCTCCAGCCTGCCGCACAATGACAAAGCCAGAGCCGGAACACATATTCAGGCACCGAAGAGCGATAGGATTTCATTACATATACTCACCTCAGTAACACTATAGGATTTTTGCATGCTAAATAAACGTTATGGGCGCTAAATGACCACAATTTTTGGTCGAGGCGCCCGAAAACGCAAATAACTAATTAACCGGAGCCGGAACACCTCCGAGGAAGGTGTGCGCTGAGGATAGCCATATCCCCGCCTCCTGAGAGTGTGTGTGTGTGTGCGTGTAGGGGGGGGGAGGGTGATGGCGGCCATCCAATTGGAGCACGGCGTTTCGCCGCTCCGCCGGTGTCTCCCCCGGGAGCCGGCCTTCCGCGCGCCCATCTCTTGACGTTGTTTCTGAGCGCACGCTGGGCCGTCGCATCGATTGTGGCGAGTGGAGGGGAACTGCTCAGTTGTGAGGAGGGGAGAAGAGACGGCGCACGGAGGAACGTCGACCGTGTCGGTTCGACACGAGTGGGCTGCGAGGACGGCTCTTGCTTGGCGCCAAGGCGTGTGCAATTGCGTGGTGTTCATATCGGGTTCGTACAGATCAGCGAATGCATGCACGCAGATATAGTAACAGCACAGCACTAATAAGAAACGTCAGCCCTCCGAAAGATCAGCCTGGTGCCCCAACGACTATCCCGCTGTATCTGTCTCATCGTCTTCCTCATGCGCGCACTCGTCGATTGCTGCCAAGAAGCATAGCTCAGGGAGCTGTTACGTCTCTGTTGGATAGGAAATGGCTTCCGCCCATCCCATGTATCAGGATAAGGGAAGCGGGTACCCGGTGCGATAAAAAGTTATTTTTCATCGGAGGCCGTGGCGATGAATCTTGGCTGCTAGTTGACAGGAGAAGGCTGATGCAAGAACCTGAAGCAGAGGCCGTAAGTGTAGCGTCCCCTCGCCAGCTACACGATCATGCAGGTGAATATTTGTTAGATATTTGCAGTTGTTAAACCTCTTCGGTTAGGAATTGGTTCGAAGTTGATAATGATGCGGAGAGCTGTGTTGAGCATAGTCGAATTGAATATGATTATAAAAAGTAACCAAATGCTCATATTAAGTACAAATATGATCAGAAATCAGTCTAATATATTTCGAGCATGACCCTTCTTCTTCTTTGTTTCAGAAGAAGGGTCATGCCCGACATATATTAGACTGATTGCTGATCTTATTTTTACTTCATGTGAACATTTTATTACTTTTTATAATAATCTTCGAGTTGTTAAACGTCGAGCCTGAATTTTTTTTTCCAGAATATTTACGAGCAGCCTTCCTGATCATATGGTGGGGTACACTTAAATCGTTTTGATCCTTTGTCGACAGAGCTCCCCAGGAAAGTTTTTTTTTGCTGAGGGAAGAGAAGGGGATTCTCCATACCTCCATACGTTGCCATAATGTTAGCGTTATATTTTTTCATTTTTCGACAGCGTCCACTCTATTTGTATCTCCATATTTTAGCAAGACTTTTCATGGGGCCTCTCGTGGAAACTCTCTAATCTACGTTCCTATATGTTGAATGCAGACGTAGCCGGGCGCGCAGCCAGGATATTTCCCGAGGGAAGAGCAACCCAGTGATGGACGAGGAGGAAGCCGCGGCCAGCTGTTAATGCGCCAACAAACGATGGCTTGGCGGGGCAGGGAACATTATCCGCCTGCTCCCCGTTGGCCGAGTCACTGACTCTCCGTTGGCTGGGTCACTGGCTCTCCCGTTGGCTGGGTCACTGGTCCCCGTCGGCTGGGTCACTGGCTCCCCGTTGGCTGGGTCACTGGCTCTCCCGTTGGCTGTGTCACTGGCTCCCCGTTGGCTGGGTCACTGGCTCCCTCGTTGGCCGGGTCACTGGCTCCCCGTTGGCTGGGTCACTGGTTCCCCGTTGGCCGGGTCACTGGCTCCCCGTTGGCTGGGTCACTGGTTCCCCGTTGGCTGGGTCACTGGCTCCCCGTTGGCTGGGTCACTGGCTCCCCGTTGGCTGGGTCACTGGCTCCCCGTCGGCTGGGTCACTGGCTCTCCCGTTGGTGTGTCACTGGCTCCCCGTTGGCTGGGTCACTGGCTCTCCCGTTGGCTGGGTCACTGGCTCCCCGTCGGCTGGGTCACTGGCTCCCCGTTGGCTGGGTCACTGGCTCTCCCGTTGGCTGTGTCACTGGCTCCCCGTTGGCTGGGTCACTGGTTCCCCCGTTGGCTAGGTCACTGGCTCCCCGTTGGCTGGGTCACTGGCTCCCCCGTTGGCTGGGTCACTGGCTCCCCCGTTGTCCGGACTACTGGACGTGGCAGTTGTTCTAATCCCCAGGACTTTGATGATTGTAGTTTCATCGGCAAATGCGCCCAGACGGTGTCGGGAAAGCTTAGGTTTGCAGTTGGTAGTGTTATTTGTTAGCGTTGCAAATTCGAGTTTGAAAACGGTGCTTATTGCCCATAGCGTAAGCTGTAGCGGAAGCTGTCGTGCTTCATAGCAATCTGAATACAACGTCCTTGAAGCTGCCCGATGACTGGTAACCATTTTAAACAGTTTCGGTCCAAACTTCGGAGGAGGAAATACAATTCGATCCATGTTTTGTTCATCTGAAAGTCAGGGGCGGCTCGCTGGGGACATGTGCCTCTTTCATGGAAAGGTGGGGGAAGGTGAGGGATAAATGGAATGGAAAGGCGAGGGAAAACTCTGACCATGAAAACTCGTTCCTCCGGAGAGGCTCGAGTGCACCCGCCCGCTCAACAGCTTCATCAGCCCAGCTCTCAGATGAAAAGGCGCCCTCGTAGGAGGAAAGGGCATCACTTCAGCACGCTTTAGTACACCCGCTCCCCTCAACTAATTTGTTTCAGTCGAAGGCGCCCTTCCATGGACTCGCACAGTTGCGCCCCTACGAGGACCCCCCCAGACGAGTGCCCCGCCCCAATGGAAGTTCCTGGGTCCGCACCTGGATTCATTCCTGGATCTGCGCCTGTTGAAAGTGGACTGCGTTTTGCTTCCTACCGCTTGTCATATGTATGGCGCCGGAAGTAGTTAGAACAATAGTTGCTACTCTTCCTTTCACTGTATAAATTGATGTTCAGGCAGCAGACGAGGAAATGCATAGGGACAGAAAAACAAAAATATGCTTTGAACATCGTGGCCTTTGTGGCCTTGGGTAGCTCAGGAGATCCGCTCCACACCATTAGCGATTTAAATGGAACAGGTGGCAATTTTTAGCACGGACTTCTGATCTCCCACCAAAACAACGTATGCGTATCTACCGTGTCTGACATAATCTTACCTTTCTACACAACGCCACCTCTTGCTTTCAACAGACCTGGGCGGCCTTCATGGGCGGCCTTCATGGCTCTTCATGGCTGAGGTAGGACGGCGTCCACTACCATGTCCTTTGACTGCTGCGGATAGTACTCAACACGACGCTGGTTGAACAGGTCTGCTGGGGAGGGACATGCACGCCACATGTTTTGCTTCATATGTCTTCACAGACGCCCAGGAAAAGGAAGTCGGTCTGCTATGGCCAGACCCAACCAGACCCAACCGAAGACCAATTAGGATGCCCTGAAGCTCCGAGAAGACCGGTATTATGTGTAAACTGGCTAGTGGCCGTTCAAAAGACCCGTTGGAAGCCCGGAGCATATCCCCCCCCAAAAAAAAAGTTTGTCGGTCTTGAACGGGCTTTATGAATGGGCTTTCGGTATTTGCCATCGCCGGCACCGAGATGGTGGGGCCGGCACTGGGGATGGGGGTGGGGAGGTGGATGGGGAGGGGGCGATGTCGGTGGCCGGCACAACGTCTCATCCTCGGCCGACAAACAGTGCCATTAGCGGACCGCGGCAACCCGGCGCGCATCGATCGCCGCACTGCGTCGTAATTGTATTCGGGCGGCGGCGGCGCGGCTGGCGTGGCACGCGGGGCGCGGCGGCCGCGGCCGCGGCCGCAGCCGGGGCCGCGATCACATCACTTCTTGGGGCCGCTCGCCTCTCGGCCCGCTTGCGAATAGGCCACACACGGCACCCACCGGTGCCTTCGAGCGGTGTCGGAAAGTCGTTGTGTCAAAAATGTCATGCTCGCCTGTCAGTTCAACGCATATTGGTTGCGTGCCCCAGATTTCCTCATGAGCAAAGACGTCACCTCGGGCGCGCTTCAGTCTCGCTACGGGAACTATTAGGGGATGAGTCGTCCTGTATGCAATCGGGACAGCTATTCCGCTTCCTTGCAGAGGTTACGTTTTCCGTGGTGTATACGCCCCAGTAATACGATGTCAGGTAGATAGTAAAACCAGCATGGCTATGTTGTATGTTATGACCATGGATTTGGTAATGTGTCGCACTGAGTAGTTTCAATCATTTTCGACTTTAAAACTTGGTATGACTAACGATGTTATGGGCGCTGCATGACCACTGCAGTCGATGCGCCCCCAAACCCCAATAACCAACCAACGGCCCCTCGGCGTGCCGGTGCACGCGAAGCTCGAGCGGCCCGAGCGGCCCTCGCCTGGAGAGCGTGCCGACGCTGTGCCGGCGCCAGCGGTCGGCAGGCAGGTGGCGCGCGGAGCTGCCCGCCGTCGGGCGGACACAACGCGGCCTGGCCACTACTGTGTTGCCGTCGGGGTGGCCCGCCGTCGGGCGGACACAATGCGGCCTGGCCCCACTTGCTGGCCGCCGCAGCAGGTGGCGCGCGGAGCTGCCCGCCATCGGGCGGACACAATGCGGCCTGCACTTGGCAGGCAGGTGGCGCGCGGAGCTGCCCGCCGTCGGGCGGACACAACGCGGCCTGGCCACTCACTCTGCTGGCCGCCGCAGGCAGGTGGCGCGCGGAGCTGCCCGCCGTCGGGCGGACACAACGCGGCCTGGCCACTCACTGTGCTGGCCACCGCAGTTCGGTCGGATTCCTGAATTCCGCAACGACGACATTGTTCGCAAAATCGGATTCCTCAATTCCGCAACAACGACGTTCGTGGGATTATTGGCGATCCGATCTGCAGTTAATTGGTTCGTGTGGGAGAGTTGGAGTGCTCCGAGTTGGCAACTCGACGTGATGACGTTTTTGTTAGTTGTTTCTCGGATGTTGCCGGCTTGGAGGAATCAAGGGAATAACCATCCCTTGAAGCACACGTTCAAGGTATCATAAAGGTCGCAGCAATCAATCGGTGAACTCGCTGAATCCGCCACTGTGCAACATCCTCGGGATCCATCCCCGTCCGGCATCACCACCCTGGATCCTTGCCTACCCGGCATCACCTCCCTGAAGCTTCTCTCCGGCGTACCTCCTGACGCTTCTCTCTGGCATCACACCCTGAAGCTTATCTCCGGCATCACCTCCCTGAAGCTTCTCTCCGGCATCACCTCCCTGAAGCTTCCTCCCGGCATCACCTCCCTGACGCTTCTTTATCTCCGGCATCGCCTTCCACCGGCGCTGTCCCACGCGTCGCGATCGCCGGCCAACAGTGTGTCGGCGCCGGCCGCCTCAGGAGCGCCGCCGAATCGATGTGGGCCGTTGTGTGCGGCCGGCGGGCGGGCGGCTAATCGACTGCCGTCGGGCCCGACGCTGGCTCCCCTCGCCGGCCCGCCGACACGAAAAACATCGCCGTCGGCGGGAGGTCCGCCCCAGGTCGCTGGGCGGTGACTGCTTCCGGGAGTGGGAGAGCCGCCGTCGGGCCTCAGACCGCTGGGCGGTGACTGCGTCGGGCGGTCGAGCCGCCTCCGGGCATTCATCAGCCGCAGGCGACACTGCTGTGGCCGGGGGTCTTCCGGGAAGGAGATATCGGCCGGACACTGAGCCGGCGTCGATGTGCCGCGGCTGAAAGGCCGTCACGTGCTGCGCGGTGGAGCGTGACGGGCGTGGCATGCAGTCGTGGCTGACGGAAGCCTTTCTGGACGCAGACAAGTTTCCCGGTATTTTATCCGGACTGCCCTTTCCGACTCTGCCACCGAAAGCTAGTTATTCCGGATCACGTCGTGGTGAATAAAAGTAGTCTTCTATTTTTTATTATGCGTCTGAAATGTGGCAACAAAATGGCAAACTGGCATGCTCCGCTGCGAAATCCTCGTCTGACCGCGCGGTCGCTGTCGTAATTCTTCGGCGGATTACACTGTGTGTGACGTTGCATATTCCGTTAGTTCTAGCTGCCTAGCGCGCTGATAAGTTTCGCACCGCATGAATTATTTGAGCGATATGACTCGCCGTTTGCAAACTTCCGAACCGGACGTGGAGAAAACCCACCGTTGGTGGCATAACACCCGTCGGGACATTTGCATGCAACTAAGCCCGGCGGTATTCCCGTCACAAAATTACTCACGAATTGTCCATGCCTTTCGTGGTCTGATCACCATGTCCATGGTCGTCGCCATCTTGCGTGAAATCACACAGGACCGGACAAGACAGCAGCGTATTGCAAGCGATTCGGACCTCGCGGAATTCTCGGCATCTTAGCGACATCTTAGCTCGACATCCTAGCGACATCTTCGTGATAATGGACAAAGGACGACACATACGTCGTCAGACACCGCGGAATCCGCACACGGAATGTGACGAAGAACGCGCATCCTGAGCAGAGAGATATGGTATCTACATTTTGTGTCTGTGCGCTACTCGGGGGTCCTCCCTGCCCTGGTGCAGCTAGATAATCCGACTTTTGCGTGTTGTGTATACAAACACAATTTATTGGTTTTAATACACAGTCTTAGTCATTAAAACCTTACCCCGCATCCTTATAATAGGTTGTACGATTCTGGTTCGTGATCATCATCTCAATGATTACTATAGTTAATTGCGCACATTGTGCTTGCAGCTATGCAATGTTTGCAATTAAAATGTCCTCACCATGCATTAGGCATAGTTACAGTTGAGCATTATGGTCATTAGCTCGTGTACTTGTGACTGCCGATGTAGCCCCGCTTTCGCTGATGCAACCATCACCCGGCACACCGAGCGTCACGACTCTCACCGCACCGTGGGGACGAGTGGTCTAGGGGTAAGATGCTCGTCTCGCAATCGAAAGATTGTGGGTTCGAATCTCACCTGTCGCTACTCTTCGCCCGCGAGCAATCGGCGTGAGAGATTGGCGACGCTATATGACTCAACGGTTGACGTGTCGTAAAAACCAATAACCAACCCTCACCGCACCGTTCCAACATGGCGAAGAGCATGCTTTTCTATGGCCCGAACCGCTTATACAGTTTGGGCAGGCCAGGGGATGGTGCGCCTTTCGGCTGGCGACGCGCTCCCGGAAGTGTCGTTCCGGCCACTCAAACGCCATGTTGGAGATGTAGGGTGTGGCGCTCCGCCTCGCTGGAACCACGTGGTGCTCTGTGATGCTTCGTCGTGCTTACAGACGCCACTTCAGAAGTGATCGAGCATCCTGACGTAGAGCTGTTTGTCGATGTTGATGGTGACGGTTGGGCCGATGGGGATGTTCAAAAGGGGCCGAGTAGGAGGGGGGGAGTCGATGTAGCTGTAACTTCGATCGTATACTCACGGTGCCAGGCACCTTTGTGCTGACCGTCCGGCTTTCCAATGAAAGTGACTAGACTATCCACATGATGATCTGCAACCCGATTGACAGATCAGATCGACACTACGCTCCCTCATTTGTCGCACCTTTTTGTCCGCCTCAGCTTGTCGATCAGCGAGTGAATGCGAGGCGGCTATGAGCTGTCGACCGCCCGTCACACCAGGTGTGTCTGAAAGAGTCCGTGGCAGGGGCGGATCCAGGGCGGACGCGGCGGCATGGGCGGATCCAGGACAAATGCGACGGCCGGGGCGGATCCAGAGCAGACACGTTGGCCCGGGATGATCCGGGGCATACTGGGCAGACTGGGCGAAAGGGCGGTTCCAGGGCAGAATCGGCGACAGGGACGGATCCAGGGAATACTCGACGATATTGACGTAGCCAGGGAAGACCTGGTGGCAGGGGTGGATTAAGGGCTTGGTTCAGAGATGGGCTAATAATGTGTGTGTGTGTGTACAGAGTTGAGAGATGAAAGCCGTGTCATTTACCGTTGAACCCTGTCCAGAATCTGGTACGGGGGAAATTGAGTGATACTTCTAAGTTGTTTTATACCTCCACTCTACATCCGCCGCTGTTATTAATCTGATAAATATGGACGTGGTTATTGTTTGTTAGTCAAGTACGTTGTGGTTAGGTGACATCGAGGCCTCTTGAACCGCTCTTTACCCGAGAGTCACCGACTCTAAGATGCTGAACAATGCGCGCAATTAAACTGCTCCTTTATTCTTCCCCACCCGCCAAATCCTTTATTGTTCCCCGTCGGCCAAATATTGTATTCTTCCCCACCCGCCAATTCCTGTATTCTTCCCCACCCACCAAATCCTTTATTGTTCCCCATCTGCAGAATCTGTTATTCTTCCCCACCCGCCAAATCCTTGATTCTTCCCCACCCGCCAAAACGTGTATTGTTCCCCATCCGCCAAACTCTTTATTTATTATTCCCTGCCCGCCAAAAGGTGTCATGTTCACATCCCACACTCGCGCCGGTAACCACCACTCATATCAGGTTCGTGACCAGCTCACCGCCTCGTGACCTTCTTTTTTGTCCATGGCCGGTGGAAGGTGATTCTGTGTACGTAATTGGGGGTCTGAAGGCACTCACTAGTAGTTCAAAAACGCTTCAATTGTCATCATTTGACGCAGGCGGCTCGTGCAAAACAGGTCGTTGTTGGTGTGATTTATGTCCTGACTGCGTCTCCATCGTCAGACTGCTACAACGGATGCAGAATTATTGTGCCTTTTCTTGAAGTTTTTTTTTTCGTTTGTGTGCACCTTGTTATAATACCACTCTCCCAGACTGCCATACCGGATGGGCTTTTGCCATGTGTTTGTCAGCTGGATGTATATTCGGACTTTGCCACTCTCCCCAGACCGCCATACCGGATGGGCTTATACCATGTGTTTGTCGGCTGGATATTATATTCTGACTACGCCGCTCTCCCCAGACCGCCATACCGGATGGGCTTATACCATGCGTTTGTCGGCTGGATATTATATTATGACTATGCCACTCTCCCCAGACCGCCATATCGGATGGGCTAGCACCATGTATTTGTCGACTGATCGACTGGCTGCCATGCTGTACCGCCGCGCTGAAATCCACGACGGCTTTTGCTTGTGCTGTCTCCGACCGCAGACTGCCCTACCGGACGTGTTCACATGTCCTGGCCGGCGGGGTATGCGTGTGCCAACGATGTTGCTGTCCCAGACTGCAGACTGCCCTTCCGCACACGTGCTGGCCGGCGGGGCGCGTGTGCTGACCGTGCCCGTCCGCTCGCAGACTGCCGTACCGGACGGAGGAGGAGGAGCCCAAGTCGTGCTGCGGCCTGGTGGTCACCCAGTCGGTCTCCATCCGCTGGTTCATCGTGATGATCGCGTTCGTCGGCCTGTGCTGCGCCATCGTCGGCACAGTGCTGGGCGCGCTGAAGGCCACCGGTCGGGAGCACCTCACCGTCTCGCTGCTGATGATCGGTACGTGGCCGTACCCCTGGCACGGGGAGCACAGGAGGGAGGGGGACATGTCCCAGGGAACACCTCACCGTCTCGCTGCTGATGATCGGTACGCGACGGGAGACCTGGCACCACGGGAGGCTCAAGTGGGGGAGAGAGAGGAGGGGATGTCCCAGATGGTAGGTGGTCGGAGACCTGGCACAGGGAGCACACGAGGGAGAGTGAGGGGTGAGTACCAAATGTTGAGCGGAATACATTTTTTTCGAAACGTAATCATGCTTCATGCGTACACGCATGGGACGAGAGGCGCGTGAGTGGTGCTTGAACCCGGATCCGGGATCTCGACGGCACCGGCAGAATTATCACATGCCTGGGGCTGTCGACTTATCCCTGGAGGAAGGAAGACAAGCCATTGATGGCAGGGAATGTGGAGGCAAGCTTTGACGAGGAGTTGTCAGTGGGAGGAGGAAATTTGGTCTAATGGATTCGGCTTTGGCCTAATTTGGTCTAATTGAGTCGGCGGTTTCTCCACTTGGCCTGCGTTGGCCGCGCTACCGAACAGTTTATCAGGAAATGTGTTTAGTGGACTTGCATGACCCGATTTCTCCACATCACCTCGTGCTCTCAACTCGGGAACAATTACTCGATTCGTAGTCACCTGCGACTATTCGCTCCTCCCAAATGGGCGCTGGTATGGCCCCGCCCACATCGGGCGGCTGGATGCGCCCGTGGACACCCGGCAAAGTCGTGCCGGCGGCGACACGTTGGCCAGGCATCGACACCGGCCGCTGCTGTGGAAGCATGGAGTGAGGGGAGGCGTTCGTATTTGCCAAAGTTCACAATTTCCAACGTTCATGGTTTCCAAATTGGAAGTTAACTTCGAAAAATTGGAAGTTAACTGCTGCTGTACAAGCATGTCACGAGAGACGTGTGAGCGGTGTTTGAGGCCAGAGCCGGGACACCGACGGCGCCAGCAGAATCGTCATTTATCTGGGGCTGTCGAGTATTATTTCATAATACTCGACAGCCCCAGATAAATGGCGTCAGCTTACTTTCCCCGAGTGTATAGAATTGCATGAGGATTCGGTGCGGGTCGCGGTAGCTCAGTCAGTAGGCCGTTCGACTCTTGATTCTAAGATCGTGTGTTCGGATCCCGCAGCGGAATTGTCGAGTCCACCCGCGACCGACCGGCGCGTGAGCGGCTGTATGACCTGGCGTTCGAATGCGTCGCAAAATATACCGAGGCTTCGGTGCGATCCGGTGCTGAACGGATCTTTGTGTACGAGCTGTGAGCAGGCCAGCCAATCGCACGACTGCGGCTCAGCGCGTACAGCGCTTAGGTGTACCAGTCATGAATGATGAGGTTAAAGTTGAGTGGGTTCTGACTCGGCGGCGGTGACAATTCTGATGCCGGTCGGCGGTTGGTGAACTATTTTTGTTCTTTATTTTGTTTCGGATTTTGTCACGTCGGCAGTAACGTGTGGTACGTGGTCAAGCAAATCCACCACCCCTCGCAAGCGACTGTGCGGTCCAAGAAGTCGCATGTGGCCCTGCAGACTAGCTCGCGCCCCTCATCTGTATGGGTCGATAGCCACGCGAAACCCATGACCATCAGTCATCTCAGGTGTTGACAAGCTGTCCTGACGCTTGCAATCTGTCACTGTATTCATGTAGGCCGGTAAATTAGCATGCAGCGTGCCGTCAATAAGGCGGACACGGTCCGTGCACCAGGTCACGTGGGTCACGTCGGTCACGTGGGTTACACCGGATGTGATCCATCACATCCGCCGACCGCAGTGTCCAGTGTCGTCGAGCAGCTTTCCAGTGAAAGTGCTCAGCATACCCCGACGGCAATCTACAAGCCGCCTGTGCATTCTACAGCGTTTTGCCGCGCTTCTTTGTTCGCGCCGTCTTGTTGATAGCCGGTCTGAGCAGGCCGCAGTTTTATTGGCCGCGTCAACTGGGCTAGAGTCGAACGCTCAGCTCGGTTTGTTTTCAGTTTGCCTGCCCGGGTGGTCGGCTGGTGGCCGAGCCGGACAGGGACAGGGACAGGGACAGGGACGGGGACAGGGACAGGGAGAGGACAGGGACAGGGACAGGGACAGTGGCAGGGACAGGGACAGGGACAGGGACAGAGGACAGAGACAGAGACAGAGACAGGGACAGAGACAGGGACAGGGACAGGGACAGGGACAGGGACAGGGACGGGGACGGGGACAGGGACAGGGACAGGGGCAGGGACAGGGACGGGGACGGGGACAGGGACAGGGACAGGGGCAGGGACAGGGACAGGGACAGGGACAGGGACAGGGACAGGGACAGGGACGGGGACCATGCGTCTGTTGTTCAACCGCTCCACGTTGGGTTCGTTCGGAGCGGCGCGTTTCCATCCGGGTCTTTCCGGACCGCCGCGTGAAATCCACGCGACGGCTTTTGCTTGTGCGTGCGTCGATACGATACGCCCCACGCCTGGATGGAACTGTTGTGACGTCTCTAAAGCGGAACGGACGGCGGAGCAGGGACCCCCGTCTGACGAGCTGCGGGGGCCGCGGCTCCCGCAGGCGTGGCCCCGGCAGCCCGGGGACATTTCCAATTGATTTAGGACTGCTGCGGGAATGGACCCCGCCCGACACTCACAAAGCAGAGAGACGGGTATGGAACGTGTGGTATAGACACCTCCGACACTCGCAGGGTGGGGAGTCATGCATGGAACGTGTGATATAGGCACGCCTCACACTCGCAGAACAGGGAGACAGGTGCGGGACGTTTGATATGAACGCCCCCGATACTCGTAGCGCAGAGAGACCATCGATAGGCATGGAGCTTGTGGCATGGACACGTCTGACACTCGCACGCTGCAATCTCTTTCTGTGTTTTAACCCATATATTAGTGCTTCCGTGCATTGTTCGACACTGCTCGACATTTACGTGCATTGGCGACATTGTTCGATTTCCCGGTAAACCCGGAATGTATTCCATTTGCTTCTTTTTTGGCTGGCTATTCCATGGAATCGCTTTCAGTTTCGAGCTTTACTGATGCCACTGAGGCTGTCGTCGACAAAAACGTTCGTGAAATGTGTCAACCAAACAAACACTTTTGTTACGTGCAAGCAGCAGCAATCCGATCCCGCCCAATCGTGGTGGATGTATCTACCGCGCCCATGCAACCGCGCCTCGTCATTCGTACGACGCCAAGTCCAAGAGGCCATAAACTATCTAGCCGTCACGAGATCGGATAGGCACGCGCGCGCGCACACACACATACATACACACACACACACACACACACACACACGCACGCACGCGTTCGAGTCGTTCCACCTGCGTGGCCACGAGCGCCAACACACACACAGCGAACCTACACGCGTCCTCGTGCACATGCACACACACACACGCGCACACACGCACGCACGCACGCACGCACGCACGCACGCACGCACGCACGCACGCACACACATACATACATACATACACACACACACACACACACACACACACACACACACACGCACGCGTTCGGGTAGTCGTTCCACCTACGTGGCCACGAGCGCCAACACACACACAGCGAACCTCCCACGCGTCCTCGTGCAGTGTCCGCCGCTCACCGCGCAGTGCACGCGGCGTGGCCCAGTTTCCGGGTGTGTGTTTCCGCACCGCAGTCGCCTGCGACGAGCGCAATCACAACAGTTCAGCGACCCTGGCGACGCCACCCAACTGGGGCGCCCCGCGCGCTAAATAGACTCCGCGCGCCAAACTGGGACGTTCCCGCGCCGCCGCGCCGCCACGCGGGTAAATACATACGCCACCCGGTATCCAAGGCGACAGCGCCGTTTGCCGGCCGTACTTGCGCGCGCCCGGCCGCCGCTCCAGCTGCAGTTCGGCGGCGCCTTTGTCGCCGCCGACACGGTGTCGACATTGGGCGGGGAGGTCAGAGGTCGGTGCAGCACGTGCCCCGGTTTAAGGCGCCGCCCGCCTGTTGCCGGTATCCGACCGTCGGCGATGTTTATTATCGCGCTGGTTATTCACACAGGAAGCAGAAGTGGGTCCGCCGCGCTGAGCTCCAGCTGTCGGCGGAAAGCGGCTTTGCGTTTCGCGGCCATATTAGAGACTGGGTAAGCCGGCTATGCCGTGCTCCCAGGAGTGCAATAGGTGTTGTTGGGTAGATGCCCATTGTCCATGCCAACGACAGTCCTCCTTCATGTGACCACCCACTGTATGCATGTTCTCTTTAATGTGCTGCCGTTCTGGTAGCCCACATGGAGATGTGTCCTAGCTGCAGGTCTTCCTTTCTCGGAGTGACAGAAGTCTACGACATGCCTCCTGCTCCTCCTTCTCTTCCTCATCATCCTCATCCTCATCCTTATGCTCATGCTCATGCTCTTCATCCTCATCCTCATCCTTATGCTCATGCTCATGCTCTTCATGCTCATGCTCTTCATCCTCATCCTCATCCTCATCCCCCTCCTCTTGGGTCCGTCGGTGGCTGGAGTGAGCGGCCAGTTGGCCGGTCATGGCTCGCCCCGCCCCCACGCTCGGCCCGGACCATCATCTCCGTAGCGGGAGTGAGCGGCCAGTTGGCCGGCCATGGCCCGCCCCGCCCCCACGCTCGGCCCGGACCATCATCTGCCAGGCCTTCCGACACCGTCCGGAGAACACTTTCCCGCCAAACTGGGTCACGTGACGGTGGCCGGGTCACGCGGCCGGCGCGGGGTCAACGGCGTGGACCGGCCGGCGGGCGAGTGTTGGCTGTCGGCCGATCTGACCTGCTGACGGGGGTGGGGGACTCCAGGGCCGGTGGCGTCCGACTGTGGCGATGCTCTCCTTTGTCTGGATGGTCTCCATTGGACGGTCTTCACTGTGCGTGGCGGTTGGCGGTGTTGGACGACCGCCGCCTGTGTGCGTGGTTCGAGCTGCCGCGCTGCATCGTCGGTGGCGCGGAACGGTGTGACTGCCGCCCTGCCCTGTCCAATGACGTTGGCTGAAGACGAAGCGTGTGACGAAGTGGACCGGCACACGCGACTGCCACGAGGTGGGCTTGGAGCATGCGATAATCAAATAATCAATCCTCTGCCACCGGGGGTACCTTTAGTGAAAGTTGTTGGTGTTGCTCAAGCAGTTAGATGTGTTGTAAAAACTCCATTTGGTCTGACTCGATTGTGGCATAGACTCGACATAGGGCACAGACAAATTTTCACCGGTAGCTTTCCCCTCTTTCGAAGAACGGTTTGTGTGCTCTGGACAATTCTGAGGATTATCACAGACTTCTGTGTGTATGTGTGTGTGTGTGTGTGTGTGCGTTGTTTATAATGACAACAATCTTCAAATTTGTAGCTAAGTTGATGGATTACTGGTAATGTTAGAGGGCTCTTGGCAGTGACTTGGCAATCATCCTGCGGGCCCTAACACCACCCGAGGTACCTATGCAAAGCGACGCTCGTGGTGTGTACGTTGTGCCGGCGCTCGAAATGATCCCGCGAGTCATCGGTGTCTTCATGATACTTACTAAATTCACAGTGCGATTGAGGTCGGATTTTTAACTCTCGCAGTGCGGGAGAATAATCTATCCGTCGCAGCGCGGAGGGGTCAAAATGTTTTCCTCCCACACTAACTTGTGCTCTATGGCGTTTATCTCATCTCGGGTAGATAGATGTAAACGGCGTGGTGTAGCTATATCCTTGAACTTCCAGAGTTAATTGAAACACTTATCTGTCTCTGTTGGTTGACCTTCCTGGTCAGGGAAAGCAGGTGACACGTGAAGGTCGGAGTGCAGTCAGTTGTTGCCCGTCCTTGCTGTGGTTTTGACCCCTGTCGTAAAATAAATGCGATTTCGTGCTTCAAAGTTGATGATGTGCAAGCCGAAGACTTCGTCTAATACAGGTGATGCGTGCAAAGGTCAAGGTCACCGATCCCGTCAATGTCAAATGCTTGGAAAGATGTGATGAGCTGTTGAAGATGACAACTTTCGAAACTTAGAAGCACCTAAACAAGTTTTCGCTAAAAAAAGGTAATTGGTCAGAATTGCCGCAAGGCATTGCATGGAAAAACCTAATCGTCTGACGTTCACGCCGCATGCCTTTTGTCGTCGTGGCCGAGGTCCGAATAATACGTCATCAGTGTCCGAAAATATACTCCGTGGATGTTGGCGTGGCCTGTAATCCGGAGGAAGGAAGAGTCGTTTTCGTCACGGGTCACGGTTTGTTGGATTCGATCAGTGGCTGGGTGTGGACAGTCGTGTGTGCCGCTGGTCGACTGAAGGACCGATTTGTAATCCGAGCAGATTACCACGTTTCTCGTTTTGCGCCTCTGAGAATGGAGATAGCGGCCAGAATTGCCAGTGCTTGGTCCAGTGATGCCGATGCCTACTTTGACCTCGTGTTTCAACCCATCCGTGAATACGATAGTGTTTTGCGATTGTCGACATCGGGGCGAATTTGTTGAAGGCGCCAAGAATTTCCGCCAGGAACTTCGGTCCGTAACAAGATGTCGACTAATCCGCCAAAGCAGCCTCGCGCGCCGTCGTGGCGAAGACGCCCGCCGGCTGATGAGCAGTCGGAGACGATAATTAGATAGCTGGCGTCTCGCTGATGAGCCCGCGCCGGCTGCCAAATCCGCCTAATAGAGCTGCCAGATACGCCCAAGCAGCTGCCAGATCAGCGCGGCCGGTGCGGTCCGAGACGCGGGCGGCGGTGGGATGTGTGGTGGCGGTCGGCGAGACAAGACGGGGCGGGCGGAATCAGTGCCGATGGATGGAATCAATTCGGCCTCACTGGCGCGGTCGACCTGATCGATGGGAATCGGCTCGGGGTTGGCGGAAGCGATGGATCGGCGCGATGTCCCACTGCTGCTTGGTGGGTTAGCATGATGTCCCACTGCTGCTGGGTGGGTTAGCATGATGTCCCACTGCTGCTGGGTGGGTCGGCTGGATGTCCCACTGCTGGCAGGTGGGCTAGCATGATGTCCCACTGCTGCTGGGTGGGTTAGCATGATGTCCCACTGCTGCTGGGTGGGTCGGCTGGATGTCCCACTGCTGGCAGGTGGGTTAGCATGATGTCCCACTGCTGCTGGGTGGGTTAGCATGATGTCCCACTGCTGCTGGGTGGGATAGCATGATGTCCCACTGCTGCTGGGTGGGTTAGCATGATGTCCCACTGCTGCTGGGTGGGTTAGCATGATGTCCCACTGCTGCTGGGTGGGTCGGCTGGTGTCACGAACACTCACCGAGGGACGCTGGATTGGATCGTGTGGCTGAGGATATTGCGCGCGGTGAAGGACCTATTTGCATCTGCCTTCCTCAGTTTGGTTCACTGGTATGTAAAGCTGCCCGGTGTTGGTTGCGCTCGTCGGGCCGGAGTGAGCGCTCCGTCGCTCCACTATTCCCGGCGTGCTCCAGGCGAGTTCCGCTTGAGAGCACCGCCAGCACTGCCCGTCGGTGTTCCGCTTCAGAGCACCACCAGCACTGCCCGCCGGTGTTCCGGTTCGGAGCACCGCCAGCACTGCCAGCGGGTGTTCCGCTTCAGAGCACCGCCAGCACTGCCCGCTGGTGTTCCGCTTCAGAGCACCACCAGCACTGCCCGCCGGCGTTCCGCTTCAGAGCACCGCCAGCACTGCTCGCCGGTGTTCTGCTTGAGAGCACCGCCAGGGCTGCCCGCCGGTGTTCCGGTTCGGAGCACCGCCAGCACTGCTCGCCGGTGTTCTGCTTGAGAGCACCGCCAGGGCTGCCCGCCGGTGTTCCGGTTCGGAGCACCGCCAGCACCGCTCGCGGTGCTCGTGCGGTCCCGAGGCGCCGGCGGCCGGCCGTTTCGCGGCCTCCCCGCCAGCCCATTGTTTCGTAATTGAGAGGTTCGGGCGCGCCTTTGTGCGGTAATTGAGCGCGCGCACCGTCATCCTCCGCCTGTCGTGCGCCAGTCTGGTCTGTCGAGCGGCTCTGGCGCGCAGGGCACCTCATCACCGCATCTGGGACTGACCCAGTTCGCCAAATATGGTTGCAGTGGTTCGCTCCCCCCCCCCCCCCACCCCCCACACACACCGGTCGCGATCCTGTTGTTGTCAACAGACCATTGTTCTTGCGGTCGTCGTCCTGAGTTGAGTTTGATGGCGCTTCGACCAAACCGTGATGATGTAGCGCGGTTGTCGTTCCCGTGCCGTATCCCTGGCCTTGGTTGCCCTGCGCGCACCCACTATCACCATTGCGGTATCACCATTATAGTATCACCATTGCGGTATCACCATTGTAGTATCACCATCCCGTAGTACTCGTTCGGTCGTGGGTCGACCTCCACAGGCGCAAACCGTTCGGCCCGCAATCGTCCTCCGATTGCCAAACCGTCTCCTCCAGCCTCCTCCAGCCCTTTGTCGTTGTTCCCAGTCCCGCGTCATCGATTCCAGCCGTAGGACATCACTTCCAGGCCAGGTTTCCTCGATCTCCGGTCTTCGCGCGGCCAGTCCCTGTCGATTCCCAGCACCTGTCGTTGCTGACCTGTCGTCGTTGCTGGTCCCAGTCCCGGTCAACCTCTGTCGTCGTCCCCAGCCCCAGCTATCGGTGTCGGTTGCAGTAATCGGTCCTCTGTCGTGGGCCGCTACTGGTTCCAGCCCCGGTCGTCAGTCCCTTGTCGTCATCCCCAGCCCCGGTTCGTTTGTGTTCAGCTCAGTATTTGCGTTGAGTAATTATTCTTTCTCCTCTTCCCCCAGCTATCGGTGCCGGTTGCAGTAATCAGTCCTCTGTCGTCGTGCCCAGCCCCAGCTATCGGTACCGGTTGCAGTAATCAGTCCTCTGTCGTCGTGCCCAGCCCCAGCTATCGGTGCCGGTTGCAGTAATCAGTCCTCTGTCGTCGTGCCCAGCCCCAGCTATCGGTGCCGGTCGTAGTAATCAGTCCTGTGTCCTCGACCGCTACTGGCGTGCCCAAAGCGATGTGTTCCAGTGAGCGCTGCGAATTACGAGCGCGCCGAACGCTAAGTGACATTTCGCGAAGGGCCATTTAACTTCGTTCCTGCGAGTTAGCGAGTTCTTTTCTCGACGCCGCCGCATGCGGCGGCGTCGAGTGTGTGTGTGTGGAAACCGGTGTGGGGATGGTGGGGCAATGCGGACAGGATCTGAATAGAGGCGTTCGTCATCTCTCCATTGAAGGCTGGGCGAATTCGTTTGCCATTGTGCTCTGTCCGGTGCCGGTTCTCACACAACGAGTTCATATTACCATCGTGTCAGGCGATGAGGTCGCCGGCGCCTCGGTGCTGCGCCGGCGGTCGCGCGCAAAACATGGCGCGCCGCGACTCCTTTACAGCTGGCACGAACAGGCCCATCGAGACAGAAGGCAGGAACAATTTGCTGGTTATGGTCCGCGGAGGAGCGCCGTCGCCTTTGTTGTGCATGCTCAACCGTAGGGCAGATATTGCACGGCTGCGTTGTTGTCGATGTGGCGTCTCTCGGTTGGCATGATAAGCTCGGGGAGTTTGGGAAGTCGTACCGTCGGGTCGGTCTTTGCTGGTCTGTTTCTCCTAGTTGGGAGACGGCGAATAGAGCACGGAGCGGCCGGGTTAGAAAAGCTGCTCGCAGCCGTCCCGTGTACACGACGGGGCGCAAAGGCAGCGGAGAGGGACGAAGCAGGAGTGAAACGTGTCCCGATAGTGCAAAGTTTAAGTGGAATCCGACATGTAATGGAAAATTGTTTTCAACTTGGCACACAGTTCCGTCTGCCAGATCTGTCTGCTATGAATTTCGATTGAGAAGTCACTTACCATCATTTATTTGATTCAGATTTCAACCAATATTTTGAAGGTAGGTACTTTTTGCATGCGTTGGAAGGGGTTTTCAACTTGGGCATTTTGCCCACGTCGGATTCTAACTTATTCGCGTAATATTGCCGAGCATTCCCAAAGTGGTATTTCGTGACAATGGGAGTGTGGGAAGGCGATGTTCAGACTTCATCCGAAGTTCTTCACTTCTCGATTATTGACCCTAATTGATCGGGTGCGGTCTATGCTCGTACCCACACCCTCACAAAACAAAAGCAGCAACGCACCGCTCAGATTGATAACGCGCTAACCCAGCATCCCGCCAGTCGGATTACCGAGTTTGGCTAGCCACGCAGCTTCTGTGCATTCCCGTGCTTTGTAATGGAGAGCGTGCCTTACGTATGGTTTTGGGAGTGCTCAAGTACGGACCCAGCCTCGGTAAACGAGAGGTTATCTATGGGTGGGGTGGGGTGCCGGATGCATTGCCGTTATTGCGACCATATATTTCCATGCATGATCCCCGGCATTGGTCTCGGCTGCCATTTGCGTTGTTACACTTATTTAGGTGCCTCTGTTTCAGCGACGTTTGTGGTTCAGCCATGCTGGCCGTTATTTGAACTTTCAGGGAAATGAGGCCATGCCAGGATAATGACTGAGGGTTTTTGCCGGTTAAACAAGACGTTCTCGTTTCACACGGTCGTGGTTAGTGACGAAAAACAGTGTGTTTTCAGTTCTGCGTTCACTGTTCAAAAACACTGTCGGGTGTGCCCAACAAAGAGTGTCAACACAAGGGTGTTCGAAGCGTGCTGTTTACCACCCGCCAGTTTTACCCCGAGCCCAGTGGCACGGGAACTATCTCAATGTTGGGGGGGGCAAGAGCCATTTTGAAGTCGATTTTTGCTATGCAACGTCCATAGAATTAATGTTAAACTCGTCCAGGGGGGGGGGGGGGGCGGAGCTGTCCCTTTGCCCCTCCTCCTGGTTCTCGCGTCCCTGCTCGTATCCCAGTCAGCCCGCACCCTTGCTGGTATCCCAGTCGGTCCGCGCCCTTGCTCGTAACCCAGTCGGCCCACTCCATTGTTTACACCCAAGTCGGCCCACACCCTTGCTCGTACCCCAGTCGGATGAGTCTCGGCGAGCTCGGGAGGACCATCTGAAACATTAGCCGGCCTGTGTGCGGACATGGCGCCCAGCAATACCACACCACCTCCACTCGCCACTCATCTCAGCTCTTCCCACCACCCACTGACCACGACTGCGAGCGCTCCTGCGTCGGGGGAACCGCCAGAAGGCGTCCTTCTGAGCTCTTCCCACCACACACTGACCACGCCTGCGAGCGCTCCTGCGTCGGAGGAGCCGCCAGAAGGCGTCCTTCTGAGCTCTTCCCACCACCCACTGACCACGCCTGCGAGCGCTCCTGCGTCGGAGGAACCGCCAGAAGGGGGCCTTCTTAAACCCCACCACCCACTGACCAGGCCTGCGGCGCCGGGGAACCGCCAGAAGGCGTCCTGAGCTCTTCCCACCACCCACTGACCACGCCTGCGAGCGCTCCTGCGTCGGAGGAACCGCCAGGGGGCGTCCTGGGCTACCATCGTAGGATCCGCATGGATGCCCCCCCCCCCGTGTACGCATTCCGTCTCATCTCGTAATTCACTGCGGATGCCTCGCTTCAGGAGACTGGCAATCCGTGCAGTAGCTCTCGTGGGAGTCGTTCCAGCAGGTCGGAACCCAGTGACTGACCGCCGCCGGTCCACCAGCGACCTGACGCGGCAGCCGGTCCACCTGTGACCTGACCCGACCGCCGATCAACCTGTGACCAGACACGGCCACCGGTCTACCTGTGACCTGACGTCGCCGGTCCACCTGTAACCTGAACCGGCCGCCGGTCCACCTGTAACCTGAACCGGCCGCCGGTCCACCTGTGACCTGAGGCGGCCGCCGGTTCACCTGTGACCTGACCCGGCCGCCGGTCCACCTGTGACCTGACCCGGCCGCCGGTCCACCTGTGACCTGACCCGGCCGCCGACCCACCTGTGACCAGACACGGCCACCGGTCACCTGTGACCTGACCCGGCCGCGGATTCACTTGTGACCTGACCCGGCCGCCGGTCCACGCCAGACCGGTCCACCGGTCGACCGTGAGGCGGCCGCCGGTCCACCTGTGACCTGACCCGGCCGCCAGAGCGGTCGTTAGTGGCTCGAGATTCTCGTGGCCGAAAGTGCATGAAGGGTTCCGTGACGAGTTGGTGGGAAGTTTGGACAGAAGGCATTTGCATGGTTCGGACTTCGTCCCCCTGTGACACACTTGCACTCTCCACAAAGTTGGCAGCACTCTCAACAAAGTTGACAGCCGGCAAAGTGGGGTGTCATTTTGGCGCCGTACAATGGAAGACACGCCATTATCGGATGGTGTCGTTTCACGTAATTCAAGGTGCTGGATCAGTGTTGCAATTTAGGACGGAGACATTTCAAAAGTGAATTTAATTTTAAATGGCGCCCGGTCGAGGGTTCTTACCAGCGGGTAACAATGTTTCGCATTGTGTCTTCTATCCATGGTGATATCGCCTCTCCTGCAGTGGCGCAGCCAGCATTTTCATACGGGGGAGGCGGACGAAAAAGATGTGACGAAATGGAGAAAGCTTCCGGCGCGCCGAAAATTTAGGGTTTACGCCGTGCAAATATTAAGCTTTCTCGTTTGATCTAGTGTATTTATGGATGTTATGCCCCCCCCCCGAATGTGCCTCTGCTCGTCTGTTCTGTCCTATTCCTCCCTTGTCCATGGCAAGCCTTTGTTCTGGGATCCGCTCCTGCTCAATTCCGCGTGACTAGCATCTCCAGGAGCACCCTTCGCCAGGAGCGCCCCTGAATCCAATCCTGCCCGTAACGATCGCCGTCGCACCAGCTGTGTCTGGATCCGCCCCTGTCGTCGGTGCCGTGCATGGCAGCCGAGGGGATCTGGGCGGCTTTTTCTGACCAGGCATCTCTCATTAGGGCCCAATTAGCCCGGTCACTGGAGTGCGTCGACGACAAACAGCACGCTACGCCCATCTCCGGTGGCAGAGGACGGGTGGTGCGGTGAGGATGAGTCGATGTGGGGCGTGTGACAAACAGCACACCACGCCCATCTCCGGTGGTGCGGTGAGGAAAAAGAGCACTATCCTCCCCTACCTGGGGAGGGAACACCTACTAATGTTCTTCCCAATAATGGGAACACCACCACGTAACTGGCAAAGGCATCGTGATTGCTAATTGGATTACTAAGTATCTGGTGATGCTGCTCATACTTCACTTCATGATGCGAAAGTGATCCTTCACAAGGGAGAAGAAGTTCATATATTCGGAAATCATGGTGCCAGGCATGTCGACATTTCTTTATTGTGCAAGCTTGAAGGCTTAGTTTTGTCGAATATTATTTCATTCTCCAGAACCTAGGTTTAGGTTTTGTCGAATGACGATGTCGGGATCTAAAATTGTCATTCGATGACACCTCATCCCACCAGTTGTGGAGCCGTTATGCTGCCACTATTATTCGGTTATTCGGGCGTTTGATCGCATCAAATTGAATATAAATGATGGTCGCATTACAGCTGGGCACGTCAACATTCCAACTTGCGAACGACCGATGCAGCGCAGCTGGAAATTCGGGGACATTTCTAAGGATGAAACAGGAGGAAAGAGACCGGATTTGTTTGCAAAAATATTACTCCAGCACTAACGCACATCCCAAACGCATCGGCAGGACCCATCGGCAGGACGCAGAAACGATTGTTACGTCACAGGAGTAGTTCCGTCGCCCTATCGCCCTAGTAGTCCCCTATCCCCTAGTCGCCCTAGTAGTCCCCTGTCCCAGATGTGGTTCGAACCCAGGGACCCCGGCGGAGACAACGCACTTGTCTCTTATTGTGAACTAGCTGTTTCCGTGCACCTTTTCCTCACACGATAAATGGACTACGATCGTTCTTCAGTCGCGCCTGTTTCCAACACATTCGCCCGGCCTGCAGGGGTTGCGCCATGCTCCTTTTGTTCGCTTTGTTCAGCCGTATCCGACAGTGAGTGAGTGCGGGAGTTCTGCGTCGTCTTCTCCCTTCATCAGCGCACGGAATTGAATCTTCCCGGGTCGGGAGTGTTTTCAGCTTGTCAGTGTCATACAATCCCGTCTGAGGGCTGGTTTCGGGTAGCCTCATTCACTGTGCGCTATGCTTCCTTTTTTCTTTCGGTCGAGACGCTTCCAAAGAACCCGCTTCATCTAAAAAAACACGTCCTCTCAGAATGGTAATCATTCGGCCGTTCGTGGTCTGCTGAGCACTCGACGGCCTTTTTGTGGGCAACATGATTGGCCGACGTCCGCCCTGCTGCCTCGGTTGGGTGTTGGACCAGCGGCTAAACAACATGCGAAAATGGCCCCTATTGCGGCATGGCTCTCACAACCCATGGACGAATTTGCGACCCGGCCGGGTCGGCGGGTCACGGACGGAGGCGGAGTGAGCGTCCGCGCAGTCCCGCTAACTTTCACTGCTGCCGGTGGTGCCGGAGAGTTGGGCGTCCGACCGCCGGGGAGGCCAGAAATCAGATCGGTGGGGCGGGGATGGCCGAGTGGTCAATGTTGAGCTCTGGGTACCAACGGTCTCCGGTTCAATAATCGCACCACTCTGGACATTTCCCAATCCCGCGGCCGACCGGCGAAACAGTGTGGGCGGCGCCATTAGCCGTGATCGTGCGTAAAGTGCGTCGAGAACCACCCGATAAACAAACAAATCAGATCGGCATTCAGGACAGAACGCGTGACTGGGGTCGGGCCGGAGGGCTCAGCGGCCAGAACGCGGATTGCGACACAGAGCAGAGCGCACGTCCGCTCGCTCGGGTGTAGTTCCCCCCGCACGCCAGTGTGGTTTCTCTGGAATTGTTACGTTCGTTCAGTCGTATGCGAGTCGTTTTGGTCCGGCGTGTGCTGTGCAAACGTTAGACCATTCCAAGCCAGTTGGTCCGACATGTGCCAAACGACCCCTAGACCATTGCAAACCAGTTGGTCCGGCGTGTGCTAAGCGTACGTCAGACCATTTCATGTAATTTGGTCTGGCGTGTGCTACGTGAACGCCAGACCAAATGACCGATACTGTCCATTGTTGTGCGTGACCATTATAATTTCATGTCCACATAACCGTAATGGTTAATTGCACATATAATCGTAAACAGGTAAGTGATACGGCACAATAAGGCGGAAGAACGTCCATTAGGGTCGAGGAAGCTTTCAGGTAGCCAGACAAATACAGGGGAAAATTACGTTGTGGCTACCAACAAATATCTCCGGGGTCCGCTACCTTTCCCCCGCCCCCACCGCGGCAGTATGATGGCACACGGCTCTGCTCACGAGACGCGAGATGGTGAGTGTGGGTGCCCAGGCGAAGGTGTGCGTGCACCATGTACAAAATTCCAATGACGTCCGGGGAAAAAACACCATCTCTCGAGAGATATCTCCAGACCTTCGGTATTGCCAACCCGGAACCGCACCGAGCAAACGAAGCTCGTGACGAGCGAGTCCTCCAGTGGCAGGAAATTGCGGTGAGCAACAAAACGTGCGTCAGATTTTTCCCGTGTAGTTCCGGGAGGCTGCGGCTAGATGGCGGTGTTTTCCCTATAGTTCTTGGAGGCTGCGGCTAGATGGCGGTATGTTTTCCCAATAGTTCTTGGGAGCAGTTGCCGAACGCTTCTGCGGCCTGTCGCCAGCGCCCCCGGGTATTGTACTATTGGCGTCACAAATAGCTTGGCAGTCAGGCTGAGCGTCCTGGCACCTGACTACCCTGCATAGATATGCTGCTGTTTCTCACCGCAACTATACCTATACAGGATATTCAGGTGCCAGGACGCCCAGCCTGACTGCCAAGCTATTTGTGACGCCAATGATACCTAGGTGTTTTTGGAATCAGTATACCTATGCAGGATATTCAGGTGCCAGGACGCCCAGCCTGACTGCCAAGCTATCTGTGACACCAATTATGCATGTGGTGTCCCCACGCGCGGTTCGTAGCTGGAGGGACCACGCTACAAACGTTGAATATGTTGTATCACGTGCGACTGCCGAGGCGCGACGGCGACGGCGACGGCATTGTTTGGCGCCAGAAGCATTCGGCGCCATATTTGCGCTTTCGAGAGCACGCCAGGGCATTGCGTCGACGCAGTGGCGCGCCGCCATTGTTGTTTGCCGTGGTCGTGGTGAGTGGTCGGGCTCGTGGAGGGGCTCGTGGAGCTGGGGAGGAGGGACCGCGCCGGTTTTCACGTGATGTGCGCCGCACACAGTGGCACGGCTCAGGGTTTAGGGTGCATTACACGCAGTTGCGTGGTTCAGGGTTCATTACACGCAGTTGCGTGGTTCAGGGTTCCGGATGCATTGCACGCAGTTGCGCGATTCAGGGTTCATGGTTCATGGTGCATTACACGCGGTGGTACGGTTCAGGGTTCAGGGTACGCGCGGTTCAGGGGTACATTACACGCGGTGGCACGGTTCAGGGATCAGGGTGCGGTGCGGTTCAGGGGGTGCATTACACGCAGTTGCGCGGTTCAGGGTTCAGGGGGTGCATTGTAAGCAGGTGTGCGGTTCAGGGTTCAGGATGCAGCGCGGTTCGGGCGTAGCCGCCAGAGGCTCGCGGTTGTGTAGTTCGCCGTATCTGGAGGTCAGGGGTGGCCAGGGGTCAGGGGGTGGCCGTCAGGGGTGGCCGTGCATGTGTGTGTGTGTGCGGAGTTGTTCAATCGTAACTGAAACTGCGGGCGGGAAGCAGTTTGTGCCGCTCACCGCTGGTCCTGGCACACCTGTGTGCTGATTACTGCTCAACTGGCACACCTGTGTGCTGATTACTGCTCAACCGGCACACCTGTGTGCTGGTCACTGCTCAACTGGCACACCTATGTGTGCCGATCACTGCTCAACTGGCACAGTATTTGTTAATTTTGTGTGAGTAATATCCTATTGTCATTCGATTTCGTCGAGTTGGCTCCCCTCATCCGACGTTATTTGAATAAAAGGCCCTGTAAAATGTAAAGCAAGCAATGGTTTCCTTTTAAGCTTGTCTCGATTTAAGCCTTTAAGTATGTCTCGATTGGACGTGTTTATACAGAAGCTAAGTGCAGGGAAGCCCCATCTTTCCTAGTACAGCACCAACCGAACTCGTGCACAGCGATGCAAACACGATGCCTGTCGGTGGTCGGATGCACACTTCGGTGCACGTGCACGGTGCACGGGTTGCGATTCGGTTAATGGCATCGACTGGCCAGCACCGTGCAGTAGAGGTCTGAGCGGGTCACATTCGGCAGGTAATACCCACCGAACTACCCGCAGGATTATCGCGTTTGTGCCCACCGGCTACCCGGAACAAATTTCCCAAATGTTGATCCCATACCCGGCCGTGTTACCGGGGATTTGTTGCCGAAGAAATTGTGGCAGTGTTTTATCCGTGATGTCCTAAATGGATCGTCTCCATGCGTTAATGTCATGTTTAATGTGACTGGTGGTTAGGCACATGATGCAGAGAAGGGGTATGCGTGGCACCAAGGGGGAAGGTCACCCGTGTGATAGGTATTTGAACGGTCCCTATGTGGTCTGCAGAATCTGGCCGAGGCATTTTATTTTTCGGGAAGTTAAGCTTATGCTACCAAAGGTGTATTGTAGTCAAAGGTGTAAGATATAGGTGTCTAGCTTACCTTTGCATGGACAGCGGTTATAAATGCCTCCTAATTACAAGGCATTGCATGTGGTACACATTCCCCCATGGTTTTCAGTCTTCACTCAATATTTGTTTTGCTACGTCATCATAATACAGCATCATACTAGGTTAATTCAAATTTTAAGAGTGTCCAGGTATTTAAAAGGAGGATCCATTCCTTAATTCACCAATTGCAAAGTGGTTAGCATTTCTCAAGACTTATGTCAATGACCCTTACTCGTCATATGCCCCGGGGGTTCATTGACCGCTGACCGGCACCCACCCGTTACCCTGGGCTTTTTTCCAAATGGGCTCACCCATGGGTTATCCGTGGGTAGCGGGTGGACCCAGACCACGACCCACCCACCCGTCTGGACCTCTACCGTGCGGCCAGCCTGTGTGACGTCACAGGTGACGACACCAACAGCTGCAGCCTTCAGTTGCTCCTGTTTATCAGCCTCGGACGGTGATGACTGGTAAAGCGCCCGCCTTGGACAGCCTTGGACAGCGGTGACAGCCTCGGACAGTGGTGACAGCCTCGGACAGTGGTGACAGCCTCGGACAGTGGTGACTTCCTCGGACAGTGGCGACTGCCTCGGACAGTGGTGACTGTCTCGGACAGTGGTAACTGTCTCGGACAGTGGTGACAGCCTCGGACAGTGGTGACAGCCTCGGACAGTGATAACATTCTCTGACAGTGATGACTGGCAGAGCGCCCGCCGAAGACTCCGGCTAGACTGCCGGCCGTTGCATAATGTTCGCCGAACGTGAACAGTTCGCTAATGGTAGTGAAGGGGGCCGATTGGGAGCAGTAGCGCACCCTGACTCATCGTCTTGCTGGGGGGGGGGGGGGGCAGACGCGGTCAGACGGAGGTTTCTAGTCGTCGAGGCCGTTTGCATGACATTGAGCGTCGAGTAATGTTCAGGGCACGCATACCAGCACTGCTTTCACCGTCTCACAGAGCGGAACCTGAAAATTGGCTTTGCTCGCTGTGCGGTGTGCGCTGTTTGTGCGGTAGTACTGGCCACCACACCACACCATAGTCGTGTTCTGGAACTTGACCCGGTCTCACTGTTTCCCGTCGCCTGCTTTAGACTCGCGGTGTGCGCATACCTGTGTAGCCCGATGCATGTCAGCAGGTGCCTCGTCCGACTGTTTACCGGTGCATTAATCTGCCACAGCGCCGGGCACCGGAAAGCGCTGCCCACTTCTCAATCATCTCACAATGGAATGTGCCCGTTCCCTTTGTCTCTCACCGACGCGTCTTGCGCGATGGGCGCCGACGCATTTGTTGCACCCCATCGCTTCTGGAAGCATCTCGAACTAACGGCCCCCACGCGCCGCACAAACGATCCAGTTCACGGCGGCGATCCAGAGTTATGGTTATCGTGTTGTTGATGCTCTTATTGGGACAGTATAAATCGCCGGCGTAGGCTCTTTTTCAGCGCCGGGTGTTGGGTTGACGGGTAGAAAATCGACAATCTGGAGGCGGGATGATGGGCTCGGCAGGTCGTTGTGGGCGTGGCCGGACGGAGTGGTGTGGGGTAGTCGAATTACGCGCCTCGACGACCGCTTGTTAGGTGGCAAAATGGAGCCGCGTGTTGGGCCGGCCACATCGACCGCCGCCACTTGTACGGACTGACCGTCCAATTTTTGAATCAAATAATTCACGGTGTTCTGGTAAGTGTTTATGTGGAGAGGCGGTCACGGAGTAATATTTGGTATGGCGGTGCTTGTGTGCAACTTGGGACTAGATCAGCTCATAGGGAACTACTCTTCGCCCGCGACCAATCGGCGTGAGAGATTGGCGACGCTACATGACTCAACGGTCGACGTGTCGTAAAACCAATAACCAACCGAAGCTCATGGGGAATACTTGGCGTAGTCCACTTCATTGTGCATGACATATAGTAGCACGGTTGCTTTTTCCGTGCGCATGGAAAACAGCAAGCTTCCTATAGCATGGATACTATGGGAGGCGACAGTGGTCAAGTTGTTCAGTTCTGGATGGCAAAGTCCCCGGTTCACCACTCGCACCAACTCGGGACATTTCTCAGTTACGCGGCCCACCGGCGAAACAGTGTGGGCGGCGCCATTAGCCGTGATCGTGCATAAAGTGCGTCGTAAGCCACCGAATAAACAATAAACAATGGATACGATGGCACGAAACATATCACCAACGGAAGTTCTCTGTGTTTTACAGCCTTCGGCGGACACTGCAAGCCAACATTGATGGGGCACTTGCTCCCACAAAAGTATATAAAACAACACCCCCCTGCATGTTCACCGCGACTCCGATGGAGGTCATCGGGGACGAGTGGTCTAGGGGTAAGATGCTCGTCTCACAATCGAAAGGTTGTGGGTTCGAGTCTCACCTGTCGCTACTCTTCGCCCGCGACCAATCGGCGTGAGAGATTGGCGACGCTACATGACTCAACGGTCGACGTGTCGTAAAACCAATAACCAACCGATGGAGGTCATCTATGTCGTGCTCGGCGGGGGCCGAGATTTACCGTGTTTGTGTGCGCGCTTTACGGGCCCGGGGAGAGCAGCTTCTGCGATGTTTTTTATAAAAATATCTTTAGCGGAGGCGGAGTGCCATCCGCTAGATATTTGCTACGTTAAAGAAAGGGCTACGTTAAAACCGGCTTATGTGGCATCCGGTGATATCAAGCAAGCAAAAGAGGGAAGATGCCGGCGACAACGTTCGCAAAGACAACAAAGACGACAACGTTCGCGGCGCGACCTCAGCCTCCAGCCGAGACAATGCGCTCGCCCAGCGAGCACGGCCGGTCGCCCACGCGCCGCCGCCGGCGGTCTTTTTGTGCTGCCAAACCCCGCACGTTTGGCAGCACTGCACGCGGGCCGAATGTGCTCACTTCCTGACGCGGCCCGCTACCGGCCGCGCCGCTCACCGGCCAAACAGTGATTACCCACGTCACGTGTCGCCCCCCCAGCCACGCCCCCGTAACGCACCGCGGCCTCGGGTCAGGGTCAGTCGGGAGCACGTGAACGCCGTGCGCAGATTCGGTTGGCTTTGTCGGCCGTCGTCCCTGGCAAAGGTAACTGTTGTGCGTGGTAAACAGTCTGCGGTAATTGTATTTGCGCCATGTGGGAACCGGGTTTTTCTCGAGCGATTTGATTGCGATTTTGTGGCGTGAGCGCTACGTATAATCATTGCATATGAAAATTAGGCTTTGCGCAGAACTTAGTGACATTTCGCGCACTTGCGTTTATGATTTTAGCTGTACATTGTGCACCTCACCAGGCAAAACGTTTAAACTTTATACAGTTGATGGCTGGGAGGCTTATGTCAATGCTTCCAATATCCGATGGTTAGCACTCAATGCTGCATCCACTGTACAAAGGTCATCAACAAGCGGGAGGTCACTAGCGAGGCTGGTGTTGCCATGTAGCAGAGGTGGATGCTGCAAAACGCTGTGAACAAATTTTGAGAAAGCTAGTATTGCAAATACAAAGAGTAGTATATCAGCTATAATATCCGGCATACCTGCAATACTATAGTACTGCTGTATTAAACGTTGTATTATGCTAACTACTATGTTTTGCTATCTACTATAGTCAGTATTATACTGTCTGAGGGCCGCCAGCTGTCGTTTCCGTACAGTACTGCTGGCCCAGGAGGCTCTGGTCTGAGGGCCGCCAGCTGTCGTTTCCGTACAGTCATAAAGTCATAAAGTGTTAAGGCTTAATAAGAGCCACAGGTGCCCATCTGGATTAAGCCTATCTAGAAAATGTACTAGAAATGTACATACTCTCACCCCAATCAATCCCTTATTTCAAGTTCTTAGGGAGCTATATCCCAGCCTATCTAGCACCATTCACTTGCTATTGCATAACGCACTCAACAATTACAAACTCCTCCCATCATACCCATTGTGCTACCATAGACAATCTCATCAGTATCACATCCCGAAGGAAGGTGCTGAATCCATTGCTAGGTACACCCTATATAAAGTTATAAAGCGTTTAGACTTAATGCAGTACTGCTGGCCCAGAAGACTCTGGTCTGAGGGCCGCCAGCTGTCGTTTCCGTACAGTACTGCTGGCCCAGAAGATTCTCTGGTCTGAGGGCCGCCAGCTGTCGTTTCCGTACAGTACTGCTGGCCCACGAGGCTCTGGTCTGAGGGCCGCCAGCTGTCGTTTCCGTACAGTACTGCTGGCCCACGAGGCTCTGGTCTGCGGAGCCGGCAGCTGTCGTTTCCGTACAGTACTGTTGGCCCACGAGGCTCTGGTCTGCGGAGCCGACAGCTGTCGTTTCCGTACGGTACTGCTGGCCCACGAGGCTCTGGTCTGAGGGCCGACAGCTGTCGTTTCCGTACAGTACTGCTGGCCCACGAGGCTCTGGTCTGCGGAGCCGGCAGCTGTCGTTTCCGTACAGTACTGCTGGCCCAGAAGACTCTGGTCTGAGGGCCGCCAGCTGTCGTTTCCGTACAGTACTGCTGGCCCAGAAGACTCTCTGGTCTGAGGGCCGCCAGCTGTCGTTTCCGTACAGTACTGCTGGCCCAGAAGACTCTCTGGTCTGAGGGCCGCCAGCTGTCGTTTCCGTACAGTACTGCTGGCCCACGAGGCTCTGGTCTGCGGAGCCGGCAGCTGTCGTTTCCGTACGGTACTGCTGGCCCACGAGGCTCTGGTCTGCGGAGCCGACAGCTGTCGTTTCCGTACAGTACTGCTGGCCCAGAAGACTCTCTGGTCTGAGGGCCGCCAGCTGTCGTTTCCGTACAGTACTGCTGGCCCACGAGGCTCTGGTCTGAGGGCCGCCAGCTGTCGTTTCCGTACAGTACTGCTGGCCCACGAGGCTCTGGTCTGCGGAGCCGGCAGCTCTCCCAGGTGAGGAGGTTTCGTTGACGGTGCCTCGTGAAAGTGCCTGCCGCAATTCCTCAGCCGATGACAGCCTGTGCATAATGATTAGCTTGAACCGAACATGAGAACCACTTTGACGCTTGCAGATTGTCTGTATGTATTAGCACATCCATGGGGCGAACGTGTGTGACTCACGGCGGTAGATGTCTGTCTGACGTCACTCACGGCGGTAGATGTCGGACTGACGTCATCCACAGTTGTATATGTTGGGCTGATGTCACTCAGAGCTGTAGATGTCAGGCTGACGTCACTCACAGCGGTAGATGTTTGTCTGACGTCACTCACAGCGGTAGATGTCAGGCTGATGTCACTCACGGCGGTAGATGTTTGTCTGACGTCACTCACAGCGGTAGATGTCAGGCTGATGTCACTCACGGCGGTAGATGTTTGTCTGACGTCACTCACAGCGGTAGATGTCAGGCTGATGTCACTCCCGGCAGTAGATGTTTGTCTGATGTCACTCACGGCGGTAGATGTCAGGCTGATGTCACTCACGGCGGTAGATATTTGTCTGACGTCACTCACAGCGGTATATGTCAGGCTGATGTCACTCACGGCGGTAGATGTTTGTCTGACGTCACTCACGGCGGTAGATGTCAGGCTGATGTCACTCACGGCGGTAGATGTTTGTCTGACGTCACTCACAGCGGTAGATGTCAGGCTGATGTCACTCACAGCGGTATATGTTTGTCTGACGTCACTCACGGCGGTAGATGTTTGTCTGATGTCACTCACAGCGGTAGGTGTCAGATTGATGTCACTCACGGCGGTAGATGTTTGTTTGACGTCACTCACAGCGGTAGATGTCAGGTTGATGTCACTCACGGCGGTAGATGTTTGTCTGACGTCACTCACAGCGGTAGGTGTCAGATTGATGTCACTCACGGCGGTAGATGTTTGTCTGATGTCACTCACAGCGGTAGATGTCAGGCTGATGTCACTCACGGCGGTAGATGTTTGTCTGATGTCACTCACGGCGGTAGATGGCGGGCTGCCGTCAGCAAGTTGACGGGCAGTTTTTTTTTGTGGTTTATAAACGATACGGAATGTGCAACAGCGACGTGTTCGCCAGGATGTGCGGTTTTCCAGCCCGTCGAACAGGCACGATCACCTCTGCCGGCTTACACGCCATTGCGTAGGTTAAGGAAGTGGTGAAAGGTATACCTTTCTTCCGCCGCCATAGTTTCTGTAAATTCTCCCACACTCCATCCACGTACGTGGCGAAATGGCAAGTCATGGCGCGTTTGTTCAGTGGTCACGCTTCCCTCGCCTACGTAGGTGGGGAGTTCCATACTCATGTCCCGGCTCTAGTAGCCATGACAACCCTCTAGGTTGTGCATAGATACGAGGGGAGAAAGGTGAGTATACAGTAGTTGTCTTGTTGGCTATGAGGTATGGCTTCATCCGTCGAAGCACATATTTCCCGCGAATGAATTGCAAGTAGGCCTCTGGTGAGGTTCAGAACCTTCTGGTCATGCCCAGGTTCCATCTAGTGATGATCCGGTAGAATAACGGCGAGGCCCAGGTTTTCCCCGTCTGGCTCGGGAAGCTTCCAATGAAGTGGATACAAAGTGATTCAGCCGTAAAAGATATCTGTTTTTTTTGGCAGCGTTCTCGCAACTCGCTTACAGCTTGCTTCTTGGAAGCTATTGATGTCCTCAGTTCCCTGCCGATGTGTGTTCTTCCCTCTCGAATATTTTCCTTCAGGTGTTCGTTTCCTCCTTTCTATCTCCACAAGCGCGCCTGAGACTTGGGTGCATGACTATTTGCTTCCCAAAGACGTTTTCGTACTCTGAGACACCGCCAGAACTGGATCTCTCACTGATTGTAACGCTAGACTGGTGCCAAATGAAAACATACGTGCGTATTATTTGCGCAGCTGCAGAGTGCAAATACAAGAACAGGCGTTGCCATCGCCTTGAACATGTTACGCGATTGGGTAGCCAGGCTAGTGCCCATTCCACAGAGCTGCGCACTGAGCCAGAAGTATCCTTCATGCACCACACCTAATTAATCACACCAGGGATCCTGCTCCATCGAAGGTCTCCAGTGACGGAGTGGGGTGGCATCTCCTTACCGCTGCTCCGAACCAGGAGTGCCATTTTGTACCCTCGGGGACGAGTGGTCTAGGGGTAAGATGCTCGTCTCACGATCGAAAGATTGTGGGTTCGAGTCTCACCTGTCGCTACTCTTCGCCCACGACCAATCGGCGTGAGAGATTGGCGACGCTGCATGGCTCAACGGTCGACGTGTCGTAAAAACCAATAACCAACCATTTTATACACTCCTGGTGGGGAGGGAGAGAAGGGACCGGCTGCCCTCTGAACAGTGCTTTCACTCCACGCTTTCCAGATTTAGCATGGAATCATGTGGAGTTGCGTCCGTCTCCTCCTTGGGGCGGGGATGGCCGAGTGGTGAAGGTGTTTATCTCTGGATTCCAAGGTCCCCGGTTCAACACTCGCACCGCTCGGGACATTCCCCAACCCCGCGACTCACTGGCAAAACAGTGTGGGCGGCGCCATTAGCCGTGGTTGTGCATGAAGTGCGTCGTCAAACGTCAAATAAACAAACAAACAACAAACCCATCTCCTCCCCCTCGCCCTGGCAGGGACCACGATTCCCGCCCTCCCTGCCAGGATGAGAGGCATGGCCTGATTGTGAGGCCAGGATGAGATACGGCTTCGACTGCTTAGTGCGTCATAAACCCGCAACCACAGCCAAACCACCACCATTTTCGGGATCGTCACGAGTTTATACATGCATTAATTGGCTGTACAATTGATATCATACACGGTAGTTCGTGCTCAAAGCTACCCACTTCTAATCAGGCCAGCGATGGTTTATGGATGTTGAATTTGCGTGGTACTTGGGCCATGTGCAATGCAGCTCTTATCGTATCTCGCCATTCTTAGACGATGTGTCTGGTGCGACAAGGTTATTGTTATCAAATACGTGCTTACAACCTCACGCGGTGACCTCTGTTGACACTGGTGACCCGTTCTCCTGTTATTGTTGTGCTACCCACGACAGGTCCTCAGGGCCGCTCGTGCCGTCGAATGGCGCAAATCCCATTGTGCAAATGCGATTGAGTCGCGACGAAAATGTGTAATTGCTATATCGTGAGGATTATTACAACGTGCCCTCTTCATCCGGCCTCCACCGGCCTCGCTTGGCGTGCGCAACATTCTGTGCCGACGTGCTTGGCAGTCTGTACCAGGGGTATTGTTTGATATACTTCAGGGGGAAATTCCCCCCTCAATGTTGGCTTTTGAATATATCATTATCATTTCAACTTTTCAACCCTAATCATTTCAACTTTTAACATGGGACCCTATGGAGTGTGCCCCCTCAATCAATTTTGGGGCTGTCCATTGACGTCATGTAATCCCCATTTTTAACACCCGACAAACAAGGGGAGACATATAAAACACGTACCCGCCCGCCACACCGGGGCATTTTGGGGGGGGAGGGGGGGGGGGGGAAAAGGGGCCCCAACAAAGGTGGGGGAGGCCCCCTCCCCCCTCTTCCCCCCTCCGGGGGAAAAGACTGAAGGTAATTTTCGTAAAACCAATAACCAACCGACTACTCGGTGTGCGCGATAGTCTGTACTGACATTATCGGTGTGCGCGATAATCTGTATAATAAGTTGCGCGATAGTCTGTACTGACATACTCGGGGGGGGGTGTATAATTTTGTGGTGAACTGACATACTCGGTGTGCGCGATAGTCTGTACTGACATACTCGGTGTGCGCGATAGTCTGTACTAACATTATCGGTGTGCGTGACAGTCTGTACTGACGTGCTCTGTGTGCGCGATAGTCTGTACTGACATACTCGGTGTGCGCGATAGTCTGTACTGACATACTCGGTGTGCGCGGTAGTCTGCACCGACGTTCTCGGTGTGCGTGGCAGTCTGTACTGACGAGCTTGCTGTGCGGACGACACCCGAACGCGTCCGATACTGCCGCTGCGGTCACCACCACCATCACTCCACACCGCACCGTCGACACACCGGTCCTCCCCGCCAGCCGTGCAACTCGCGAGGGCGAACGCGGCCGCGAGCAGAAGCACATGACCTTGGGCGCGTGCTGCAAGGTCGTGTCGCTGCAAGGTCGTGTCGTTGCACCGTCTCGCGGTCGGCCGCGCTGTTTTCCACGCAGCCGTGATGCATGGTCCGCATCGTCGCTGCTGTGGTTCTGCGTGCGCGCGCGAGAAATTCGCGTGCGCAACACTGAGCGCGGATCATAAGTGGTGGGTGCTGCGTCTGTTGCGTTGTACGTTTTGGAACTCTGTGTCTGGGAGGTTCAGCGAGGGTGCTGCTGCCACCTCGGTAGCTCAGTTGGTTAGAGCGCTGGTCTGCACCGGTCTCCTTTGTCCTGGAAGGGCAGGGTTCGAGTCGCTTCGCGCGCTCGCATTTAGCCCCCGGCTGGGAGGGTCAGTTAGCAACTGGCCCGATAAGGCCGGAGACGAGCTACCGGGGCCGTGCCGGCTCGTTGACGACACGGTAAACAAACTCTCGGTCAAAATTCCGCCATAAAGCTGGAATTCTTGAATCGGATGGTGGGAACGGCGTTAACGCAACAAGCTCTGCTTAGCAGTAAGACCCTGGTCCATAAAGCCACCTCAGCAAGACTTCGGACCACATCTATTAAACAAACAAAATGGTTTGCTGGGGTTCAGCTTGCCATCCGCATCCGTATGCACCGTGTTGTGTGGTTTGCCGTTTGCGAGACAGGAATACGATCGCCGTCGTCATTAAGGCAAATATTAGACAACTGACGATGAGTTTTGTCGGGGACGAGTGGTCTAGGGGTAAGATGCTCGTCCGCTACTCTTCGCCCGCGACCAATCGACGTGAGAGATTGGCGACGCTACATGACTTTACAGTCGACGTGTCGTAAAACCAATAACCAACGATGAGTTTTGTGCTGGCTCGTACTGTTCCCGAGGACAGGCACTGCCGTTATCCACGTGTCATGTGTTGAGCAAATTGCTGCGTGCGCAGACAGCAATCGCCCGTGACGGTAGATACCTTCGAAACTTTGGCGCTGTGACCATGGCAGCTCAATCGGAGGTACTGTTCCGCCTCGCGGGAACGCGGGGGTGTTACCATTTCTTTCTTCTCTACCGGCGAAAGTGCCCACAACGTCATAGAGATACTGGCAAACGCAGCATCGCCTTTAGGATAATTCCTCTGACCTGCTGTCCCACTTACACGCTCATGGATGAAACTTTTCCAACATGATTTTTGGGGATATATTGTTTTCTTCATGTCATTCTTTTCGATCAACTCCCATATGTCCCATGTCAAACCTCAGCAACATTATTGGTGGAGAAGGTGAAAATGTCTCCCAAAAAGTGTGTGAAGTTCCATCTCTGCACACATTCACTCTCGTTCTGGACAGCCTTGCATTCTGATCGCTCCTACTTTATCGAGGGACTCCTACTCTGATCGCTCCTACTTTATCGAGGGACGTGACGTGATTCACTCTGTGCCGGGAACCGTTTGAAGGTTTGTCTGCTCCACACTTAGTCTCCCGGAGTCCTCATGATTTGAGTGGTGATGGTGACGATGGTGATGATGATTAATTGGAGTTTAGGGGCACGTCGACTGTCACGGTCATTTTGCGCCTCATGACTTGAGTGGATACTTCGGCAGAGGGGGGGAGGGTCTGGACGACTTGCTCTTGGCAGCTGTAGCATTGAGTCACTGGTGTAGCTACTTATTTCAACCCCCAAAAGCATCGTGGACCGCTCCCTTAAAGTGCGAACAGGGGCACCGGATACCGGGGCGTCCGCGGTTCTTGGGTATAGCTGACAGGGGTACCCGCCTGGGCTGCAGCACGTTATTACACCGGCCCTTGAACACAGGCCCTTGCCCCACTGACAGGGGCACCTGCCTGGGCTGGAGCGTGAGATTCCTCCGGACCTTGGATGTGGTCCGGGCCTCACAGCCCGTGCTCACGGGTGTGTTTGCCTGAGAGCCCAGTCCACACCAGCCTGCCGATAAATTTCCACGCCGCAATCTTCGACAGGTAACGCAATCTTCGACAGGTAACTGCGCGTAAGGTGCGATCGCCAGCGCCTTCATCAGCGCTCCAACGCCGTTCTATTCTCGCGCCGTCAGCTGGCGTGTGTTCCCCGCGCAAATTGGTTGCCTGGTTACGGTCGTGACGTGGTTGGATTGGATCGGATCAGACTGCAAGCCGATCACCGACGTTGTACGTCGTTGGAGGCGGAGTATGTGCAAGTCACGTGTCTGACGTGAGGGTCATGACAGCATCGCTGCGTCACGCATGGAGCAGATGCGCCACGTCTGTGCTCCAGCCTGCCCTAATGACGTCATTTGAAGGTCGAAGGTGCATCTGGTTTGACGTCGCCGCTGGCAATCAATGGTCAACCAGTGGACATTTCTGAACACAGTGGGTTGGCTGTCGTGCCGTATGAAGCTCCTGTATCTAGTTAACTAACCGGATACGATGCTTGGCGCCATTTTTGTTGTGGTTTGCGGGTCGTCAACACGACATGCCGGTCCTACACTTGCCTGTACGTGGTGTTACAGCGGTGTACCCAGGGAGTGGTGAAGCGGGTCATGGCCCCATCCGAATAGCATCCTTCGTGAGAAGGAGGCTCTCGCCGCGCCGGCTATTGGTGCGAAAAACTCGCGTCTCCGACGCATGTTTTATGTCTGTTCGGATTGCAGAACGTCGGGAGTCGTCCCGGTGTGTTTGTCACCTTTGCTTTGCATACCTTCACCGGCTCCAACACGCGCTTTCATTGTTTCGCTACACGCCTCGGCTGGGGAGCCTGTGCGCGGCCGTGTGGTGTTCGTGGTGCCAACAAGTTGTAGCCAGGTCCGGCCGATCAGAGCCATCGATTACGCCCGGTATCGGCGGCCGGAGCAGTGCACCCCGCACGAAGTCGTGCACCCTCGGCCGCCCAGTTCGGCGGGGTGTTGTGTGGTTGTAGGCAGGGGCGTGCTCAGAGCCCGTCTGGTGGAGTGCCGGCCCAGTTCGACAGGACGTTGTACGGCTGTAGGCAGGGGCGTGCTCAGGACTCTGAGCTCAGGACTCCGCCACCACTCCGGAGTGGTGGCGGTACTACCGGGTAGTGTTGCGACCCAGTCATCGGGTAACGTAAACAAGAGTGCGGTGTAAGTAAGCTCCGCCAAACTCGTCTGATCAGTACCGTCCCCTGGTGTTGAATAGGACCGGGATTGCCGCTCGATGAAGCCTTGAGGCGGCACAATGGCGCTGACAAGGGCCACTAATGAACGCCGCTATTGGATAATGGATCATAGTGGATGGACAAGGATGACGTCATTTGTGAACCGCGCAAGCACGTGACAAAAAAGGAGGCACACGCCGATTGAATGACTGCCCCGACTTGTCCGCATTGACGCCCGCGGACCTTGGGCTGAAAACAAAGCTCGAGGAAAAAGCCTGTCCATCTAGGTTGTTAGGTTTGCTGTGCTGGTGTTCGGTTCTCTTCTGTTCTCAGTTGAATTTACGTCCAGTTCGATGCAAGCATAGATAATTCGTCTGCAGTGCTTGGCGTTGTTTGGTGGCGTGTGTGTTTGTGGTTTGTGCATAGGCAGTGGTGCTTGTGCACATGTTTGTCTATCGACTCACATTCTCTCGCCTTGTCCTCCTCGTGTTGTGTCTTGTATGCCTTTACTCTTTCATATCTCACCGGTCCGTTCCCCCAAGGCACGAGGTGGTTGCTTGCCAAGTATACATATATCCTGCCATACACAGACTGCCACATAAATCCTGCCATCTATAGGCTGACATATAAATCCTGCCAAATGCAGGCTGACACATCAATCCTGCCATATAAAGGCTGACACAAATCCTGTGTGAGCCTGTGCATCCATATGTGTGGTGTTCTACAAATGTCCATCCGTGTGCCTTTGGTGTGCCTATTTGTCTGTGTTTGGAGTTAGTGTCTGTGTATCTGTACGAGTCCAGGTGTATATGCAAGTATGTGCAGAGGCGGAAGTTCCTATCACTGGCGGAGGCGGTTGAGCTCGCCAATTCGATATACTGCGAGCTTAGTAGTCATATTTCGAGTAGCAGCAGTGGTGGTGGAGTATTGCCAAGTCGTATGTCTATTGACACATAGCGAGTAAGTCGAGAGCTCAGCTGCTTTAACCCCCACACCCATCCAGCAATTGCTGGCGGAGCTTCCCGCCTGAGTATGTGTTTCTGGGCCTGGTGGTGCGGCCACCCCCTTCCTCCTCCAGCCATTGGCCCAGATCGGAAGTGATGTCACTGGCCAGTGCCACCAGCTACACGCATCGGAGTGTGCGGGAACGCCGCCAGATCGTCCGCCGGGCACATACAGCTGCCCGCGCAGGGCATCAAATTTTCCGGGCAGAATACCGAACTGTCCAGACAGGGTATGGAGCTGTCCGGACAAGACATCTTAACTGTCCGGACAGGACATGAAACTGTCCGGAAAGGACATGAAACTGTCCGGACAGGACATGAAACTGTCCGGAAAGGACATGAAACTGTCCGGAAAGGACATCAAGGTCTCCTGGCAGCGTAGTGCTCGGATGGATTCAGCAGAGATCGGCTACGCTTGGCAGGGCTCGGCTGTGTACGGAAGGGCTCGGTTAGACTCGACTGGGCTAGGTTGGGCTCGGCAGGGTTTGGCTGGGCTGGGCTCGGCTAGGCTCGGCTAGGCTCGTCTAGGCTCGTCTAGGCTCGGCTCGGCTAGGCTCCGCTAGGCTGGGCTGGGCTCTGCTGGGCTCGACTGGGCTCGACTGGGCTCGTCTGGGCTCGGCTGGGCTCTGCTAGGCTCGGCTGGGCTCGGCTCGGCTAGGCTAGGTTCGGCTCGTCTAGGCTCGGCTCGTCTAGGCTCGGCTCGGCTAGGCTAGGCTCGGCTGGGCTCGGCTTCGCTCGGCTGGGCTCGACTAGGCTGGGCTCGGCTGGGGCTCGGCTGGCTGTTGGCTGTAGGCTCGGCTCGGCTGGGCTGGGCTGGGCTGGGCTGGGCTGGGCTGGGCTGGGCTGGGCTGGGCTCGGCTGGGCTAGGTTGGGCTGGGCTGCTGGGCTGGGCTGCTGGGCTGGGCTGGGCTCGGCTCGGCTAGGCTAGGTTCGGCTCGTCTAGGCTCGGCTCGGCTAGGCTGGGCTGGGCTGGGCTGGGCTTGGCTGGGCTCGGCTGGGCTCGGCTGGGCTCGGCTGGATACGGCTGGGCTCGGCCGGGCTCGGCCTCCCTCAGCCTGTCTGGACTCAACTCGCCATGCCTCACTCGCTCCGGAACCTAGGCTGCCAATTTGGCCCATCAGTCACCTCACTGAAGCACTTAGGAGCCGGGGCATTATTTATGGACTGCTTCGACGTGAATTGTGGCGCCCATGTGTCTCTGTTTTCCCAGATACCGCTCTCCGGAACGCGAGCGCCAGTCCAGGATCATCGGCGCAATATGAAGGATGATGATGATGAAGGATGAGCTTGTCGGTAATCTCGCTGAACCCGACAGTATTTCGAAGCGGTTTTGAACGAGGAAGCTACCCTATTAACATCAAAGGCCGGCTCGTGATGTAAAGTAGGTCAAACACTCGGCCAATCAGTGGTTTTAGAAGTGTGGACACTTTGGTCCGCCTGTGATTGGCTAGGTGCGCCAGCGGCTTAAATCGACTGAGGCCCGACCCTCTGTCATGATGCCTGACAAATACAGATCAACTCTAAGAAGTGGGCCATGTGTGCCAGGCATAGCCACCGAATGGCGCGAAGCGCGAGTCCAGCACCTGAGTGCAAAAAGCGACCCAAGCTTCAGTGATGCTATTTAATGTGCAGCAAGTGACGCTCGGTCACGACCTAGACTGGGGAAACAACCAAGCATTATTGCTACACAAGTCAGTTGGCTTATCCTGCCCTGGAATACCCTCATTGAGTTGTCTGAGAGACAGATTGGCAAAAATAGTATGATCGTGAACGGTAAACTATATATCAATTGAGTGAAAAATTAGTACTTTAATCAAAAATTAATGAAATGTTTTTTTTTGGGTATATTTTTTATCAAAGTACTAATTTTTCACTCAATTGGTATATAATTTACCGTTCATCATCACACTATACCAAGATTCGCCCAAGACCAACCATTGCGCCCGTGAGAAAAACCACGCGACCACTGCAGATTCGCGTCTATCCTGGGGCCGTGCACAACACCCCCGTACTGTCGGGTCTGCTCTGACGAAATGCACGCGACAAGACGCCAGCCGCCGCTGCGCTGAAGGAACGCGGGAGCTGTCGGTTCGGGCTCGTCGGTCGTCGAGTTGACAGATGTCAACCGTTGCGCTGTGGTGCGACGCAGTGACGCGTGACCGCCTCCTTCCGACTTTTCCGTGCACCGTGGCGAGCAATGCGTCTGCCAGCCCGCTGCTCTGGCACGGTGAGACGAGCACTCGCTTAACATCGGTCCCTGTGTCGTGAATACTCGCATAGCGTCAGTCAGTTGTCGTCCCTGTGTTGTGAATACTCGCATAGCGTCAGTCAGTTGTCGTCCCTGTGTCGTGAATACTCGCATAGCGTCAGTCAGTTGTCGTCCTGTGTCGTGGATACTCGCATAGCGTCAGTCAGTTGTTGTCCTGTGTTGTAGATACTCGCATAGCGTAGTCAGTTGTCGTCCCTGTGTGTGAATACTGCATAGCGTCAGTCAGTTGTCGTCCCTGTGTTGTGAATACTGCATAGCGTCAGTCAGTTGTCCCTGTGTTGTGAACACTGCATACCGTCAGTCAGTTGTCTCTGTGTCGTGGATACTGCATAGCGTCAGTCAGTTGTCGTCCCTGTGTTGTGAATACTGCATAGCGTCAGTCAGTTGTCCTGTGTTGTGAACACTGATAGCGTCAGTAGTTGTCTCCCTGTGTTTTGGAAATTGCATAGCGTCAGTCAGTTGTCGTCCCTGTGTTGTGAATACTCGCATAGCGTCAGTCAGTTGTCGTCCCTGTGTCGTGAATACTCGCATAGCGTCAGTCAGTTGTCGTCCCTGTGTCGTGAATACTCGCATAGCGTCAGTCAGTTGTCCCTGTGTCGTGAATACTCGCATAGCGTCAGTCAGTTGTCCCTGTGTCGTGAATACTCGCATACCGTCAGTCAATTGTCGTCCCTGTGTCGTGAATACTCGCATAGCGTCAGTCAGTTGTCCCTGTGTCGTGAATACTCGCATACCGTCAGTCAATTGTCGTCCCTGTGTCGTGAATACTCGCATAGCGTCAGTCAGTTGTCCCTGTGTCGTGAATACTCGCATACCGTCAGTCAATTGTCGTCCCTGTGTCGTGAATACTCGCATACCGTCAGTCAGTTGTCTCTGTGTTGTGAATACTCGCATAGCGTCAGTCAGTTGTCGTCCCTGTGTTGTTTATTGAGTGGTTCTCGACGCACTTTATGCACGAACACGGCTAATGGCGCCGTTCACGCTGTTTCGCCGGTGGGCCGCGGGATTGGGAAATGTCCCGAGTGGTGCGAGTGTTGAACCCGGCACCTTGGTATCCGGAGCTGAACACCGGTTCTGTGTTGTAGGTGGAGGTTGCCAAAGGCGCTCTTTGTGCCATTGATGGTTCGTCTCGACGTGGTATTATTCTTGGGAGTAGGAGCGGTCGAAAAATTGGGACCGATCGGATATTTAGGCAACTCATTTCCAATCGCCGTGGGATTAATTGTTTAGATGAACAAAATGGGGATGGGCAGGAATGCCATCCCCTCCGTGTCGACGCACATGGTTTTATTATCAGTTAAATTGTGTTTAGTATATATTTGCATGCGTTGATGATGTATCAAAAATGTCGCAACTTGTTTCTCGGCAGCCATTGCTAATGAAACCCCAAATACGATGATGATCGCAATACCTGCCCACGAGTTGGAAGGTCAAGTAAAGAATGTACCGTAATGTAATCACCAATGTAATGCAATCGTCAATGTCATGCATTCGTCAATGTAATGCTATCGTCAATGAAATGTGATGTAATCGTCAATGTAATGTAATCGTCACTGTTATGTAATCATCAATGTCGTGTAATCGTCAATGTAGTGTAATCGGAATATCTGGCGTGGATGAGTCTAGTATCATCATTATTAATTGTCATTGGATGAGCGGGGCTCAGCTTGGTGCATTCGGGGCTGAAACCCCATTCACATGGCGTGCATGCCTTCAGTGCGCAATGTATCATTATGGACATGACGCTGCAGAACGCTGCGAGGTGTACGATGAACATCTATAATGGACCGACTCACACGGGGTCTGCAAAGCACTACCCAGCCAGCAATTCTAACTGGGGCCCATTCGGACGGACTAGGGCTCCGCCCAAGTATAGAACTTGGGCGGAGCCCAACTATTGCTTGGATTTTGGTTGGCGTATGAAACGGGGATGCCAACCAAAACCCATGCGTTACCAAACTGGGCCTGCTTGGGCAAATGGGGGATGCCAACCAAAACCAAAACCAAAACGGGGATGCCAACCAAAGCCCATGTGGTACCCGACTGGGCCTGCTCGGGCAAATACGGCCGGAGCCCAAGCATAGCCAGCCCAAATGTGGCTCAGCCCAACATTGCGTGGACTGTGTCCCGTGGGGCTCAGTTGGGCTGAGCCCAGGTTGTCGTTCTGCCAAGCATAGCGAGGGCTGAACCCGATCTGGCGCAGCTGCCTTTAGTTGGGCTGAGCTGAAGTTGTGGCTCTGCCCAATATACCGCGGGCTGTGCCCATGCGAATTTGTCTGGTACACACGACAAAGTAGGGCTATGTTGGCAACTGCCCAGACTGTGCTCAACTTGCCCACCCTCAGCCCAGGCAGACTGCCTGGCTGGCTAATACTTCGCATATACCTGATGGAACCAGGCACACACCTGATGGAGATGTGCTCTGCTCGTGTGCCCTCGCACACCATTGGTCACTTCAGTGGTCACTGGCGGTCCAGAAGGCTGCTTTTCTCCCCGTTTAGGTGCAATTATATAGTCTCCGATTTCAGAAAACTCTTCAAATTTGAACAGCTCATATTCGGTGGGTAAGATAATACATTAAAAAAAAAATATTCGCGAACCATGCCATTTTAGTACAAAAGTTCGGAAAAATCGGCCTTTTGGAGTGGGGTTCAGAGGGAGAGGGCATGGCACCCGTGCCCCCCCCCCCATTGTATCCGCCAGGGGCATGGTCCACGTGTCCCCCCCCCCACACCAGATCCGCCCGCCAATGGCGATGCCAGTGCCTGTTGTCGTGTTTCAGTCAGTCATTTGCCCTTCCTTCATTTCTCACCGTAGAAATACTGTTGACCTAATAGTTTCCCACCGCACCCGGCCGGAAGTTCGGGGGATTGCATACTAAACCTCAAAGCAATGCGTGTCGGAGTTCTGGTGGCCTGTGCCCGCCGAGAATAGTCACCAGGTCGCGTGCAGCCGAACTGGCCCGAACTGTCCGTGACCGACATGACTGACATCGCCTCCGGCTGACAGCGGGTCGTGTCGGCCGAGCCCTCGCCGACGCCATTCCGGCACGACGAACTGTTGGCGATGACGCTCTGACAGCTGCCGATCATCATGTGTGACGTCACTGTCGACTGTCTTGCGCCGTCATCGTTGCGGCATTGGCGGCGTGCGGCCGCCGGCGGGGACGGTGACGCCGCTCGTCGTGCTGTCGCTCCAGCTGACGCTCCGTTCACGCTCCGTTGTTTGTCTGTGCGGTGGTTCACGACGCACTTTATGCACGAACACGGCTAATGGCGCCGCCCACGCTGTTTCGCCGGTGGGCCGCGGGATTGGGAAATGTCCCGTGTGGTGCGAGTGTGGAACCCGGAACCTTTGGGGTACCCAGAGCTCAACGCCTTAACCACTCGGCCTTACCCGCCCCTTGGCGCTCCGCTGACGATCCGCTGGCGCTCCGTTGGCGTTCCGTTGGCGTTCCTTTGATGATCTGTTAACGCTCCGTCAACGCTCTGTTAACGCTCTGTTGACGTTCCATTGACGCTCCGTTGACGCTCTGTTGGCACTCCGTTAACGCCCTGTTGGCGCTCTGTTGACGCTTCGTTGACGCTCCGTTGACGTTCCATTGACGCTCCGTTAACGATCTGTTGACTCTCCGTTAACGCCCTGTTGACGCTCCGTTGACACTGTTGACGCTCCGTTGACTCTCCTGTGACTGTTGACTCTGTTGACGCTCCGCTGAAACTCTGTCGATGCCCTGCTGACGCTTCGCTGCCGCTCCGCCGCAGGCGTGGGCATCGTGCTGATCACGGTGTCGGGCATCGCGTGGCGGCTGACGTCGCGCGACTCGCCGTCATGCCGCGTCATGCTCGGCCTGGCCCGTCAGCAGGAGGAGACCGACTCGCGCCGCTTCATGCACCGAGTCGTGCCCGCCTACGGCCGGCCGCACCACCCCTACGCCGGTGAGTGGACTCGCCCCGGCCCGTGGTCGGTCGCGTTGCCCTCCCCTTGCCGCCCTTCGCGCAGGTGAGTGGACCGGCCCGCTCGTGGTCGACTGGGGGAAATTCCTGCCAAGAAGAGTGGACCCGCCCGTTTACTGTTTTCGCATCCCCCCCGCACGCCGGTGAGTAGACTCGCCTGCATGTGCGATCGACTGCTCCACGCTTAGACACAAGTCAGTGGACACGTTTGTATGCACTACTGCATCATCCATAGGCACGCGAGTCGGCTCCAGGGGTATAGCATTGGATGTTATTGGGAAGGCACTTGCTCGTCCATTGTTGCCTTTGCCCCCTCCCCATTAAATTCAACTTTGAACATGGGACCCTATGTGGTATTCATTCCCCCAATCCATTCGGGCCACCCATTGCCTTCATGTGTTGTGCCCTCCCAATAATGTTCAAAAACCTGCCCATATGGTGGACTTCCTCCTCCTGGTTGGCCTCACGCGCCATGTCACCCACCATGGTTGACTTCCTCCTCCTGGTTGGCCGCACGGGCTGCTATGCTGCCCATAGCAGATTTTTGTAATCGCCGACAGGTTAAAACAACTTGTTTTCAACGCATTTTCTTTTGTATGGTGATATTAAAATGCCGATCCGCGGTATTGGAACCAAATCAGCGGTATACGACCCTTCCAAAACTGTATTTTCGGAATAAAAGGTGTCCAAATTGCAAGAGATATCATTTATGCAACCTGAGTGCACTAATGACCACGTTGGCAGACGGGCAGACCCGTCCCGCCCCCCGAACTTGGCTGTGCCACTGGGTGAATCCACCTGTCTCGGACGAATGTGGGATCCATATGTTGGTGAGTCAACTCGCCTGCATACGGGTAGCGGCAAAGGTGTTTATTTCTGAATGTCATGACAGGATGGGGAATACATGGAGGGATTGGCGTAGGAACAGGAGCAGGGGGCCATGCCTCTCCACCAATTTTATCATGTCCTAACCATTAACTCTGTGGCGGTGACTGAAAAGAATTGACCTAAGAATTGGCCTCCCCCACCCAGTTTTGAGGCCGCTCTTGTGCAAATGTATGAAGGTAACGGCGGACCAACAAACAATGTGGGCCCACCTCATAGTATCCAATATTACAAGTTTGAAGTTATCGGGGGGCAAGGCCCCGCGAAAAGTATGCAAATCGACACCCATGGATCGCGGTGTCACCCCTAAGTAGGCGAGTTGACTAGTCTTCCATCCACGGACGGCCACGTCACCACTAAGCACGTGAGACGCACTCAGTCAGTGAGAGTGAGTCAGTGAGTGAGAAGCACGCAGTCAAACTCGCCGCCTATGGTCGCTGCAGCACCCCTACATGGGTGAGTCGACTCGCCCGCCTACGGCCGCTGCAACCTCTGCACGGGTGAGTGGACTCGCCCGCCTACGGTCGCTACAGCACCCCTACACGGGTGAGTGGACTCGCCCGCCTACGTCGCTGCAGCATCCCTACACGGGTGAGTGGACTCGCCCGTCTACGGTCGCTGCAGCACCCCTGCAAGGGTGAGTCGACTCGCCCGTCTACTCCAAATGACGCCATCCATGCACATCTGCATAGATTGACCCGCCTACCATGTGGCTCGCCACCCGAAGCTATAAGTGAGTGCAGACCTTGCCCACCTATCGTCTCCCGCCCACACCAACACCATCTACACCAGGTGAGCGGAAGGCCGCGAATGTCAAACGCGACCTAGCATGCACTCGTGTGGATTTGTCCGCCCACGGATGTCCGCACCAGCGCCTAGCTAGTGACCAGAGTCGCCTGCCCGCGCCGGGTGGCCCAGTATTGGTTGGTTGGTTGGTTGGTTATTGGTTTTACGACACGTCGACCGTTTGAGTCATGTAGCGTCGCCAATCTCTCACGCCGATTGGTCGCGGGCGAAGAGTAACGACAGGTGAGATTCGAACCCACAATCTTTCGATTGTGAGACGAGCATCTAACCCCTAGACCACTCGTCCCCCCAGTATTGGTTGGTATTTCGCCGGCTCCACAGGCTTCATAACCCTCAAATGCACAATTATCTGGCAAACGTGTCGTGGCACTTCCGGAAGACGTCAACAGCGCTAATATCCATTGCAGCGCCATCACATTCAATGATGCAATTTCATCGGAGCCATCAGCGGCGTAGTTCAATATCAAGCGAGCGCCCCGCCGACTGCAGCACAGCAACTAACGCGGCGCCATCTGTTGCAGCGATGGTGTACCCGGAGTTCCAGTTTCGTCCGCCGCCGCCCAGCTACCATGCGTCCATGCAGGCGTACCGGCTGGGGCTGCTGCTGGACCGACACAACGCCGCGGCGGCTGGCCACAGCTCGGCGCTGTCTCCGCCGCCGTCGTACCGGCCGGCCGCCGGCACGCTCAGGTGAGACGCCCGCCGCCCTCCCGTCTCGGACACGCTCCGCCGCCGCCGGCACGCTCAGGTCAAACTCCCACCGCCGTCCTACCGGCCCGCCGCGAGCTCCCTCGGGTCGGCGTCCCGCCACCAGATGGCGCGAAGAGTGCGCACCAGTCGGCGTGGGTCTGACATGCTCTTTTTGGCAATTGCTTGGGGTGCAAAGGTATTTCGTGCAAGACTGGGCAAAGTGACTGTCACCGGCTGATACCGGGATCATTTGAGAATTCTCCGCGCGTACGAAGATGAGCAAAAAAGAACCTTCGTAAGAACTATTATGCATATGTAATGTATATTTGATGCATCCCATAGGATGTAGGACACATATGTTCAGTTGTTTTATATTTCGTCAGTTTGACCCTCCTTCAGTTGCCATAAAGATATTTGGTTCTTTCCAAATTTGGTGGCTAGATTTGCCAGCATAGGCGCACACAAGAGGCAGGGGGCTTTAGGGCGCATCGACCATGTCGATCAATAGCCACAAGATAAATGACAAACAGGTTCGAGCCCCCTCAGCAAGTCGAGGGCCCAGCAACAATCAACAAGACCTGGAAGTCCCTACAGGACGCATTCCAAGATCCTTTTGACCTTTGATTCCTGAAAATCAGCATTAGGTGTTCGCCATTGCATGAAAGCAACATGTTCCAGTCAGATCTTGCCAAGACCAATAATTATACGAGGGCTCCACACATGGTGTACACTCTATATTCTGGACCAGAAATTGATCCCTCCCGCATAATTCTGAGGAGAGCCTCCCCAGGGACTGAGCTGGAGATGTCAGTATTTGACGTTGATTGGCATGGGTGACATTGCCTCTCCCATCATTCTTCGCCTGCGCCAGCACATGGTTCTCACCAACCTGAGAGCACCCGTTGCTCGTCATGACCTGCGTGTGACCCGTGGTCTCTGTCGCCGGCAGGCCCGGCATGAACACACTGTCTCGACACTCCGAGTACAGCCACCCGCCGAGCTACCATTCGCGCCAATCGTCCGCCAACCCCCAGCCGCCGCCCGAGCCGGCCGTCTGCCACAGCCGCAACCCTAGCGTGCTCTCGTTTCTGTCGCACGAGTCGCTAGTGTTCGGCGGCCCGCTAGATGGCATCGCCAGCACGGACGGCGTCAACGTCATCTCGGTGCTGCAGACGAGCAGTCTGGAGGACTCGAAGCGGAAGCGCCGGCGCGAAAAGCGGGACGGCAAGGAGGGCCGCCTCGAACAGGAGGTGAAGCGCGAGGACAACTTGGTGACGATCGTGCAGACGGACGGCGGTCACGTGATCGGCGACGACGGTCACGCGCCGGAGCCGGCGCCGCCGGCGGTCGGTCACGTGCTCCGATCCAACAGCGTCGTGGTGACTGTGAGCGGCTCGGTCGAGCGCTCCGTGCCGGCGACCGGCTCGGACGGCGAGGTGGAGATCGTCGCCCACCTTTAAGGATTGCGACCCGCCGCGCGGCTCGTGACTCGCCTATGGGGCTCGTGACTCGCCTGTGGGGTTCGTGACTTGCGTGTGGGGTTCGTGACCCACCTGTGGGGTTCGTGACACGCGTGTGGGCGATCGTGGCCGGTGAGGCCGTGGTCCGGCGGTGGGGGGTCGTGACCCGACCGTATGGGGTCGCGGTCCACTTCTAAGAAAGACCGCGCCGCCCCACCAGCGATCTCGTCAGCCGAGCGAGGCAGCGCAGTTGTGTCGTGGCGTCACTCGTCTGCCGAGACAGCTGCTGCGCTGCCGACATGGTCAACGGACAGCCGACAGCAGCGCCGAGGGACCAGCAGTGGGCCGTGGGGCTGGGGACCGGGGCGTCGCAGTGACGTGCTCTGCTGTCGCGCGAATCGCTCCAATGTGCGCGAGGTCGGTGTTGAAGCGGTAGCCGGCCCGCGGCCGCGACGGCGGTGCCGCCTGGTGTCGGGCGGACGCAACACTGTGCCATGGCGCGGGTCGACGCCGAGCGGTTGGGAGGCGGAGGCGTCCCAACGCGATGGATGATCCTCCCTCTGGTCCAACCCGGGTGTCCCGTCCGTTTGGGTGTGATCAGACAGTCCAGGTGCTCTCCGACAGTCACGAGTGGCCTCTGGCAGTCTGAGCCCGACGGTCGTGAGTGTCCTGATTGTCTGAGCACCGCCCGACAGTCGGGAGTGTCCTCTGATTGTCAGAGTACCGCGCGACAGTCGTGGGTGTCCTCTGATTGTCTTGGCCTGATTGTCTAGAGCACCGCCCATCAGTCGTGGATGTCCTCTGATTGTCTGAACACCGCCCGACAGTCGTGGGTGTCCTCTGTTTGTCTGAGCACCGCCCGGCAGTCGTGCGTGTCCTCTGATGATTATCCTCCGGCAATCTGTGTCCTGGACACCCGAGACAGTGTTGCCGATACCTGTATCGATCCGCCGTCGGCAAAACGCCACCACGGGTGACTCACGCCATCGCACCCGGGGCCGTTCTGTCCCTGGCGCGCCAAACACCGCATCCTGACGCCCGACCCGCGGCGCGCGCCAGCCACGGTCCCACGTGGCCAGTGGCCCGCCGGTCACCGACCCACCAGCGTCCGCCAAGCCTCGGCAAACCTCGACACAGCCGCACCGGGGCCGTTCTGTCCCTGGCGCGCCAAACACCGCATCCTGACGCCCGACCCGCGGCGCGCGCCAGCCACGGTCCCACGTGGCCAGTTGCCCGCCGGTCACCGACCCACCAGCGTCCGCCAAGCCTCGGCAAACCTCGACACAGCCGCCCCGGGGCGTGTTCTGCTGGTGCCGACGCGTGTCCACACCGTATTTAACGTCAGGGGACAGTGGTGCCGGCTCTGACGTTGCCGGCAGTGTTGGTGGTGATGTTGGTGATGTTGGTGCGAACGTGGTCGCTTGTCAGGCGCGACTGGAGGGTGAAGTGAGTGTTGACAGGCCGTTAGCAGGGCCGTCTGTGAGCGGTACCAATCGTGGGTGGTACCGACTGTGAGCGGTGCCGACTGTGAGCGGTACCGACTGTGAGTGGTACCAACTGTGAGTGGTGCCGACTGTGAGCGGTACCGACTGTGAGCGGTGCCTGATGTACCAAATGAGCCTGATGTGCGGGCGATGATGCATTGCGATCGATTTTGTGACGCACGCGTTGTCCGTGTCGGGCAACGTGTCCGTGTCCGTGTCCGTTGTTGGTAGGTTTGTGTGCATCACGTGTGGCGAGATGGGACAACACTGGAGTGGGTTTGAGCGAGTGACTATGATGGGGCTGGAATCAGTCAGGTTTGGATTAGCCGTTGCCATCCATCGGGCGTGAGTAGACTTGTGGAAATTCTATCGGACTGTTACCGACAGCTATTCGAATATTCTAATATTTTATCCGTACCCGGCCGTATTGGCGATCATTATAGGGGAAAAGCTATAAGCCGTGCAACAAATTTACGTCAGCTATTTTAAGGTGAATTACGCTACCTGTTTATTTGACATCTAACGAAGTTAGTTGCACTGTAATGTTATCAGTTCATGAAGATACCACCCACGTAGAAGTTGCCGTCCATACTGCACGATGAATGCTTACCCACCCTGAAGGTGGGTAAGCCCAATGCTGATGGTGGGCAGGAGTAAATATCTTCAATTACTTATGCCTCGGTGTGTATCGCGATCTTGGGCGCCTCCATGGGATTAGAGGTACACAAATGGCGTGCAGCACAAACCCACCGTTCAACCCGAGTTGTGGTTTTTCCGTGCTGCAGTGAACAGTCCTGTCACTTCCTGTTTATGTTGTGGAGTCTGTCCATGGAACTGCGCTGTGTTGCATTTGAAACCCGCGCCGAGTGAGGAAATTTGATTAATTTGTTTCGGCCGTGAAAATTGACGTGCCTTTAGTGGCATTCATTTCGTCACATCGCTGGTAAATACCTGGTTGTCGAATTTCGACAGGGGCCGCGGTAGCTCAGTCGGTAGGGTGCTAGACACGCGATCGCAAGACTGTGGGTTCAAATCTCGCCGCCGACGGCATGACCGAGTCCACCCGCGACCAAGCGGCGTAGGAGGTCGGCGGCGACGCTATCTGACCTAGCAGTTGAATGCGTCATAAAAGAACCCAAGCTTCCACTTCTCGAATTTTAACAATTACCCGTGGCTACTTTCCTCGTTTTACTTCGGGAATTTCCTGTAATTCCACCAACCGAGTATGTGTCCTATGCCATGGCGCAGACGCCATTGCACCATTGAGTGAGCACAGAGTACCTGCCACTCAATACTCAGGCGGTCTATGTGGATGTCAGTTTACCGGCGTGTGCACTGTGAATTTGTGAACTGCGCAAGGGTGCACGAGCGCAAGAGTTGGGAGTGGTGCGCCTGACCCCTGACCCGGACAGGGCCGGGAACACTTATCATGCCTTTCATATCATCACGAAGCTGCCCCGCCCTCGGGCGGCTGCCTTTGCATAGTCATCGTGTATGCATACCGTGCTACCAATACATATTTTTCAAAATGTGAGTGCGTGGTTTTTCGGAAACGAACTGCCGTGCGGAAGAGAGCGTATGCTTTGAGGCGGCGTGTCCAATGCCCTCCTGCGGCCGTGAAGATACGCGTATCTCCCCTCCCCCTCCCACCCCCCACCTGCGGCCGTAGAGACACACGTGTCCCATTCTATCTGCGACGTAGACAGCGTGTCCCATCTCCAGTCTGTAGACACGCGTGTCCCATTCACTCCTGCCGACGTAGACACGCGTGTCCCATTTCCTCCCGTCTGTAGAGACACGCGCGTCCCGTTCCCATCTGCGGCCGTAGACACGCGTGTCCCGTTCCCTCCCGTCTGTAGAGACACGCGCGTCCCGTTCCCATCTGCGGCCGTAGACACGCGCGTCCCATTCCCTCGTGCGACCGTGCCCCCCCCCCTCCTGCGGCTGTGTGGCCTAACCACAATGCCCAAACCTGGCGCCCGTGTTCGCCGACGGTCAACACACCAGTTCCGGCCGCGGACTTATCAGGTGGGGGTGGGGGGGGGGTCGCTATCAGCTGGCTACAGGCTGGTCAGTCGCTCAGCAGCTCTGGCGACAACGCTGTGGTGGAGTGGTGGAGAGACACGTCACGGCTCGCACCGCTGGTGCGGCGACTACGCTGTGGTTGAGTGGTGGAGTGGAGTGATACGTCACGGCTCAACACCGCTAGCGCGGCGACTACGCTGTGGTGGAGTGGTGGAGAGACGGGTCACGATTCGGCACCGCTGGCGCGGCGACTACGCTGAGGAGTGACACGTCACAATTCGGCTCACCCTGTCTTGGCAGATCCCGACTGTCTGCCTTGGCGGATCTTGGCCGTCGGTCTTGGCGGATTCAGACTGTCCCAGACGTTCTGCGCTACCTTTGTTGACAAATCCTTTATCCGAGCGCGTTGACCGATCCAGTTCATCGGGCACGGACGTTGTCGACGTAAACATTTTCACGTTGGTAGTGTTGTTCCAGCCTAACCTCCAACAGCATTAAGCATCCGCTTAAATCGACTGCACTGACCACACACCACATGCAACGAGTGCGCCAGTGCAGCCAAGTAAGTGTAACCGAGCAACACAAATAACTTCACGTTGGGGTTTCGGCTCGTGGTGGCAGAATTCTACCGAATTCTACCGAATCTAGTGGAGGGCAACACCAAAGACTCGAAGACAAGGCAGCAGCGAAGACACGCCGTGCTCTGCCGGGGCAGTTGAAGATGGCTAAGTCACCGCCCATGTTGGTAGCGTGTGTTGTCTGTTGTCTTCTGGCGGCGTCCGACGCCAAGAGACAAGTACCACAGTCACTGCGAGACAAGGATGTCTTCTGTGAGACGTGCTATGCCACCGTATCCGGTAAGTGCGGTCGGTCGGTCGGTCGGTCGGTCGGTCGATCGGTCGGTCGGTCGGTCTCGCTCTCACTCTCTGTCTGTCTGATCTATCTATCTATCCCTCCGTCTCTCAGTCTCTCCATTTTTCCATCGATCCGTCCCGATGTGATTTTTAGACGTACATTGAAACATTCTCATAACAAATCATGCAAGATACAATGAAAGGGGAAGAACAGTGCATCGACAAATGATCAACGAAAAATGGGAGAAAAAACACCGGTGACCACAAGTCCGGCTCGTATTTCAAGTGAGGGATTAATATTAAACAAAAATTGTTTCCCGCATACTTTGTTCCTAACCAATGTTTTTTAACACCCAACATCTGCTCGTGGCAATAGCAGTAATTGCGTCAAGTGCGTCGTGAGCCACCCAATACAAATGACTCCTGACCTGACTTGAAACCTGGAACGCTTTTATAGGACATGATTTGCCGCAAATCACGTCCTATAAAAGCGTTCCAGGTTTCAAGTCAGGCCACGTGTCAGGTCACTGAGATATGACCTGAGACGTACGAAGTGTGCATGTATTCCAGACAGTGCTAAAATGCAAACTGTTGAGTATAAAAAAAACGGCTGAGCCAGTGTAAACCAGTGCAAACCAATGTAATTCGACACGTTGATTCATTTCTGATGACATTAGGGATCCACATATCGATTAAAAATTGTGGATTTGCGTACATTTTCTCGCAACAATTTCGTCACTGGGGACTGAGGAAAAAATATTTTTTCTTCTAAAACTCGCAGAGAGTGGACAGCATTTGCTATTGCTTTGACTCATTTAACTCATTACCTCTTCATAAAAATCACCTGTTTGACAAAAAATCTTCAAGAGTTCATCACGTACTTCCAGGAACGAAGCCAGAAGGGAACAAATTGATCCCATCCCGTGCTGCGAGGGGGGGGGGGAGGAGGATACAATTATTTCGCAGTGGGGAGCGAGAACCCGTGAAGCTGAATACATGAACATGTGTTTGACGCTGTGCTCCAGAGATGTACCGCATAGTGAAGAGCAGCGAGAGTGTCAGTCTGGAGGGCCGGATAGACGAGGCGCTGGACGGCGTCTGCAGACTCGACCTGATGAATCGCTACGCCTACCCCGCTGACCTGCTGGTCACAGCCTGTCAGGACCTGAAAGGTATGTCACGTGAGCTTCCTAGCAAGAAGGGATTCCAGAGTCCTTCTCTATCTGCATGACGTATATGTAAGGTAGTGTTGGGATTAACTGTTTTGTAAAGCAATGTTGGATACAGTAGGGTTCAAGTGTTGGGCATGCTCTTGTGCTCTGTTCCCATCTAGACTGAAGGCCGAGATGAACCCTGATTCAGGCGTCGGTGCTCAAGAAATGATTAGACGAGGCGTGCAGATCACAATATACGGACTTGTAATCAGAGGCGTAGCTAGGGGTCCGCCCCATCCCCCTAGCAACAAAAAAAAAACACACTAGATCAAACGAGTAATGAAGATTTTCGCCAGGCAAAACTCTAAATTTTCGGTGCTACAAAATTTTTCCTCTCATCAGTTTTTTTTGGCGTCCCCCTCCCCCCTTCAGAAAATCCTGACTACACCACCGCTTGTAACCTTCTTTGACCGCAAGCGATGCAGGCACAACTGAGGAGGTATGACGACCTAGCCTCGATGAAAAGAAGTCTTCGTTAATAATCGCGTGCCTTTCTGGATTCGACATCATTATTACTATGTCGATTACGTGCGCAGGATTTCAGGCTGCGGGGCAATGCAACGGGGGGGGAAGCAATGACACATGGTACACGAAGAAATCTGTTCGTCTTCACCTCACATGCCCCCCCCCCCCGGAGGGGGGGGGGCCTATCGGGCAAGCTTAGTCCTGTCGTAAATCTGAGCCGACTTCCTCGTCTCTTGCAGTGCGCTTCGAGAACGACATTGGGTCGGGACTGATGGCTACCTTCCAGCCTGGCAAGCAGCCCCGACTGGCCACCACCGTCAAGGACATCTGCATATCGAGGATGAGGGCCTGCAAGTCGAAAAGTAGCATCCCAACCGTACGAAAGGTAGGTGATGGACAAATCATCCACGGGTGCTCCGATTAAGATTACCATTTATCAGACTGTATAACGTTATTAGACATTTGTCTACTGCATACTGTTAATTTTATATTTATATTTCCATTGCTATTTGTCTAACGTCTCGTGTTATTTGTTTAACGGTGCATGCAATTATCTCCTCGGTGCATATATTAATTGCGTGATCAACAAATTGGCGGCAAGCGACGATCAATTGCAAGTGGCAGGATGGAGAAAAATCCGTCAGAAATGTGTGTAGCATTCTCAGCGTCTGTACATAGGAACGGAAAGCAAAACAAAGGAGAGTCGCATCTGACCAGGCATATGGGCACTTTGTCGGCCATGAAAAAAAGTCTTGCCGATCAGCTCTGCCCACCGCTGAACCAGTAGACGAAAGGGATCGGGGGCACACAGACATAATGCGTATTACAGAGAAATTATGGAGATAAATGTTTAGCTGGGATGGGTGTGGGGCTGCCAGGATGAACGCAAGGATTTATGAAACACCTACTCTTGGGGTATCTGCAATTGAGAACCGTTCAATTGATCTTCAGCAATGTTGACATCGCATCTCATTTCAGCGGAGCCAAAAGACAGACGACGAGCAGGTCATGAATGACGGCACGGTCGCAGCTGAAAAGACACCTGTCTCAGCCCAGGCCGCACCAGCGCCATCTATATCTGCCCAGGCGACCGAAGCGTCACCTAGCGCTGGCCGAGAGACACCAGCGCCATCTATATCGTCTCAGGCAAATGTGGCGTCACCTAGCGCTGGTCAAGAGACATCAGCGCCATCTATATCTGCCCAGGCGACTCAGTCGTCACCTTGCGCTGGCCGAGAGACACCAGCGCCATCTGAGAAGATAAACGCACTCAAACCAGAAGGTTCACACAAAATGGCCACGGAAGAGAGGGCAACCCCTAATCCGGATACGCATAGGGACGAATTGTGACGGGTATATGAAGTCATGCTGGATCAAGTCATTAATTAGTGTCACTGCTATTCATATCACCTGTTAAAGTATCCAAATACATGCATTCCAAACATCAAATGAGTATCAACTGGAGCGGAAGACAAGTCGAATCCGGGGTCATTTAGTCATGCACCGCTGGTCGGAAAACGGTGACCTCTGAATGGAAATTGCGCCAAATTTTGAAGGCCCAACTGCACCCCATTCCCAAGAAATACTTCGGTCGAAGATGTGCCCTCCGGAGGCTCCAGTGTGATGAGCCACTACTCAAATTATCAGCAAATGGAGCCCCTCCCAAGACAAATCGGCGCCCCTTGGGGAGATTGGAATGCATCTCTCAGTCTTCTGATCATTGATACCCATCTCCCATCTGAGGAAATGGCAACCCCTAGGCAGGCACAGCGAGCGTCTCGCGGCAAGGGCGCTGTACTTCCGGCAGTGAGACAATGTGCGCGTGTGGCTTCCGACAAGTGTCTTGTTTATGCGATATCGCTGATCAATGCATGGGGCTGGAAAAAATCAAAATCACTTCATGCTAGCTGTCAAGCTAGAAATGACCAGGCGTGCCTCCACGGCGGTCTCGCATAGCTGAGCCAGCGTTACCAGTAGGGATCGACTACCGCCGACGCGCCTGCCAGCAGTACAACGGGGAAGCGGAAAAATCCATATCAGATAAATTGCCACGCATCTCACTGTACAACGGTCTGTCCTGATCCAGCGACGGTAACTCACTCCCAAGTCACCTACTCCATTTACCAATGTACAACGGTCTGTCCTGACCCACTAACGGTACCTCACTCCCAAACCACCTACTCCATTTACCAATGTACAACGGTCTGTCCTGACCCATTAACGGTACCTCACTCCCAAATCACCTACTCCATTTACCAATGTACAACGGTCTGTCCTAACCCACTAACGGTACCTCACTGCCAAGCCACCTACTCCATTTACCTGCGCTGTACCACGGTCAGTTCTGACCCACTGACGGTACTTCATCTTCTTCATCACCGAGTACCGCTATAAAATCAAGCACTGCCAAGTACGTGCTAACAGCATGCGCGCCCGGGCACTGGCAAAATGTCCCGTCACGCCATACCTATTATTCATGTAACGAATCGCGCGTATCACGAGCACCTCTTTCTCTTTGTCGAACTTTTGTCAAACATTGCACATCTCACCAGTTCTGGAGTTCGGTGTTTAGCACACACACAGACTGCATGCGTTTCGGCGGTGACACTGAACGCATAGCACGTGCATTTGCGCATCCTACACGGGCAATTACAATCGTTAGCCATCTTGTTCGCACCACAACGGCCTATTCCACCACGAATTAAAACACGTGGCCTTAAACTGACCGCCACATCGCGCGGAACGTCTCCAGCGCCTCTGTCGCATGGTTCTCACCCACACACTTCAAGGTGTCTCAACTGCCGCGGGAAATATCGCGGAGGATCGTGATGCGACGCGGGCGTGGCTGTTACGAATAGACGGCGGTGGAAAACCTGTCACTTTACCCACGCTAATTTAAAAAAAAAATCAGGATACGTGATACACTCATATAACCACGACCCTCCAAATTCCAACCCCTCCCCCCCCCCCCCCCCCCCCAAAAAAACCCACGGGGGAAAAAAAAAAAAAAAAAAAAAAAAAAAAAAAACAAAAAAATGGATACCGGTGTGATCACTGCCCGACGTGGCTCACTTCACCAGATTCACATGGGTTTGGGGGGGACCCGCGGCGCGGGGGGCGTCACATGTTCATGAGCCGGGGGGGTTGCTACAATAACGTGATTCTACCCACAACAAAAAAGGGGTTACAAGGTTTGTATTGAGGGTTGTTGGAAAGGTAAATGGACAAGGGTAGCCCGACATTTGTTTGCTATCGGACTATCGAAAGCCTAAGACACATTCTAGAAGAAAAGGTTAAGAACATACAATATTCTTGAAATTTTGACCTTTGACCATTGTCACAAGGTCAAATAGCCAACAAATGAACTTAGTCATAAAAATACGCTCCGACGTCTTGCTATTACAAACATGTAGGTGTAGGTTGACATGCTGTGTCTACTTGTCTTGCTTTTCTGGGCCTGAAAAGACATATTTTTTTTAAATCCGCGTTTCTACATGGGCTATACCTCTGAACTGGCGATTTGAGCGACTTAATAATATTGTACCCAGTGAATTCAGGGCCCACGGAGGTGAGACCCCAGCTCCAGTTACCAATTTTCGTCGAAATCCGATAGGCGATGAGGCTCGGCTTATCGCGTTCCGTCAGAGAACGTCTCAGCTGGGAGACGAGGTGGTCTGTCGGCTGCATTACTGCTTCTCAACCGAAGATTTGCGTGTTCGAATCCCACCACGCCGACGACTGGGACCGGACGGTGCCACTTCGACTGCCTTTATTTCGCCAACACGGCTACAGCCGGCTCCAACCGCACGGCAGTAGGCTCCAACCCTCACGAGTATTGACGTGCCGACGTCGCGGACAAGCACGCATTGCTTCTCCGAAACATCGTTCCAAAGGCACTGCATGTGTCGAGTCGATGTCGGGTGTCGTGTGGTGGTCTCCCGGCACACACCGCAGCACACCCTCCCCTGCCTAACTGCGTCTCCCGGAACACACTTTGGCACATCCTCCCTTGCCTAACTGTGTCTTCCGGCACAAATTTCTCTTCTCCCGGCACAAAACCTTAGCACACCCTCCCGTGCCTAATGTCTGCGGCAACAAACTTTGGCACACTCCGTGTCTACCGTGTCTCCCGGCACAAAACCTTAGCACACCCTCCCGTTTAACTGTCTCCCGGCCACACTTTAGCACACCATCCCGTGCCTGTTTCCGGCACAACCTTTGGCACACCCTCCCGTGTCTAACCGTGTCTCCCGGCACAAACCTTAGCACACCCTCCCGTGCTTAACTGTCTGCCGGCACACTTTAGACACCATCCCGTGCCTGTTTCCCGGCACAAACTTTGGCACACCCTCCCGTGTCGGCTCTCACGTGCCTAACCGTGTCTCCCGGCACAAACCTTAGCACACCCTCCCGTGCCTAACTGTCTCCCGGCACACACTTTAGCACACCATCCCGTGCCTGTTTCCCGGCACAACCTTTGGCACACCCTCCCGTGTCGGCTCTGGTATGTCTGGCCGCTCATCCTGATCAGCGAGTGCTATCATGTGTGCTGTACCCACAGGGTCGCACTTCGGCGTGCCCTCACGTGTCGGACCGAACACGCCTTCATATCGTACGTCGCACCCTGCCTCTCACAGTACCAGGCTGGCCCCCGGTATGGCTCCTCTTGTGCTGAGTCAAACACCCCCTGGCAATAAACGTCCTGTCGCAATGCTCACACTTGTAAGGCCGCTCTCCAGTGTGGGTTCTCCGGTGCACCACCAACACCCCCTTGGTGCCAAATGCCCTGCCACACGTCTCACACTTGTGTCGCCTCTCTCCGGTGTGGGTCACCATGTGTGTAACCACAGTCGACTTGTCGCCGAACGCCTTCCCGCACGTCTCGCATTTGTAGGGCCGCTCGCCGGCATGGCTTCTCACGTGTCGAATCAAGGCTGCCTTGGTGATAAACGCCTTGCCACAATGCTCGCACTTGTAGCGCCTCTCTCCAGTGTGGATTTTCCTGTGCACAACCAAACGCCCCTTGGTATAATATGACCCACCACATGTCTCACACCTGAAAGGTCTCTCTCTAGAGTGGGTTACCGCGTGCTGGGCCAGTAGACTGCTGAGGGCAAACCGTTTGCCGCACATCTCACACTTGTGTGGCCTTTCACCGGTGTGGGTTAGCATGTGTACAACTAAAGTTGACTTGAGACCAAACGCTTTGCCGCACGTCTCGCACTTGTGACGCCGCTCCCCGGTGTGGTTTATTATGTGTGTAGTCAAATGGTTCCTGGCAATAAACGCCCTGCCGCAATGTTCACACTTGTAAGGCCGCTCTCCAGTGTGGATTCTCTGGTGCACGATCAACACCCATCTGGCAGTATACGCCCTGCCGCACGTATCACACTTGTACGGCCTCTCCCCGGTGTGAATTCGCGTGTGTTGGGCCAGTTGTCTGCGGCGAATGAACGCTCTGTTGCATATGCCGCACTTATGCGGCCTCTCGTCGGTGTGAGTTATCCTGTGCGAGGCCAGATTCCACTCGGAAGCAAACGCTCTGCCGCACGTGTCGCACTTGTAGGGCTTCTCTCCGGTGTGGGTCCTCACGTGTGCAACAAACGTACTCTTGGCGGTGAACGTTCTGGCGCACGTTTCACACTTGTACGGGCTCTCTCCGGTGACGGTTGTCGGCGCTGTTTCGGGGCTGGAACTCTGACCAGCCACTAGCTGGTCTGAATACCCGCTCTGACTGCTGTCGATGCTGACCTTCGCACCCGTGTGGACCCTGTGGTGTCGAAGCAGCCATCCATGACTCCTAAACAGTTTGCCACACACGTCGCAGAGATACGAACCGGCTGCCGTCTGAGTCGGGGGCTGTCGTCGCGAAGGGTCCACTGAGCACTGGCTGCTGCTGCTGCTGCTGCTGCTGTTGGCGCTGCTGATGCCGTTCCGCGGTGCAGCCCCCTGGGCTGTCCGTTTAACCCGAGGATTTCTGTTCTTCCGGTAGTCGCAACGAGGCGCAGGTGCACCTGGAACCAAAGACGTGCGGCACTGATGTGTGGCGTTGATGTCCCTTTGAAGGGGTGGGTCCAGTTGCATTGTCCAATTGGAGCTGAACACGTGGAACTCTGGAGGAAGTTGAGCTGCTTCGAACGATGTGTAAACTTTTCGCCACCTCGGTTCGGTTACCTTGCAATTTGCCTGCCCCAGCTACCGCGGATATCAGCAATGCCTGACTACCTCAGTGCTACTCCTTAGCACTACAATCAGTCGCCAGTATCCCTAATGTCAGCCAATCAGGTTGCGAATAGTCCCCACTGCAACAACGATCACAGCGGTACGTGAACACAGTGGTAACTAACAGCGTCGGCCATATTGATGGCTCATACCGAATATCACTCGAGGCTCATTGTTCTGGAACGAGGCGAGGTTTTCAGTCGGCTTGTGATATACTTATGAGTGTTGATATTCGTACGATGTATTGATAGATGTCAAATATCTGACACCCTGACACTCTTGAAAATGATCCATGATCGAAAAGTTTGAGATCTAATATATCTAATTTGTATTAAAGGCACAGCATTCCTTGTCAATGTGGGCCAAAACGTTTCACCATATTTTACTTTCAATCATGAAATATCTGTGAGATACTCGACCTTAGGCAGAGACAATCAACAATCAGATGCGCTTGTGATCAATCCCACAATGTAATACCCAATCGCTTTGTTTTGGTTTCTTTTATGGTTCGTGGTGCAAAGCTTTCCTTGCCGCCTGAAGCAAATTAACTGCTTTTTCCGACCGGTCGTTCCGACCAGTGGCGGACGGGATTGCAGTGACGCTCGGTACTCCATTTCTGGAGCCGGTCGTACACAATTGTCACCATGACAGCTACCAGTTTCGAAACACTTAGTGCAAAACAGAACATAACAGACAAAATATGCAAACCTTCAGGCGTATACTTAGGTTTATTGGCATTTTCACGACCGATTTAATAAATTGCGCTATAGAAATGCATGATGTATCAGAGTCAACTACACATAATTGAGCCCAAGAATGCATGATATATAAGAGCCAACTATTATGTGTTGTGTTTTAGAAATGCATGATGTACCAAAGCCAACTATCGTCAATTGCGTCCTAGAAATACATCATATATTAAAACGAACTATCTCCAGCTCTTTATCAAATCAAATCATTATCTTCAGTTTCAAACTTCCGTTTTACCCGCTGTCTACCTACATCTGGCAAGACATGACGTTTCACCAGACGCACATGACGGTACTCACCATCTATGATCCTCAGCTTTAGCTGCTGAACAATCCACCTGGTGAGACATGACTTCTCACCAGTCGGTACTCACCGACCATGGTCCTGAGCTTCGCTGCTGGACAATCCACCTGGTGAGACAGGACGTCTCACCAGTCGGTACTCACCGACCATGGTCCTCAGCTTTAGCTGCTGGACAATCCACCTGGTGAGACATGACGTCTCACCAGTCGGTACTCACCGACCATGGTCCTCAGCTTTAGCTGCTGGACAATCCACCTGGTGAGACATGACTTCTCACCAGTCGGTACTCATCGACTATGGTCCTCAGCTTTAGCTGCTGGACAATCCGTCTGGTAAGACAGGACGTCTCACCAGTCGGTACTCACCGACTATGGTCCTCAGCTGTTGTCCCAGTGTGTTCCACGTACCACCGGCTCTGGAAACGGGCACATATACGTGGGTTACGGTCACAATACAAGGAGAGCTGCACTACACACATAACAGGGGTTCGTCAGATGTTGGGGTGCAGGGGCGTATCAACTGCATGCGTTACCCAGCGTCCCTAACTCGTCGATCGCGCACACAGCTACACACCCGAGTCAGTCGGAAAAGAGTGTGATACGCATGACAGAAATCTCAATAGTTCGTGAGTTAGTTATTCATTTGGGTTTATGGCGCCTCGACTACTAAGGTCATTTTGCGCCCATTATAGTTCATGAGTTGCAACAGGCCTGTCCTGATTTCACCACGTGTTAACTAATCGGTGAGGAGGCTACAAGCAGGTATCAGATAACCCGTCGTCTAAGCGTCTACACAAAAGAGCTTTCACGAAGGAACGGTGGTCGACACATCCCTTAATACTCCATCAAGCAAAATCCAACAGCTTCCGAAGTGACGTCTTCCGTCATGGGGATGTCGGGGGTAGGAGCCCAGCAATTTCGCCACGGCCTTCGGGCATTATTATAGTCCCGATGCACCCCATCCTAGGGTCGAAAATACTGGGCACTTCTGGACGTTCGCTCCGGAGAACAAAAGTAATCTCATAGTCCATTCTTGCACGCTACTACCCGATCGGTCTGCTAGCTCACGTGGCAGTGAGCCGTGCGACGACCGGTCAAGGTCGTCCGGTCAAGGTCGTCCGGTCGACCTTGCCCGCAACATGAAAGAACGGCTTATGAGCCCACTCGCCACCTCTGTGGAGGGCGTCCAAAACAGCCGGAAATTCCAACGCTGCCCCATCCCGTTCCAGCACGTCCATGTCTCGAATCGCGAGCGTTCGGCTGTGCTGTTCCACCGTACGCCGGTGTTCAGCTGGGAACGAGTGGTCTAGGGGTAAGATGCTCGTCTCGCAATCGAAAGATTGCGGGTTCGAATCTCACCTGTCGCTACTCTTCGCCCGCGACCAATCGGCGTGAGAGATTGGCGACGCTACATGACTCAACGGTCGACGTGTCGTAAAACCAATAACCAACCGGTGTTCAGCTACTGGGGTTAGACGGGGGCTAGGCCAGACAATTGCTCCAATGCAACGGATACTAAAAACGAATGTTTGTTTGCTTGTGTTTTGCCAGCCGGCCACCGTGAGGTGACATCGGCTGCTCCCCGCTCTGGGATGTGCTTTGTGTTGGTGTTTGCAGGTGTGTACGTTATCTGTGTGCGGGTTACGCGGTTATCTGTGTACGCGTGATGTGTGCTGGAGACCGGAAGCGATGACGCAGTGGACAAGATGATGACGCAGGGAAGAGGTGACGTCAGACGAGTTGAGTGGAGGTTGCGGTCCGGGCGGTGGGCATTGTGTGTAGAGAGACATGGGCGGCGGGGGGAGGTCACAGGATTCTCCTTGAACATTACAATAGCATATGTTCTCAATCTTGGAACTGTTTTTCCTAGACCTTGCTTGAACTTGGACGATGTCGCGGCCTTGACCCAGTCGTCGCGATTTCTCGGGTCGGAAGGTTGTGAAATTGAAGCAATCCTTTTTACTACCAGCTTCAAATTGCTTTGATCACGTGCGTATCAAAATGGCTGGCTGACTTCAGCTCGGAGGCTGGGTGTGAACTGACATAAGGGTTCGGGCCATGTCTGCCAGAACCGGCAGGCACACACATGGAAGAAGAACACTCGACACCGTTATATTCCCAGGGATACCTGAGCATCTGTTGGGAATATCAGTTCCAATCATGATAAATGGGAGCACATCCTCCAACTGCCCACCACTAACCTGGTACCGAAGCCCATACAATCTACTAAAGTGTTTGGTACATATTTTTTAAAAAAGCATCTGCTTCCAAGAGCGCTATCTGGCATCTTCTCTACATAACCCACAAGGCTTATATAATTGACATGCTAATAAAGCATAAATGAAGAAAAAAGCTGGATAAAAACAAACAAAACAAAACGTCGGAGGCCGCAGTCGGCGTAGCCGAACCAAAGAACCCCGGATCCAAGCGGCTGCTCACCGGAGTCGTTCCTCAGGCGCGAGGCCGGCGGAGTTGTGCGGTGCAGACGGCGGGCCGATGGAGGTCCCACCTTCCATCGGGCCACCAACTGGCGTCAGCCGCGCCGCCGTCGCGGCAGCGGACGTCAGCCCATCCTGTGGTCAAAGCAGAGCGGCTGGAGTCACCAAGGATGGCCGCAGTCATTAGGGCATCTGTCGAAACCTACACCTACCTGTGTGTTTGTTTATTTATTGGGTGGCTTTCGACGCACCTTATGCACTACCACGGCCAATGGCGCTGCACACAATGTTTCGCCGGTGGGTCGCGGGATTGGAAAATGTCCCGAGTGGTGTGCTTGTTGAACCAGGGACCATTGGCACCCAGAACTTAACAATTTAACCGCTCGGCCATCCCCGCACCTACACCTACCTGTACATGTACACAAGACGAAAATTGTGGGCTCTGGACGAGCGAAGCGAGAGGCCGGTGGGCTGTGGCATGTGTGGGTGTCCACAAAATCGCGATTAAATTTGGTATAAATCAAAATTAAAAGAGCGCATTTGTCTCGGGGTGAAGAAATTAGAACGCAAAACGCTGTAACCAAAAGGTAATCGTGGTTCCACTTCCAAAGTGGGAACGTCGAGCGGGTCGGATCGGGCCACCCTGGTGTACTTTTCTGCCACGAGATCCACGGGAGCAGACTTGCTCTGGCTTCACCTTCGCCGTGATAATCGCAACCCAGCTGGGACAGGAACCAACTGGGGTTCGAATGCCTGGCACGTCTCAACGTTAAGGAATCTCTACACCGACCAGCCAGTATTTCATCCATTTATAGGACATCTTCAGCAATGATTATATCAGGAATAATGAGATAACGCACTTTCCCACACATCACATCAACATCCATGCGTCGTACAGTCCAACATTGGCACATCCCGCTTTGGAAGGTTATGCATCGCGGGGAGAACTAAACTGCAGACCTTTTGTTCCAATGCAGAGAAATAGAGAATATACAAACAAAACTCCACTCATGCAGATGGGCGCTGAATGACCATCGCAGTCGATGCGCCCCTAAACCCAAATAACCAACCAACCAACCACTCATGCAGAAGGACGAAGCTTCATAACTAAGCAGAAACAATGAACATGAACATTTTATACATCTATACATGACTACTTCACTTGTTTCTGTGATTTACAAATATATTTGAGCTAGATGGCATTCGACTCACCACTTTATTGAGGCAGAGTTTGATTTTCAAACGAAGTCGCTGCAACGTCGACCATGCATATTCCGACCGGGTCAACACATGTCCATCGCCATCTGTTGCAACATTATGTAACTCCAGCTTGACGGTAGGCTCGACAGGTGGCATTAGTAATGGATCCATGTCCATGATGAAGTTGCCTGACGCAGCCGAGGACGTACAGCCCGCAACAGCAGGCTCTGGGGAGCTGGAAATGTGCGACAGTTAGTAGGATTATGTTGGGATATACAGCCAGGGTTAGCTATTCCTTGCAGTTATATCTCATGTCACCTGGGCCAAGTTCACAGTTTTCCAGTCTTCATACCTCATTTGGGAAGCACCACATCACACACACACACACAAACATCTTGACAGGCAGGCAGTGAGAGGAAGATTTGTGTAGGTGTGTGTGTTCTTACCATTAACTCGCTCTGTCTCCAGTTAGATCTTCACACCGTGTCGGTGGGGGAAGTAGATGCTTGGAGCGGACTATGTGCTTGACAATAGACTCCATCCAGGAGAAGGTTGTTTCATCTGACATGCTGCAGAACCAAGGATACATCCTTGTCAATAAGGGGATTTTGTTGTTGAACAAATTATAGCTTTCAGTGAAGCCTGCATGCAGAAGGCAACCCACAACCCCAATTGTTGATTTCAATTATCCTCAATATATCTGCATATTAAAAAAATACTGCATATAATCAATCTGCTTCGGCTACCTCCTTTAGATGTGCTCCAAAACATGGTAAGTATCCGGCCAGAACAATACAACTTGATGATTTTTGGTATTCCATATTATGTGTCTGAAGAGGTTGGTTGGTTGGTTATTGGTTTTACGACACGTCGACCGTTGAGTCATGTAGCATCGCTAATCGCTCACGTCAATTGGTCGCGGGCGAAGAGTAGCAGCAGGTGAGACTCGAACCCACAACCTTTCGATTGTGAGACGAGCATCTTACCCTTAGACCAATCGGCGTGAACATGAAAAAGCCAAAGAGGGTCATGGAACTTTTGTTAAGTGTATGATGCTTAATGCTCAGAGCATTCGATGCAAATTTGATGAGTTCAAGTGTTATGTTGCTGAGGAGAAACCAGATTTTGTTTGCATACTGAGGCATGGGTCAGTGAGGTATATTTTGGGGATAACTTGCAGGACTATGAGATCCAGGGATACAATATGTTTTCATGCAATAGGGGTCCAGCAGTGAAAGGGGGTGGTGTAATGCTCTATGTGAATAGCTTATACAGCTCTCAAAAAGTAGCAGATGGGGAAAAAATGTGTCTGTGTAGTCCATTTGGCTTGATGTTGCTGTGGGAAAAGGCAACAGCAATATACTGAGGATAGCTTTGTATCGATCAGGAACCTTGCCACATTCTCAGCAACTGGAGCTCGATAAAGTGATTTGTGAGGAAATCAGTAGACACTTTCAGAGGAAATGCCTTATTCTTGGTGACTTTAATCTAAAATGATATGAAAATGTTGGTTGTTGGCTCCCATCATGTAAACTGTTTAGGAAATGCCTTGAAGAGGACTTGTTCTTACACCAGTTTGTAACGGAACCAACCAGGCAGGGCTCATTCTTGGACCTTGTCTTCTCAGATTTAAGTGATTTAGTTCAAGACTTGACTGTAGGAGAAACTCTGGGAAAAAGTGACCATAACATAGTGAGATTCAAGGCACAGGTAACAGGGACAATGAAGGATAATTTGGCAAATATTCCAAATTTTAACAGGGCAGACTTTGACTGCATGAGAGAGGCTTTAAGTGCCATAAAATGGGAAGAAGAATTCTTTGATTTAAATGCCTGTGAAATGTGGGAAAAGTTCAAATCTTACTTGAGGGAAATTCAGATTAGACATGTCTCCCAAAAGCAAAGGCGCAAAAGAAGGGTAGGAAAGTCAGCATGGCTTACACCAGATGTGATGAAAGCAATTAAGGCTAAGAAAGATGCATTTAGAGTATTTAAGGAAGCTTCAAATATCGTAAATCTAAGGTCGTATAAAAAATCTAGAGATGCTGTGAAGCAGAAAATCAGAGCAGCAAAGCGAGCAAAAGAATTTGATTTGGCTAGGAACTGTAATGGGGACAGTAAAAAGTTCTTTAGTTTCTACAAGCTAAGTAAAGTTTCAAGCACAATTGGTCCACTGGAAGTAAATGGGACTATATTGAGTGAGGATGGTGAGATGGTTGAGGAGCTGAGCAAGCAGTTTAAATCAGTGTTTACAGTGGAGGATGTGACTAATCTGCCAACCGTGAACCACAGTTCAGTGACAGGTGATCAGATACACGATGTTGATTTCATTGATAGTGATATTGTTTTCAATTATATCAGAAAAATAAAGCCAAACAAGGCAGCAGGACCTGATGGAATTTATGCTAGGGTATTGCGGGAAGCTGAAAAGGAAGTGGCAACTCCACTTAGTATAATATTTTGTAGATCAGTTTCACAAAATGAAATTCCAACAGATTGGAAAAGGGCAAATGTAGTTCCTATTTTCAAGAAAGGAGAAAGAGGGAAAGTTGAAAACTATAGGCCAGTAAGCCTCACATCCCTAGTCTGCAAGGTACTCAAATCAATTATCAAGGATAGAATAGTTAGTTTTCTGGAAGGAAACAGATTGATTCAAGATACTCAACATGGGTTTAGAAAAGGGCGATCGTGTCTCACAAATCTCTTGGACTTTTTGAATTTTGCTACAGAACAATTTGATCAGGGAAATCAGGTTGATGTAGCATATCTTGACTTTAGTAAGGCCTTTGACAAGGTACCTCATAAACGGTTAATGATGCAGCTTCAGGTCCATGGTATTGCAGGTAGCATCCTAAAATGGATAGAGTTGTGGCTTTCAGATAGGCAGCAGAGAGTGATGCTAAATGGTACAAAGTCATCATGGCAAAATGTTCTTAGTCGAGTCCCCAGGGGTCGGTACTGGGGCCACTATTGTTCATTATATATGTGAATAGCATTGAATGTGACCTAAGCAGTAAGGTTTTGAAATTTGCGGATGATTTGAAGATCTTTCGGGCAATAAAAGGGCACAATGAGCAGGTTTTGCTGCAGAAAGACTTAGACGAGCTAGTGAAGTGGTCCGAAAAATGGCAAATGAAGTTTAATTTTGATAAGTGCAAAGTCATGCATGTAGGTAGGCAGCATATGAAGGCTCCATACTTGATGGGTGGCCAAGTACTATCTGTGACTCAGCAGGAGAAGGACTTAGGTGTTATTTTGAACACAAAATTGGGGGCATCAGAACAGACCAAAGAAGCCAGGAAGAAGGCACTAAGAATGCTTGGGGCAATACAGAGGAATGTGTCATACAAAAGTGAGGAGGTCATCAGGAAGCTTTACTGTGCATATGTCAGGCCACATTTGGAATACTGTGTCCAAGCTTGGTCCCCTAGTTATGAGAAAGATTGTTGGCTTTTAGACAGAGTACAAAAGAGGGCAACAAAAATGGTTAATGGTACAGGCAACCTGGCATATGAGGAAAAATTGTAGAAATTGAATATGTTTTCACTTAGATATAGAAGGCTGAGAGGAGATCTCATCGAGGTTTTTAAATTTGTTCATGGTCAGGAACAGGAATATATCAGGGAAATGTTTGTATTTAACAGAAATGATGCAATTAGAGGGCATCAATTCAAAATTAAAGTTAATCACAGCAGGACAAGGTTAAGACAGTCTTTCTTCACCAACAGGGTAGTAGAACACTGGAACCAGCTGCCAGGAACCATTGTCAGTAGCAACACACTGAACATCTTTAAAAACGGCATAGACAATCATTATAAGAATAGGGGGCTTGTTTTTCTATATTCCAGGGAGGGTTGATCGACAGGGAGGAGATGGGAGTTGGGAGGGGTTTGTAATTATTGAGTGTGTTATGAAATAGCAAGTGAGTCTCTTATTAAGTCTAAACGCTTTATAATTTTATATAGGGTGTACCTAGCAGTGGATTCAGCACCTTCCTTCAGGATGTGATACTGATGAGATTGTCTATGGTAGCACAATGGGTATGATGGGAGGAGTTTGTAATTGTTGAGTGTATTATGCAATAGCAAGTGAGTCTCTTATTAAGTCTGAATGCTTTATGAATTTGTGTGGGGTGTGCCTAGCAGTGGATTCGGCACCTTCCTTTGGGATGTGATGCTGATGAGATTGTCTATGGTGGCACGATGGGTATGATGGGAGGAGCTTGTGATTGTTGAGGGTGTTATGTGGTAGCAAGTGAGTGGTGCTAGATAGGCTGGGGTATATAGCTTCCTAGGGATAAGGGATTGATTGGGGTGAGAGTATGTACATTTCTAGTACCTTTTCTAGATAGGCTTAACCCAGATGGGCCCCTGTGGCTCTTATTAAGCCTAAATACTTTATTTTATGACTAGACTACTCATCCCCCAGCACTGGGTGCAAGGACAGCATTGAATAGCACAGCCATGCAGATTTATGAGGGTGCAGTCACAGTACACATGTGCTGGTGCCAGCATCCATAACTCTAGTATGTGTGAAATTTGTACTTGCCATGCATGCTGAGACTGATACTTCTTTTTACATCAGGTTCTGCTTTCTTTGCACATTCCTTTTTGTACTTCCTTTTTCTTCAGGAAAAGACCATAAAGTAGGAATCAAACCATACTGGTCAACCCAGCAAACTAACATGTGCCATGAATTTACATAAACATTTCAGACCATTGGCAGATGCTTGCAAGCCTTATTGTTTCAGTATCCTACCATTTCAGTATCAAGTCCAAAAGAAAGTTTGTCAGACAAAGCCTATGACTAACATATACATAGCTTTGGCTGTACGGTCCTAACACAAACACTTGCTCTGGAATGTTCTGCTGCCCTGCAGGCACCTCAGCTTTATGCTGGCAGGTTATTATGTAGAACCACAAACACACCCAGGTCATCATGCTTCTTGGCATTTAAATGACAGGATCAACTAGGGTATGCCTAATTGATTGTGATGTGCTAACAAATACCTACTAAATTAATGCCATGTAGACCTTGAACATGGGCTGAACTTGGTTCATTTTTCATTTAGTTTTGATGACATGTCAAGAAAAATGCAAAAGCATAGTCGTTAACATGCACAAAATGATGTGGCAAACCATTTCCCACACCAATGGATACATTTCATTTGGTGAGCAAAATATAAAAAAGGGACTTTGGGTACAGTAATAAATAATGAAGATTAATATATGCTTTGCAAAATCTAGGTACATAACCTAACCAAATCTACCCTGGCCATTTCCAGGAAAAAAAAATATCAAGAGGTAAACAAGTAAGCATCAAAAGGTTCAACTTTTTAAAACCAAAACCTAACCAAGGCTAAACTCTTATTATGTTTAACAGAGGCAAAATGGTTATTTGCATTTGAGGGTGCTAATTGGATTTTGAGAAAAACAAATGTCATACTCCATGTTTATGAGAGTGATGAAGGCAATGGGATGACTCATTTGTTGGAAATCTCTACTTCTAGCAAAATAATGCAAAAATAAGGGTTTTAGATGAGGTGATATTTCATGAATAATGTAAACATTAAAACATCCATTTCCATACCTAGTGTTTCTCAGACATGGTAAAGAAGAAATTAAACACTCCTCACAGTGAATTCGGTAAATGTTTCTTAAACGGTGTTTTAGGAATTTTAGGATTTTTTTCGGAATACCATGTTTATGAATGTGATTAGGAAGATGTGATCACTCGTTTTCTCTGTAAATGCTTACTTTTCAATTTGAACGATGACGTCATAGGCACGTCGGTACGGTATGATGACGTCATAGGCATGGGACTGAGGCTTCGATTGGCTAACGCTACAAACGTTCACATACCTTAATGAGATGGTCCCGGCTTTATCTAACCACAGATTAATAAAACACACAACTTGCCACAGTTTCAGGCGGGTTCAGTCAAGAAAAGTTCCTTTGTAGTCGCTTGTGACGAACCCACACCTCTTCTTCTCCTTCCTTCTGGCGACACGAAACGTCTCGGTGCACTCCCACCGATGCCTACTCTCCTGCAACCTGCAGGGCTTGGAACACTTAGGGCAGACAACTCCGGCAGGAAGAACTCCGTGGCGTCTAAGGAAGTCTAAGCTCGCTTGGTTGTCCTTATAGCAAAGTTTGATTATATCATATGGCACTGGATCACAACCTACACACACGAAGCCATTCTCGAACTGTTGACCTCAAAGTGACCCCTGTGACCCCGGTCTTGTCTATCCTCACAACTTCCAACAAATAGTATGATAATTCATAATTAAATAGGAAAATCTAACCTAACCTAACCTAACCTAACATAATACAATCTACTCTTATCTAAACTAATATGAACTCATATATTTTAATTTAAAAACACAAGCATAATGTTTATAGTGACGGACCACGAAGTGATATTTAAAAGAGTCGGCTTCTGCTCGGTCTCGTCGTCTTTCCTCACGACTTCCAGCAAGCAGTATGATAATTAATAATTAAATAGGAAAACCTAACCGAACCTAACCTCACGTAATACAATCTACTCTTATCTAAACTAATATAAACTCATATATTATAATTTAAAAACAAGCGTAATATTTATCGTAACATCATCCGTACATCACGGCCGCAAGCCGTGCTGCTTAGTTTTTTTTGGCGTTGCGGTGAAGTAGTGGTGGTGTCATCTATGTGGCAAAGAGGCGGAAATGAAGCATTTTCGATGTGAAAAGTGTTGAATCAACTGCAGGAAGTGTTGAATGTCCCTTTAATCACGTCTGAGAAGTGCCAGGTGAGGGATGGATAAATTATGCAACAAACAACAGCGGTGTGGCATATATGGCGCATTATAGATATTATCACTAAGATTAACCGAGACATAAGCATTTACGGAGAAAACGAATGATCGCATCTTCCGAATCACGTCAATAAACATAATATTCCGGGACAGAAATCCGAAAATTCCAAAACACCCTTTAAGACAGAAATACCCTATCTTGTTCCTGAGACCATGTGACCTGGGAGCAAATTTGCGCTGTAAAACCGACTACTGAAGACATCATGCAACAAATAGCTCTACTGCTGCTTCTATATGACTGAACCAGTAATTTTACTGTGTTTACTGAACACAAAAATGAACAAGCTATCCATATTCAAACAGTTCCTTTCAATGAAAAGAACACTTGCAAAGAGCAACTTTAAAACATAATTATTTTGTAGTGGTGTGCCACATTCCAAACATGAAAATGTGGTTGTGCAGGGTTACTTCACTGTAGCTGTTGTGGTACAAGATACTAGTAGCTGCTAAAAATACTAATGTAATTGCACAAAATATCAGAGGTCACTTTGTTACAGTTTTCTTAAGCTAACTGTTCTTGGAAGCCTAAAAATGGTGCTGTAGACTTTGCTAGCTCCATACACAAAGAATATGTAGAACTATGCAATCAGACCTTTGTATGTCAGTAGAGAAAGCTTCATTGTTTATAAATACCGCCATATTTTCATTATTTTCGCGCTCGATGCGACAAGAGAGACGTCCAAAGGTAGGTTTTCGGGAAACGGAAAGCGTTCAGATCAAGGATTCAAGATACCCTCCCCCCACCGCTTCCCCTACCTTGACCTATTTTATACCGTATTTTTATTTATGGGCCAATTAAGTCGGATACCGGGTAGGTACCTAGGTACTTACGTCATGGTGTAACCAAGGCCGTATTTGACAGGTGTGACCAAGATACCTTTACTTTGAGGATGGAATACGAGTTTGTTTGTTTACATTCCAAGGTCAGCTGGTTTATTATCAAGGGCTTATGGAATTGAACGTTTTGCTTCGTTAGAAATCCAATATTATGCATTGTTTCTCTCATGTATTTCAACTTTTCGATATGTTATTCAATCGACAGTATTTTACCACTTACTCATTATTGTAAATGCATCATATTATTTTGGAATACGTGTGTTGTTTTATCACTGAAAGACACTTTAAAATCAGATCGTTTGTAAAACACTCCGTCTGAATTACACTATTTGTAGTCACAAAACCAGGACCATTTTGAAATGTGACAGCACAGTTTGTGCTTTGCATCACACTGTTTGTTGACAAACTGTGTGAGTACAAAACAATAGTGAAATTGGACTCCGATTTCGCACACGGAAGATCTTGACATATCAAATAACGAGCGATGCGGAATAATACAGCCCACGGCTATTGACGTACTGATATGACCATTCTACGATCAATAGCGATCACGACATCGGGACGATTTGATGACATTATAAAAAGAATTCGCTCACTTGTTCCAGAAGGTTAAGCTATGCTAGGCCAGGTTAATCAGGCTTCGTTTTTATTTTCCTTGATAACTACAACAATGTCAAATAAAACTAAACTAATCCAACCAAACCCACATGATTTTTGACGGCTCAAAGCAACACCGATGGCGAACCGGGTAAACCCCCAAAGAGGCGGATCCAGGAACGAAGTTCATTGAGATCTAGAGATCTGCAACGTTGCCGGAATGATACGCCACGCACCGCATGCGATCTTGTAGTCACATGAGCTACCTCAACAATGGAAGGCGGTAATAACACCTCATACCAGGGAAGTAGTCTAACACTGTCAAGTCCTGCCAGAGTAGCAGTCTAACACGCGATTCCCTTCCAAAGTCGCCGCACTGATCAGATACCAATCATGTCCAAGCCTGGGCTCAGACTACAGCACAGGGTCAGATCTACAGCCAACGACAGTCAATCCTCCAGCAGGTCGACGAAGTCACGCACGCGATCAGGCACGGGCAGCCGCCGCACGCCGCCGGGCAGCTGCCCGACGGATGCCAGCTGGCGGCGCACAGCCGCCCGCGCCAGGCACCGCAGCCGAGCCACGCCCACGAACGCCGCCAGGCGCGGCTCCTGCGCAACAACAGTACAGTGTAGTGTATAGCCAAACTTGGCCGCTGCGGCCGCCGGCATCAAGCGCAGCGGCGGCCACGGCGCTGCGCGCAGCAGCAGCAGCAGACACAGCAGCGCCGCCGAGCTGTACGGCCGGCCGGCGCGCACGTGCTGCTCCGTCGCCGCGTTGAGCACGCGGCAGAGGTGCGTCACGGGCTCGTGGCACGAGTCGTCGTCGTCGTCGCCGGCCGTCAAGACGGGCACAAAGTCGAGTCGCGCACCGCAGCGCAGCAGCAGCCGGACGGCGGGCGGCTGCTGCGCGCGCACGGCGGCGTGCAGCGGCGGCAGCGCGTCGTACGCGCGCAGCGGCAGATCGACCGGGCGGCATGTGCGCTCCCGGCCACGCCCCCGCCCACCGGAGCCGCAATGGTTGACGGTGAGCAGCAGGCCGGCGGCGTTGGCGTGCGCCAGGAAGAACTCGGCCGAACGGCGGCACTCACCGACGTCGTCCAGGTCGGCCTTGCTGCCGGCGATCAGGTAGGTGAGACGCGTGCCGAAGATGGCGGCCGCCAGCAGCCGCTCCAGCGTCGCCTCGCAGTGGGCGATGGCAAGAAGAAGGTGGCAGACGAGCCGGGAGTCGGCGACGCTCCAGCGGAAGGCCACCACGGCGGCGACGTGCAGCAGGTGGTGGTGGCGCCCCAGGCGGCACGCGCCGCCGTTGGCCGCCCGCGCCGCGTCGTGGTGACGCAGCACGCTGGTGATGACGTCACCGGCGGCCAGCTGACTGTCGGCGGCGGCCGCGATGAGCCGGTCGGCCGCCGTCGCCGCCCGACGCCGCAAGCGTCGGTCGTGCAGAGGTGTGTCGGACAGCTGGTGCAGCAGGTTCTCACCTGGTGACGTCACAGACGGGCACTCTACCATCGGCGACGTCATCACCAAATCACCACTCGAATTGAATCAATAGGACGATGTGTAACGGAAATGGGAGCGACTTGACGTCGAATGCCGAGTTCGAGACGAATGCAGAAAACCAACTGCGCGTGCCAACGCATCGTTCGCAGAGGGGCTTCCAAATCCGGAAACCTGCCCTACACATACCTGAAAATTACTGTCGGCTGAAACATACAAGGGTGCAATGGCACTCAGCAAAGGAGATGGCCCACCTTCCTGCCATCTCACACTTGCCAGCGCATGTGTATCCTGGACCTGCAATTAATTGGTCTGGATTTCAGTAGCTTTATTGCGACCTCGACAATTACAACGCTTAGATCGGAATGATTAATGGTACTTTCGCCCGTTTATTTAACCTGACAAAAGCTGCAGCAAATCACAAAACAATGTATTACAAAAGTGAACACGCCATGAGCACGGTTAACGAAAATGCGGGACGACTCAAACACTCCATGGGGTCGCTTATTCGATTATCAGATGGAGGTGAATGGTCGCTACACAATGCGTCATTGCAACCTCTCTTCAATAACAATCAATGGTGATGTCCGCACGACGATCCATCACAGCACACTGGAACACCTCCTGCACTCTATCGGCGACCTTGCGAGCCAGAGCTTCCAACGCATCGCCGCCATCTGCAGATGTCGCCACCTGAGCGGCGACCTCCCGTTCGCCGGCGGCCGCGGCCGCCTCCAGCAACTCACGGCGACCGACCGCGACCTCGGGTCTCCGTCGCAGCCGGGTCACGAACCGGTCGCGCCCGCCGCCGACCCGGCCGATGAAAAACTCGCGCGTGCTCTCGGCCAGCACCCGGGCGACGATCGCCTCGCGCGTCGCGCCGTCCAGCGTCGCGTCGTCGGCGCCGGTCGACTCCCCGCCGCGGTCGGCTGACTCGGCCGTGACGTCGCTGGCGGCCGCGGCCGTGACGTAGCTGGCGGACATGGCCGCCGCCATGCGGTGCAGCACGGCGCGGTGGGCGGCGCCGCGCCGGCAGAGCCGCAGCACGGCTCGCGCCGTGCCGTCCGTCAGCCAGGCGGCCACCGTTGCCGCCGGCGGCGCCGACTGCGCCAGATCTGCCGCAGATGCGTCGATGACGTCACACACGGCCGGACTGGGATATCCCGACCGCACCACTGAGCAGCCACTGGCTGTATCTCGCGCTTTCATAGGCGGAACGTTTGCACAGTTGGTGTTGCCAACTGTGCAAGCTCTCTTGCAAACTGAGAACTTCGTGTTGCTAAATGCATAGAATGATTTTCAGAGAACATTTGGGTTGCCAACACCCAATTCGGTGTTGTAGTTGCAGTTACTATATACTACGACAGTTACTACATATTACTACATACTAGTTACATACTACGACCCCATCCATGCTTCAAAATGCGGTATTCTTTTCAATATTTTCCTGTGTGCGCACCGCACGGTGACGAGCAGATCCAAGAGTGGCACGGACGGCATCCCCCCCCAGGAAGGGCGGCGCCCCTCTCACTGGAAAAAGGTGTCCCAGGGACACTTAGTGTCCGTCCACGCATCGAATTCCTGGCTCCGCCTCTATATGATGATGCCGGGGTGGGTGGCGACGAAGGATTTGAACCATGCTTTGGAGTATTACACATAATTCATGGGAGGCCTGCGTTTGAATCAGAGCGACAGTTGTGGCATGGTATGGGATGACTGAAAATATTTCGAAGGTCAAGGAAATGACAGGACGTCCACAAGACATGAGACCCCAAAGAGAGTGGTGGGACCAAAAGCTGGTAATGAACCATGATGAAGGGGAGGCTACAAGACGTTAGGAGGCATTTAATATGGAAGAGAAGGCTCCAAGATAGGAAAGGGGGCGCCAACATGGAAAATGAGGATCCTGATATGGGGGATGAGAATCTTAGGATAGGAAATGGCGCCCAGGATGCAAAAGGATGCCCCCAAAACCGAGGCCTCGGGGAATGAGAAAAGGACCTTAAGGTATGACCAGAGGCTCCTAGCATGGAAGAATAGGCCCCTATGAAGGAAGTCTTCTCTCCATTTAGAGGCCACCAGGTACGCAAGGGGAGACCCTAAGACGGGTCAAGGAGCCCCAGGGACAGGCTATACTGAGGATAGATCAGAAAGACTCCTCTAAGACGTGAGCGGAGGCCAAACATTTTGAGGTGAGGCCACTAGGAGAAGATAGGAGGCCCCCAGGATACAAAAGGAGTCCCCCAAAACAGATATGGAGGCCTCCAGGATAGAACAGGGAGCCCCTCCAAGACGCGTCGCGAAGCCCCAGGACATGACAGTAGGTCCCTAAGATGGAATGGGAAGTCAGGATAGAAGAGGAGGCCTCTAAAACAAGCGTTGGCACGTTTTTGTCGCGTGGTAGGCTTTGGTTGGTTTAGGATAGGACATCGTTAAACCAGCTGATCAGAGCAGAGCAAACCAGCTATAGCCACCCTGGTAGCTCAAGTTGACGGACTCAATGCACTCTAGCTTTACCACTGCATCACAAAGGTCCCAAATCAAAATATACAGCTGAAGAACACATAATGCATTGGTAGGATCAATTATCTGCCCCATGCCGATCACATTCAAGTCGGATGTCTTGCCCGTTTTCATTCCAGTAAGATACATCCCTGTGATTAGTTGTTGGACAAAGGTTATGCTCAAGACACCACCTGACATTTATATCTTCTGTCATAAATCTCACTTATCTGTATTTTTGTTCACTGCATCAAATACATACGATAAGTTCCCACGAATACAGTTGTAGCCAATTAGCATTGATGATTATTGGGGTTTACGGTGTGTCAACCCCAGTAGGTTATATTGCACCAAAGCCAATTAGCATTAAGGTGCCAGGAGGCCCCTAATCTGGAAGAGAAGGCTCCGGATCAGGCCCAAGACACAAAAGGAGACGCCACCACGGGTAAGCAGGCACCGCGATTTGGCGGCAGCACAGATGCATCGAGCAATAAACACGCAAGTCACCAGCAGACTCCCTAGTCCGAGGTCACGTCTTTGGAGCGCCAGGGAGGCTCCCTCCTGGTCCAAGAGACCTCTTCGAGGTCCGCCCCCGCCCCCGGCTTCCCCCGGAAGAATTTCGTGACGCCACCCGTGACGTCAGTGCAACCGCGTGAGCACCCACCCGTCTCGACGGCGACGAGGAACACAGCCTGGGCGGCAGCCGAGACGGCGGAGTCCCCGGAGCACAGCGCCGCCTGCAGGAACAGCAGCACCGTCTCCCGCTCCTCGGTCGACCACTCCAGCCTCCTGCGGCACGGTCGCGTCATCAGGGCACTGTGTCCTGCTCCTGGGTGCAGCCACGGTCTCATGCAGTAGACACACCGGCAGGATGTGGCCTGCTCCTGAGGATACGTGCGCACACATTGGCTGTGGACGTGCTGTTTTTGTTGCGGCCCCCAGTAGGCAACGATTGGCGAACGTGAACGTGAAAAAAGATTATACCGAGGCATCGATTTAAATCTCCCTTCCGACTCGGACGTGCACTTCGTACATCAAAGGCAACGTGCTTTCGCACCGCTAACATGTCTAATATGCCTAAACGCAGTTGTTAAAATGTCTTCAGGGTTTTTCAGGGGTCCATGACTACCACTCACCTTCACCCTCCCAACTTAGCACCAGATACTCCATCCATGAATAAGCGCTTAGGATGCTCAAATAGCTGTGCCTTGGCGTGAGGCGCCTGGCATGTTGGTAAAACGGGGGTTAATGCCGAAAACACCAATACGAGGGTTGGGAGGTGGCAAAGCCCCATACAGGCCATACAACCTGTGTGGGCTCCCGCGTAAACTGTTCCAATCTTCCGGGGAACTTCCAGAAACACGTAGAATATTGTTGGAACATGGTAGCAGATATATACCCTGCTTTCAGCCACCATGCCCATTATGGTAATGATCATGGCGATGGCGAGGTGTTACTTGAAGGCATTTCTCATCACTTGATCCTCATCTATCCACATACCGTCATCCCATCATTACGGATGTTACCAAAAACATTCTGATTTTATCATACAGAATACATGCAGCAGAAGCAAGTGCTTCAGAGACTATTTCACTTACCAGTTAGCTGAAGACTTGATGCGGGCTTCGATAAATCGTAACGCCGCCGTACCCACCACTATAGCCGCGTCCAGACTAGCCTCCATCACCTGCCAAAGGCACACATCAAATGGCTGTATTCACCACTATAGCCACGTCCAGACTAACATCCATCACCCATCAAAGGGATACAATAGATGGCTGTGTTTACCACTATAGCCACGTCCAGACTAACATCCATCACCCATCAAAGGGATACAATAGTGGGTGTGTTCACCACTATAGCCACGCCAGACCAGCCTCCATCACCCATCAAAGGCGCACAACATATGGCTGTGTTCACCACCATATCCACGTCCAGACCAGCCTCCATCACCCATCAAAGGCGCACAAGACATGGCTGTGTTCACCACTATATCCACGTCCACACTAGCCTCCATCACCAATCAAAAGGACACACCAGGTGGCTGTGTTCACCACTATAGCAATGCTCACAGGTCCTATCCGATATAATAAAAGACACATTGAACCAAGTCTGCACGCGTTGCCACAGTTGTCGTGTACTTTTTTTTTATATTTCGGCAGCGGGTGAAGAAATTGGGCGAAGAAACGGGGTAGGTGAAGAAATTTGGCGAACGGTGAAAAGTCGGCTCACTTCAGATTGTGTTCAATTATGGGTATGATTAAGCGAGGGGTGTACCCGTGGCGCCCGGCTACTTCTCCCATTTATGATACATGCTCGACTTTCATACCAGAACATTTCAGAATACGGCAATTAACACGGAAACGCTTCAGAACCCACTCCGTATACATCTCACACCCAGTCTCAGTCTCACAGCGTTACTAACTGCTTCAACGCGAAACACGGGACTATGACTCATGCAACCACGCCTGCCCTACCTGGGAAGAAATAGAACCGATCAGGCTACACACGAGCCGAAGCCACCTCACCTGCATCACATCCGTGTGCTGGTTCACCTCCTCCCATATCGCCGCAGCCACGCCTCCTCTCGCGTCCAGCACGGCCGACAACAGCGAATCGGCGGTTCCTCTTTCTGCAGGCCCCGCCTCCAGCAGCGCCATCAGCGCCGCAGACGGCAGCCGATTGGTCGCCAGCCAGTCGGCCAGCCCCGTCGTCGAGAGCCGATTGGCTAGTGTGACCAGCGCCAGGACCGCCTCGCCGGCCGCGTCCAACGAGTCCTCGGTGTGGTGCCGACCGAGGCGGGTCAGGAGCAGAGCCGGCAGCCGGTCCCAGGCGTGGCCGGAGGGCGGGGCCAGCAGCGGCACACAGCGGGCCAGACACTGCAGGGCGCACACCTCCAGCTGGGGGCCAGTCGAGGTCAGGTCAGGTTGTGTCAGGTCAGGTCAAGTCAGATCACACAGCACGCAGCAGGCCAGATAATGCAGAGCACACACCTTCAGCTGAGGGCCAGTCGAAGTCAGGTCAGGTCAGGCACAGCACACAGTGGGCCAGACACTGCAGGGTTCACGCCTCCAGCTGAGGGCCAGTCGAGGTCAGGTCAGGTCAGGTCAGGCACAGCACCACAGTGGGCCAGACACTGCAGGGTTCACGCCTCCAGCTGAGGGCCAGTCGAGGTCAGGTCAGGTCAGGCACAGCACCACAGCAGGCCAGACACTGCAGAGCGTGTCCCTTCAGCTGAGGGGCACTCGAGGTCAGGTCATGTCAGGCTAAGTTAAGTCAGACACAACACACAATAGGCCACACACAGCAGAGTACACATCTCCAGCTGAAGGGTAGTTGAGGTCAGGTCAGGTCAGGTCAGACACAGCACACAGCAGGTCAGACAATGCAAAGTGCATACATTCAGCTCAGGGACAATCGAGATCAGGCCATGTCAGGCCAGGTCAAGTCAGACACAGCACACAGTGGGACAGACATTGGAGAGCACACACCTTCAGCTGATGGACATAGGAGGTAAGGTCAGGGCAGATTAGCAACAGCACCTTTGGGGACCGAGCTAAGGTAAGATGCCCACGGTCTACCCGGATCTCAAACCCACATCCCACTAGGAATTGCCTTGATCACAACACTGGCAAGCAGAAGAGCAGGAAGTGTCTCAGGTCATCCTATGGGGCTCGTGGGGTCAATGCTGGCCACACGCTTTTCATTACCTTTAACATCGGCGTTCTGGCACAAGTGTCACCGGTCCCACCACATTTCACCAGGGTCCCTACGCTCGTGCAACGAGGACCGAAATAACACAGCAAATGTTTGCGAGGAGCGTTGGATGCATCAGGGGAGATACTGCGGAGACCACGCTACAATACCAACCGTGAGGAAGTTGCTGTTAAAAGCGAACAAGCAAACGAACACTACAGACCACGACCGTGAACCCACCCTGCCTGGCTGGTCCTCCGTCAGTATGTCCACTATGACGTCATCCAGTGCCACCAGGGGCGTCACTCCGCAACTTCGTGACGTCACAGATGCTGATCCGCACAGGTTCGCAATGATAGTGAGAACGTCTGCCTGTCGAAGAAACCAGCAACTGATGGTGAAGTGCATACATCACACTTTCCGAGATTTCAGCCCGGTGAGGTGCGAAATGTGATACTGAATGAGCTTAAGTCATTTGACAAAGTATTACTCGGTTGCAGAAAAGATCACAGGAGACAGATGTTATTTTAGAGATAGAGATCGTCCGCACCCCCCATTCCTTCCCGATGTAACACCCCTTCCAGATGTGGTCAAAACATCAAGCATCAATAATCAAGCGCGCCTTTAAAACCGTGTTTCCGCCCGGGATCGAACCGGGGACCTTCCGCGTGTTAGGCGGATGTGATAACCACTACACCACGGAAACACTGACCAACGTCGCGCACTTGGCATTTGAAGGCAAATTGTCATCCTTCCTGGGATGGCATTTAGGAAATTAGGCGTGTCCAGCCACAAGTGAAAGGCGGTATTTCATGATCACAGCCAATGCAAATTACACTCCCCGACGGACACGGGGGCTGTAGCTCAAGTGGTAGAGCGCTCGCTTAGCATGTGAGAGGTACGGGGATCGATACCCCGCAGCTCCAAGGCGGCTGTTTTGAGGATGTTTGTCTTCATGCCGAAGCCCACTTGAAACATCGGACTACAAGTGAAAGTATTATATGAAATGGTGTACAATGGTGTAATGGTGCAATCCTTTACAATGGTGCACAGCAGTGCATGAGTATGCAAGGTGGGATATATGAAGAATGGGGTCCGAGTCCAACTTAGCGCCGCTCACTTGTGCCCGAGATTGCTGGACGAGTCCAACATAGCGCCCCTCACCTGTACCCGAGGCTGATGGACGAGTTCAACATAGCGCCCATCACCTGTACCCAAGGCTGATGGACGAGTCCAACATAGCGCCCCTCACTTGTACCCGAGGCTGATGGACGAGTCCAACATAGCGCCCCTCACCTGCGCCCGAGGCTGCTGGACGAGTCCATACTTCAGCAGCAGCACCCATGGTTGAGCTAGACGGGACAGCATGTCAAGGTCGGGCGCCACCCCTGTAGACGGCGGCCTCGGTCGGTCCTGGGGTCACAGAGAGGTCATTGCAGGTCAGGTCGAGTCCGGTGAGGTCCGGTCAAGTGTCGAAGAGCCGGGTACCTGCACATGCGTGGTCACGTCGGGTGGATACGTGGATAGTGATACATTATTCGCGAAATAGGGTGGAATATACCACTTACTGAACATTGAATCGACATCCTTCCCATGGAAGCATCGACATCGTGCTTTTTGATGCATGTTTGTGAAGTCTCCATGCCTCGTTTCTAACTGTATCCCGTTTACAAGTATCATACTTTTGCTCACCATATCTGATCCAGAATCATGATAACGAACATTCCGTAGCGCGACTCCAGGTGAAGGGATTACCTATGGTGTGCTTTGTTATACATACAATGCAGTTTATAGCACAGATGTTTGTATCGTTATCGTTGATATCGATATACCCAAATTAGCTACCATTCAAAATACGCAAAACGGGAACAGCCATATGTACGCAATTGTATCAAAACTGGGTTTGCAGGACTTAACACGATTTTAAATAACATTACTTCCGTGGCGATTTCGACATCCTGCTGCACTCGTTTCGACATCTCACACCTAACGAGAAATTAATGTTTTAACGCTGTACCTGGACGTAGGCCACGTCATGTTATCATTTATCATTAGACATTAGACGTTATCATTTTGTAGATCAACAGACCATCGGTGCCCAGCTGGTGGGTTGGATGGATCTGGCGGTACAGAGGGTCATGCCAGGGCAACAAGAGGTCACGTCAGCACGCCAAGAAGCAATGTCATCAGGACAAGATGTCACATCAGGGGGATACAATTTCATATCAGAGGGACAGGATGTCATCTCAGAGGGACAAGATGTCATAACAGAGGGACAAGATGTTATATCAGAGGGACAATATCTCATAACCGAGGGACAAGATGTTATATCAGAGGGGCAAAATGTCATAACAGAGGGACAGGATGTCATATCAGAGGGACAAGATGCCATAACAGAGGGACAAGATGTTATATCAGAGGGACAAGATGTTATATCAGAGGGACAATATGTCATAACAGAGGGACAAGATGTTATAACAGAGGGAACCGGTATTATATCAAAGGGAACAAATGTCATATCAGAGCGAAAAGATGCAGTTAGTGGGGCGAAAGGTTAAATCCAGTTGACACGAAGCACTGCGGTCGGCACACGAGGTCAGGTCAGTGAGTCTCGACGTTACATCAGCATGAAGGGAAAGTCGGCCAGGGGATTCGATGATGGGATTCGGTCAGGGGGTCGTGGAGTCATGCCACAGGGGCAAGCTGTCAGGATGAGACTCCTAAAACAACACGAGGACTAACACCATTGGCCCAGGGAGCAGCTGAATGAGCCACTACACCCCTCAGGGCAATAGGTCACCCATATCCGAAAAACAGGTCACGACAAGTCGACGAAAAAAGATAACTCGCATGTACAGAGAGAGCAGGAAGTTAGCAGAGCACGCTAAGGTGGCGGTAGCATGCTCCACAGGAAGCTGAAGCGTGGGCTAAGACGAACACGCACAGGCATCCGTTTACTGTTACGTTAATGATAATGTTATCGGTCGAAAACAACAATAGACACGGGATACGCTACACAGTGTTTCAGAGAAACGTTTTACCCTCGCGTTAAAATTCACCTCTCTAATAAGCATTATTTGAGAAGTACTGAGTGTGGCACCGATGGAACCTGAACATATTTCGGGCTGTCAAACTCAAACAAATTCAACCATGAGATGGAGACTCTATTTAAACGCCAGTTGTGTCTGGCGTTTGCCACCTTCCTAGCTCACGGGGTGTTGTTGCGACCATGATAGCATTTCCAAACGGAGTGCGCTGTGGAAACGCAACACAGACGACTGTGCTGTCTATGGCATCTGACGATTTACACGAAATTAATATACATATATATATATATATATATATATATATATATATATATATATATATATATATATATATATATACATATATATGGATGTACGTATGCATAAATATATACATAGATGTTGGAGAAAGGAGGCATCATCGGCTATGAACACCTGACCTCACGAATTCACAAATTGGTTCAGAAGATATCCGTGGAAACCTTAGGAATATGCATCACCTCTTGGCATTGGCGATAGTTAGCACTCAACGTGGCGCAAATAGGCGAGTAGAACGCAAATAATCCTACCCGCTCCTCGCTATTCTGCCACATAATTTTCCATTCGAGACAATGATCCGGCTTTGCCACAGGACGGCCCATCGGTGAGGCGCCGACTGTGACGAACTCACTGTCCTGCCGAGGAACACCTTCCTGGTGACATCGATGGCCCGCTCTCGACTCAGACCAGCGCCGGCCGCACCACCACCATCCGTGTCCGGCTCCAGCACGCACTTGAGCCGGTTGTCACCGCCCAAAAACGTCTGCCAAACAAAACACATCAGCAACGACGGCCAATACTGAGCTATGAAACACACGCACACACACAGAGTATACAATACAAATGTTTGGACACTCCAAAATAATCATTTTGATGGTGATTCATCCTGATATGTCAGGATGAAGCAGGTCGCAGTATGTCAGCTTGGTGATGCCTCCTCACGTTTATATGCTCACTCTTAGTCTAGAGGGTCACACCAGGAATGAAATTCACGTTTATTCTTGAAATTATGTGGCATAGCTTAGTATCCTTCGCGTTTGTTCTTGGAATTCCGTGGCATAGCTTGGTATGAGCTGACTTGGCCCCACGTACCCTTGTGAAGGAGCGTAATATCGTGACCACACATGCCCTTGTGACCTGGCAGATTATTTGTCACCAGTCTTACGCTGCAATATGATCAAATTTGTCGATGAACCCTAAAGCCCAAATCACTAGCCAGCCATACACTCTGCTGCACCAAGACACATCATCATCAGCCATATACTGTGCCACATCAAGACAAGTCATCACCAGACGTACACTCTGCCACATCAAGACAAATCATCACCAACCATACACTCTGCCGCACCAAGACAACCCATCACCAACCATACACTCTATCGTACTAAGACAAATCATCACCAAAACGAAGCAGAGTCCTGGAGCTGCGGGGTATCGATCCCCGTACCTCTCACATGCTAAGCGAGCGCTCTACCACTTGAGCTACAGCCCCTGTCGCCGGCGCAATTTGTAAGTAAATACCACTGCTCCGACTATGAACAAACAGCCCTCACTCGCAGTTCGACACACCTCCCATCGTCCCAGGACAAGCGTCGCCCGACAGCCCGCCGGCCCAAACTGCCGTACGTGGCACCTGTCGCCGTTTCCGTGGTGTAGTGGTTATCACATCCGCCTAACACGCGGAAGGCCCCCGGTTCGATCCCGGGCGGAAACATGGTTTTGATAATGGCGTGTGTATCAATCGCAGGGAAATAATATACTTATGCAGGATATTCAGGTGTCAGGACGCCCAGCTGACTGCCAGCTGTTTGTGACGCCAATTATACAACGGGCCTCTGTTGAAATTCGCGCCATCAACTGGTTCCGACGAGTCGTGGGGTCCGCTTCGTCTAGTACCTGACCAGTCTAGAACTACCTTAGTCTAGGACCTGACCAGGAGCGACACCAGGAATGAACTTCGCGTTAATCTTGGAATGATGTGGCATAGCTCGGTATCTTTCGCGTTTGTTCTTGGAATTCCGTGGCATAACTTAGTAAGAGCCGATTTGGCCCCACCTACCCTTGTGATGGGGCGTAATATCGGGACCCCAGATGCCCTTGTGACCTGGCAGATTATTTCCCACCAGTCTTAAGCTGCTATATGATCAAATTTGTCGATGCACCTTAAAGCCCAAATCACTAACCAGCCATACACTCTGCCGCACCAATACAAATCATCACCAACCCGTACACTCTGCTGCACCAAGACAAATCATCACCAGCCGTACACTCTGCTGCACCAAGACAAATCATCACCAACCGTACACTCTGCTGCAACAAGACAAATTATCACCAGCCGTACACTCTGCCACATCAAGATAAATGCTCACCAACCATACGCTCTGCCACACCGAGACAAATCATCACCAAGCACACACTCTGCCACATCCAGACAAGTCATCGCCAGCCATACACTCTATCGTACTAAGACAAATCATCACCAGCCATACACTCTGCCACATCAAGACAAGTCATCACAGCCGCACAATCTGCCACATCAAGACAAGTCATCACCGGCCATACACTGCCACATCAACACAAATCATCACCAACCATACACTCTATCGTACTAAGACAAATCATCACCAGCCATACACACTGCTGCACCAATATTATCCAATCCCAATTCAAACCTGCCATGGAAACAAGGCTATCATCACCAGCCGTACACTGCCGCATCAAGACAAATCATCACCAACCATACACTCTGCCACATCAAGACAAATCATCACCAACCATACACTCTGCCACGTCAAGACAAGTCATCACCAGCCGTACACTCTGTCATATCAAGACAATCCATCACCGGCCATACACTCTGCCGCATCAAGACAAATCATCACCAACCATACACTCTGCCACGTCAAGACAAGCCATCACCAACCATACACACTGCCACATCAAGACAAGTCATCACCAGCCGTACACTCTGCCATATCAAGACAATTCATCACCGGCCATACACTCTGCCGCACCAAGACAAATCATCACCAACAATACACTCTATCGTACTAAGACAAATCATCAACAAAACGAAACGGAGTCCTGGAGCTGCGGGGTATCGATTCCCGTACCTCTCACATGCTAAGCGAGCGCTCTACCACTTGAGCTACAGCCCCTGCCGCCGGCGCAATTTGTAAGTAAATACCACTGCTCCGACTATGAACAAACAGCCCTCACTCGCAGTTCGACACACCTCCCATCGTCCCAGGACAAGCGTCGCCCGACAGCCCGCCGGCCCAAACTGCCGTACGTGGCACCTGTCGCCGTTTCCGTGGTGTAGTGGTTATCACATCCGCCTAACACGCGGAAGGCCCCCGGTTCGATCCCGGGCGGAAACATGGTTTTGATAATGGTGTGTCTATCAAAAGCAGGGAAACAATATACTTATGCAGGATATTCAGGTGTCAGGACGCACGGCCTGACTGCCAGCTATTTGTGACACCAATTACACAACGGCGCTCTGTTGAAATTCGCGCTGTGAACTGGTCCAGGCGTGTCGTAAGAGCTCCCTCGTCTAGTGAATAGACCTGACCTGGAGCGACACCAGGAATGAAATTCGCGTTTATTCTTGGAATTATGTGGCATAGCTCGGTATCCTTCACGTTTATTCTTGGGATTATGTGGCATAGCTTGGTAGGAGCTGATTTGGCCCCACCTACCCTTGTGATGGGACGTAATATGGTGACCCTAGATGCCCTTGTGACCTGGCAGATTATTTGTCACCAGTCATACGCTGTTATATGATCAAATTTGTTGATTCACCCTACAGCCAAAATCACTAGCCAGCCATACACTCTGCCGCACCAAGACAAATCATCACCAACCATACACTCTGCTGCACCAGACACATCATCACCAGCCGTACGCTCTGCCACATCAAGATAAATGATCACCAACCATACGCTCTGCCGCACCCAGACAAATCATCACTAACCATACACTCTGCCACACCAAGACCAGTCATCACCAGCCATACACTCTGCCGCACCAAGACAATCCATCACCAACCATACACTCTATCGTACTAAGAAAATCATCACCAGAATAAAACGGAGTCATGGAGCTGCGGGGTATCGATCCCCGTACCTCTCACATGCTAAGCGAGCGCTCTACCACTTGAGCTACAGCCCCTGTCGCCCGCGTAATTTGTAATTAAATACCTCCGCTCCGACTATGAACAAACAGCCCTCACTCGCTGTTCGATACACCTCCCATCGTCCCAGGACAAGCGTCGCCCGACAGCCCGCCGGCCCAAACTGCCGTACGTGGCACCCGTCGCCGTTTCCGTGGTGTAGTGGTTATCACATCCGCCTAACACGCGGAAGGCCCCCGGTTCGATCCCGGGCGGAAACATGGTTTTGCTAATGGCGGGTCTATCAAACGCAGGAAACAAAATACCCATGCTATTCAGGTGCCAGGACTGCCAGTTATTTGTGACTCAAATCATACAACGGCGCTCTGTTGAAATTCGCGCTGTGAACTGGTTCAGACGAGTCCTAGGGTCCCCTTCGTCTAGTGAATGCACCTGACCTGGGCCGACATCAGGAATCAACTTCGCGTTTATTCTTGGAATTATGTGGCATAGCTCGGTATCCTTCGCGTTTATTCTTGGAATTCCGTGGCATAGCTGGGTAAGAGCTAATTTGGCCCCACCTACCCTTGTGATGGGGCGTAATATCGTGACCCAAGATGTCCTTGTGACCTGGCAGATCATTTGTAACCAGTCTTACGCTGCTATATGATCAAATTTGTCCATGCACCCTGAAGCCCAAATCACTAACCAGCCATACACTATGCCGCACCAAGACAAATCATCACCAACCGTACACTCTGCTACACCGAGACGAATCATGACCAGCCGTACACTCTGCCACATCAAGATAAATGATCACCAACCATACGCTATGCCGCACAGAGACAAATCATCACCAACCACACGGAAGGCTCCCGGTTCGATCCCGGGCGGAAACAGGGCTTTGGTAATGGCGAGTCTACCAAACGCAGGGAAACAATATACCCATGATATTCAGGTGCCAGGACTGCCAATTTGACTGCCAGCTATTTGTGACTCAAATCATACAACGGCGCTCTGTTGAAATTCGCGCTGTGAACTGGTTCAGACGAGTCGTAGGAGCTGCCTCGTTTAGTGAATAGGCCTGACCCGGAGCGACACCAGGAATGAACTTCGCGTTATTCTTGGAATTCAGTCGCATAGCTTGATATCAGCTTTTCCAGCCCCACGTACCGTTGTGATGGAGCGTAATCTCGCGACCCAAGATGCCCTTGTGACCTGGCAGTCTACTTGGCGCGATCTGGTAACATGCTATGCCTGGTTTGACGAAGAACAACAGTAATGTTTGATAAATGTGCTTGCGGAGTGCCCCTACACTGCAATGTCATTTGCACACTGGCACTGACACAAACTGGCCTGCGATTGCCGGAACATATCGTAAAGATAGTTTTCAAAGGCTTCTAACACAATGTGTGAGAACTGTTTGTATATCCATACGAGTACCTTGTAGCGCCGAAGAATACATACATACATACATACATACATACATATATATATGTAATGTATGTATATATATATATATATATATATATATATATATATATATATATATATATATATATATATATATATATATATATATATGTATATATATATATATATATATATATATATATATATATATATATATATATATATATATATATATATATATATATGCCACTAAAAACATTCTACTAAAGAGAGAATGCTGGTTGGATGAGGTCGACAACTAAATGTTCTAGAGTAAAAAAAAGAATTTAAATAGCTGTATCAACATAAAGGCCTTGGCCATCACGGTTTGTGTTTATGCTATCACTTCAGCAATAATCCTTTCTTTAAAACTTTCGTCATATATTAATACCTGGAAGCTATTGGCGTTGGTCTTTCGAATAGTGGTTTGAAGATACGGTTTCCTAGCTTTTTTTCGGTATCCAAAGATCATCACTCGTGTTCAGTAGCCGCAGATAAAAGGGGCGGAGGCTCACATATGCGTGGTCCCCCTTTCGTGATAGGGTCAAGGTCTAACACACGGATGGTCATCCTTTAGTGCAGAGCCAAACAGTGTACATAGGGAATCCAACATTTTCATTGCGGGTGTGGGCGAAGATGGCTAGATCAGTTGTGATTTGTGGGTTTCAGCCACGGACGGCGGTACCGGAGGTGGGCACTGCTCCTCCGAGCCCTCGGCATTAGTTCCTGCTCCTCGGCCGAACTTCAGCATTAAGCTCCTGGCAAATGCACGGTAAACAGTTCATTGAAACTTGGCCTTTGTCCCCTCCAATGACCGAATGACGCATCGCCGCCCTTAGTTTTCAGCCCATTTTCAACAATGACAAACCTTAGCATGTACTTGGGTAGGCAACCCCAATGATTTTTGGTAGGTATCTACATCTATTATATCTATATTACTATTATATTCAGTTTGCATGTGTGCAGGAAGCTTCATCAGCTGTTACGTGTTCATATCGCAGATTATCTTAGCGTAGTTGTGAAATTACGTATTACGACACGGCTGGTCGAAACGTTGAAAGGTATTTATGCGTCCTAAAATGGCATAAGTACCAATTATACCAATTATAAGTCATATAAGGGACGTAAGACTTGTTTTCTGCTGCCTGCACATTCAGAGCGATGATGCCTGCCCAAATAAGTGTTGTAGATGGCGCTCCTATCTTAGTATAGGTGACGCTTACATCGCCCAGCTACGGCGGCTTCTTCGAAGCAAAATACAAGAAAAGGCTCTTCAAATTCTGCATTCCGAATTCCAGATTTGCGAATGTTGGTACAATTGTAGTCATTCGGCTGAAGCAGGTTGTTTTCCATGCATGTACGCCGAAACTGGGGCGCTGGGATTGGAATTGAAGCTGAGGGCGCCAATTTCTGCATCCGAGGTTCTGCGCCGAAATAGAAAACGCATTTAAAATTCGAACGCAATATGCCGACTAATCCAAATATGTTTTACTTGTTTTTTCTTATTCTTACACTTTTGCGAAAATTTGACGCAGTCCAGTAGATATTACGGACTGCTAAGAGATAGCGCAGTCGCAGTCGGCCCCCAAGTTTCCTGTTGCTGTGTGGTGACAAATGGTGTGCCTGCAGTAGCAGAACCCGTAGCCCGTCCGCTGCCCTTGAGCGTCCAGCAACGCTGACGGTGCCTCCTACTGGCAATTTCCCAATGACCGACGTGATCGATCTCGTATAAGTGAAGCATTTGCGTACACGTAACTCTTTATCAAGGGACACCGGGAGCCGGTAATGTTGGTGGTGCGGCCGTAATGCGCCTACACGACGGTACCGGGAGACGTAGGTCACAAATAAGGTGTGCTGAAGAACATTAATAAAAGCTGTTCCCGCCCGGGCTCGAACCGGGGACATTCCGCGTGTAAAGCGGACGTGATAACCACTACACCACGGAAACGATGCCTGCGTCACTCAGCTCGAGCTTTCAGCAGCGGATAGGCGGACGTTTCATGCTTCTTGGCACAATGGGAGGCGTAACAAACAATGTGAAAGGCGATCGATCGTAGTCTGAAGCCTCGGCGCATTCAATTACGAACCACCCTTCAACACGGGGCTGTAGCTCAAGTGGTAGAGCGCTTGCTTAACATGCGAGAGGGACGGGGGTCGATACCAGCAGCTCCACGCCACTCGTTTTGACGACTATCTCGTTGACTTGGTATAGCAGAGGGAACGGTGTATTTGGCACGCGACGGGAATGCCGGGGACGGAAGAGCGACGGCAGAGCAACGGCGAAGCTGCCCAGGGCTGTGGCTAGGGGTGTGTCGGCTGCATAGGTTAAATAGCGCCCATAAGTGCGTTATTGTAACTGAGAAGCAAGCGAACGTCAGACGACACGAGTCGCAGGACCCGGACCGGAAACATGCAGGACGGCGACCATGATTTTTTTTTTTCCTAAATCTTTAGCTGAGGCAAAGTGCCATCTGCTAGAGATTGCTACGTTAAAGAAGGAGTGATGACCGTGAGAAGGCATAGATGGGCACTACAAACCGCCCCGGAAATACCTCCGTGTTTACGCCCCCTTATCGGGGCAGCGGTGATAACCCGACGGGGCGTCAATCCCTAGCTAGCCGAGTAATGATCATCCTCACTGCGGGGAACGGTTGAGAACAGCAAATGACGAGGTACGGCATACCAGTGGAGCAAATGGGGAGGGACGGTATACTAGAGAAGCAAATGGGGAGGGACGGCATACCAGAGAAGCAAATGGGGAGAGACAGCATAGCAGAAGAGCAAATGGGGAGGGATGGTATGGTGCGTATTGGGATACGCGTAAGTGCTGTGCTGTTGTAAGTGGCACACTCCATGTAACAAACTGGGTAATCGTGCAGATGCCCATACTCCACCCGTACAGTACCCGATGTCACTCATAACCTGGCGAAATAAGACTCATGTCTTCCTTTGCGCAACGAGAAATCGTCACCAAATCATGCGCTTTGGAGCTGCGGGGTATCGATCCCCGTACCTCTCACATGCTAAGCGAGCGCTCTACCACCTGAGCTACAGCCCCTGTCGCCGGCGTAATATGTAAGTAAATACCTCCCGCTCTGACTATGAACAAACAGCCCTCACTCGCAGTTCGACACACCTACCATCGTCCCAGGACAAGCGTCGCCCGACAGCCCGCCGGCCCAAACTGCCGTACGTGGCACCTGTCGCCGTTTCCGTGGTGTAGTGGTTATCACATCCGCCTAACACGCGGAAGGCCCCCGGTTCGATCCCGGGCGGAAACACGGTTTTGATAATGGCGGGTCTATCAAACGCAGGGAAACAATATACCTAAGCAGGATACTCAGGTGTCAGGACGCCCAGCCTGACTGGCCAAGCTATTTTTGACTGCAATCATACAACGGGGCTCTGTTGAAATTCGCGCCATGAACTGGTTCAGACGAGTCGTAGGAGCTGCCTCGTCTAGTGAATGGACCTGACCTGACCTGACCTGGACCGACACCAGGAATGAACTTCGCGTGTATTCTTGGAATGATGTGGCATAGCTCGGTATGCTTCGCGTTTGTTCTTGGAATTATGTCGCATAGCTTGGTAAGAGCCGATTTGGCCCAACCTACCCCATCGTCCCAGGACAAGTGTCGCCCGACAGTCCGCCGGCCCAAACTGCCGTACGTGGCACCTGTCACCGTTTCCGTGGTGTAGTGGTTATCACATCCGCCTAACACGCGGAAGGCCCCCGGTTCGATCCCGGGCGGAAACATGGTTTTGATAATGGCGTGTGTATCAATCGCAGGGAAATAATATACTTATGCAGGATATTCAGGTGTCAGGACGCCCAGCTGACTGCCAGCTGTTTGTGACGCCAATTATACAACGGGCCTCTGTTGAAATTCGCGCCATGAACTGGTTCCGACGAGTCGTGGGGTCCGCTTCGTCTCGTACCTGACCAGTCTAGAACTACCTTAGTCTAGGACCTGACCAGGAGCGACACCAGGAATGAACTTCGCGTTTATTCTTGGAATGATGTGGCATAGCTCGGTATCTTTCGCGTTTGTTCTTGGAATTCCGTGGCATAGCTTAGTAAGAACCGATTTGGCCCCACCTACCCTTGTGATGGGCCGTAATATCGTGACCCAGATGCCCTTGTGACCTGGCAGATTATTTGTCACCAGTCTTACGCTGCAATATGATCAAATTTGTCGATGAACCCTAAAGCCCAAATCACCAACCAGCCATACACTCTGCCGCACCAAGACAAATCATCACCAAACGTACACTCTGCTGCACCAAGACAAATCATCACCAGCCGTACACTCTGCTGAACCAAGACAAATCATCACCAGCCGTACACTCTGCCACATCAAGATAAATGATCACCAACCATACGCTCTGCCGCACCGAGACAAATCATTACCAACCACACATTCTGCCAAATCAAGACAAGTCATCACCAGCCATACACTCTAGAGTACCAAGACACATCATGACCAGCCGTACACTCTGCTGCAACAAGACAAATCATCACCAAACACACACTCTGCCGCACCAACACAAATTATCACCGGCCATACACTCTGCCGTACCAAGACACATCATCACTAGCCATACACTCTGCCACATCAAGACAAGTCACCACCAGCCGTACACTCTGCCACATCAAGACAAGTCATCACCGGCCATACACTGCCACATCAACACAAATCATCACCAACCATACACTCTATCGTACCAAGACAAATCATCACCAGCCATACACACTGCTGCACCAAGATTATCCAATCCCAATTCAAACAAGCCATGGAAACAAGGCTATCTTCACCAGCCGTACACTCTGCTGCACCAAGACAAATCATCACCAACCATACACTCTGCCACATCAAGACAAGTCATCACCAGCCGTACACTCTGCCACACAAGACAAGTCATCACCAGCCGTACACTCTGCCGCATCAAGACAAATCATCACCAACAATACACTCTATCGTACTAAGACAAATCATCACCAAAAGGAAACGGAGTCCTGGAGCTGCGGGGTATCGATCCCCGTACCTCTCACATGCTAAGCGAGCGCTCTACCACTTGAGCTACAGCCCCTGCCGCCGGCGCAATATGCAAATAAATACCTCTGACTCTGACTATGAACAAACAGCCCTCACTCGCAGTTCGACACACCTCCCATCGTCCCAGGACAAGCGTCGCCCGACAGCCCGCCGGCCCAAACTGCCGTACGTGGCACCTGTCGCCGTTTCCGTGGTGTAGTGGTTATCACATCCGCCTAACACGCGGAAGGCCCCCGGTTCGATCCCAGGCGGAAACAGGGCTTTGGTAATGGCGTGTGTATCAATCGCAGGGAAATAATATACTTATGCAGGATATTCAGGTGTCAGGACGCCCAGCCTGACTGCCTGCCAAGCTATTTGTGACGCCAATTATACAACGGGGCTCTGTTGAAATTCGCGCCATGAACTGGTTCCGACGATTCGTGGGGTCCGCTTCGTCTAGTATCTGACCAGTCTAGAACTACCTTAGTCTAGGACTTGACCAGGAGCGACACCAGGAATGAACTTCGCGTTTATTCTTGGAATGATGTGGCATAGCTCGGTATCCTTCGCGGTTGTTCTTGGAATTCCGTGGCATAGCTTAGTAAGGGCCGATTTGGCCCCACCTACCCTTGTGATGGGCCGTAATATCGTGACCCAGATGCCCTTGTGACCTGGCAGATTATTTGTAACGAGTCTTACGCTGCTATATGATCAAATTTGTCGATGCACCCTAAAGCCCAAATCGCTAACCAGCCATAAACTCTGCCGCACCAAGACAAATCATCACCAACCGTACACTCTGCTGCACCAAGACAAATCATCACCAGCCGTACACTCTGCCACATCAAGATAAATGATCATCAACCATACGCTCTGCCGTACCGAGACAAATCATCACCAAACACACACTCTGCCACATCAAGACAAGTCATCACCAGCCATACACTCTGCCACATCAAGACAAGTCATCACCGGCCATACACTGCCACATCAACACAAATCATCACCAACCATACACTCTATTGTACCAAGACAAATCATCACCAGCCATACACACTGCTGCACCAAGATTATCCAATCCCAATTCAAACCTGCCATGGAAACAAGGCTATCTTCACCAGCCGTACACTCTGCTGCAACAAGACAAATCATCACCAACCATACACTCTGCCGCATCAAGACAAGTCATCACTAGCCGTACACTCTGCCACATCAAGACAAGCCATCACCAGCCGTACACTCTGCCATATCAAGACAATCCATCACCGGCCATACACTCTGCCGCATCAAGATAAATCATCACCAACCATACACTCTATCGTACTAAAACAAATCATCACCAAAAAGAAACGGAGTCCTGGAGCTGCGGGGTATCGATCCCCGTACCTCTCACATGCTAAGCGAGCGCTATACCACTTGAGCTACAGCCCCTGTCGCAGGAGCAATTTGTAAACAAATACCTCTGCTCTGACTATGAACAAACAGCCCTCACTCGCTGTTCGACACACCTCCCATCGTCCCAGGACGAGCGTCGCCCGACAGCCCGCCGGCCCAAACTGCCGTACGTGGCACCTGTCACCGTTTCCGTGGTGTAGTGGTTATCACATCCGCCTAACACGCGGAAGGCCCCCGGTTCGATCCCGGGCGGAAACGTGGTTTTGATAATGGCGTGTCTATCAAACGCAGGGAAATAATATACTTATGCAGAATATTTAGGTGTCAGGACGCCCAGCCTGACTGCCAGCTACTTGTGACGCCAATTATACAACGGGGCTCTGTTGAAATTCGTGCCATGAACTGGTTCAGACGAGTCGTAGGGTCCGCTTCGTTCTAAGTGAATGGGACCTGACCTGGGCCGAACCAGGAATGAATCGCGTTTATTCTTGGAATTTGTGGCATTCCTTGGTATCCTTCGCGTTTATTCTTGGAATTATGTGGCATAGCTTGGTAAGAGCTGATTTGGCCCCACGTACCCTTGTGATGGGGCGTAATATCGTGACCCCAGATGCCCTTGTGACCTGGCAGTTTATTTGTAACCAGTCTTATGCTGCTATATGATCAAATTTGTCGATGCACCCTAAAGCCCAAATCACTAACCAGCCATACACTCTGCTGCACCAAGACACATCATCACCAAGCCGTACACTCTGCCACATCAAGACAAGTCATCACCAGCTGTACATTCTGCCACATCAAGACAAGTCATCACCACCGTACACTCTGCCTACCTCTGCCACATCAAGACAAGTCATCACCAGCCGTACACTCTGCCACATCAAGACAAGTCATCACCAGCAGTACACTCTGCCACATCAAGACAAATGATCACCAACCATACGCTCTGCCGCACCGAGACAAATCATCACCAACCATACACTCTGCCACATCAAGACAAGTCGTCACCAGACTCTATCGTACCAAGGCAAATCATCACCAAAAAGAAACAGAGCCCTGGAGCTGCAGGGTATCGATCCCCGTACCTCTCACATGCTAAGCGAGCGCTCTACCACTTGAGCTACAGCCCCTGTCGCCGGCGCAATATGTAAGTAAATACCTCCCGCTCTGACTTTGAACAAACAGCCCTCACTCGCTGTTCGACACACCTCCCATCGTCCCAGGACAAGCGTCGCCCGACAGCCCGCCGGCCCAAACTGCCGTACGCGGCACCCGTCGCCGTTTCCGTGGTGTAGTGGTTATCACATCCGCCTAACACACGGAAGGCCCCCGGTTCGATCCCGGGCGGAGACATGTTTTGAAAATGGCGGGTATATCATACGCAGGGAAACAATATTCCTAAGCAGGTACATTCAGATGTCCAGGACGCCCAGCCTGACTGCCAAGCTATTTTTGACTGCAATCATACAACGGGGCTCTGTTGAAATTCGCGCCATGAACTGGTTCAGACGAGTCGTAGGAGCTGCCTCCTCTAGTGAATGGACCTGACCTGACCTGACCTGGACCGACACCAGGAATGAACTTCGCGTTTATTCTTGGGATGATGTGGCATAGTCCTGTTGGCATAGCTTGGTAAGAGCCGATTTGGCCCCACCTACCCTTGTGATGGGGCGTAATATCGTGACCCTAGATGCCCTTGTGACCTGGCAGTTTATTTGTCACCAGTCTTACGCTGCTATATCATCAAAATGGTCGATGCACCCTAAAACATAAATCACTAGCCAGCCATACACTCTGCCGCACCAAGACAAATCATCACCAACCATACACTCTGCCGCACCGAGACAAATCATCACCAACCATACACTCTGCCACATCAAGACAAGTCATCACCAGCCATACACACTGCTGCACCAAGACAACCCATCACCAACCATACACTCTATCGTACTAAGACAAATCATCACCAAAAAGAAACAGAGTCCTGGAGCTGCAGGGTATCGATCCCCGTACCTCTCACATGCTAAGCGAGCGCTCTACCACTTGAGCTACAGCCCCTGTCGCCGGCGCAATATGTAAGTAAATACCACTGCTCCGACTATGAACAAACAGCCCTCACTCGCTGTTCGACACACCTCCCATCGTCCCAGGACAAGCGTCGCCCGACAGCCCGCCGGCCCAAACTGCCGTACGTGGCACCTGTCGCCGTTTCCGTGGTGTAGTGGTTATCACATCCGCCTAACACGCGGAAGGCCCCCGGTTCGATCCCGGGCGGAAACATGGTTTTGATAATGGCGTGTGTATCAATCGCAGGGAAATAATATACTTATGCAGGATATTCAGGTGTCAGGACGCCCAGCCTGACTGCCAGCTGTTTGTGACGCCAATTATACAACGGGCCTCTGTTGAAATTCGCGCCATGAACTGGTTCCGACGAGTCGTGGGGTCCGCTTCGTCTAGTACCTGACCAGTCTAGAACTACCTTAGTCTAGGACCTGACCAGGAGCGACACCAGGAATGAACTTCGCGTTTATTCTTGGAATGATGTGGCATAGCTCGGTATCTTTCGCGTTTGTTCTTGGAATTCCGTGGCATAGCTTAGTAAGAGCCGATTTGGCCCCACCTACCCTTGTGATGGGCCGTAATATCGTGACCCAGATGCCCTTGTGACCTGGCAGATTATTTGTCACCAGTCTTACGCTGCTATATGATCAAATTTGTCGATGAACCCTAAAGCCCAAATCACTAACCAGCCATACCCTCTGCCGCACCAAGACAAATCATCACCAACCGTACACTCTGCTGCACCAAGACAAATCATCACCAGCCGTACACTCTGCCACATCAAGACAAATGATCACCAACCATACGCTCTGCCACACCGAGACAAATATCACCAACCAACGCTCTGCCGACCGAGACAAATCATCACCAACACACACTCTGCCACATCAAGACAAGTCATCACCAGCCATACACTCTATCGTACCAAGACACATCATCACTAGCCGTACACTCTGCTGCATCAAGACAAATCATCACCAGCCGTACACTGCCGCATCAAGACAAATCATCACCAACCATACACTGCCACATCAAGACAAGTCATCACCAGCCGTACACTCTGCCACATCAAGACAAGTCATCACCACCATACACTCTGCCACATCAAGACAAATCATCACCAACCATACACTTGCCACATCAAGACAAGTCATCACCAGCCGTACACTCTGCCGCATCAAGACAAATCATCACCAACCATACACACTATGCCACATCAAGACAAATCATCACCAACCATACACTCTGCCACATCAAGACAAGTCATCACCAGCCGTACACTCTGCCACATCAAGACAAATCATCACCAACCATACACTCTGCCACGTCAAGACAAGTCATCACCAGCCGTACACTCTGTCATATCAAGACAATCCATCACCGGCCATACACTCTGCCGCATCAAGACAAATCATCACCAACCATACACTCTGCCACGTCAAGACAAGTCATCACCAAGCCATACACACTGCCACATCAAGACAAGTCATCACCGGCCATACACTGCCACATCAACACAAATCATCACCAACCATACACTCTATCGTACTAAGACAAATCATCACCAGCCATACACACTGCTGCACCAATATTATCCAATCCCAATTCAAACCTGCCATGGACACAAGGCTATCATCACCAGCCGTACACTGCCGCATCAAGACAAATCATCACCAACCATACACTCTGCCATATCAAGACAAGTCATCACCAGCCGTACACTCTGCCGCATCAAGACAAATCATCACCAACCATACACTCTGCCACATCAAGACAAGTCATCACCAGCCGTACAGTCTGCCGCATCAAGACAAATCATCACCAACCATACACTCTGCCACATCAAGACAAGTCATCACCAGCCGTACACTCTGCCGCATCAAGACAAATCATCACCAACCATACACTCTGCCACATCAAGACAAGTCATCACCAGCCGTACACTCTGCCGCATCAAGACAAATCATCACCAACCATACACTCTGCCACATCAAGACAAGTCATCACCAGCCGTACACTCTGCCACATCAAGACAAATCATCACCAACCATACACTCTGCCACGTCAAAGTCATCACCAGCCGTACACTCTGTCATATCAAGACAATCCATCACCGGCCATACACTCTTCTGCATCAAGACAAATCATCCCCAACCATACACTCTGCCACGTCAAGACAAGTCATCACCAACCATACACACTGCCACATCAAAACAAGTCATCAACAGCCGTACACTCTGCCATATCAAGACAATCTCATCACCGGCCATACACTCTGCCGCACCAAGACAAATCATCACCAACCATACACTCTATCGTACTAAGACAAATCATCAACAAAACGAAACGGAGTCCTGGAGCTGCGGGGTATCGATCCCCGTACCTCTCACATGCTAAGCGAGCGCTCTACCACTTGAGCTACAGCCCCTGTCGCCGGCGCAATTTGTAATTAAATACCTCCGCTCCGACTATGAACAAACAGCCCTCACTCGCTGTTCGACACACCTCCCATCGTCCCAGGACGAGCGTCGCCCGACAGCCCGCCGGCCCAAACTGCCGTACGTGGCACCTGCCACCGTTTCCGTGGTGTAGTGGTTATCACATCCGCCTAACACGCGGAAGGCCCCCGGTTCGATCCCGGGCGGAAACGTGGTTTTGATAATGGCGTGTCTATCAAACGCAGGGAAATAATATACTTATGCAGAATATTTAGGTGTCAGGACGCCCAGCCTGACTGCCAGCTACTTGTGACGCCAATTATACAACGGGGCTCTGTTGAAATTCGTGCCATGAACTGGTTCAGACGAGTCGTAGGGTCCGCTTCTTCTAGTGAATGGGCCTGACCTGGGCCGAACCAGAAATGAACGCGTTTATTCTTGGAATTCTGTGGAATTCCTTGGTATCCTTCGCGTTTATTCTTGGAATTATGTGGCATAGCTTGGTAGGAGCTGATTTGGCCCCACGTACCCTTGTGATGGCGCGTAATATCGTGACCCCAGATGCCCTTATGACCTGGCAGATTATTTGTAACCAGTCTTACGCTGCTATATGATCAAATTTGTCGATGCACCCTAGGGCCCAAATCACTAACCAGCCATACACTCTGCTGCACCAAGACAGCCATACACTCTGCCACATCAAGACAAGTCATCACCAGCCGTACACTCTGCCACATCAAGACAAATGATCACCAACCATGAGGAGACCATCCCCCGCCTACAAACCACCAAAGACACTGAAAATCACACAAAGACAGACCTCACCTAACAGACCACATACGCGCGCCAGCACACAAAAACCATGAAGACAATCGTACAATGGAATACACACGGCCTCATTAGACACTGGAACGAATTCAAACAATACGTATTACAATCCAATCACACAGCACTATGCATACAGGAAACACACTTTAAACCTCACGACCCATATCAATTTAACATTTATCAATACACACTACACAGACAAGACACACACAACACACACAGATCAGGCGGAGTATGCACATACATTAGGAACACAACCCCGCACCGCCTGATACAATTCAACACTACAGCAGACATCTTACTCACTGAAATCCACGTACACAACACAGCTTACACACTCCTTAACGTCTACGACCCCCCTCGCGAAACACGGAAACCCTCTCGGAGTTAAATAAGGCACTTGATCAAATTAACACCCCTGTCATACTCACGGGGGACTTTAACTCACACCACCCACTATGGGACACACGCACAACACAACCCGATCACAGAGCACTCACACTCATCACACTGGCTACACAACATAACCTGACAATACTCAACACCGGCACACCAACATACCTCGTACCAATTAGTTCACATCTCCCTACCACCCCGGACGTAACACTCGCTTCCTCTCGCATAGCCCTCACCCTATCCTGGATAGCCGACTCCGATCCACACTTTAGTGACCACGCCCCAATCACCATAACCTTCCACCAAATCCCGACCACCGGCCCACCCAATCCCCCGACGGGACGGTGGAACATTAAAAACGCATCCTGGACCCCATTCTCAGAATCCTTAGCAGCACAGACATCCAATAATCCACAATACACACCAGGACAATACGCAGACATACTACTCACCACCGCAAATCAACACATACCACAAACAAAACCACGACACCAACACAAACCTCGCGCGGCTCCCTGGTGGAACGAAGAGTGCCACCGAGCGATCCGCGCGAGGAACCACGCACGACACAGATACGAACGACACCGCACGCCGGAAACACTCACAGCATACAAACTAAACAGAGCACTATGCAAACGCACCATCAAACAAGCCAAAAAGACCTCCTGGAATACATTTTGCACTCAATTTAATAGATTCACACCTCTCGGCGAAATTTGGACACTCCTAAAAACATTTCAACACCGACAACGACCCCCAGCTAAAGCCATCACACTTATACACAACAACATCACCATCACAGACCCACAAACAATAGCAAACATTTTCGCAGACAACTATCACACTAGGTCAGGCACACTCCCACGACACCCCCCACCCCCCAATCAGACACACACGGCCACACCTTTACAACACTAGGTTTACACTCACAGAATTACAAATAGCAATTGCACAAACAGGAAACACAAGCGTAGGACCAGACAACATACACTACTCATTCTTCAAACATCTACCAATACAAGCATTACACGCATTACTCGACACCTACAACACCGCATGGACAACACATACATATCCACAGTCTTGGTTACACGCTCTTCTCATCCCTATCCTTAAACCGAACACTGACTTAACTCTATGCGACTCTTACCGCCCTATATCACTAACCAGCTGTTTTCACAAACTCTTCGAACGTCTAGTCAAAAAGCGCCTTCTTTATATTCTTCAAACACAAAAATTAATCTCCCCTATACAATCAGGCTTTCTTCCTAACCGCTCATGTCTTGACAACCTCACCTATCTCACCACACACATCCAGGAAGCGGCGGCTAAGAAATGCTCCACCGTCGCCGTCTTCCTGGATCTCAAACAAGCATATGACACTATCAACATCACAGCACTCCTAGAACACTTACACAACATAGACATACAGGGCAGACTGATACACTACCTTCATTTCTATCTACTAAACCACTCCTTCCAAATAAAAATCGGACAACACACTTCAGACACTAAATTCCCCACAAACGGCCTAATGCAAGGTTCGGTTCTTAGTCCACTTCTCTTTATTTTAGGTCTAAATTCAGTCATCACCGACAACCTTTCGGCCAAAATTGCAATCTACGCAGACGACATAGTAATCTGGACATCACAAAAATCACTAAACCACGCACTAGCAATACTACAGAACGCACTAACAGAACTACACAACAAACTCGCCCTACTAAATCTACACATCGCACCACACAAATCTAAATGTATGTTTTTCGGTTACCACAAACACACAGATGAACAACCACTAAAAATAGACCAGACACCCATACCATTTGTCACCAGTGCAAAATTCCTCGGCATCACATTTGATCGACGACTCACCTTTCGGTTACACATCTTAGACATTCACAAACGCGCATCAAAAAGAATCAACCTACTACGAGCACTCTCTGGCACACACTGGGGATCCGATAGAAACATACTTCTAACCCTCTACAAATCACTAATTCGGCCAATTTTGGAATACGGATCCCCACTCTTCGAAAACGCTGCTAAAACAAACCTCAAACTTCTAGATAGCCTCCAACGCCAATGCTTAAAAATAGCCACAGGAGCCTATATCACCTCACCATACCTTGCACTACATATATACAACCACATACCAGAACTACAGCACAGACGCACACAAGCACTATTAAGATACCACTACAAAACGCAACTCATACCACAACACCCATGTACACAGGCCCTAACACTTCGCACCACACGTGTACATCAACTCATGACATCATCACGACTCAAAACCACAATAGGATGCCGCATCCACCAACACACAAACAGACTACACATTACACTACCCACAGCCAAACCATTACCAACACCCACAGCCTGGTGGAAACACGAAACACCTACAACACACTTCCTCATAGACCATCCAAAACACACATACACCGACGCAGAAATACACCAACTCTTCTTCCAATTCACAGCACAACATGCAAATTACAACATCATATACACCGACGGCTCGAAATCACATACACAACAGACGAGCACAGCGGCGGTGCTGTACCCCAATGCAGCACCGCCGCGGGTTATCCTTCGTGCCCGTCTGCACGACACAGCATCAACCTACACAGCAGAATTATACGCAATCTTTTCGGCTTACTCCACCATTTATAACACCAAAATTGAACACAACATCATAGCCACTGACGCCAAATCCGCATTACAAAGCATCACACCATACACCAAACACAAACACCCCCTCATCCCGAAAATACTCAACATACACCAAAAACTCAACGCACGACAAAGACCACTTCTTCTATGGATACCAAGTCACACAAACATACACGGCAATGAACACGCAGACACGGAAGCAAACATAGCCACAACACTACCACAAACCATCCCATGCCCACTCTCACAATCTGACTACTACCCCACAATACAACAGGCACTTAACAAACACATACAACAAACATGGGACACAGCACTAACGCAACTTCATGAAATACACCCCATATACAAACCTTGGCACACTATCAACCAACGCACCAGACTCAAGGAACGCACTCTAACACGATTACGACTCGGACACACAGCACTTACACACTCCTACCTCTTACTACAACGCCCACGACCACAATGCACAACATGTCAACGAACACTCACTATCAAACACATACTCATCTACTGCACTAAATACAACAACGAAAGGCAACACATCACAGACTACTGCAGCACACGCAACATTCCACTAAACATCACTACACTTCTCAACGACGACTATCCAACATTATACACGAACTTCTCTTCCACTTTCTTTCTACGACACGCCTAATCGATCAACTGTGAAAAAAACAACAAAAAAACAAACAAACAAAGGACCGGGGAAAAGACTGAATCCCTGCGGAAAGGAAAAAAAAACACAAAAACAAACAAACAAACAAAACAAAACAAACAAAACAAAAAACAAAAACAAAAAAAACAAAAAAAAACAAACAAACAAAGACATAACTACAAAAAAAACGTGTTCTTGCAATGTTAATATAAGGCGATGACCCGACCCCAACCCACCCACTACACCCCATACCCCAATATAGCACCGTCCGGACTGACAAGCTTCTTTCGACTACTCCATCTTCGGCTCTCAAACGTCTCTTCTCTGCCATCTCTACCACTTCAAGCTCCCAGATCAACTCAACTCTTCAAGGCGACTCCGACTCTATTCGAACATCACTCTACCAGTAATCTATCCACCCTGTATCTAATCCTCCTACCATTCTACCACTCACACACAGGAAACAGCCGACATCACCTACAGGTGGCAGGCTGGCCAAACACAACAACACACACACACACACGCCTGCAGTAGCAGAGCCCGTCCGCTGCCCTTGAGCGTCCAGCAACGCTGACGGTGCCTTCCTACTGGCAATTTCCCAATGACCGACGTGATCCATCTCGTATAAGTGAAGCATTTGTGTACACGTAACTCTTTATCAAGGGACACCGGAACCGGAACTCATGGTGGTGCGGTCGTAGTGCGCCTAAACGACGGTACCGGGAGATGTAGGTCACGAATAAGGTGTGCTGAATGAAGAACATTAATAAAAGCCGTTCCCGCCCGGGCTCGAACCGGTGACCTTCCGCGTGTAAAGCGGACGTGATAACCACTACACCACGGAAACGATGCTTCCGTCACTCAGCTCGAGCTTTCAGCAGCAGATAGGCGGACGTTTCGTGCTTCTTGGCACAATGAGAGGCGTGACAAACAATGTGAAAAGCGATCGATCGTAGTCTGAAGCCTCGGCGCATTCAATTACGAACCACCCTTCAACACGGGGCTGTAGCTCAAGTGGTAGAGCGCTCGCTTAACATGCGAGAGGGACGGGGGTCGATACCAGCAGCTCCACGCCACTCGTTTTGACGACTATCTCGTTGACTTGGTATAGCAGAGGGAACGGTGTATTTGGCACGCGACGGGAATGCCGGGGACGGAAGAGCGACGGCAAAGCAATGGCGAAGCTGCCCAGGGCTGTGGCTAGGGGTGTATCGGCTGCATAGGTTGAATAGCGCCCATAAGTGCGTTATTGTAACTGAGAAGCAAGCGAACGTCAGACGACACGAGTCGCAAGACCCAGACCGGAAACATGCAGGACGGCGACCATGATGACCGTGAGAAGGCATAGATGGGCACTACAAACAGCCCCGGAAATACCTCCGTGTTTACTCCCCCTTATTGGGGCAGCGGTGTGGGCCCGAACATCCCCGTTTGCGGTAGCACGGGAGCTGGACGGGTGGACAGGCGGAGTTTCCTCAGCGAAGGTCCTCCGCTCTGGTGCCCTGCTGGTGCGGGTTAGGGAAGCCTCACAGGCACGTGCCCTCATGAGCCTAAACCGGTTCCTCGGCAAGGACATCACGGTTGAGCTCGCGGACAGGCTCAACCTGGTTTATACCACCGCTTACGCCCCGGAGCTGGTGGATCTGTCCGAGGAGGAGCTCCTGGACGAGCTAAAGTCGCAGGGAGTGTGCGACGTGACCCGTCTCGGTCGTCGCCCTCGTGCGGGCCCAGTCCTGAAACTGGGCTTCCGCACGCAAGTCCCGCCCACCCACGTCATGGCGGGCTACTTGCGCATCCCTCTCCGCCCCTGGACCCCACCACCGGCCCGATGTGCCTTCTGCCAAAGGTACGGGCACCTGGCAAAGGCGTGTCGTTCCAGGGAGCCTGTATGTGGGCGATGTGCCGAGGGGCACACGACAGATATGTGCGCGTCCGAGGTCCCACGTTGCGCGGCCTGCCTGGGCCCCCACCCGGCCGCATCCCCACGCTGCCCTGCGTGGCTCGACGCCAAAGAGCGTCAGCAGCGGCGACTCACCTCACAGGGCTCCTCGCCGCCTCCACCACCGATGGTGTGGGCCCGGCCCCACTTGGCCCCAATGTGGCCGACTCCGGCTGAAGCGGGCTCCCGCCCCAGGTCTGGAGGGTCGGGTCGGTCAGACTGCGACCCGCTTCCCTCCTCTCCTTCCCCGGCCTCTCGCCCTGCCCCCTTAGCGGGCCCCTCCGTCCCCCGGTCCCCGCACCGCCCACAGGACGTCACCCAGCCGGCCATGCGCCCTGCCCCTGCCGCGGGCCCCGCCAAGGCCGACACCGCCCACCACTGTCGGGCCGCGCAGCAGACCGCGGCGACCCCAGTCACCGGTCGCTCTACCGCTCAGCCCCTCCACCGCCAACAGGCTGCTCCGACCAACGCTCGGGCATCTTCCACCCTCAGGGCCGTCGCCTCCCCACTCTGTCCCAGGAATCGAGTGTTCGCTCCCGTTCCCCGAGCCCGGACCGCACTGGGGATCCAGAGCCCCTCTCCACATCACCAGGGTCGTCCGCCTCCTACGAGACGGATGACCCCATCACGCCCTCACCGCCACACACACGCCTGCGAGGGCGTGATAATCACCACACAACACAACACTAATGCAGACACCCACCACTGAATTCTTGCTCCAATGGAATACGAGGTCCCTCATATCCCATTGGGCAGAATTCAAGGAATATATCATCAGAAATAAACCATTGATTGCCGCCGTTCAGGAGACTAGATGGCGCGACAATGACCCCTATAATTTTAACATCTTTGGTTATTCCCTCTATAACGAAAATAGAAATTATACATCCCGCGGCGGCGGGGTTGCCTTATATATCTCCGATACCCTCCTTCATCGTCAGATCAACATTGTTAATAACCTAAATTTTATTGCTGTTTCTGTCCGAATTGCACAACTAGAGCTTACTATACTCTCTCTCTATCTCCCACCTTCTCCTACACTATCCTTATCTTCTGTGACCGACCTATTCGGTCTCCTCCCTCACCCCTGTCTGGTGCTGGGAGATTTTAATGCCCACCACCAGGCATGGGGCTGTCACACCACATCACCTCGCGGACACCACATCGAAACACTGCTCAACACCCACAACATGGTCTTTTTAAATGACCAAACACCCACACACAACACCGACATTGCCCCGTTCCGTCCATCTGCCATCGACCTATCTTTGGCCTCGGCCTGGATCTCACCCCTCTTTTCTTGGCATGTACAACCCGACCCCCTCTTTAGCGATCACTTCCCTATTCATATTATGCTTGAACGCTCAGCCCAGGCTAGAGATTATTCATTTCTCCCCCGCTGGAATGTTCGCAAGGCGAAATGGCCATCTTTCTCCCAGGAAATTGACACCGTCTTCCCTCCTCATTCACACCCCCCAATATCAGCTTTTCTGGACACCATACTACTCGCGGCAGAAAATCATGTCCCCCACACTCGTCGCTCCCCCGGCCGTCATCACGTGCCGTGGTGGAACGACGAGTGTCAACGCGCCGTCGCTCTGCGGCGGCGGGCGGAGCGAAAATTTCGCAAAAATCTCACCACCCAAAACATGTTAGAAGCCCGCGAGGCTAAAAAACGTTGTCAGCAGATTATCCTTAGCGCCAAAAAACGCAGCTGGCAACTCTATTCAAAATCATTCAACCGTTTTACCCCCATCGGCCAAATTTGGACCAAAATTCGCTCTTTCTCAAATGGCAGATCCCCACACCGCGGATTCCCACAACTGACAATTAATCAACGCAGCATCACAGAACCCTCGGACGTCGCGGGAACACTTTGCCACCTATTATGCAGACATCTCCTCAGATACGCAATACTCGCAACAAACCACCGACTTCCTACAAACCACTCTCGCCACCTGCAACTTTACCTCGGACAACACGGAACCATATAATGCCCCCTTTACTCTCTATGAACTAAATTTATCCCTATCCAAAGTAACAAACACCGCGGCTGGCCCTGACCAATTGGCATACTCCTTCTTCCAAAATTTATCCGACTCCGGAAAAGACAACCTCCTTTCGGCACTAAACCAACTATGGACTGACGGCACCTTCCCCCTCTCCTGGTCTACTAGCACTATCATTCCTATCGCTAAACCTCGCAAACCTCGCGACATTCCCTCTAGCTATCGACCTATATCTCCCTCACTAGTTGTGCCTCTAAACTTTTTGAGCGCATGGTCAATGGACGAATCAGAGTTCACCTCGAAAACAACGAAATTCTCACACCCTTTCAAAGCGGCTTTCGACCCAGACACAGCACCACTGACAACCTCATTCTATTAGTTGACTCGATTCAGCGCGGTTTCATGAAGAAAAAAAATGAAACCGTGGCACTCTTTCTCGATTTAAAATCCGCATTCAATAAAGTACACAGTTCGGCACTCCGAATCAAATTACATCGTATTCGCATCAGAGGCAGAATGGCAAAATTTATCACCAACTTTCTCGCTAATAGAACATTCACCGTCCGCTGCGGCAATATCCATTCTCGGTCCCAAAAATTAGATCAAGGCGTCCCACAAGGCAGCGTGCTATCCCCCACCCTCTCTCTTATCATGATTAACGATGCACTCGCTGACCTCCATCACATAGCCCCCTGTCTAAAATACTCCATTTACGCCGATGATTTGGCCATATGGTGCACGCACCCATCGGCAGACAATGCAAATTATATAATGCAGCGCGCCATGAATCAAATTGATTCCTGGTGCTCCCTCTGGGGACTGCAAATCTCCCCCACCAAATCCGTCACAATGCTTTTCTCCCGGCTCAACACGTACATTCCACCTCTTACACCACTCCGCTACCGCGACCAAATTATCCCTCACCAAACCACCTTCACCTATCTTGGCATCGTACTAGACAAAAGTCTTTGTTTCGGCCCCCATATTGCTTATCTCAAACAACGTCGCGCAAAACGTCTAAATCTCCTGCGCTGCATCTCCGGTCGCGACTGGGGTGCAGACAGGGCCACACTCAACACAATGTATATTACTCTGATTCGCTCAATCCTGGAATACAATGCGTTTATCTTCCATAATATATCCCCTTCACACATCACAACACTTGAACGCATACAGAATAACGCAATTCGCCTCATCACCGGAGCACACCGCACCACGCCCATCACTAGTCTCCGGGCTGAGGCCCACCTCCCCAGCTTACAACACCGCAGAATACTTCAACTAGTCAGATACCACTTTCGCACCACAACACAGCACAACCACCCTGCCACCCTCGCACTCTCTAATCCTCCCGTTCGATGTACATATAATAGGAACAAATACAATACTGCCATACATTTAGACCATGTCCTCACATTCGCACTCAAATTCCCCAACGTAATCCCCGACAAATTGCCTCCTCTAATCCCGTTTTGGCACATGAAACACCCCAAACTTGAGTATCTCTTTCGGGAACACAAAAACCTGCTCACCCCCATCGAAGTCCAAATTAGATTTTTTGAATATCAAGAGGCCCACCCACAACACACCTTCTTCTACACGGACGGCTCACGTACCAGCAATGGTACGGGAGCCGCCTGGTGCGGTGGGCCCAACACTGGTCAAACCAAATTAACACTTCACCATTCGGTTTACACAGCAGAACTAGTCGCCATACTCACTTGCCTACAACACATCATTGCGCAACGCATTACTACCCCTACTACAATATGCACTGACTCACGATCCTCCGTGGACGCCCTCGCCTCAATACACAACACCACACACCCCACGCTCCACGCCATCCGACACCTTTACAATGCCAACCACGCACACCTTCTACTCACACTGCTCTGGATCCCTGGACATAGGGGCATCCCGGGAAATGAACGGGTTGATGGTCTCGCCCGCGCGGCGATCGACCTCCCCGATAACAACGGAGCCCCAGTACCCCCCGGAGATCTTTTATCCCTCACAAATAATCTGTTCAAAAAGTAGATTCAGGCCTGCTGGTCACACAACACCACACACCTACACACCATCAAGCCCACACTTTCCAGCTGGCCCTCCTCCAACCAGCACACCCGTCTGAACGAGGTCGTACTCGCCAGACTTCGACTGGGACACACCAATTTGACACACAATTATATTTTTCATAGACTTCACCGCCTTCCACTTTGTAACACATGTCACGTACGCCTTACTGTCACTCATATCTTACTTGACTGTCCAGCATATGCTCTTCACCGTCGCTATATCATGCAATATGTCGCCAAGATCCACTCACAACTTTCGCTTCAAGCTCTCCTCGGGAATGACCACCCGGAACTACTTGATTTACTCTTTCGCTTCCTCCAGGACACCAAACTCTCCGAACTGATATAAAGCCTCCGTCGCATTTTCCGTTTCCAAGCTAGCCTGATAAAAGTTATATGACACGCGCCACACTCCGTACTGGCTGTATGACTCCGCTCCACATCTCTTCCTCTCCGTCGTCGCAAAACACATACATATAGGTTATCTCAGACTAGGTAGACAGGATCCGATCCAATTTGGCTAATACGGACGGACTTCCTTTTAAATTGCGCTTGGTTTTTTACCCTCGGGTTTTCCAAGCAGCCTGGTTTTCCCCTTTTTAGGGGTTTACAGGCTTTAACTTAAAACATACACTTACACCCACAAGGTCGGGCCCGACGCCCACGACTCGCCCTGGGCGTCGGGCCTCCGCTTCGCTTTTCAGGTCGCAGGTGGGCAGTGGAGCCTCTCCGGAGGTTACGATGCTGCCCACCCTCCAAATGTCCTTCCATTGTCATGAGTGTCTGTATGTATGTATATATACCTGTATGACATGCGTGTATCGTCTCTACGCCATATTTCTTGTTTGACGGCGTCTCTCCTTTCTTGCCTAGTTGGTATAACCGGATGTCACATAAGCCGGATTAACGTAACTCCTTCTTTAACGTAGCAATCTCTAGCAGATGGCACTTTGCCTCAGCTAAAGATTTAGGAGAAAAAAAGAAAAAAAAGGCAGCGGTGATAACCCGACGGGGCGTCAATCCCTAGCCCGCCGAGTAATGATCATCCTCACTGCGGGGAACGGTTGAGAACAGCAAATGACGAGGTACGGCATACCAGTGGAGCAAATGGGGAGGGACGGTATACCAGAGAAGCAAATGGGGAGGGACGGCATACCAGAGAAGCAAATGGGGAGGGACAGCATAGCAGAAGAGTAAATGGGGAGGGATGGTATGGTGCGTATTGGGATACGCGTAAGTGCTGTGCTGTTGTAAGTGGCACACTCCATGTAACAAACTGTGTAATCGTGCAGATGCTCAGACTCCACCCGTACAGTACCCGATGTCACTCATAACCTGGCGAAATAAGACTCATGTCTTCCTTTGCGCAACGAGAAATCGTCACCAAAACATGCGCTTTGGAGCTGCGGGGTATCGATCCCCGTACCTCTCACATGCTAAGCGAGCGCTCTACCACTTGAGCTACAGCCCCTGTCGCCGGAGCAATTTGTAAGTAAATACCACTGCTCTGACTATGAACAAATAGCCCTCACTCGCTGTTCGACACACCTCCCATCGTCCCAGGACAAGCGTCGCCCGACAGCCCGCCGGCCCAAACTGCCGTACGTGGCACCTGTGGCCGTTTCCGTGGTGTAGTGGTTATCACATCCGCCTAACACGCGGAAGGCCCCCGGTTCGATCCCGGGCGGAAACAGGGTTTTGGTAATGGCGAGTCTATCAAACGCAGGAAACAATATACCCATGCTATTCAGGTGCCAGGACTGCCAGTTATTTGTGACTCAAATCATACAACGGCGCTCTGTTGAAATTCGAGCTGTGAACTGGTTCAGACGAGTCCTAGGGTCCCCTTCGTCTAGTGAATGGACCTGACCTGGGCCGACATCAGGAATGAACTTCGCGTTTATTCTTGGAATGATGTGGCATAGCTCGGTATCCTTCGCGTTTATTCTTGGAATTCCGTGGCATAGCTGGGTAAGATCTGATTTGGCCCCACCTACCCTTGTGATGGGGCGTAATATCGTGACCAAGATGCCCTTGTGACCTGGCAGATTCCAAAGCCCAAATCACTAACCAGCCATACACTCTGCCGCACCAAGACAAATCATCACCAGCCGTACACTCTGCTGCACCAAGACAAATCATCACCAACCGTACACTCTGCTGCACCAATACAAATCATCACCAGCCGTACACTCTGCCACATCAAGATAAATGATCACCAACCATACGCTCTGCCACACCGAGACAAATCATCACCAAACACACACTCTTCCAAATCAAGACAAGTCATCGCCAGCCATACACTCTATCGTACCAAGACACATCATCACTAGCCATACACTCCGCCACATCAAGACAAGTCATCACCAGCCGCACAGTCTGCCACATCAAGACAAGTCATCACCAGCCGCATAGTCTGCCACATCAAGACAAGTCATCACCGGCCATACACTGCCACATCAACACAGATCATCACCAACCATACACTCTATCGTACCAAGACAAATCATCACCAGCCATACACACTGCTGCACCAATATTATCCAATCCTAATTCAAACCTGCCATGGAAACAAGGCTATCATCACCAGCCGTACACTGCCGCATCAAGACAAATCATCACCAACCATACACTGCCACATCAAGACAAGTCATCACCAGCCGTACACTCTGCCATATCAAGACAATTCATCACCGGCCATACACTCTGCCGCACCAAGACAAATCATCACCAACCATACACTCTATCGTACTAAGACAAATCATCATCAAAACGAAACGGAGTCCTGGAGCTGCAGGGTATCGATCCCCGTACCTCTCACATGCTAAGCGAGCGCTCTACCACTTGAGCTACAGCCCCTGCCGCCGGCGCAGTATGTAAATAAATACCTCCCGCTCCGACTATGAACAAACAGCCCTCACTCGCAGTTCGACACACCTCCCATCGTCCCAGGACAAGTGTCGCCCGACAGCCCGCCGGCCCAAACTGCCGTACGTGGCACCTGTCACCGTTTCCGTGGTGTAGTGGTTATCACATCCGCCTAACACGCGGAAGGCCCCCGGTTCGATCCCGGGCGGAAACATGGTTTTGACAATGGCGTGTCTATCAAACGCAGGGAAATAATATACTTATGCAAGATATTTAGGTGTCAGGACGCCCAGCCTGACTGCCAGCTATTTGTGACTCCAATTATACAACGGGGCTCTGTTGAAATTCGCGCCATGAACTGGTTCAGGCGTATCGTAGGGTCCGCTTCGTCTAGTGAATGGGCCTGACCTGGAGCGACACCAGGAATGAACTTCTCGTTTATTCTTCGAATGATGTGGCATAACTCGGTATCCTTCGCGTTTATTCTTGGAATTCCGTGACATAGCTTGGTAAGAGCTGATTTGGCCCCACCTACCCTTGTGATGGGGCATAATATCGTGAACCCAGATGCCCTTGTGACCTGACAGTTTATTTGTCACCATTTTTATCCCCCTAAATCTTTAGCGGAGGCAAAGTGCTATCTGCTAGAGATTGCTACGTTAAAGAAGGAATTACGTTAATCCGGCTAATGTGACATCCGGTTATATCAACTAGTCAAGAAAGGAGAGACGCCGTCAAACAAGAAACATGGCGTAGAGAGACGATACACGCATGGCATACAGGTCCATGTGCAGACATACATATATACATACATACAGACACTCATAACAATGGAAGGGCATTTGGAGGGTGGACAGCTTCACAGCCTACGGAGAGGCTCCACTGCCCACCTGCAACCTGGATGGCGAAGCGGAGGCCTGTCACCGAGAGCGAGTCGTGGGATTCAGGCCCGACCTTGTATGTGTAGGTGTATGTTTTAAGTTAAAGCTTGGAAACCCCTTGATTGATTGATTATTTGGGCTTAAGGGCGCGCCGACTACATGGTCATTTGGCGCCCATTTGGAAACCCCTAAAAAGGGGAAAACCAAGCTGCTTGGAAAACCCGTAGGTAAAAAACCAACCGCAATTTAAAAGGAAATCCGTCCGTATTAGCCAAATTGGATCGGATCCTGTCTACCTAGTGTGAGATAACCTATATGTATGTGTTTTGCGACGTCGGAGAGGAAGAGATGTGGAGCGGAATCATACAGCCAGTACGGAGTGTGGCGCGTGTCTTATAACTTTTAACTTCCCATTAGGCTAGCTTGGATCAGAAAAATGCAACGGAGGCTTTATATCAGTTCGGAGAGTTTGGTGTCCTGTATGAAGCGGAAGAGTAACTCGAGGAGTGCCGGGTGGTCATTCCCGAGGAGAGCTCGAAGCGAAAGTTGTGAACGGATCTTGGTGAAATACTGGATGATATAGCGACGGTAAGGAGCATATCTTGTGCTTACTAATGAGGAAAATTTGGTACAAAATGTGAACATAGGAGAGACCTTGGGTAATAGTGATCACAACATTATACGCTTCCCATTGTATGTTGGAAATGTAGGAACCAATAAGACATTGATTCCAAATTTTGCTAAAGGGAATTACAATGAGTTCAGGATCTTCCTGAATGAAATTAATTGGGAGGACTTATTGAAAGGCTAAGATGCTTATGAAATGTGGAGAATGATAAAATATAAACTATTTCAAGGTCATGATAGGTTCATTCCCAATAGGCGAATTAGATTAACCAGGGTTAAGCACCCTTCATGACTGACCGGGAAAGTAAAGCATTTATTGGAGTCAAAGAAACAAGCATTCAAGAAACTAAAATATGCTAACTCTGAGGTAAACCTCAAATCATATAAAATAGCTAGAAATAAAGTTAGGAGGTGTGTTAGGGCATCTAAAAGACTGGCTGAAATCAAATTAGCTCGGGAATGTTTAGCAGGTAATGCTAAGAGATTCTTTAGTTTCTACAAATTTAAGGCTAAGAAGTGTAGTGTAGGACCACTGGAGGTAGATGGGGAATTAGTGGTTGAAGATTGTGATATTGTGGAATCCCTAAGCAAGCAATTCTCATCAGTCTTTACTAAAGATAATTCTGGTAGAATAAGAAACAACTGAATCGTATGCCATGACAGTTGATAGGTTGGAGTATCTTACAATAACTACAGAAGCTGTAGAAAAGCTGTTGCAGAATATAAAACCTAATAAAGCTTCTGGACCAGATGATATATATGCTAGGGTTTTAGTAGTGTGTGTTAAAGCTTTAGCAGTTCCCCTAGGTATAATTTTCAGGCGGTCTATGGAATATTCTGAAGTGCCTGAAGATTGGAGACATGCAAATGTAGTACCAATTTTCAAAAAGGGAAGTATGAAGTGTGTAGGGAACTACAGGCCAGTCAGTTTGACCTCAATAGTTTGCAAGGTACTAGAAAATCTGGTTACACTGAATGTTCAGATTCATCTTGATAGGCACAATCTTTTAAGGTATACTCAACATGGATTTCGATCTCGAAGGTCTTGTTTAACTAACCTTTTGGAGTTCATTGAGTATGTTATTAAAGAAGTAGACGATCAAAGCAGGATAGATGTTGTGCACTTGGACTTTAGCAAAGCTTTTGATAAAGTTCCACATGGGAGGCTAATTCATCAACTACAGCAACATGGGATTGTTGGAAAAGTTATACGTTGGATTGAAGCATGGTTGAGGGGAAGGAAACAAAGGGTAATGTTAAATGGATGTAAATCTGATTGGAAGGATGTTCTGGGTGGAGTATCACAGGGCTCTGTTCTAGGGCCACTTCTCTTTATCATCTTTGTGAATAACATTGATGTAGGGTTGAGGAATAGTGTTCAAATTTGCGGATGACATCAAGCTGGTAGGAGTGGCAAACAGTTGTGATCAATCTAGAAATATTCAACCAGACTTGGAGGACCTAAAAAAGTGGGCTGATCAATGGCAGATGTTTTTCAACTATGACAAGTGTAAGGTTATGCATCTGGGGTCTGGAGGTGAGAGTTTCAGATATACAATGGGAGGGAGGGAACTGGATGTTATTGAAGAGGAAAGGGACTTAGGTGTGTTGGTTTCAAAAGACCATAAAGCAGAAAAGCAATGTAGCTCAGCTAGGAACAGGGCACTCAGAATGCTGGGACTCATTAATAGAAGTGTGATGTATAAGAGCAAGGAAGTCATGAAAAAACTGTACTTAGCATACGTGCGACCCCACTTGGAATATTCTGTACAAGCTTGGAGCCCCTACCTACAAAAAGATATAGACAAGTTAGAGAGAGTGCAGCGCAAAGCAACTAGACTCATCAGTGGAATAGGTAACCTAGAATATGGAGAAAGGCTTGTGGCATTAGATATGTACTCACTCAAGTATAGGAGATTAAGGGGGGACATGATTGAAATATACAAAATTGCTAAAGGACTAGATCAGCTCAATTTAAATGGCGCTCTTCAGTTTAGAGTATCACATAGGGGTCATCAATTCAGGTTAGACAAGTTGAGGTGCAGGACAGTTAAGCGACAACAGGTCTTCAGTCAAAGGGTTGTTGATCAGCGGAATGGGCTGCCTGCTGATGTTGTGGGGAGTTCCTCATTGAATGTATTTAAAAGTAGGTTGGATAAATTTTTTAGACAGGAAAATCTTGTTTTTGAGTTCTAATTTGTGATGAATGGGGTGAGATGTATGTTAAGTAAGTGCGAACGGCACAGACCCCTTTAAGCAGGCATGGATGCAGTTGGAAAATTATTGATAAGGTATTCAATCCACATGTGTTAAGAGAGATCAGGGGAATAGGGCTGGAAAGCTAGGGTAGATAGGCATTGATAGGTATGTGGGATATTGGAGGACTGGTTCTTCAGGATGTGGGATGGTTGGGGAGGGTCTTTTTACCAGGCTTATATTATCTTCCATTTACAGACTTAACTGGATGGGCCCTTGGGTCTCTTATTAAGTCTAAACGCTTTATAACTTTATATAGGGTGTACCTAGCAGTGGATTCAGCACCGCCCTTCGGGATGTGATACTGATGAGATTGTCTATGGTAGCACAATGGGTATGATGGGAGGAGTTTGTAATTGTTGAGTGTGTTATGCAATAGGAAGTGAGTCTCTTATTAAGTCTAAACGCTTTATAACTTTACATAGGGGGTACCTAGCAGTGGATTCAGTACCTTCCTTCGGGATGTCATACTGATGAGATTGTCTATGGTAGCACAATGGGAGTGTGTTATGCAATAGCAAGTGAATTGGTGCTAGATAGGCTGCGATATATAACTTCCTAGGAACTTGAGGTAAAGGATTGATTGGGGTGAGAGTATGTACATTTCTAGTACCTTTTCCAGATAGGCTTACCCCAGATGGGCCCCTGTGGCTCTTATTAAGCCTTAACACTTTATGACTTTATGACATATGCTGGACAGTCAAGTAAGATATGGGTGACAGTAAGGCGTACGTGACATGTGCTACAAAGTGGAAGGCGGTGAGGTCTATGAAAAATATAATCGTGTCAATTTGGTGTGTCCCAGGCGAAGTCTGGCGAGTGTCACCTCGTTTAGACGAGTGTGCTGGTTGGAGGAGGGCCAGCCTGAGTGTGGGCTTGATATCGTGTAGGTGTGTGGTGTTATGTGACCAGCAGTCCTGGATATATTTTTTTTTAAATACATTACTAGTGAGGGATAGAAGATCCCCTGGGGGCACCGGAGCTCTATTGTTGGCGGGGAGGTCGATCGCCGCTCGGGCGAGACCATCAACCCTTTAATTTCCCGGGATACCCCTATGTCCGGGGATCCAGAGCAGGGCCGGCCCAAACCGCCGTACGCGGCACCTGTCGCGGTTTCCGTGGTGTAGTGGTTATCACATCCGCCTAACACGCGGAAGGCCCCCGGTTCGATCCCGGGCGGAAACACGGTTTCGATTATGGTGGGCATATCATACAGGAGCAAATGGGGAGGGACGGTATAACAGAGGAGCAAATGGAGAGGGACAGCATAGCAGAGGAGCAAATGGGGAGGGACAGCATAGCAGAGGAGCAAATGGGGAGGGACAGCATGGTGCGAATTGAGATATGCGTGCAAGTTGTGCTGTTGTATGTGGCACAAACTTTATGTGATAACTGGGTAATCATGCAGACGGCAGGTTCCACACCTATAGTACCCGATTTCACTCACAACCTGGCGTTATAAGACTCATCATGTCTTCCTGTGCACAACGATAAATCGTCACCAAAAATACGCGTTATGGAGCTGCGGGGTACCGATCCCCTTACCTCTCACATCTACCACTTGAGCTACAGCTCTGGGCTTGGCTGCTGTTTGTAATTAACGGTGTGCCGGGGAGGGGACTACCATCGATCGACTTTTACGCTGCGTTGGTCACTGCTACAACGACACACGGACCACCAAACGCTCCCGGTTCCCGAGATTCCGTCCATAGCACCCGAGGCCAACATGATTGAAGCGACATATGACATTAACTCGAAAAAATATATACCTTGCATACACATAAATTTTCATGAGCTCCTATGCAAACCTTCTCCAAGTGTGATTCTCTTTTTACTGCACATCACGAAGCGGTGGTCAGATATTAGCAGTGCCCTGATTTCAACAATAAATAAAATCTGATTGGATACCCACACTTAACGGCAATTATCACTTCACTTTTCCTTTTAGACATCATCAAGTGCCACTTTTGTGATGTTTTCTTTGCTACCGGCTACGAGTCAGACTTGAGTCTTTAAAAGTGCTCATAGCATTTAGTAGCAGCACTGCCAACTGGTAAAGGCATCAGATACACTACTGACATCACCACTACCATGAACTAGCCAACAAAGGGCATAGAAAGTAGTTAATCAATACACAAAATCAATATACATTCGTACATTTTTAAAACATCACATGCCTTTTCACATCACCCTCCTTCTCCATCCGCTACAAAAACAAACTATTTCAGGACACCGGTTATTGGTCAAGTAGCGCAATGCTACGCACTGAACGGCTTCAGCTGCGGCTTCTGCTGCGGCTTCTGCTGCGGCTTCTGCTAAGCTGTGAACAAGCCGGCTAGCGCCACCGGCGCGAAGACCCACCATGATTCACTCATTCCAAACGGACTTCTTATCCATGCAAAAACAGCGTAGTTCGTGGCATGGGTGTGTAACGTAAGCGTCACCCAATCCAAACGGACTTCTCAGCCGTGCACAAACGGCGTAGTCCGGGGGCACGGATATGAAACGAAAGCGGACGACACACTGGACTGAGACTCTCGTCTGCAACTATGGCAAGAAGTCAGGCTGCGTGACGGTCCACGTGTTGCGACACCTGCTTCAAAGTTTGGCCTCAATCCACTGATAACGTGTGCCTAACCTCTAACGTGTGTCTAACATGTGCCACAGTTCAGCTTGAAATATCGTCGCACGTCATCAGACCCCAATCCAATGCCACCACGAACCAGACTTCATCCCCATAATGCCTGATGTCACTAACAAGCTGAAGCTATAACGCTCCCATTGCTTCCTGAACAACGCGAGAAATCGTCACCAAAACACGCGCTTTGGAGCTGCGGGGTATCGATCCCCGTACCTCTCACATGCTAAGCGAGCGCTCTACCACTTGAGCTACAGCCCCGTGTCCGGTGCCCATTTGTAATCGAATGCGCCAGGGGCTGAGACTACGATCGCCGTCTTTCACATCGGGTTTGGCACGCCCTCAACGTGCCGCGGAGCATCAGACGCTGGCCTTTCTGCCGCTGAAAGCTCAAGTCAGGCTCAGCCGCCACCGTTTCCGTGGTGTAGTGGTTATCACGTCCGCTTTACACGCGGAATGTCCCCGGTTCGAGCCCGGGCGGAAGCACGCTTTTATTAACGTCCTTCAGCACCCACACATCATCCACGACCTTCACCCACTAACACCATCAGAAGCACCACAAAAAGCCAGTGGTTCCCATATTCACACCACCCGAGACACTACGGTCTAACTACCGAAAGCCACCGGTTCCCGGTGTCCACTGACTAACAGTGGCGTGTCCGCGGATCTTTTATTCGTACGGGAATCGGCCGTTGGGGAATCACCGGCGTAGGGACCCGCCGAGTTAACGTTGCTGGACGAGCGAGGGCCGCGGTTTCTCCCGCAGCACACCACTGCTGTGACTATCGAGCCACACAAACGTACACGGCAACTAACACGCAGACACAGAAGCAAGAATAACCACGACACTACAACATATCGCACACTGCTCCTGCTCACAATACGACCGCTACCCCACAATACACCAGGCAATTAACACGCACATTCAACAAACATGGGACGCCGCACAACCACAACTTCATGAAATGCATTCCAAACACGAACACTGGACCACTGAACTAAAAACAATGGACATCAAGAATGCCTACACGCCTATGCATTGGACACGCCAAATTCTCTCGTTTGCACCTCATACTAAAACGTAACGATCACAATGCAACAAATGCCACCGCCCACTTACATCAGACGCATCATCATACATTGTACCGAATACACCAACAAGAGACAATACATCACAAACTACTGTACAACAAACATCAAACTAAACATCACCACTCTCCTCAACGACCATCCAACGTTAAAAAAGGAAAGAAAAGGTGGAACAGGACATGTCCAAACAAGAAACGAAAGAACACAACGCACAAAAGAAATAAACAATAAAAGCAACGTTCCAAAAGTGTATAATCTGTTTCTGAAATGTTCAAGGGGAATATGCGTTGACCCGTTCCCATCCCACCCTCCACACCTCATAGCCCAAATCGGCACCGTACGGAGTATAATTATATCTACTCCATCATCTACTGCCTGTCCCCGACCCTACAACTCAGGGCCAGGAACTCAACTCATTTCATCATCTCTACTCGTCTGCTGTCTGCAAGACACTATTCAACTTCGCATCCATCGACTCTCTTCAAGCCATATATACTATTATTTCTCATATATTACCCTCAGCCCGATATTCCTTGCTCTACCTTGTTCTATCTCTTAGCCTTACACAGATACACATTCATCACCGACCACAAAATAGCATACAAGATCACTCATCACAACACACAGCAACAGCCGATAACACCAATACGGTGGCAGGCGGGTCAAATTCAACAACAACCCCAACCCCAACAGGAAACATGTGGGCCGACAGCGATTGCGCGCGCTTGGTAGTCCGTAAAGACAAAATCATACCAAAAAGGAACTTTGGAGCTGCGGGGTATCGATCCCCGTACCTCTCACATGCTAAGCGAGCGCTCTACCACTTGAGCTACAGCCCCAGCCGACGACGGGGTTTGTAATCAAATATCACGCTCTCTGGCCATCAATAAATGCCCTTCACTTTGTGTCTGACACACCTCCCAACGGCCAAGGCGTATCACTACCCGACCGTCTGCTCGCCCATGTTGCTCCACGGCTCCCTGACAGCTGTTTCCGTGGTGTAGTGGTTATCACATCCGCCTAACACGCGGAAGGTCCCCGGTTCGATCCCGGGCGGAAACAGGGTTTTGGGAATGCTGGAGTAATTTGTAACCTGCCACAGAATCACTTGGGGAATTGATACAATTACTTTAATATAGTATGCACGTTAGGGTGTCCCAGAAAATTCAAGATGGTGATACACACTCCAGCACATGACGCCTTGGTTTCCTCTCGTGTGAAAGTAAATACTGTAAAATTTTATTTCATTTCGGCTATATTTACTGGTAGCACAATTAGTCTACTTCGTGTTACAGAAGGAGTGAAATCGACCACTTCAAGTAATGATGTTTCGATGTTTCTCAAATAATGATGCTTCCCGCGACCATCAATTAATGATGTTTCTTCTCTTCCTCAGATATCTGAAGTGCAATGCCACGTGCTCGGCGGTCAGAAGATCCGCTTTTTGATCCGGACTCTTCTGAGACCTTTCCCGGGAACAGGCTGCCGTGTCGGAAGGAGGTGTTGGCCGTGTTCTTGTTCCACCATGTCGATAAGAAGGAGTTCGTCTCGGCAGCCGCTGGCTCCACCACCACCAAGATCCTCGACGTCTGGAAGAAGGCCAACCTCCCAACCTCTGACCCTTCTTACGTCAAGAAGAAAGTCATGAAGCTTTTCAGCGACTTCAAAACAATCAAGAAGCTGAAGAATCGCACGATAGAGACGGAGGTGGCAAAGCGAGGGATTTTCAAGGACTCCTTTGAAGACATCTTCGACGTGGCCCACGCGGATGCCCTGACCTCAGGAATACCAGAGGAGGTCAAGGAGTTCCTGAGGTCCCAACGTGAAGACAGGACGAGCTCTTCAATGGCTGGGGTCGACCAAACTCCAGTGAAGAAGCAGGAACGGGCCCGGCCGAAGAGGGAGCGAGAGGACGAACGACGAGAGAGGGAGGCCGCAGCTGTATCTTCCATGCTGGCGAAGGATGTCGCTCTCGAGACATCTTCGACGTCGTCATCGTCGACCGAATATGATGATCATGATACGTTCCTGGGTCCAACGCCTGCAAAATCTCCTTGTCGTCGCCGTCCAGCGAACAAGTTAAACAAGGAGATGACCCTATCCTGGGTTCGGGACAACCTGTCGGTTCGGGCTGCCACTTCGTCATTCGCAGCGGCTGCCATCGCTCTTGGCCACAACATCGACGAGCTGACCCTGTCCCGCTCCTCTGTTCACCGCGCTCGAGTGAAGAACAGAGAGGAGATCGCGGCTTCGCTGACCCGGGGCACGGAAGTACCCTTGGTCCTCCACTGGGACGGGAAGCTCCTCCCTAACATCACGGACGGCAAATCCCTGGAGGAGAGGATCGCAGTCTTGGTCACTGGGGAGGCACGGAGGAACTCCTGGGCGTCCCCGTCTCCGCTGACGGAACAGGAAGAGCCGTGGCCGAGACAGTCTTGAAGCTTGTCCGGGAGAACGGCCTGGAAACCCGCATCATCGGCATGGGGTTCGACACCACGGCGTCCAATACTGGCCTCGTGCAAGGGGCGTGTACGCGGATCGAGGGGGAGCTTCACCGTCCCCTGCTCTGGTTGGCGTGCCGGCACCATGTCTATGAGGTTGTGCTGAAGGACGTCTTCAAATGCTGCCACGGTCCTTCTTCTGGCCCGGACATTGCCCTCTTCAAGAGGCTGCAGACACGATGGCCATTCATCGACCAGAGCAAGGCCAAGCCCTTGGACACCGACTCCTTGTCGGCCGAGCAGGACACCCGACGGCAGTCCATGATCAACCTCCTGCGCCAGCTCTTGGAGGCTGGATCTCATCCGCGCGAAGACTACCAAGAGCTGATCCAGCTCTGTCTCGCGTTCCTGGGCGGTGACATGCCAAAGTCCTTCAGAGTTCCTGGCGCTTACCACATGGCCCGCTGGATGGCGAAGGGGATTTACGCCATCAAGATCATGCTCTTCTCCGACCAGCTCGAACTGACCCGTCGGGAAGAGGAGGGAATGATGCAAGTGTCGCTGTTCGTGGCGATGGTGTACATGAAGTACTGGAACGAAGCGACCATTGCCGCCCACGCCCCGAAGAACGACAAGGACTTCATCCAAGACATCGCGGACTACGGGGATCGAAGCGTGGCCGCTGTCGCCGACCGTGCCATGCGCCGACACCTGTGGTACCTGTCGGATGACATGGTCGGGCTGGCGCTCTTCGACGAGAGAGTGGACGAGAGGGAGAAGATCGCCATCGTCCAGACCATGAAGACACGACCGGAATTAAAGAACAGCTCACGACGACTTCAGGGAAAGAATCTCAACCTGCAGGAGCCACTTTCCACCTGGGCAACGGTCCGATCGTCGAACCTCATCAAAGGCCTTCTGGGAGGGCAGACCTTCCTCGCCGAAGATGTGGCGACCTGGCCATCCAACCCCCTGTATCAGCTGGCCCGGAAGCGGGTTGCCACCCTCCCTGTGACCAACGACGTGGCCGAGCGTGGCATCGCCCTCGTAAAGCGATTCCTCAATCAACGGACCAAGAGCGAGGAACAGACGCAGTTCCTCCTGAGGACAGTCCCGCTCCACACACGGGCGGTGCCGAAAAAGACAAAGGAGCAGCTGAAGACCAAGGTGGTCAAGGACGTCCAAGACAGCTGAAGAGGTGGTGAAGGGGCCCTTCCGGGGTCTGGGACTTATTAGGTGATGTTCTGTGTTATTATTATTTTGTCTCTGACCCTCAAGTCTTAGAATAAATTACCTTCTCGTTTTCCCCCTTTTTCTCTCTTTCGTGATGTTTTCTCTAGAGAAGCAATCATTTTGTGCTACCAGAAAATATGGACCGACTTTGATGAAACTTTTTCTGAATAATTTCCATACACGTACGAGCAAGGGCGAAGTGTGCTGGTATCGATACCACCAAGTTGGATTTTCACTATATAGACTTGGGACACCCTAATGCACGTGCACAATACCGTATGACTAGAGGGCATGATCTCCTTCGTTACCTGGGTTGTAGGGTGCTTCGACCCAAATTTGATTACTCGGCGCCCATGGATGACATTCTTATTTCAACTCATCTGTCCGTGACGCGGGTTGTAATCAGAGCTCAGTCGAAACGCAGATAACCTGAAAAGCTGCATGCGCTCTGGATGGTCATTTTAAACCGCAGTTTTTTTTTATACACCACGACAGTGTACTGGGTAGAATAGCATATATAATTACATTGAAAACAATAAATGACAATCACTAATCGCGTCACCACGTTCAGTTTCCAGGTGGTGTCCACCTTCATGGACGCATCGACGATTCGCAAGCTGGAGGATAAGACCGCGAATATTCCGATCCCATGAACACATCCAAGGGTGTGTCCGGTCGCCTACGACTCGCCCTGGGCGACGGGCATCCGCTTCGTTTTCAGGTCGCGGGTGGCCAGCGGAGCCGGATCCGGGGCAGTGATGATGGTCACCCTCCAAATGTTCTTCCGCGTATGAATTCCTGTGTATGAATTGCATGTACCATGTCATATGTATGTACCCCACCGGTTGTGCCACTTTTCTGGTTTGCCGGCGTTGCCCTACTTTACTTTCTTCATTGCCTGACACCGGATGCCACATAAGCCGGTTCAAAGTAGTCCTTTCTTTAACGCATCTCTCCTCTAGCGGATGGCACTTTGCCTATGATAAGAAAAAACAAATATTCCGGTCCCCATCCGTTCCAGTCCCATCCACCACCCCACCCCTTCGGTGTAGATAACTCTAATTTCGGCAGATGTTTGAGTAAAGCGCTTTTTTATTTACGCTGTTAAAATTTTGCGTTCAGCCGCTCCAAAGTTCAGCATCTGCTCTTCCCATCTTCCATCCACGACCTTCACCCACTAACACCATCAGAAGCACCACAAAAAGCCAGTGGTTCCCATATTCACACCACCCGAGGCACTACGGTCTCACCACCGATAGCCACCGGTTCCCGGTGTCCACTGACTACCAGTGGCGTATCCGCAGATCTCTCATTCGTACGGGAATCGGCCGTTGAGGAATCACCGGTATAGGGAGCCGGCGTGTTAACGTTACTGGTTCTCCCGCAGCACACCACTGCTTTGACTATCAAGCCAGGAAACATGCACGGCAACGAACACGCAGACACAGAAGCAAGCATAGCCACGGCACTACAACAGATCGCACACTACTCCTGCTCACAAAACGACCACTATCCCACAATACACCAGGCAATCAACACACGCGCTCAACAAACATGGGACATACTAAAACGTGCACGATCACAATGCACTACATGCCACCGCCAACTTACATCAAACACATGCTTCCACATTGAACCGAATACACCAATAAGAGACAACATATCACAAACTATTGTGCGTCAAACTACTGTGCCACAAAAAACATCAAAGTAAACTTCACCATTCTCCTCAACAACGACCATCCAACATAAAAAAGGAAAGAAAGGAAGTACAAGACGTGTGGGGCGGGAATGGCCGAGTGGTTAGGGCGTCGGACTCTGGATACAAAGGTCCCAGGTTCGACGCTCGCACCGCTCGGACATTTCCAAATCCCGCGGCCCACCGGCGAAACAGTGTGGGCGGCGCCGATTAGCAATTGCATAAAGTGCGTCGAGAACCAAACCCAATAAAAAAACAAAAACAAGACGTGTCTGAAAACCAAAACAACAACACATCAAAGAAAACACAAAAGCAGCATTACAAAAGTGCATATTATGCTTATAAAGTGTTTAAGGGTAATGTGCGTTGACCCGTTCCCAACCCACCCTCTACTCATAGCCAAAACCGGCACCGTCCGGACTGTAATTCACATCTACTCCCATCATGTACTGCCTGTCAACAACTATACAGCTCAGGACCAGCAACTCAACTCATCTCTAATCATATCTACTCGTCTGCTATCTGCAAGACACTATTGAACTTCGCATCCATCGACTCTCTTCAAGCCAACCCTACTATTCCGTTATCATATCGTTAGGCGTCATAAGCGGACATAATACCGGTGGCGCCGCTCTGGTGGTCGGTTTGTGAAGGAACACCACCAGAGTGGGCTTTCTTTTATTAATGCTATATTCTGGTTTCTAGACGAGGTGCAAGTAATTTCCAATGGTCCTATTTGAACAACATTGAAACAAGCTCTCTTATGATGTGTAGTTCGTTTTATTATCAAATCATTTCACCCTGTCACTTTGCCCTTAAAGTGAAATGGGAGCAATTGGCCACTCAACATCTTGTGATAAACACGTGTCATACATCTTCTGTGTGACGTCCTGACAATTTCCAATGTTCTTAACTAAACGAAAATCGAACGTGCTACATTTTTATATCACCTTGAATAACTTCCATGAAGGTTTAACCCTGTCACTTTTGCACTCAATTCCAGAATTTGTGTCCCAAATTATCACATTGTATTGCTTTATATTGTATATCAGATGTTCTACATTACCGAATTAATTTCCAATGGTCTTAAATAAACAGGCATAACATCCGCTGTCTTATGATGCCATATTCGACTACTTTTATAGTTTTCTAACCCTGTCATTTTTGCACTAAATTCCAGGATTTCCATATCGAATTATCACATTATATTCCTTTAAATTGTATATCAGATGTTCTACATTACCGAATTAATTTCCAATGGTCTTAAATAAACCGGCATAAAATCCGCTGCCTTCTGATGCCATACTCGACTACTTTTATAGATATCTAACCCTGGTATTTTTGCACTCAATTCCAGGATTTGTGTCTCAAATTATCGCATTGTATTACTTTTAATAGTATATCAGATGTTCTACATTAGCGAATTAATTTCGAATGGTCTCAAATAAACTGGCATAAAATCAGCTGCCTTCTGATGCCATACTCGACTACTTTTATAGATGTCTAACCCTGTCACTTTCTACCTTTAGACATGAAGCTTTGTGACATTATTGACGTTCTGGCATGGCTCGATGCATGTCCAGCGCCGACGGTTGCTGCCTGGAGGATCCGTAGGGCCGCCGAGCGGTGGCACGATAGAAAGTAAAGTTCCGCCCTTCAACAATACTAAGCAACATCGGCTCTGACACGCCAAAATGGTGTAGGAGAAATTCACGGTTGTAGATGCATTATTTCCCTTCAACGCCCATAAGCGTAATGTTCTTAAACAATTTCGCCAAAATCTGTCGGCCTCAACTCTAATGGTGGCGGAACTCATGCCATGCACATCGCCTATCGTTTCAAATATGAAAATCTGCCTGTAACTTTGGCGTTGGGGCCCATTAACATTCCGGGAATAGGAATCCCGCGCCCAGCCATGTTAGAATGCCGGCGGTTGGTGACGGGCCGGAGGCGGCCGGCGGCCGGCCGTCTATGGTGGAAAATAGTTCAAAAAGGAAATACGGAAAGTAACAATATGCGCAACAGGTCACTGCAAGTCGCTATAAAATTGACTTCTGAAGGCAAGCTAACTTTCATAAATGCACTTCGCATCATATTTTATGGAGACGGAGTCTCACAAATCGTAACTATATTCTTCGCGCACACACTAGTGAGCATCCGGGATCGCTTGTCGGGGGCGCATGTTTCAGAGTTCTTGAATGGCACCTGTTTTCTTTCTTTACTGGAGATCCCCTCGATGTCCGCAGTAACATTGCGTCTGACGCCTAACGTACTATCCTCGGCTCGATACTCCTCGCTCTACCTTGTTCTATCTTTTAGCATTACACAGATACACATTCATCACCGACCACAAAATAGCATACAAGATCACTTATCACAACACGCAGCAACAGCCGATATCACCGACACGGTGGCAGGCTGATCAAACTCAACAACAACCCAACCCCAACAGGAAACGTGTGGGCCGACCGCGATTGCGCTCGCTTGGCAGTCCGTAAAGACAAAATCATACCAAAAGATGACCTTGGAGCTGCAGGGTATCGATCCCCGTACCTCTCACATGCTAAGCGAGCGCTCTACCACTTGAGCTACAGCCCCTGCTGCTGACCGGGTTTGTACTTAAATATCACGCTGTCTGACCATCACGAACTACTTTTCACTCCACGCCTGCCACGCCCAAGGAATATCACTACCCGACCGCCTGCCCGCCCATCCTGCTCCACAGCACCGCGACATCTGTTTCCGTGGTGTAGTGGTTATCACATCCGCCTAACACGCGGAAGGTCCCCGGTTCGAGCCCGGGCGGAAACAGGATTTTGGAAACGCTGGAGTAATTTGTAACCTGCCACAGAATCACTTGGTGCATTGATACAATCACTTTAATATCGCAAGCACGTGCGCAATGCCGCATGACGAGAGTACATGATCTCCGTTACTTGGGTTGTAGGGTGCTTCGACCCAAATTTGATTACTCGACGCCCATGGATGACAAACTCATCTGTCGGTGACGCGGGTTGTAATCAGAGATCAGTCGAAACGCAGATAACCTGAAAAGCTGCATGCGCTCTGGATGGTCATTTTAAACCGTAGTTTTTTTGTATGCACCACGACAGTGTACTGGGTAGAATAGCATATATAATTACATTGAAAAAATAAATGACATAATCACCAATCGCGTCACCACGTTCAGTTTCCAGGTGGTGTCTACCGTCATGGACGCATCAACGATTCGCAAGCTAGAGGATAAGACCGCGAATATTCCTATCCCATGAACACATCCAAGGTTGTGACCGGTTGCCTACGATTCGCCCTGGGCGACGGGTATCCGCTTCGTTTTCAGGTCGCGGGTGGCCAGCGGAGCCGGATCCGGGGCAGTGATGATGGTCACCCTCCAAATGTTCTTCCGCGTATGAATTCCTGTGTGTCTGTATGAATTGCATGTACTGTGTCATATGTATGTACCCCACCGGTTGTGCCACTTTTCTGGTTGGTTGGTTGGTTATTTGGGCTTAAGGGCGCATCGACTGCGTTGGTCATACAGCGCCCATAACAATTTTAGATGGACAACTTAAGAGGATTCATGCCAACAGTAGTACGCGAGCTTTCAAAATATAGGCAGATCATTCCGAGCTTATAGTGCTACGTGTCAGTGAGGTGTGTAAATCGCTCTAAATTTGACATCCGAGAGAAAGCGAAACAGTTGTCCCGAGGTTACTACGCGTGAGTGGTTTTGCCGGCGTTGCCCTACTTTCCTTTCTTCATTGCCTGACACCGGATGCCACATAAGCCGGTTCAAAGTATTCCTTTCTTTAACGCATCTCTCCTCTAGCGGATGGCACTTTGCCTATGATAAGAAAAAACAAATATTCCGGTCCCCATCCGTTCCATTCCCATCCACCACCCCACCCCTTCGGTGTAGATAACTCTAATTTCGGCAGATGTTTGAGTAAAGCGCTTTTTTATTTACGCCGTTAAAATTTTGCGTTCAGCCGCTCCAAAGTTCAGCATCTGCTCTTCCCATGTTCCGATGCTCCCACCTAAAGCACACGCAAGCAGCAACCCACTCACCTCCCCACAGTAGACAAAAACGTTTTTTTCCGCGGTCGCAAAATGGTACGTTGTTACTGAGTACGTTGCTGAGTCAATATTACGTTATTGACGGAGGGTCCGTTTAGACCTTGCGGGTTGGCGTTCCTGCCGTAGCGGTGGCCATTGCTGATTATTGAGCCACTCAGAAAACATTATATTCAGCAGCTGGCAACTAAAGCCGCAATGCAAATAATCGTTCCAACATCAGCATGACGAAGGAAAAGTCCTGTTTGCACTTTTGTAACACAACATGCTGTGCAAATTGCAATAGCTGCACACGGTCTACTGAGCCCTGCACAAACGGTGTAGTCCGGGGCACGGATGTGTAGCGTAAACGGACGACACACTGGACTGAGACTCTCGTCTACAACTATGGCAAGAAATCATGCTGCGTGACGGTCCACGTGTTGCGATACCCGCTTAAAATTTTAGCCTCAATCCATTGATAACAGTCTGACGTGTGTCAAATTTCAGCTTGAAGTACCGTCGCACGTCATCAGACACCAACCCTATGCCACCAAGCGTCCAGACTCCATCCCTATAGTGCCTGCCGTCACTCACAAGCTGGCGCTATAACGCTCACATCGCTTCCTGAACAACACGATAAATCGTCACCAAAACACTTGCTTTGGAGCTGCGGGGTATCGATCCCCGTACCTCTCACATGCTAAGCGAGCGCTCTACCACTTGAGCTACAGCCCCGTGTCTGAAATCCATTTGTAACCGAATGCGCGAGGGTCTGAGACTGCCATCGCCGCCTTTCACATCGTGTTTGGTACGCCCTCAACGTGCCGCGGAGCATCAGACGCTGGCCTTTCTGCCGCTGAAAGCTCAAGCCAGGCACAGATGCCACCGCTTCCGTAGTGTAGTGGTTATCACGTCCGCTTTACACGCGGAAGGTCCCCGGTTCGAGCCCGGGCGGAAGCACGCTTTTATTACCGTCCTTCAGCACATCCTCCACGACCTTCACCCGCTAACACCATCAGAAGCACCACGAAGAGTCACTGGTTCCCGTGTTCACAGCATCCGAGGACTACGGTCTGACTACCGAAAGGTACCTCTTCCCGGTGTCCACTGACTAACAGTGGCGTGTCCGTGGATCTTTCATTCGTACGGGAATCGGCCGTTGAGGAATCACCGGTATAGGGAGCCGCCGTGTTAACGTTACTGGTTCTCCCCCAGCACACCACTGCTTTGACTATCAAGCCAGGAAACATGCACGGCAACGAACACGCAGACACAGAAGCAAGCATAGCCACGGCACTACAACAGATCGCACACTGCCCCTGCTCACAAACCGACCACTATCCCACAATACACCAGGCAATCAACACACGCGCTCAACAAACATGGGACGCCGCACAAACACAACTTCATGAAATGCATTCCAAACACGAACACTGGACCACTGAACCAAAAACAGCAGACATCGGGAACGCATTCTTACACGCCTACGCATTGGACACACCAAACCCACTCATTCATGCCTGATACTGGGACGTCCACGATCACAATGCACTACATGCCACCGCCCACTTGCATCAAACACATGCTTATACACTACACCAAATACACCAACAAGAGACAACATATCACAAACTACTGTACCACAAACAACATGAAAGTAAACTTCACCACCCTCCTCAACAACGACCATCCAACATAAAGAAAAGGAAAGAAAGAGTACAACAAGACGTGCCTGAAAAACAAAACACAGGTGACAACACGTCAAAGAAAACACAAAAGCAGCATTACAAAAGTGCATATTATGCTTCTAAAATGTTTAAGGGTAATGTGCGTTGACCCGTTCCCAACCCACCCTCTACACCTCAGAGCCAAATCCGGCACCGTCCGGACTGTAATTCACATCTACTCCATCATGTACTGCCTGTCAACAACTATACAACTCAGGACCAGAAACTCAACTCATCTCTAATCATCTCTACTCGACTGCTATCTGCAAGACAATATTGAACTTCGCATCCATCGACTCTCTTCAAGCCAACCCTACTATTCCGTTATCATATACTATCCTGAGCTCGATACTCCTCGCTCTACCTTGTTCTATCTTTTAGCCTTACACAGATACACATTCCACACAGACCACAAAATAACATACAAGATCACTTATCACAGCACGCAGCAACAGCCGATATCACCGACACGGTGGCAGGCTGATCAAACTCAACAACAACCCCAACCCCAACAGGAAACGTGTGGGCCGACCGCGAGTGCGCTCGCTTGGCAGTCCGTAAAGACAAAATCATACACAAAAAATGACTTTGGAGCTGCGGGGTATCGATCCCCGTACCTCTCACATGCTAAGCGAGCGCTCTACCACTTGAGCTACAGCCCCTGCTGCTGACCGGGTTTGTACTTAAATAACACGCTATCTGACCATCACCAACTACTTTTCACTCCACGCCTGACACGCCCAAGGAATATCACTACCCGACCGCCTGCCCGCCCATGCTGCTCCACAGCACCGCGACAGCTGTTTCCGTGGTGTAGTGGTTATCACATCCGCCTAACACGCGGAAGGTCCCCGGTTCGAGCCCGGGCGGAAACAGGATTTTGGAACGCCGGAGTAATTTGTAACTAGTTACAGGATTACTTGGTGATTTGATACAATCATTCTAATATCGTATGCACTTGCACAATACCGTATGACGAGAGCGGATGATATCCTTAGTTACTTGGGTTGTAGGGCGCTTCGGCCGAAATTTATGATTACTCGGTGCCCATGGATGATATTCCTACTTCAACTCATGCGTCGGTAACGCGGCTCTTAATCGGCAGTCAGATGGAACGTGCATAATCTGACCAGTTGCATGCGCTCCGGATGGCCATTCTAATGTGTAGTTTTTATAGCCCATGACTGTGCAGAATAGCATATATAATTATAATTATAATGAAAAATTGCATAATCACCGATCGCGTCGCCACCTTCAACTTCCAGGTGGTGTCAATCTTCATCGGCGCATGAACGATTTGCAAGCTAGAGGGCAAGACCGCGACTATTCCAGTTCCCGTCCGTCCCAGTTCCATCCATCCCTCCTTCAGGCATAGAAAACTCTAATTTCGGCAAATATTTCTGGAGATCAGATTTTGCAAATGTTTCTGTTTCTAGCGTTTTATAATTTTTGCTATCCAAATTTTGCTTTCAGCTGCTCCAAAGCTCAGCATCTGCTGTTCCCATGTCCCGATGCTCCCATCTAAAGCAGACGCAAGCAGCAACCCTCTCACCCCCCACACCGTAGAGACGAAACAACGTTCTTTTTGCCGCGGTCATCATATGGCATTTTATTACGGAGACCCCGTCCGCTTAGACCCTTGTGAGTTGGCGTTCATGCCAACACGCAAGGTGCCAAGTGACAGTGGCCGTTGCTGGCTACTGAACTATCCAGAAAGCGTTTTATTCAGCAGGCGGGAACTAATGCCGCAATAAAAATAATCGTCCCACCATCAGCATGGAGGAAGGAAAAGTCCTGTCTGCTGTTTTCTTACAAAACGCTATGCAAATTGCAATAGCTGCGCAACCCATTCGATGGTGGCACATCATCAAGGACAGGTCAGACAAGCAGGCGGGCCCACTAGTCTGGGTCACCGTGGGCCATTGACCGCAACGGAGACCAGGCCGGCGGACCTGGGGGCGGGGGGTACCGTCGGGAGGGTTCATCCACCCAATTCAGATACCGCCTGCCATAAACTGGGTGTGTTCTGGAAGATGACGTATGTTCTCGAAGTGTACCAGCTCTCCAGGTGGGGTCGGATCACACCAAAAAAAAAATATCAGACGAGGTTCAAACCCCAGGGACCCCAGTGGTGGCGACGACTATGATAACCATATGCAATTCCAATGCGTACATATGCAACACTAAGTTGGCTCCAGACAGGACGTCTGAAGGCACATACCTTAAGTTGATCTCGCTGTTTTCCAAGCAGGATCGTCTCCTCCGAAGTCATCTGCTGACTGCAACATCTATGAAGCACGCACCAAAGCGGAGCTACCGCTATCGACGATAGATGGCAGCATCGGCGTCCGCCAAGGAGACAAGCGTCCAACAGCAGCGTCGTGACGTCACGCAGGGATTCTGAAAATGAAACGTGTCGTGATCGCACGGACTTGGGTAAATCTATCGCGACTGGCACAGTGCACCAGTAAACATTCGCATTAAAGTTATGTTGTAGTGGCAGAGCTCTACCATTCAAAGATGACATTTTCCCTTCTAGTTAGCTGTATACACCTATGTACGCAAGTCATGTATTGTATTGTATTTGCGAGATTTAACAAACCGATTCCATAAAATGGATTAATATTTGGTTTGTGTCAGAATACAGTCAGATACATTTCACAAACATGAGCAAAAATGAAAGCGGCAAGTATCAGGTAAGTTCAGATTCTCTGATTGTTATAATTATTATGATTATGGTGATTATGATTTTCAATTATTGTTACTATCGCACATCGGCACAGGTGGGTAAGTGGCATGATAAATCATACTCCGGACGAAATTTTGACCAACTACCCGAACGGCATTTCGTACCGTCTAGATACCGTATATTTCCAACTCTTCCCTTTTCATCCAGACCGTCAACCACCATCCAGCTTTCCTTTTTTGTGACCCACTAAAATCGTAAGACTCCTGCTGATGAAGTGACCTTGAAAGCACGCAAATCCGCGGTGACGGCGGCCAACGAACTGAGGGCGCGGTAACTCACTGAGCCAAGAGCCAAGCGAGAGCAGCGTGTCAAATTTCGACATATGCGGGTAAAAGCCTGGGCCTGACTGAATCGCCCGCAGTTGTTCACCGTATCGGATCATGCGGGTGCATATCGACTGTACTGTCGTGTATCAGTACGGTTGGTTGGTTATTGGTTTTACGACACGTCGACCGTTGAGTCATGTAGCGTCGCCAATCTCTCATGCCGATTGGTCGCGGGCGAAGAGTAGCGACAGGTGAGACTCGAACCCACAACCTTTCGACTGTTAGACGAGCATCTTACCCCTAGACCACTCGTCCCCTCAGTACGGTTGGCGCCTAACGTTTGTTTGCTCTGAAAGTATCAACGTGGGGGCACTCTGGAGTGGTGCCATATCATCCCAGCCTTTTGCCACAAAAACGTTTAATGGCATTGCGGGGAACACTTAAACCTCTCTAAGTCACCTTGGTTTTTATTTGTATTGGTCACAGGAGCGCCGCCTTTCAATGGAGAGGGCATATGCCATCAGTGCACCTCGCCCCCCCTCCCCACCTGTATCCACCCATATATTAGCAATATTAAATATAGTCCAATTAATGCCTCAATGTTCTAATAAAGACCACATTTCAGGTAATCACCATACAAGAAATGGGATTGTGAAGGTATTCAAATATTATTTTCTTCCCTTGGTCTGCTAATGAGGAACATTTTCTGCGTGTAGGGCATGGCAGTCCACCTAGCTGAGACATCATGAATCTCTTGATTCAAATATTTACCAACCGACAGCATGAGGCATCCTGGAGCGTTAAATATCCGTGCCGCTTACATCCAGGACGTGGGAATGATCTTAACGTCGGTAGGCCCAAAGCCGGATTGAAGTGTCACTTTGGCCCAACAAGCTTCGGTACACTGACATGGTTTTCTTATCAAGCTCGCACAATATTGGTAAGTCAGTCACAACATTGGAGAGGTTGCCATTAATCATCAAATGCATTAGTATTATGCCAAGAAACTGGCATATGCTCACAACAGACCAACACACCCACGCATCCAAGAATATCCGGCAAACATCAAATGCATTAGTATTACGCGAAGAAACTTGAATATGCTCACAACAGACCAACACACACACATGCGCCCAAGAATATCGTACAGCATGCGCATTACACAACGGCCAATGATCAATGACCAACCTGCGTTAGTCTGCTTGCAGACAGCCAGACACGCCCTCCGCGCAGCTGACGTCATCGCCTCCTCGGACGCCAATTGGTCGAGCAAGTGCACGCCGAGAAACAGCTGAGCTGGTACGGACGCCGCCGGGGCAATCTCCATCAGCAGAGACACCTGGCGGCAGAAAACGGCGCCTGACCGGCTGCTCTTCGCTTGGCGCCGAACACCGGCATCGCATTGTGCTGTATTCGTGCGGACACGCCCACTTCTGTGGTGGCTAGCAACGTGCCAGTCACGATGGCGCAAATGGTAGAAAGGATCGTCGCAGCACGTGCTGTTGAAGAACACAGGACAACGACGGGCTTCATTGTTGGTTGGTTATTGGTTTTACGACACGTCGAGCGTTGAGTCATGTAGCGTCGCCAATCTCTCACGCCGACTGGCCGCCGGCGAAGAGTAGCGACAGGCGAGACTCGAACCCACAATCTTTCGGTCGTGAGACAGGCAACTTACCCGTAGACTACTCATCCCCTCAGGCTTCATTGTTGCAAGAGGCAAGATTCCGCACAGAAACCCCGGATGACGGTGGCCACTGGTGTCATGCTGAACAATCATCGACATGACAAGGTCGTGCCTGCATCTCGCCCACATGGCAAATCAGTGCAGTGAAAATAAGACAATGCAGGATGCAACCGTAGGCATGTTCTTCGTCTTGTTCGGAGTCTGCTGTGTTTTGGCACACCATATCCGCGAGTTAGCGCCCAGATATATCAAACGTTGTCATACGGCACAATTAGGGTGAGAATGTGGGACTAAGACACAAACCTCTCCTGAGCAAACACGAACAGCAGCAAATTGGTGGAAAACGTACTCAAAGATAATTACATCTTGACGAAGCTCATTCGAGGGTCGTGACGACTACTCATCTAAATCTTCCTTCTACCCTCAGCACCAAGACACACGTGTCTTGACACGTCGTGCATGAATCCGACAACAGCTCAGACATCGAAGCAGTCTTGAACATCGAGATAATGGAAATGCGACGTCATAAACGTTACGTTAGTAAAACTGGGACTCCTTGTAGTAGGACCTTTGTAAAGGTCCTGAGTAGGACAACATCTTCATTAATATTCAATAGCACCGGTGGGTCGGATCGAGGATGGCAGCGGTCTCCCGAGCACGTTTCTGGGGTGCCGAGGCGAGTGCCGTTCGTGTTACGATCGTCACCTGATCTGCCAGAGAGCTGAGCGTGTGGCTGTGCTGGCCTGGCTCGACGGTCCGGTGCTGCAGCAGGTGTGACACCAGACGACGGAGAAGGTCACAGCAGGTCATCTACGGCAAAGTCGCAGCTCGTCACCTGTCGACACGTCATAGCAGGTCACATGGTCATAGCAGGTCACATGGTCATAGCATGTCACATGGTCATAGCATGTCACATGGTCATAGCAGGTCACATGGTCATAGCAGGTCACATTGTCATGGCAGGTCAAATGGTCATAGCAGGTCACATGGTCATAACAGGTCACATTGTCATATCAGATCACAAGGTCATAGCAGGTCACATTGTCATAGCAGGTCACACCACGCCACAAGCAATGGCTAGCAGCGTCGGCTATAGCGTGACAGTATGCAAGCTGTCTAGCGACCAAAACCATGCAAACTCTACCAAATTTGGCATACAACAAGGCCGGGAACGCCTGTTCTATCTTACATGTGCTGCAAGTTGGGTGGAAGTTGAGAAGAATACGACCTTGTTTCCAGCTTACTAAGCCCAGTCAACAGCAGCTGGTCTCCCCTGCCGCCGGAGCCGTCAGTAAGTGCAGCTGTTTTTGCATGTCGCACCTACTCACCCAGGGCGGCCGATGTTCGGAGACCTGCGCCAGCCGACTGGCCGGCACCACCAGGAAGCGACGTACCGGCACCAGCGCGTCGGCCAGTGCCGAGCCGGGCTCCGCCCACAGCGCCACCAGCCGACCAATCAGGAGGCGCTCCAGAGCCGGCCGGAAGAGGCCGCCGCCGGCGGCCGCATACTTGGTCACCAACTCAGTCCAGACCTCTGCACGGAGAACGGCAGTGTGGACGTGAGCGGTGTCCGACATTACGGCCATTGCTGGATGCGCGCGCTGGAGAACAAAAGCAGCCGGGTAATCCCTTCCCGAACACCACCACCCGACCGACCTGTTGATCCACGCGGCCAGTAAGCCGCGTGGCGACCGGGCAAGGTCACTCGGTCGACCAGGCCACAACGCGCAAGAAGGGCTTATTCGTCCACTCGTCCTGACGGGAGCTGAAATCCACCACAAGGGGACTTCATGAACACATCAACGACCATGATCGCGATGCTTCTTCGGAAAGAATGTCTATTCAATGTCCAGGAAGGGGTATATTCCACCCGATTTCATCCTCGTGTGGTAGCGCCAGGCCACAACGCGCAAGAAGGGCGCATTCGCCCACTCGTCCTGGCGGGAGCTCAAATCCAGCATGACCACACGCACTCCCACCGCTGGCCATGACCGAGGCCTTGTGCGGTAGCAGGCTTGCCGGCGCCACAAACTGTGACAATGAGACATTGTGCGGCACGGACGAGTCGACAACCGGGCCAGTTCGCGCCCACAACTGTGCTGGCCAGTGGCTGTGTTGATACGCACCGTGGCTCCGGAGCGGCGACACGGGACACCTGGCTCGCTTCTTGAGGGAACAGATGGGAAGAAGAAGAACCTTCGGTTCTTTTACGACGCATTCAACCGCTGGGTTGTGCGTCGCCAACCTCTCACGACGCCGATTGGTCGCGGGTGGACTCGGTAAATACCGTCGGTTGTGAGATTCGAACCCACAATCTTGCGCTCAAGAGTCCGATGCTCTACCAACTGAGCTACCGCGGACCCGGAACAGATGGGAGATTGTGGACACAAACAGAGTGCTGGCCTACACGAAGGAGGATCAGCAACACGCTTCGTCATTGATGGCGGAGTAAATCTGTGGACCCGGCTGTTTATGAGGTACCTGGGTTGCCGCCCAGCCCCACGTAAGCCAAATTATTACAGTGATACATTGTTCGTGAAATAGGCTGGAATATACCAATTCATGAACATTGAATAGACATGCTCTCCAAAGACGTATCGCGATCACGCTTGGTGATGTGTTTATGAAGTCCCCATGTCTTGTTTCTAAGAATATCTTGTGAATAATTAACATGTGTATGCTCACCATTACAGATTGTGATACACAAACATCTCTTAGCTCAATTCCACGTTGAGGGATGACCTGTGATGTTGGCTACCATGCAATGCCATTTGTTGATAGTATGGCATTGCTATCATTAGTATTAACATTAAGCCCCTATAGTTGGTGTCTCCCAAAGTAAACGAACAACACACGTTATTTGAGTACGCTATTTTACCAAAATTGGGCCTGCAGGACTGAAGCGATATTCTGAACGCCATACTTCCGTGGCGAATTTCGCCATCCTACTGCACTGGCTTCGATATCTCACACCTAACGAAAAATCATTATTTGACCCTGAATTATGATGCAGTCGGGTTGTCAGCGTTCAAGTTGATACCATCGTCGCCTTATGTCAGGATTTGCTGTGAACATTATAATTTAGTATTTAACTGGAGTTGTCGATTTATTTTGAGACTGTATGGTGCAGTCAGATTGCGCCCATAGTCTGCATTGCTTGAGGCAAGAGAACGTCAGTCGACATGAATTTTAGGGCCCAGACAGGGACAACAAGGGACGCGAGAAAGGATAGACGGGGATTGCGAATAGCCCCAGAAACACCTTGTGATATTACCTGTTGCTCACAACACCACATATCCAAGTTTGCACCACGATAAATCGTCACCAAAACACTCGCTTTGGAGCTGCGGGGTATCGATCCCCGTACCTCTCACATGCTAAGCGAGCGCTCTACCACTTGAGCTACAGCCCCGGGTGTAGTTGCGGCACTAACAAGGTAACCCATAAACTGGGCTGTACAAGGACGGACAGAACGTGCATTGCCGGGGAAAAACATAAACGGGGGCGTACAAGGAAGGACAGAACGTACATTGGCCGTAGCCCATAAACTGGGGTGCACAAGGACGGACAGAACGTACACTGACAAGGCAACCCACAAGCTGTTATGTACAAATACAGACATAATGTGCATTGACAAGGTAACACATAAACTAGGGTGTACAAGGACGGGCAGAACGTGCATTGAAAAGGTAACCCATAAACTGGGCTGCACAAGGACGGACAGAACGTGCATTGCCGAGGAAACACATAAACTGGGGTGCACAAAGACAGACAGAACGTGCACTGGCCGCAACACATAAAATCGAGCACTCGGCTTCTTTCCTTGCTGAAACACAACCACATCGTGCGATCCAGCCAATTTCAGCGAGCCCCGGGGCCCACTTCCGGCCGTACCCAGCCAGTAGCCAGATGCATGAGGTGCTCACCGGTAGCATCCGCCCAGCGTCGGCCGACAGCGTGGCGCATACTGCCTGTCACCACGGCCGCCACAGCCAGGCAAAGGACGGCGTCTACGTCCAGACTGTGGCAGGAGCGGGCCACCGCCTCCAGAACCTGAGGGACACCAGACCAACTGGTGAGGAACACCGGACCAACCGGTGAGGAACATCGGACCAACCGGTCAGGGGCAGGCAGAGGACGGAGTCTCCGTCCAGACTGTGGCAGGAGCGGGCCACCGCCTCCAGAACCTGAAGAACACCGGACCAACTGGTGAGGAACACCGGACCAACCGGTGAGGAACATCGGACCAACCGGTGAGGAACATCGGACCAACCGGTCAAGGACAGGCAGAGGACTTGACTACGTCCAGACTCTGACGGGAGCGAGCCACCGCCTGCGAAACTTGAGAAACACCGGACCAACCAATGAGCAGCGGGAACGTGCCGTGATCTCCAATATCTAAGTAACAAGGGAACATTTTGAATTACTTTGCATCTCACAACAGCAAACGTTCAGGATTTCTGATGTGGCATATTCTCACCAAATCAATGCTTGTTGTCGGTTGGTTATTGGTTTTTACGACACGACGACCGTTGAGTCATGTAGCGTCGCCAATCTCTCACGCCGATTGGTCCCGGGCGAAGAGTAGCGACAGGTGAGACTCGAACCCACAACCTTGCGATTGTGAGACGAGCATCTTACCCCTAGACCACTCGTCCCCCACAATGCTTGTTGTCATTGTTGTTGTCGTCCGGGAACATATTGCAATTAGTTTACACTTCACACCACCAAACGTTCAGGTTTTCTCATGTGGCATTAATTGTCACCGAACCATTGCTTGTTGTTGTTGTTGTTGTTGTTCTCATGGTGATCCCTGCTACCGAAAAAAAGCCCGAGAACGGGTGGGCTCGAACCGGCGACTTCGACATCGCCCCCGCTCGAACCTGAGCCACAGCATCTTATCCATCGGCCAGACACCACACACATGCCCAAACTGCACACACGTGCTGACACCATTAGAGATGGCAGTGGGACATCTCCAGTAGGCATTCGATGAACACATTAGCAAACCACCGCATGCGGAGAAAAGCGCCCCTCCCATCCGAAGCTGAAGGCCGCCCCCGCCCAAAGAAGCCACAGTTAGCATGGCAATATACTTGCAGCCTTCATGCAATGCGCGATCGGAGCTAAGAACGCCAATGGATGCTAACATAGATTCATGGTGCTACAATGTCATCCTTCACAAACAACTTACTGTTTCGTGCTTTGTCTGCATATGAGTGAAGAGGGATTCATGTTGAACAAGTGCTGACAGCAGGTTCAGGGCAAACTTGTAGCGATATGCTGGCTGTCTTCTCGCATCCACCACTTCCTTGGGTAGGAGTGTCAGCATTTCAGAGAGGAATCTCAGAATTCCCCATTCCTGCAAGGTGCTCCAGAGACGTTTTTCACATGATCTCGAAACACCTGGAACAGTCCCACAAATCAATGGCGCAGCCAATACTACCATACCTGAGCCAATAAACAACATTAATTGCATGAAAAGCACAATAGTGAATGTGTGCGCACTGAAACAATACGCCACTAGTGCACGAAAAGCTTCATGTTGCAAACTACTAATCACCCCAAACCCCAAACTATTCATGTACCAGACTTCCAGGAGCATCAGGACAAGATGAAAGCATCTTTGCATGTGAAATGGGACCTTTGTTACTGGCTTTACGAGGCATTCACTGCATTTTGGTCACACAGTGTCGCCTCTCCCTCACGCAGATTGATAGCTGGCGGAGATCAGCAGCAGGTGTGATCCGAACCCACGACGTTTTGGTTAGGACACGGGCGTCCTATTCCTGCATTAGTAACCCCTGTGATTCTGTGGTGCATTTTCCATTAAAATGGGTGGAACATAACACTTACTGAAAACTGATTAGACATCCTTCCCAAACACCTCTTCACGTCGTGCTCCGATATATATATATATATATATATATATATATATATATATATATATATATATATATATATATATATATATATATATATATATATTTGCCAGTCTTCACTTGAGGCTTAATTTAACATTTAGCTTCCAGGTGTCACTCACTTGCTCACTATAATGGCTAGTGATACATGCCCATTCCAACAAAATTCCGGGTAATGCGAGTATCTTTGATGCGGTCTGCTATACAATGCTGGTTGTTGATAGCATAGGCGTTGTCATTCCCAGAAAGAAAAAAAGTATGGTTCCAAGTATCCTACCAGTTCCAGATTGAGTTTAAAGGAACTAGAATGCATATATAGCATCATTTCCGCGGCGGGAAATTCTGACACTCGGGTATACTGTGCGACATCGCACACCTAATGAGAAGTAATATCCTAACATTGCTCGGAATCTATGCTCCAGCTTTGTGGATCATTGCAGATCATTGCACATAATTGGTCGATATACAAAGCGAGATAAACCAGCACAGCACGCTAGCCAGCTTTAATGTACTTAGGGCAGTGTCCAGACAGACATCTGGCAGAGTGTATGGTAGAAGGACATGTGTCAAAACTAGCCACTATGTGGAAAATGTCAACAATATGACATGTGCAAAATAGCATTTAAACATGAAAATAGTGCCTTTTTTGAACTAACAGACTGAAAGCTCATAGAATCAGTATTAATGATCACAGCTCAATCCTGTCACATCGCACAGAGGTTAATTCGTGAATTTAAGACCAAGTGGTGAAAAGGTACTTTGGATATACTTTTTTCAGTTCAATCTTCCATTTCATGACATGGACTTAGCACTTCATATATCCTTAACTGATGTCTGCAAAGGCATTAAGATGACTACAAGCTTAAATGATGGCTTATATATATATATATATATATATATATATATATATATATATATATATATATATATATATATATATATATATCCCTAGCAAATGTCTGGCTAATCTCCTGAAGAACAATCATGCATTTTTTACAAGGAATTCAACAGCTAGGTTGCAAAGCATGGCAAATCTCTCTCGCCAATCGATCATGGGTGAACTCTGTAATCCTGCCAGTTGTGAGCTTCGAACCCGAGCTACTATCAAGAGTCCAATGCCTTGCCTACTCAGCTACCACAACCACTGACTAAAACCCTGCTTTAGATGGAAATAAATGCAGCATGAAACCTAGAACAACATTGAAGTAAACACATTAAATAAAGTGTCACTCACCTTCTTCCACAAATGCCTTCACATCATCGATGAGCATTTCCAGAAGGACTTTATCAAGGTGATCAGACTCCTCTGTATTCATAACCACCAGCAAATTCGCAAATGTGGAAGGACCATCAGCCATATCCAATGGTGGGCTCTTGTTCTGCTCCACCACATCCATGCTAACCCTGAAACCATACGTTTAGAATTAACAGAGGGAATTGTAGTACAAAGGTATTACAGGTGGTCACATTCAAAAAGGTATGCATTAAAGCTATTGGTAAGTTGGTAGCTAAGCTTGATTATGAACTGTTTAGCATGAACAGTAGATAAACTGTTCCCTAAAATTGAATACATCTTCATAGGTTGCATTGCTCAACTTCCTTCTTTTTTGGAGGGTATCTTAACTGGACTAAAGGGGTACCTTTACCTTTTTGGACTTCTTTGTTTCTCACATGTACACACACACAATATACATGGCCACACTGCAGATGCTGTATTTTGTAGTTCTCTCACATAGTTTTGCAAACATGATCGTTCAGTTGCGTCCAAAAAGCACATAATGCACAGAGCCAACTAGTCATTGGATCAACATCTCTCTGCCCATCTCATCAACCTGGTGAACAGAGTAGTGCTCTGGTAACACCAGACAGACCTTCAAGCAGTGTTTTGAAATTGGGGGATTCTGGTGGAAAGCAATTGCAAGTAGAACTAGTTACAAATGCTGTGATAATTCGTCTTGCTTCTTCCATCCCTGAGTCAGGAATATAAACTGCGTTCTAGATGGTACTTGGCATGAAACATCAATTACCCTGTATTAATAAAGCTTGTTGATCTTCCTCAGTATGAAGTCTATCTCAGAATGTTCGCTGGTGCAGCATCACCATGGCATTCCGAAGCAGAGAAGGGGCGGACGTTTGCAAATAGCGGTCAGTGGGTGCTGCTGGCATCCTGTTGGAGCACCTGTGAAGTGTTGAGGCTTGTCATATTCTGTGCCAGCCTCTGCTTGGAATAGGCACCGCTCTCAGCTGCACAACTTGCTCTAGGGAAAGCAAGGTTCATAATGAGCTACATGAGCCTCCAATATACAAAGTTGGATTTCCTGTCAGTACAAAGACAGGCCTTTTTGTTGACCTTCTTGAATACCATACAATATTCTGAAACCTCCTATAAAACAGTCCAGGTGCAAACACAGGGTATTGTGTTTGTACAATACCCTGGTACGGTATGGTATGTGGTATGGTATGGTATGGTATGTGGTAAGGTATGTGAACCATTTGTAGCATTAGCCAGTTGAAGCCTCGGTTCCATACCTATGACATCATCACACCATACTGATGTGGCGTCATCATTCAAATTGAAAAGTAAGCATCAGCACCAAAATGAGTGGTTGCATCTTCTTAGTCACATTCATAAACATCATATTCATCATATTCTGAAAAACTTCCAAAAAGTCCCAAAACACCTTTTGTCAAAAATGTACCAAAAGAGTGCAGCACAAAGCCACTAGACTCATCAGGAGAATAGGTAACTTAGAATATGGAGAAAGGCTGGCATTAGATATGTATGCACTCAAGTGTAGGTGATTAAGGGGGACATGATTCAAATGTACAGAATTGTCAAAGGGCTAGATCAGGTAAATTAGAATGATGCTCTTCAGCTTAGAGTATCACATAGGGGTCATCAATTCAGGTTAGACAAGTTGAGGTAAAGGACAGTTATATGACAACAGGTCTTCAGTCAAAGGGTTGTTGATCAGTGGAATAAGCTGCCTGCTGATGTTGTGGGGAGTTCCTCATTGAATGTATTTAAAAGTAGGGTGGACAAATTTTTTAGACAGGTAAATCTTGTTTTTGAGTTTTAATTTGTGATGGATGGGGTGAGATTTATGCTAGGTAAGTATGCATGGCACAGATCCCTTTAAGCAGGCATGGATGCAGTTTGAAAATTATTGGTAAGGCATTTAATCCACATGTGTTAAGAGGGATCAAGGGAATAGGGCTGAATAGCTAGGATAGACAGGCATTGATAGGTGTGTGGGATGTTGGTGGATGGATTCTTTAGAATGTCAATTCTTTAGGTTGGGGTGGGTCTTTTTAAATGGTTTCTTACACCAACTGCTCTCGGAAGCCTAAGATGGCACAAGTGCACTTTGCTAACTTCATACACAAAGAGTCTGTATGACTATGTGATCAGACCCTTGTACTTAGTTAGATAATGGTCCATCATTTATGAATACCACCATCTTTTTGTTATTTACGTGCTGAACGTGCCTCAGGAGGCGTCCAAAGGCAGGTGTTTTGGAAATGGAACACATTCAGATACCCCCTGCTTCCCCTAGGTACTTACCTACCTACCTACCTACCTAGGTAACTTGGATCATTAAAGCTATGATCTACCCTACCCACATAGGGGATAATGAAAATCCTCCCAATGCTTGAAATCCAATCCACTATTTTCAGGAAAATGATTGAAATCCAATCCTCAATGCTTCATAGTGAAAGGGATTATAATTTGAAAATGAAATATTTTTGCAATCCTGTTCTCACCTGAGTCTCCCAAATTATCGAGGTTCACGCCAACCAACAGTGAACCCCTTGCAATTCGTGTTCAAGCAATGGAACTAATCAAAAGTTGCCTGCGTCGTAAAATGCGCTTTTGTCCCGTTAAAAAATGGCAGAACATACGAATTCCTATGTTCTTACCAGATAATTCCTATCAGAGAACAACATTTGCAACTAGGCCCATAAAGAAATTTCGAAATAAGCGTATAGTGAAATGTAGCAAATGCGCAAGATCTGCCGCATTTCTGGATATTTCAAGGTCGAGTAAAATTGTGTCAAAGACAAAAAATATCGTACCGGGGACGTTCAAAGTCGAGTCGGAACCAAAGCTTTTTCATATCCCGCGTCCTATATCCTATCCCGTATGCATATTCATTTCATATACTGGACCGGGACCCAGAAGGCGACCCGGGCTCCGAAAAATTCAGATGTTCCGAAAAATCGCGTCGGGCCAGTGGCGGATCCAGGAGAGACAACGGGGAGAACTGCGAGCATACGGCCCCCACCCGTCCATGAAAGGTGGCGCCCCTCCGGCCGAGAAATGACGCCCCACCGAAAAGGCGCGAGTGCTCCCCCCCTTCCCTCAAATCTTTCAGCCTGAGGAGCCCCTCTGAGAGCAAAAGGCCCCCTTTGAAGGGAAGGCGCCCTTCTGGGAAGGCCATAGTCAGTGGCATAGCCAAAGGGGTGCGACGGGGGCAGCCCCCCTTGAGGGTCAGAGGGGACCCTACTTGAGGGTCCACAATGGCCCCTCACTTTTTATGAGCTTCTTCGGTAATGAAAAAGTAAGAAGCATAAAAATAATGCTAAAAGAAAGAAAAAGGTAACACCCTAACCTAGCCTAACCATGCATGCAAGAAAATAATTTTTCCTTTAACGAACGAATTTTCAACAATTGTTTTTCTTTTAAAAAAAAGTTGATCGATAATCATGTCAAGCAGATTGATTTTGCCGGGCACCGGGCTGCATCAAAAGATGGCGTGTGGTGTGCGCGTGGTGTTGGTCTGAACGCGTAGTTGGGTTTCAGGAACAAATTGGGCCGTTGATCGGCTCCGAACGCAGCGTGTGACAGACGGGTTGTCGCCCGGATGGCGCCAGGCTGGAAGGCGAACTGTTTGCGGTTCACGTTGGCGCGTGCCACAATGCCGCTTAATTGGATCACACCCCACGGCCTCCGTCACCACGTTGAAGTAACGCGCCAACGGAGCTGTCGCGGCGCCGCTTGCGTTGAATGTTTTTGCGCACATGGGCTCGAACCTGCAAAATGGCAGCAATGGGGGTTGAATCATCAGTCATTTATCATTCATCAATTATTCGAACTTGAGGATTGATTGGGAGTTAATCAGGAATTTCTGGTAGCTTAGACATATATCATAAGGGAAGCTTATTCTAAGTCTGAATTGCGCTTGAGCAATTCAAATTTGATGAGATTATACAAATTTGTCGGACAGGTTCGAGACTTCGAGACAGGTTCGGTTGTCGGACGGTTCGAGAGCTTTTAGCAAAATCGCGCAATGTCGGCAATCAGTTTCAAGTTTTGCGAATATCTACCAGGGGCAGATCCAGGAACGTGCATGGGGTACATTTCCTCGTGATCGGTCGCCCTCAGCGGAAGCATTAGTTGAGCGGAGGCAGGAGTGAACTCAAATATACTGAAATCGGGACATCCCTTGCCGAAGGGGCGTTACCTTTCACCTATGGGTGGGGGCATATGCTCCCAGTGTCTCCAGCCCTGTGCCCGACCCTGCTACCTACCTGCCTGATATGGTAAAACCTACCTTCAGGGGGATTTAAGTAATGCGTAGGCATATATAGAGTCATAGAACAGTGTCGTATTTTGGGGACGCTGGAATCAGTAACGTATTTAAAGTGAGTTTCGGGTGGAGGGATTGAAGAAAAATAGCACCATTTTTGGAACATTCATTGGATTTGCATTACTTCCGCGAAAGGCACATGCTTAAACAAACTACCCCAAATGAAATATATCTTATTTGCACCAAATCGTGAGACGGTTACGTCGCTTTCGTAATTATCTCATGCCGACTCCCAACAAACGAACAAGGGCAGGGTCCGACAATTTGCCGACACATGTATTGTCTCTCACACTGCCGACACATGTCTTGTCTGTCACACTGCCGACACATGCATTGACTGCCACACTGCCGGTACATGTATTGTCTCCCACACTGCCGACATATGCATTGTCACCCATACTGCCGGTACATGTATTGTCTCTCACACTGCCGACATATGCATTGTCACCCATACTGCCGGTATATGTATTGTCTCCCACACTGCCAGCACATGTATTGTCTCCCACACTGCCGATACATGTATTGTCTGCCACACTGCCGGTATGTGTATTGTCTCCCATACTGCCGACACATGTATTGTCACCCACACTGTCGGTACATGTATTGTCTTCCACACTGCCGATACATGTATTGTCTGCCACACTGCCGATACATGTATTGTCTGCCACACTGCCGGTATGTGTATTGTCTCCCACACTGCCGACACATGTATTGTCACCCACACTGTCGGTACATGTATTGTCTGCCACACTGCCGATACATGTATTGTCTGCCACACTGCCGATACATGTATTGTCTGCCACACTGCCGGTATGTGTATTGTCTCCCACACTGCTGGCACATGTATTGTCTCCCACACTGCCGATATATGTATTACCCCCACCCACTGCCGATGCGTGTATTGTCTCCCATATTGTCTGTATATGTATTGTCCCCCACACTGCCGACACATGTATTGTCACCGATACTGCCGATACATGTATTGTTCCCCCAACCCCACTGCCGATACATGTATTGTCTCCCACACTGTCGGTATATGTATTATCTCCCACACTGCCGACACATGTATTGTCTCCCACACTGTCTATATATGTATTGTCCCCCCCCCCACACACACACACTGCCGATACGTGTATTGTCACCCACACTGTCGGTACATGTATTGTCTGCCACACTGCCGATACATGTATTGTCTGCCACACTGCCGGTATGTGTATTGTCTCCCACACTGCCGACACATGTATTGTCACCCACACTGCTGATACATGTATCCCCCCCCCCACTGCCGATACATGCATTGTCTCCCACACTGCGATACATGTATTGTCATCCACAATACGATACATGTATTGTCCCCCATACTGCGATACATGCATTGTCTCCCACAATCCCGATACATGCATTGTCTCCCACACTACCGATGCATGCGTCGTTCCCTGACTTAGAATATACTTAGACATGATGTTTCCCGACCAATACAATGGTGCTCTGTTCCCGAACTCAAATTAATCTACAGCAATTCCCATGACCTACAGCAGAGGTCCCCAACCCGCAGAGTACCGCGGGCCGCATCGACAAGTCCGAGAGGGCCCGAGGGCCGCACCAATAAAAAAACTCGGAAAACCACATATTACACAGAACACAAAATTTCAAAGCATTTATCAATGAGACACCTGGTGACATTTCTCAGCACAAAGCTTATCAAAATCAGGGGTAATGGAACTAACACTCAGCAAGAGAACGTCGTCCAAGTGGTCATCCGCACCGATGCCCCAGGAAATGATCTGGCGGGCCGTACGCAATGTTAATTTTGACAAGTGGCCGCGGGCCGCACGGAATGTGGCATGTGGCCCGCGGGCCGCGGGTTGGGGACCACTGACCTAGAGTATCCCCCAAGTATCCACGATTTGCCCCTACCACGCGCGCTTTATTCCAGCATACTTACAAGGAACAAAATCACGCTTCCGACACTTGTCGTATGACTGACCTTGGAGTAATACCGTCATCGTAGCAAATTCGTACTTTTAGTAGTAACGGTAGTTCTTCTTCAATGGGACATGAATGTCTGTAATGACCGTATCGTTCCCATCAATGATATGCACCAGAACAGTAGGCAAGAACAGAAATGCTTGCCCAATTGAAGTGCAAGATATTTGTCCCGTCATTCCGGCATATACCTAGGCATGTTGTAAAAATCCACCTCATCACCAACACTTTCGTGAATTGGACATCGCTTCAGCCATGTCACCGTGACATATTTGGAAGTTGAGTGACCCTTGCACCAGTGCAGCCTCTCACAGGTGCAGGGGTCACTGAACCATCCGGCTTATGCACCCGAGAGAGCAGATTGAGTTACAGTCAGGCAGTGACGTCAGCGGGCAGACCAGCACGCGTTGGACCCGGTGAGCACGCCCTGCTTCACATAACATGCAGGCAAGTTGCCCTGCAGTGGAGCCGGCGATGCCTGCATATTAATCGAATGTGCGTCACCTTCCCGCACAAAACAATACCAAATGTGCATAGCCTTCCCGCATGACACAAAACCAATTGTGCATAAGATTGTACCAAGCACAACACAATGCCAAATATGCATAACCTTCCTGCATGACGCAATACAAAATGTGCATAACCTTCCCGCATAAGACAACACCGAATGTGCATAACCTTCCCGCATAACACAAACCGAATGCGCATAACCTTCTCGCATAGCACAATACCAAACGGACATAACCTACCCTCACAACACGAAACCAATTGCACATAGCATTCCCACACAACACCATATCCAATGTACATGACTTTCCCACACAACACAATACTGCATATATTGGCGCGGAACGAGAACCCGCAGAACTGTAACCATAGCAACACATGCCTCCCTGAGCCGGCCTCGGACCCAACTAGGGCCCATACAGTTTTAACGAGATGCGTAGGAAGGATAAACTCACCAATTTTCAAAGCATTAAAGCAAGCAATTCGGAGATAGTACGCAAAAAACGTCTGGGGCGGTATCAGTCTCTCGCACACGGGTCTAGGATTAAGCAAGCCATACAGTTGGCAAAGGACATGAGTCCGAACACCAGCGCTTGGTCCCTCATTTCCAGCTTGGTCCCTTGTTCACCGACACAGACAATACATGTCTATGTGAACACAGTATACACTTGCAACATATACATACGACAAAATGGAGCTGTGGCTACATATCGACTGACAGCGTAGATCACAAGCCCCTCTCAGCAGGCTTCGGAGAGCAAGCTCACAACACTTGTGCAGTACCTGAACTAAGCTGAGTGTACATTACAACTCTCCTGACATTCATAGCAAGTGAGATCAGAACCGTACGCTATAAAGAGCCTCGTGCACCGGCCGTGATAATTATGCTTTGACATATCTTTCATGCAAGCATCTGATTGTGCCGACTGCAAAACGGCGGTTGTGGATGAAATCTGTTGTCGGTATGGATATATATATATATATATATATATATATATATATATATATATATATATATATATATATATATATATATATATATGTATATATACATATATATCTTATATATATATATATATATTTTTTTTTTTTTTTTTTTTTTATTTTTTTTTTTTTGCAATTTGCATGTTGTGTCTTACTTTGCTGACGGGTTCCAAATTTAAGAGGATGGAACAAATTCAATGTTCCCATCTTCTATAGAATATCACACCTGCGCTACCTGTACATAACAGTTCAAGTGTCATCACGTCTTAAGTCACTAAGTTGAACAAACTACTTACTTCGTGAATTTACAAACCAAGTGAAATTTCCTGCAGCTTTGCTCATAGACTACCTCGTAACATTGAATACATGGGGCGCGGCGAGACACTGGACGGTTGTGCAGAAAACGGCAACGTGAGCCAATAGCAGCGCAGCCCCTCCTGCCGCACGTCTGATTGGTGGTGTCACGCTGCCGCCGTCCAATTACCGCCCAGACACCGGCGCGGCCGGCCAATCAGCGTGGATGTGATGCCGCGGCCGGAATGACGTCCGCCAATGGCGGCTCACTCGGAGGGCTTGGCCGGCGTCTGATTGGGCGAGTGGTCGGGCGTGGCCACCGAGGGCGGTGTTGGGGTGCGGGTCGGGTCTGGAGTCAGAGATGCCGACAACAGGCTCGTGATGCCGTCCACGTCGGCATCCTCGTCGTTCTCCTGAATCTTCCTGCAACACAGGACAATGTCACTGATTTTGCAATGTGCTCTTGGAAATGTGTCTACAAATGATTCAGAATTGCAATTGGGCTGGTGAGTAAATTTAAACCAAGAGGAACTTGACTGCAGATGATATGCACTTTTCGGTAATGTTAAAACGTTTGTGGGTCGAAGTATCCGTTACAAATTACAGAGTGCATCTGGTGACACTTTTCGTTTTATTCAAGGTAGAAATTGGCGATCTAGAATGCCAGAAGAATGCCGTTTCGGAATGGAAACTTTAGTGCCAAAAGGCTGCTTAAAAGGCTGCGATATATATATATATATATATATATATATATATATATATATATATATATATATATATATATATATACATGTACACACATATATATGTATATATATATATCGAGGGCATGCAAACTTAGTTTCCAGTGCTTAAGCGTTTAAAACTCAATAATATTCAAGCTCAAGTTCTTTCGACCGGCGAATGCAGAATGGTGACGATGTGGCGCATTTTCGTGCCGAAAGTAAAATTGCAATGGCTGTGCTTCCCACTTCATCTTTAATTGTACGTCCAATTGCGAACTTTTTAGGTGTATGTTATCATTATCATGGTCTCTCAGCTTTGCAACGGTAAAATGCTTTTATCGTTTGCCGCTACACTGTACTCGCAATATTGCATAGCATGTTGCAACCTGCACCAGAAAGCCTGCGGGGTAAATTGATACAGCCGCATCAACTTAATCAGCCTGTATCAACATCAGCGTGTTTCATTTTGAGTTTCGCCAAATTTGTATCAACTAGACCCGGTATCCACTATCTGCGTATTCACCTTTGGATTGCGTCTTAGCAGTGATGGGAAAAGGCTGCATCCTCCATCCTGCACTCTTTTATGGATACCGGGAATAGTAATGGACAAGGACTCCTATACAAGTTAACTTTTTTTATCTCTTGCATGCTTTTGAGGTTATGCTAAGGCTTTCCAAATTGGTGAGGTGGCAGTGTTATCTGGTTTGTAGCCGATTGATAAGAAGGCTGAAATGGCATGGCCAGATGCCGAGCAGTGGATGCTTGCACATTGTCTTGTATTCTGCATATCCCGGAAGCACATAATATGCTGCTCAAAATCGAAGGCTTGCGCGGCTGCCGACCTAACCTGTCATGAAACTTGGTGTGAAACGGACCTCTCGGCCCGGAAATGGCATGGCCAGATGCCGAGCAGTGGATGCTTGCACATTGTCTTGTATTCTGCATATCCCGGAAGCACATAATATGCTGCTCAAAATCGAAGGCTATGCAGCAGGCTAGCCAGACCTAACCTGTCAAATTCGAAACTTGAGTGTCAGAAAAACGGACCTCTCTCCGTCAGCACTCTCACACACAGCTCAGCATTTACCTACTTCCGACACCCTTCGCCAGTCGACTCTTGACAGTGTCAAAAATGACAGTGTCTTGACTGACAGTGTCAATAATGGCGTCGTTCTGTGGCGGCGCAAAACTGAGCGTGTTTCGACGTGAGAGCGCCAGGAGAGGATTCCCGACGCCCGCCTGGGCCGGTGTTCCTCGTCGCCGCTCACCGGAGTGCGTTGGTGATGATGCAGAGGTCGCCACGCAACTCGGTCACCAGTGCTGCCACCTTCTGGGTGCTGGACAAAACGTCCACCGAGTGCGTGTACGGGTTATATCGAACTCCGAACGGCCGGTGAATTGTGGCAGCGAACTGTCTGCGGAGGGACAGATTCACACTCACAGAATGTTCGCTGGCGTAGTAGCATAGCAGAAGAAAGAAGAGCGCAATAGTGTTACCCATAACTGAAATGCACGAGGAAAGTCGTGAAATAACGATGGTGTCTATAATTTTTTTTAGCACTGCTGCTTAAAAAATGACACATGCATTGGGTTTTTCATCGGACTCCAATGCATACATGCCTTGTGATCTGTTTTGTAAAACTCTACTCATACTTGATCACAGAAACAACAGAGCATTCCTCATTGTTTTGCTTTATTGTGTCGTTTTTTTTCTGTGTTCCTGCGGTAACAAAAGTAATGAGAACTGGACACCACACCCAAGAATTGACCGTTCTCGAATTGTGCCTTCCTGTAAATCCACCATCTCAGTCCTCAAATGATCAACCTAGCAGTGGAGCTGGACTATCAAAAATGAAATGGTGCACTCGAAGAACCATGCTATTGCCTTCATCATGTTCACCTCATTTTCTCCTTGGCTTCCTCGAAGGTGTCCGTGTAGAAGTAGACGTTCTGGAAGGACGTGATGATGCACTCCTCCACGCAGGTGACGTCTGGGTCGAACCTGCCGGCAGACAACCCAGACTTGCCAAGACCCATCACCACCGCCCACGCGACTGAGACCGCCTCGGCCATGAGAACAATCAGATGTGGCCTCACGGGCCATAGTCCCTCCCCTCCACCATTCGTGGATCACGCCCACTGACTGACCCCTCCTAATCAATTGGCCGCACGGTCATAGTCCTCCCTCCACCATTCGTGGGTCCCGCCCACTGACTGGGACCGCCTCGGCCATGAGAACAATCAGATGTGGCCGCACGGGCCATAGTCCCTCCCCTCCACCATTCGTGAGTCCCGCCCACTGACTGGGACCGCCTCGGCCACGAGAACAATCAGATGTGGCCGCACGGGCCATAGTCCCTCCCCTCCACCATTCGTGGGTCCCGCCCACTGACCCTTGCGGAGTACATCACGCTTTTTCGAGAAAAAATCAGAAAATGGGCCACCGAAAAGGTCGTGGTGGACTTCGCTCCTGCATCGAAAATGTGACCCTGCATGTCAGTATGCACCAGCTCTCATGGAGGGAACCTCGGTATTGAGGTTCCAAGTTACGAGCCTTTTTGTCGAAATATTGGCTTCGCCACTGATCACACATTACACGTACATAATGCAGACTCGTGACCAAGACCTGGGTGGTAGAAAGAGCCAATGTCGCCCGGTGGAGTACGGAAGCTGATTAAAATCTGCTTTGTGGAAACAAACCAGCCCGAAGGTGGCCCACGCGATCGTCCGTGAGTTCAGGGGATTCACTGAGGCTGCCGAAATTCGGCCATGTAAGTTCGCCGAAACTTGTAGTAAGTTGCGTAACGTGATAGAAAATAGGACACATTTGGTGCCACGTAGGGGATTAATACGTAGGGGGTTAACTCTACAAAGCACATTTTCGACCCCCTCCCCCTCGGTATGTTGTTGACAGCATTATATGCAGCCACCAAAAGAAACTGAGGGCATAATAAAATGGAGAAGGCCTCCAAATCGAGTGGTGTTCGCACACGCAACGCGTGTGTCAAGCAAAAGTGGAGATGGAAACGAAGCTTAATCACTACCCACGCTTATTCTCGTTCGCACTTTTTCCACATTTATGATGTTATTTCTCACGTAGCTTTTATTTTTCGCAACGTTCGTTGAATAAACAAAATGCATAATATATAGTGGTACCTTATTTTAATTTCAATTGCTACTGCACTTCACGTATATTTATCGCAGTGAGTTAAATGTAATGCAATATGTTGATAGGCTTTATTTTACTTAATATCAGCAGACTCATGGGTCCAATCTCTGGGGGACATGTCCCTCCCCATCTTCACCGATCTTATTCATAAACCGTATGGCATTGACTGGAAAGAATTGGCCTAAGCGTCGGCTTATCTCCCCCTCCCCCACATGTGTGGGCCTCTCCTACGTAAACAGATAAACCAGTTTATCCAAACCCACAAGAAAAGTGCCTAGCATTGACCGTGCATGTGCCGACTGGGGACTGCGGACGAACACCCACCCGGCCAGTGCGGATCACTGACCGTACATGTGCTGACTGGGCGCTGGGCTCACCGGCGGATCTGGGCGGCAGCGAGTGCTGTTGGGGTTGGGCTCGCCGGCGGATCTGGGCGGCTCTAGTGTTGTTGGGGATGGGCTCACCGGCGGATCTGGGCGGCGGGCGACAGAAAGTGTTGTTGGGGTTGGGCTCACCGGCGGATCTGCGCGGCTCGAGTGTTGTTGGAGTTGGGCTCACCGGCGGATCTGGGCGGCTCGAGTGTTGTTGGAGTTGGGCTTACCGGCGGATCTGGGCGGCTCGAGTGTTGTTGGAGTTGGGCTCACCGGCGGATCTCGGCGGCGGGCGACAGCGAGTGTTTGAGTTCGGCGATCGACGAGAGAAGTCCGGCTCCGTAGACGCGCAGCTGGTCGTCCTCCCGGCACAGACCGAACTCGACCGTGAAGAAATAACACTGCAATCGCAGATGGTCCAGCCCAACTCACACATTAAAAAAAAACACACACACACACATATATATATATATATAGTTCAATATTTCTGAAAAAAGAGAGAGAGAGAGAGAGAGGGGATAGAGAGACAGAGAGAGAGAGAGAAGAGAGAGAGAGAGAGAGAGAGAGAGAGAGAGAGAGAGAGAGAGAGAGAGAGAGAGAGAGAGAGAGAGAGAGAGAGAGAGAGAGAGAGAGAGAGAGAGAGAGAGAGAGAGAGAGAGAGAGAGAGAGAGAGAGAGAGAGAGAGAGAGAGAGAGAGAGAGAGAGAGAGAGAGAGAGAGAGAGAGAGAGAGAGAGAGAGAGAGAGAGAGAGAGAGAGAGAGAGAGAGAGCCATGTACAAGAATGAGCTATTCAGCACATAAATAGCTTCTGAAATTAGTTGGATGTTTTGTGCTGGTGATACAGAGGAGCAGGCAAGGGGGTCCGAGCTCTCCCTAAGGAAAATAAAGGACACTAGATCAACAAGATATTCTGGGATTTTCACCACGCCAAACGATAATTTTTCAGCGCGCTTCGCGCCCCGAAAGTCGCCTTAGAAACATTACATTTTCCAGTCGCCTCCCCTCGAGAAATTACATGCAGCACATCACACGCACACAGCACATCACTAGAATTACGTTGCAGGAAGCGGATATCAGGTTAATGCTAATGGCTAGTAGTTGCACGAAGTGCTTTGTAATGGAGAGGGCACGTTGCTAAAGTGTCGCCTTCCGCTACGCTGTGCAAGAATATCAAGCGCTACTGATGGCATAGGCACGAGAAAATCTATGGACTTCGGCAACTAATTATCCTGTCCGCCTAAGTATTTTCATAATCGGCATGCATTAATATTTCATGTATTATCTGTTGCATGTCTAGCTTTCGGCTCCGATGCATCCTACAGACATGCATGTCAAGAAAATTTATGAAACTTAACATCAAGCTACGCGCGTTGCACCGATACAATTAATCGATAATTATACACATTCTCAAAGAGTCTAGCCACTGCAGGCCCAATCTCTGAATGGATCTTGCCCGCCCCGCAACTTGGACCACGTGTGGTGTGATCAGTCGGGGAGGGGGGGGAGGGGGACAAGAGCCAACGACATGCAGCGACTCCATGGCGCACCATATCATACGAGATACATCATAGATATGATACGGCCGCAATATGCTGCTCCTGCCCTCAGCACCACACCGATAGCCAGTCTTCCAGTGGACTCAAACACGCCCCCACTCCACTTCAGGAGGACACAACAGCTGTGCCGCTACCACATCAAAATCAAATGCGTTAAAAAGCATCCCGCACAGCGCTGCTTTACGCCTGATAGATAAGACAAGAGCCGATTTGTGCGCAAATTTCCACCATATAGCGTTCAAATTGCCACGGCTCTCTCAGATCTTAACCTCGCAATGCCAACCACTGCAGCTCGACCGCCCACTAGGGCATTATGGACACTCAGTCAACCAAAGGTCGAGTACTTGCTCTCGAAGAAGAAATCCACTATCACATCGGCGTAAATTCTTGGTATCTTCCACAAGTTCGCCGATGACAACAATCACAAAACACTCGTATTCACGGATGGATCGAAGCACGAGGCTAAGGTAGGCATCGGCATCACTGGACCAGGTCTCAGACTTACCAAGCGTCTACCAGATAACTTCTCCATCTACTCCGCTGAAGCAATGGCCATTCTGGCCGCCATCTCCATTCTCATGAGGCGTAAAGCTAGAAACGTAGTAATTTGCTCAGACTCCAAATCCGTCCTTCAGTCAATTAGCAACATCCATGACTGTCCACATCACGTCATTGCTAGAATCCAACAAATCGTGGTCCAAAACGTAAACATGAACATTTCCTTCCTCTTGATTCCGGGCCACGCCAACATCCCGGGTAACGAAGAAGCAGACCGGCTCGCAAAGCAAGCCTTAGCATCGAACACTTACCCAAGCGTGGAATATTCGGTAGACGATTGCAAAGCACTCCTACAACGCCACATTCGCCAACATGAACAGAACACATGGACACAACACAACTCAACACAACACAAATCCAACAACACCCATGCAATCCAATCAAACCAACAATAGGCACATGGAACACATCAAATCAATATCACTGACAAAAAGAGGTCATCCCCACCAGACTTAGAACTGGTTGCATAAAACTAACACAGCCTCAATTAGAGGGTGACCAATACACAACACCTCACTACGACATCTGCAACACCACGTTAAGCATATGCCACATCCTACTAGACCGCAGTAGCTTTAGCTCTCAAAGACAACCACTTAAAGCATTCTGCAAAAAAGATGGTATCACCCTATCGCTTCCATCGCTTCTCGGTGACAAGCACCCAGAACTCCTTCAATTGCTATTTGAATATTTGTATGTCACAAAATTAGCAGGAGCACTGTAGGTACCACACCACCAACACTCACATCAACTCACAATGCATAACCGTGAAATACTCGTAGGTAACACGTAAATAGCCATCCCGCATGGCGTCGGACGTGCATGAGCCGATTCGCTTCCCAATTAGAAATAAATGGCTACCTAGCGGTGCCGTCGGATGTAGATGAGCCGACTTGCTTTAAGGAAAACATAAAAACTAAAATTAAACTTAAAATTAAAATTAAAATTAAAATTACAATTAAAATCAAAATTAAAATTAAAAATTAAAATTAAAATTAAAATTAAAATTAAAATTACAAATTAACATAACGTAAAACGACTACCAGAGGCGCCATCGGACATAGATGAGCCGATTTGCCTTGCAAGTCATAACGTAAACGGCTACCCAGAGGTACAGCGGACGTAGAAGAGCCGAATTGCGGTATGTATAAATGCACCGTACTAACCCAACTATGTACAACCCTGCATAGATACATGCTTAGACTAACCCGCTATTAACAACTAACACGCGGCGGCCGGCGTGATAGGCGGTGTTGACAATTACCTCCTTGTTCGCACGGTAAAGATCTCTCGGTGCTCTTCGATAAGAGTAGGCTAAAGCCGGCACCCTGGCAAAATGAACTTCTCGCCACTCTCAAAACACCCCCACCCCCCACCCAAACTACAAATTATTTTATGGACGAGTAAAGGTAAAATTAAAACCATTTAGACATCAGGGAGATGTCCCCAACCCAGCCCCCGCCTTCAGCACCTAAAATATCACACAAACTATAACGTAAAACTCCCTTAACGTAAATGTCCACTTGCCTGCACCTTGATTGCAAACACTCGCTTTTATAGACAGACATGCAATGTACTCGCTTTAAAGGCGGCGCAAATGACCTTCATGGTCCGGCACGCCTAAAATAACTCCACCCCCCCCCCCTATGTTGCTCCATATCACATCGTGCCGATCATACATATTGTATGCAATACTATTTATCCCACGATCACCATTCTATCGCGACCATATACCGCACCATATCACATCGTATCTATAATTCCATATCGCATGCTACACCACACCATGATATCGCGACGATATACCACACCATATCACATCGTACCTACCATATCACGCCATGCCATGCGCACTACATGCAATACTACATCATGCTATTGCAGCCATATACCACACCACATCACATCGTACCTATCATCATATCATATGGTATGCAATACCACATCATATTATGGCGACCATATACCACCCCATATCACATCCTACCTACCATACCACACCATGCAATGGCGACCATATACAGCACCATACCATGGCGACCATATCGTACTGTGGCTAGTTTGGAGATTTCTTCATTGGAGGCGCCCAGTGAGGCCAGTCCCAGCTCCTGAGAGAACTGGGCGAAGCTGGTGTTGGCCAGAAGTGGCATGTGCCCCAGCAGCTCATGACAGCAATCTCTGTAATCGCAAATTGGTGTTGTCATGGTTTGTGAATATGTACTTTTTTTTAAAAATAAGTGTGCAAACCACGCATCGCACTCATAATGCATATATGTATTTAAATTTGCTGTATATGGATGTGGATATTACTTTCTCTTCCCTGTATTCATTCCTTTCCCCATGAAGACGTCGCTGGAAAACCCCCAGCTAACATTTCAAGGGTATGGGTGGGGCGTAACGTTCAATGGTGCATAGTTCACCTTTCAGGGGCACAGGTGGGGCGTGACACTCAATGCTTGGGATGAAGATTGGTGTGTCTCTCACGGTTCAGTGGTGTAGATGGGGTCGGGCTGTGTCCAATATACTGGGTGTGTCGCTCACGGTTCAGGGGTGCAGACGGGGCCGGATCCGTGTCCGACATACTGGGTGTGTCGCTCACGGTTCGGGGGTGTACATGGGGTCGGAGCTGTGCCGGGTGCACTGGGTGTGTCGCTCACGGTTCGGGGGTGCAGACGGGGCCGGATCCGTGTCCGACATACTGGGTGTGTCGCTCACGGTTCGGGGGTGCAGACGGGGCCGGATCCGTGTCCGACATACTTTGTATGTGGCTCACGGTTCGGGGGTGTAGATGGGGTCGGAGCTGTGTCCGATATACTGGGTGTGTCGCTCACGGTTCAGGGGTGTGGATGGGGTCGGAGCTGTGTCCGACATGCTGGGTGTATCCCCCACGGTTCGGGGTGTAGATGGGGTCGGAGCTGTGCCGGATGTACCGGGTGTGTCGCTCACGGTTCGGGGGTGTAGATGGGGTCGGAGCTGTGCCGGATGTACTGGGTGCAGTGGAACACCCTGAACGCCAGGCCGGCGAGGAAGTCGCGCGGCGACAGGTAGCCGGCCACGGGCCGCAGCTGGAAGCCGGTCTTCTCTGCAACAGCCGACGGCACCGTGTTAGTCGTGAACGCGCCCGAGTGGTGCCGCAGCACACAGCACATGCCGCACACTCTCGACGTTGGTTGGTTATTGGTTTTACGACACGTCGACCGTTGAGTCATATAGCGTCGCCAATCTCTCACGCCGATTGGTCGCGGGCGAAGAGTAGCGACAGGTGAGATTCGAACCCACAATCTTTCGATTGCGAGACGAGCACCTTACCCCTAGACCACTCGTCCCCCGCACACTCTCGACGTGTGTGTAGCAATGTAATTAATTGGGTAGTCACAGAAGTTGAGACCTATTGTGTAGCAAAGTAGTTAATTGGGTAGTCACAGGACTTCCGAGCTTTTGCTCTCAACTTATTATCGTTTTTATCGGCAAAAATAAGGTCATTGAAAGCTTGCGTGGCCATAATACAGTCTTAGTGTAGTCATAGTATGGGCATGAAGTATTTATAGGCAACGTTTGGGCCCAGGAAAGCTGTCATGGCCGTGGTAGCGATAAATGTGATCGATGCGTAATTTGCGAGCAGGACGCGAACAAATGACGCACCAAATGCTCGCAAATGACGCACCAAACCCTTGAAGAAGCGGAATTATCCCGTTCACTCTAATACGGATAATAAGGCTCAGGACAGGTATGTCCACCATGAGTGAATGTGAGCAGGACAGGTATGAGTGAATGTGAGCTAAGCATGCACACCAGTCAGCTGTGTGATGTGTTGAAGTGCGTGGCTCACGCCTGAGGTAGGCGTCTACATTGGCCAGCTGGGGAATGTGGCCAAGTAGATACTCACGCCTGAGGTAGGCGTCTACATCGGCCAGCTGGGGGATGTGGCTGAGTAGATACTCACGCCTGAGGTAGGCGTCTACATCGGCCAGCTGGGGAATGTGGCCGAGTAGATACTCACGCCTGAGGTAGGCGTCTACATCGGCCAGCTGGGGGATGTGGCTGAGTAGATACTCACGCCTGAGGTAGGCGTCTACATCGGCCAGCTGGTGAATGTGGCCGAGTAGATACTCACGCCTGATGTAGGCGTCTACATGCCTGAGGTAGGCGTCTACATCGTCCAGCTGGGGATGTGGCTGAGAAGATACTCACGCCTGAGGTAGGCGTCTACATCTGCCAACTGGGGGATGTGGCTGAATAGATACTCACGCCTGAGGTAAGCGCCTACATCGGCCAGCTGGGGAATGTGGCTGAGTAGACACTCACGCCTGAGGTAGGCGTCTACATCGGCCAGCTGGTGGATGTGGTTGTGCCGGCACTCACGCCTGAGGTAGGCGTCTACATCGGCCAGCTTGGGGATGTGAGTGAGTGGATACCTACGCCTGAGGTAGGCGTCTACATCGGCCAGCTGGGGGATGTGGTTGTGCCGGTAGCCGCAAAGCCGTCGGAGCTGGTGCCAATTCTCCAGGTACTCCCGGCAGGCGTGGGTCTCGTACAGCTCGCTCAGCTGAGTGAAAATCACGCTCCTGTAAGCGGCAGTCAAAGTCAAAGTCATGTGTGGGGGTGCCTCCACGTGGTGGCTGTTCTGCACGCAGACAATGTTGCGCGAGCACATTGGGGACGGATCGCGTGCTTTAAAATCGGCGCAGGACGCGCGCCCGTGCAGTAGGCGTACCGCGCTGCAACACAAACCGGGACCGGTCACACACGCGCGACACAGTTGGAACGCTGTTCTGTTAAAGGCGGTAGGCGGTACACTAAAAGAGAGAGAGATAAGAGAGAGAGAGAGAGAGAGAGAGAGAGAGAGAGAGAGAGAGAGAGAGAGAGAGAGAGAGAGAGAGAGAGAGAGAGAGAGAGAGAGAGAGAGAGAGAGAGAGAGAGAGAGAGATATAGAGATAGATATAGAGAGATATATATATAGATAGATATATATATATATATATATATATATATATATATATATATATATATATATATATATATATATATATATATATATATATATATATATATATATATATATATATATATATATATATATATATATATATATATATATATATATATATATATATATATATATATATATATATATATATATATATATATATATATATATATATATATATATATATATATATATATATATATATATATATATATATATATATATATATATATATATATATATATATATATATATATATATATATATATATATATATATATATATATATATATATATATATATATATATATATATATATATATATATATATATATATATATATATATATATATATATATATATATATATATATATATATATATATAGATATATATATATATATAGAGAGAGAGAGAGAGAGAGAGAGAGAGAGAGAGAGAGAGAGAGAGAGAGAGAGAGAGAGAGAGAGAGAGAGAGAGAGAGAGAGAGAGAGAGAGAGAGAGAGAGAGAGAGAGAGAGAGAGAGAGAGAGAGAGAGAGAGAGAGAGAGAGAGAGAGAGAGAGAGAGAGAGTGTGTGTGTGTTGCACCCTGCAAATGACGACAGACCTGATGCCTACCTGCATACAAGGGAACGGGTCGCAAGGCCCTGGAACATCCACAAAGCACGTCAATATAAGTGGTGATAGGTCACGACCTTGTAAGACCTTACTACAACAAAATGGCTGCTTGGATTCGGTGGCCAGTTAATTTCTAACTTCGACCTTTTCATCGGGTGCTGAACACAGGAGCTGGCATGACTGCGGCGAACAGAGGCGCAGCCAAGGGGAGGGGCCGCACCCCTTCCCCGTCCTCAGCAACCAAAAATGCACTCGTTCAAACGAGAACATTTGAGATCTTCACCACGTAAAACCCTAAATTTCCTAATGAATTAGAAGAGACCTAAGAGAACCCAAAATATTTCTGTTTTTTTCCCTTTTTCGGTCAGGCCCCTTAGGAAATTAGGAAAATTCTGGCTGCGCCACTGACGGTGAAGTGTTAAATGGAAAACAAACACAAACACTGGACCAGGTGGTGCATGCCAATTTTGGGGATAACGACGCACACACGGAAGCTCCTAGAAAGACCTTCCAAGCATTCCTGCAGCACAGAGGTCGAACATCAGGTGGAATCGTGGATTCATTCCAACGAGTGTGGACTATGGAGAGAGTGTGGAGAGTGTGGAGAGAGTGTGAAGTGTGGAGCTCCACCTACAGACGCCAACGAGACACTCATGGGCGTCGTCAAAACCGGGCACAGTGGTGCTTGTCGCCGAAACTTGTGAAATTTGGCGTTAACCTTTTTATTTTTTTACACCTATAGTGTTTCATGGGAATAATCAACCTAGAAGCCATCTCGTGTCTCGCATACAAGAACCGTGCTGACGCCAACCAACGCACAGAACGCGACACGGAGGAAAATGTTCTCTCACCCGTCAGTGCTATCAATAGCCACCCCACTAAGCACAAAAGACAACAGGCTAAAGGTGCCAGTGACTTCAGCCCGCGGCGGAGCTCTCAGTCCCTTCACGGCTCCCACAGGTCAAAGATTTATCCAGCATCCAGATTCGGAATAACTCACCGTCAACTGACTAACTCGCCGCGTCAGCTAATCACGCTCCGCAGCCACAATTGGGTTAGCTTGTCTAGCTCGTTATCGGCACGCAATCGGGGAGAGATTTGCCGAGATATTCCGCCACACGGAAAGTTAGCGATGTGATATCGATGCGGAATATGTGAGGGAGAAGTGTGTAGCGGTGCTTCAGCTGGGTCAGAACCAGGAGGTGGGCGTGGCGTGATGGCTTCCACAGCGAGGTCTGCGGCACGGGCCGATCTGGACTCGCATGAGGGATTGCAGGATCGACGGAACGTGCAATTGCAAGACCAAATCATGGTACCCCAGGGGAAAACTGACCTGCTTCCAGCTCACACACGGCCCAACTAGGCGTCACTTCCCCAGTTCTCACTACAACCGAAGTACAACAGGCAGAGGCGAAGTATGAACTCAGTCAGATGTGTAGAAACGTCTCAAAAAGTGTATGTGTGTGGGGGGGGGGACCCCTTTTGAAGTTGATTCTTACCATGCATCGCCATAACATTAATGTTAAACTTTCATGAAAAGTGGGGGAGGGCATGGTCCCCTTGTTCCTACGCCTATGAATATGAACCCCCTGGACGAACTCCCATAAGTTGTCCTCAAATAATGACTTAGACGGCAGGCTACGTCCCTTCTTGTCCTGTTAACCTCGCTCGTGCCAGTGCAGGCGGTTGTTATGACCCGGTGCCCTAGAGCTTCGAAATAGGCATGCAAAAAGATCAGCGTATCACACGTGACGTGATCTCGCGATTGGTTGGCGTCTCAAATCAGTTTGCATGTCATTGTCTTTCGCAAAAATCAGGAAGTTTCACGTTAAATCCATACGGTGTGAAACCAATAACCGATAAGCGCTTGAAGTGTACAACACGGTATTTCTCAGTGTCTCATGTACTGCCAATGTCCAACATGTCACATTTCGATCCATAGGTGAATGGTAAGATGAAGTTGAAGTATTGACTTCGTTCTGAAAACTTATAAAATGGTGCCCAAGAGGCGATGTGCCGCCTCTTGTACCGATGGAGACAAATGGACTATAAAAAATGGCTTCAGCATGCACTTTAATTTCAGAGTGACTCAAGAACCAGAAAAGATTATCTGAGATCAAGTAGGTCAATTACTTGAACAACTTTCGGAAGAATAATGGCCTCTGGCATCATGTGAACTGAATATGTATGATCCTCCTATATCTACCATTTACTATTTGGGGGGGGCATAAGCTAGATTAATTGCCAATAATTTTCGATTTCCGCGAAAAACGACGTTGCGTCCTTCCTCTTATGACGTCACAGCACAGTGGCATCACATGGTCGATATCTCGATTTGTATACCACAAGGTGGGCAACGGATGCTCCATCAGCGATATCAAGTGGCGGTGCGGTAACGGCCGTCATCTTACCGTGGTTGCGATTTTTAAGGAGGCTGCATCAAACCACTGCACGGGCACGAGTTAAGAAAATAATGCAAATAAAGGAGCGCATGGCACACGAATTCAAGTATTGCTGATACCCACACGCAGTGGACGGTGTAATGTAGACGGATCTCGCTCCGCCTGCGCTTGGCAGCTACTTGAAGCTAGAAGAGTGCTAGACAACTACTTGAAGCCAGCTTGGCAACTACTTGAAGCTAGAAGAGTGCTAGACAACTACTTGAAGCTAGCTTGGCAACTACTTGAAGCTAGCTTGGCAACTACTTGAAGCTCCGCCTGCACTTGGCAACCGGGGAAAGCAAAGCATTGCAATATTCCGCTAAAAGGACTCGCCCGGCCCATGGGAGCGTGTCCTGAGTCAGGGGCGGGGACACGTCCCGACCACGGAGTCTTGTCCCGAGTCAGGGGCGGGGACACGTCCCGACCACGGAGTCTGTCCCGAGTCAGGGGCGAGGACACGTCCGGACCATGGAGCTTATCCTGACTCAGATGCGGCGACACCTCCGGACCAAGGGGGCCTGTCCTGAGTCAGAGGCACACGTCCGGACCACGGAGTCTTGTTCTGAGTCAGATGCGGCGGCACGTCGTTTGGTCGGGGTCGGAAATTCTCAACTAATTATTTACCGTACACGAAACGCTGTTGACGGTCGCCCGTGAGCCAAAATGTCAACGCAGATCTTTTTCCTTGAACAACACTGGGAGCAATAAGGAATGCTGAAACACAGATGAACACAAACCAAAATGCAAAGAGCACATCTGACAACGAGCTAAGAAAACTAGAGCGTGAAATGATGCAACCAAAAAGTTATCAGCGATTCAGAAGTCACAGTCGGGCTCGGTCGGATCTCTCAGATCGACTTCCGTACCATGAACAGAGTAGACTGGAAACAGCATTACATCCAGATTATTCACCATGCAGCACTATATATGGTCAATGCATTAATCGCCAACGCTAAATTGTTACAATTCGGAGGGGCGACGTGGCGCCCCGGTGGCGTCGACCGTACCCCGAGTGTGCCTCTGGTGGTGGAGGCACCGCCAAATCTGACGGAATATTCTCAATCACCACTGTCCACTGAACGGTGAGGATGCATTACGTGAATTGTCCACTCACCAGGTCCGGGTCTCCTCCTCCGTATAGTCGATTCTCGGGATTGGCTGATTACTGAAAAACGGACCATTCCCATCCGGTCGATTACTTGTCATTCGCTACGCACACAACACTTGCACTAAGGGGGACAACGGTCGAGCGCTCATTTTCATTGCAAACACGCACCACTGCAACACTTATCGTTCGGCTGTTCACAGAGCGCATCCATTAATGTGTTAACTTCGTGGAAAGCTGGCTCCTTTGACCTAGGTAGTAAAATTAATGAGCTTGGATTGGTTGCCAGTCGAGTACCACGTGATGGGGATTGGCGACCAGTCGAGTACCACGTGACGAGGATTGGCGACCAGTCGAGTACCACGTGACGAGGATTGGCCACTAGTCGAGTACCACGTGACGAGGATTGGCGACCAGTCGAGTACCACTTAGATTGGAGTCGAGTACCACGTGACGAGGATTGGCGACCAGTCGGGTACCACGTGACGAGGATTGGCCACTAGTTGAGTACCACGTGAAGAGGATTGGCGACCAGTCGAGTACCACGTGACGGGGATTGGCGACCGGTCGAGTACCACGTGAAGGGGATTGGCGACCAGTCGAGTACCGCGTGACGGGGGATTTGCGACCGGTCGAGTACCACGTGACGGGGATTGGCGACCGGTCGAGTACCACGTGACGGGGATTGGCGACCAGTCGAGTACCACGTGACGGGGATTGGCGACCGGTCGAGTACCACGTGACGAGCAGCGCCTTCACTGGGAGTGGGCGGCCACTACCAGCCGAACAGCCATCGTATCATCCTCCACCTACGAGTATCTGATACTCAGATGTGCCCATCAAGCTCTCCACAAGCTGCTACTGAGATCTGGAGGTCGAGCGATGCGACGGAAAGTGATGCAGTTTGAACAGTTGGCTTCATTTGATCCAGATCACAGTGTGACTATGTCGCAGATGGCATCAGTGCTAAAAGATCGGCATCAAATTCCAACACCAATTCCTCGCATGAAATCCATACCAAGGGCCAACGGGCTGCTGGCCAAATTCCGAAAGCTTAAATGGACCCGCCTCGCTTTTGTCATAGACATATGCTCGTGATGCGGATAATACAGAGCGCTTTAACCTCGCCATTTTAACGTAGGAGTCAACCACAGCATGGGACCACCTGACATGAAATTAACATGGGACTAACATGAGATAGCATGGGATTAACATGGGACCACAAGACCCCACCTTAGCCCGCCGTCCTTGTGCATATGCAGCAAAGCGTGCAGTCCCATTGCATGGGCCATCTCTATGCCGATTTTCGTTGAAATCGACTACATAGCATTGCAGTTACGGAATACACCCCACCCCCCTCCACCCCCTCCAGTCGTTCCAAAAACGATCAATTTATTAGCTTCAATGAACCAGAAAGTGATCTGAATAATTTTGTGGTGTCGCCGGTTCAAGAAGTGTGGCCAGGCTCTGGCTGACACATGCCTATTCGTTGCTTAGTGCTCTGGCATCTCCTCATGTATTGGAATTATCACTTCGTAGCCTTCTCATATGGGATATTGGATTAGGCATCCGGTTTAGCGCGGTACCTATTCTAACAAGGAAAATATTGACGACGGGATGAATGTTCAACTATCTCTGTTTACTGAGACATTTTCGACATATACTGAGACATATCGTCACAACACAGCATGCCAGATCAGATGACTCGTCAAGTTGGCATGCTGCCAGAAACTCTCCGTTCATTTCGATCATAAACTTACTGTCGATAATTGTTAGCGATGTCGGAGAAATGTCGCCGTCTCTTGCGGTACACCTGGTCTTTGAAGCCCTGTGGACATACCGGTCCACTCAGCATGTGTCTCGTAATTGCCATGCGGACAACTAGTTTGGTCACGATCGGCTTTTCGTATGCAGACAAACGAGATCGTGTGGCGGAGTGTGTGCCACCCGTGTCACACACACTCGCATAAAGTATATATGTAACACTGAAATAAAACCTATAGTTGTACAATTATCACGTAAAGATGAACTACGAAAATGAACATGATCAAATTAAGCATATGAATGGGACACCATGTACATGTGCACCATACAGTGCAGCGTAACCAGTCATGTTCCAAGAAAGCTGAAGTGCCCGTCTAGCCACTGGTGGGTGGAGACCATGAAAAACGAGGGAATGTAATTAAGACGCTCCCTGCCGAAACAAAAGTCAACGGCGTGGCTTTATTCCACTGCACTTTATGTGGAGATGCACCCATGCCCACGTGTCACCCAAACCACCCTCCATCCGTGGCATAGTTAAGAAAAAGGTGAGCCAGAGGAAAAGGTGAAGAACAAGGTGTTCCGATATGCTGCTACTCAAGGAGTCATCCCTAGTGGGGTCAGAATATGATTGTTTTTAACTTTAAACAGAATGGATTATACAAGGGTTAATGTGGGGAGTCCAAGTGTGTGAACAACAGGTTGGCCTAAGGCAGGGCTGCTGACTCGTCCATTGTCAATTTCCTGGCGGAAGATCACCCTAGTTTCTAGTTCACGCCTCTTTAGAATAAGATAGCGGCCAAAATGGCCAGTGCTTCAGCGGAGTAGATGGAAATGTTGTCCGGCAGACGCTGGGAAAGCCTAAAGCTTGGTCCAGTGATGCTGATGCCTACTTTGACCTCGTGTTTTGACCCATCCGTGAATACGAGTGTTTTGTGATTGTTAACGTCGGCGAATTTGTTGAAGGTGCCAAGAATTTCCGCCAATGTGATATCCGATTTCTATTCCGAGAGCAAGTACTCGACTATTGGTTGACTGAGGGTCCAGAATGGCCCAGTGGGCTGTCGAGCTGTAGTGGTTGGCATCGTGTGGTTAATAGTTGAGAGAGCCATGACAATTTGAACACATGATGGCAGTTTGCACCCAAATCGGCTGTTGTCGTATCTGTCATGCATGCATCGCTGTGTCATGCATCATATGCATCACTGTGCCGGGTGATTTGCAATGGATTTGATTTCAGTGGAAAGTTTGTTTAAGGAAAGTGGGACTGTGGAGCGGAGACGATTATTTGTGACTGTGGCCGATTTTTCTGCGGAGAGGGTGAGCCCCACATTTAGCATCACTTTGCTATGTGGTCTAGAGCTGTTTGAATGGTTTTCTCAGCTTTCAGGTATAATTTTGTCGTTGTCCAAATGGCTATGTCGTCCGCGAAAAGTGAATATTGAAGTGACTTGTCGGTGTGATCAGCAAGTGTGTCGTTAATCATGATGAGAAAGAGGCTCGGCGAGAGCACGTTCCCCTGTGCCAGGTCTTGTTCCTGAGGTGTGGTGCTTGATGTGACGCTACCGCATCTGACATTTTGGGTCCTGTTTCTGAGGAAGTTGAGAATGAAACGTGACATTTGTTCGCGTAATCTATCTCGTGGAGTTTGTGTGTTATTGCGGACTTGTGCACTCGGTCGAATGCGGCAGTGATGTCTAAGTAGGCAGCTATTTTTTGTGCGTTTGATGCATAGACCACTTCGGATGTCGTGTTCTAGCCCAATAAGATTGTCTGTGATTGATTTTTACGCTGGAAGCCGCGCTGAAATTCGTCGAGCAGGTCGTTGTGTTCTAGAATGTGTCCCAATCGTGTGTTTACTATGCGCAGGACCAGTTTACTAGCGCAGCTAGTAATGATGTAGGCCTATACCCTTGACCCGGAAGACCATCGGTTGCCCGGAAGACCACCGGTATCCCACTGTAGAAAGAGACCCACTGCCGAATGTGTTTAGTTTGTGTTCCTACACCGGGGTGGTATCGGTGTTGTGGTGGTGGGGAGGGGGGGGGCAGTTGGACTCGGTGAGGACTCGGTGAGGACTCGGGAGGAGTTGGACTCGGTGAGTGGGTGTGGGTGTGTGGTCAGTTAGGCGGGACTGGCTGCCGGACTCGGGTGACACGGGTTCTGGAAGGTGATGCGATGGTGGAGCGACGAGTGCGGGATTTCCGTTTGGGAGGCGAGGTAAGTTCTGTCGGGATTGGTTGGTTTGGGGTTGTGGGTTCCGTCTGGATGGGCTTCGCAGGTGTGGTGGGCTCGGTCTGCCTTCCGTTATCGTTATGCCGTTAATCGTTCATGTTATCATCTTTTTTCGCATCCAGTGTATCATATAGCGTGTATTGATGTACCATTCGTGTGATTTTTTATCTACCTGTTTGTATATCAATATTTTGACCTCTGGAGGTGGCAGTTGTTATCCCCCCTGAAGCGCAATGCTGTGGGTTTCAGAAGCCTGTCGATGTGGGCGGTTTACTCGAAATCGAAGGGGTCGTCGATTTCTACTGAAAATGAATACGAACTCCTGCCAATGTTATGCACGTCTACGTAGGTAGGTAAGGACGTACCCACCTACTACCCGTGTACGTAGGACGTACCCATCACATGCTTTCACAAAAAGCATGTGGTTTTTTTTTAAATTCCGGAGTTGGTCGCGTTGCTTGTCCCCGCTTCGTCGTGACTAAGCGGGGCCTTGCTTAATACACGGTGTAGTATTAAGCAAGGCCCCTATGCATAGTTTTTAATCTCATGCTCGTACAACTAAGTATTAGCAAATCATGTGACATTTGATTTATTCGTTAGTGCTGCAATACTTGGCTGTCATATTGATGCCATATACAATCTTTTCTACTCGGGTTAAGATTGTATTACTGCCATGAAAATTACTTCTGCAAACGTTGCTTGGGCTCTCTGCCCCTCTATTGGGCCAACGCAGAACTGTGGGGGTCTTGACCCACCACCCAATTGTTTTGACAAGGGGATCAACTGAATCCATTGCTCCCTAATCCGCCGCCTCTACATGAAGCACACACAAACACGCACAAACAGACGCACGCACGCACGCACACACACACGATCAAGCTAAGGGGTCAGGGGCTTTGATGCGCCACACGCACCGGGTGATCAGCGTCCAGATCAGAGCCGTACATCAGCACCCTCTGGGCCTTGTCCAGGTCGGAGATCTTGCGCGGAAACCACGGAATGTCCTCGAAGTCTGCAAACAGACGAGGCGCAGCTTTTCAGACAGAGCAGGTGATAGCCAGCTACTGCACTGCAAAACTTTCGGCCACTTTTCGTTAGACCTTAGGACTTGTAATAATCCTGTTGCTCCATTGTCGATAGCTTTGTGTTTATTATGGATTCCTCGTGTTGTCAACAGATGCAGTCTACTACCTGCAAAGTTATACGGAGGATAGCAATCAGGTAGCTTCCGCCCTGCAGTCGCAGTGGGGACAACTCAGTTGATATGGCACTGGCCGGCAAAGCTCTCCCCTCGCACAACGGGTCCAGTCGCCTCACGAGCTCGCCACATTAACGCCTTCGGCTGGGATGGTCACTTCGTAATTGCCGGGAAATTTGAGGGGGAAAGGCACCAGGCGGCCGTGCCAAGCTCTGTGGGTACGTTACACTTTCGGCTGGCATTGTGTCATGACACTAGAATTTCCCGACCAGATGGTATACGCTGGAGTACATTTGTGCTGACGTCATTTTACGCTTACTTGCACATGCGCATATGTACATTTGGTATGCCGCACGCATATGCAGCCTTTAGTATATTATCATGTGCACATCTGCATTTAGGTGCATTTGTAATACGTACATATGTGCTGACCTACATTTACTTAGATGCACTTGCGTACGCGCGTTTGCCACACGCACCTTTGCTTTACGTACATTAGTCCGGTTGCAATTCCATGTCTTACTCAAGACATAAACCAGGATTATGAGCAAATGGCATCGAACCACGAAAAGCTAGCGGTACGTGTAGCGTGTGTAAACACTCAACATTAATGCCATTAATGCCATATTAATGATATTAATGCGTTGAGAATGTAGCATTGCAGGTACTGCAGGTGCAACGCCGTCTCTGTGCACGCAACACCAGCTTTCCCACAGCATTAGCTACGGCACCGACAGCTAACATTCGCCTGCATATTTGGCGACACCGCCATCGTCCCGATTTGCACACAACAGCGTGATTTCCGGCAAGTGCTGTCGTGGCAATGTTTCACCAATGCAATTATTGCATGACTCCAGTTATGTCGCGGTTTCCTCGTCAAATCTGAGTAAACTCACCCACGGTGCTTTGCATGCTGATGCTTCTCTGGGGGAAACCGCCTCCGGCATCGGACGACCTGGCAAAAGTCGACGCGTCACTGACGAGAAAGCCGACAACACCAGCAGGGATGGCAGTGGAACACGGCACAGGATGACAGTGAAACACGGTACTGGGTGACAGTGAAACACGGTACTGGGTGACAGTGAAACACGGTACAGGATGGCAGTGAAACACGGTACTGGGTGACAGTGAAACACGGTACAGGATGGCAGTGAAACACGGTACAGGATGACAGTGAAACACGGTACTGGATGACAGTGGAACACCGTGCATGATGACAGTGGAGCACGGTACTGGATGGCAGTGAAACACGGTACTGGATGACAGTGAAACACGGTACAGGATGACAGTGAAACACGGTACAGGATGACAGTGAAACACGGTACAGGATGACAGGGAAACACAATACTGGATGATTCCAGGCAATAGCATTAAAAAAAAACATTCCAATACCTAAATAAACTTCGATGTTTAGTGAATACTTGATACACATGGTTCCAGGCACGGCAAGCTGAGATTATATCCACAAGCAGATATGTATATATATGTATATATATATATATATATATATATATATATATATATATATATATATATGTATGTATCATATATAATGTACACACACACACACACACATATATATATATATATATATATATATATATATATATATATATATATATATATATATATATATATATATATATGTATATATATATTCACATGACGAACCAGAGGAGACACCGAGATATAGTAGGAAAGGTTGAAAGGAAGAGAGAGAGGGAGAGAGAGCGAGAGAGAGAAAGATAAAAAGAGAGAAAGAGAAAAAGAGAGAAGAGAGAGAGAGAGAGAGAGAGAGAGAGAGAGAGAGAGAGAGAGAGAGAGAGAGAGAGAGAGAGAGTGAGAGAGAGAGAGAGAGAAAGAGTATAGAGATATAGAGAGAGAGAGAGATATATAGATAGATAGAGAGAGAGAGATAGAGAGAGAGAGAGAGAGAGAGAGAGAGAGAGAGAGAGAGAGAGAGAGAGAGAGAGAGAGAGAGAGAGAGAGAGAGAGAGAGAGAGAGAGAGAGAGAGAGAGAGAGAGAGAGAGAGAGAGAGAGAGAGAGAGAGAGAGAGAGAGAGAGAGAGAGAGAGAGAGAGAGAGAGAGAGAGAGAGAGAGAGAGAGAGAGAGAGAGAGAGAGAGAGAGAGAGAGAGAGAGAGAGAGAGAGAGAGAGAGAGAGAGAGAGAGAGAGAGATAAAGAAAGAGAAAAAGCAGGAAACCGACCACTTACTTTAACTGAGTGGCCTCGAGGACTCGGGACAGCGCCGAAGCCAGAACCGGCATGTCCTGCGTAACACCAGACGGTGGGACTCAACAGCGATAGACGGGAGCCGACAGTTCGGAATGTTATGCAAACATATGAACGTTGCAGCGTGATGAACCGGAAGGTCCATGACCAGGGTGTTGCTTCATGTACTTTTCAGGGGGCAAGTGCTCCCTCAATGTTGGTTTCCCCAATAATTTCAACTTTTAACATAGGGCTCTATGGAATATGCCACCATTCCCCCACCCCAATCCATTTGGCCCGGCCCATTACCTTCATGTATTCCCCCCCCCCAATAAATTTCAGAAATAAAAGCCCGTACACATGCCCCCCAGTTCCTGTGACCTGAACCATGGGCCTTATGGGAGAAATGGCGCTTGCCTCTTCACTTTTCATCGGCATTCCTAAGCGTGTGCGCGGAAACGTACTTCTTGGACGTGCCACGAGGCAAAATTCCGATCGACAGAGGAAATTCCTGTCTGAGAATAAGATTGAATCACACCCAAGACACCAATGCTGTTTGGAAGTGTTAGGAGGTTTTAATTTGGGCAAATACTGCTGAAGGCGATATCATTCTGCATAGATCCAATTTGTGCCTTGTTGCAGCAGATAACGTTGAAACATCTGGCATAATGCACTTGTCGGCGCAGTTTGCATGGTGCATAGTCATACCCGCTGTGTGCTGCCAGCGCTGCCACACCGGACCGCTCTCCGAACAGAAGGTAATTGTTCCTACAACTTCAGTTTCCATCGCACAAAGTAGAATGCCCTGCCGCCAGATTCCCTCAAAACGAGCAGCAATGCAAGAGCCCAAGAGGAAACCTTCCGGCGCGGACGCCGCACGGGGAAGGCGTCCGTGCCGAAGCCTCACCTTGTTCTCACACTCCATGTCCATGTATATTTCCGACTCCGAGTTGCGTCTGCGCGACCGCCGGCTCTCGATGTGCACCACCTTGATGCCGTGCTCCTGGAAATCAACAACGGCGCCAGCAACAGTTGTGTGTGTGGCGTGTTGTTTGTGACGTCATCATAATGTCAGAATTGGCGGTACATTTGCAGGAGTTCCACATTTGCACATTTGCATACATTTGCATTGTAGTTCCAAGGCCATCGATACGTGGCCTTGGCATATGCGTCGTGCAACTTGTCGTACTTGGGGTGCTTTTGCATGCCGTGATTGGAACAAAGATGTACTTCTTCAAGGATGACAGCATGACAGTCGATTAAGGATGACAGTATGACAGTCGATTAAGGATGACAGCATGACAGTCGATTAAGGATGACAGTATGACAGTCGATTAAGGATGACAATCGATGTTAATCTTACGGGAGATGTGAAAGAAAATATTTCAGCTGCACCGGAACCCCTGAATGAAGCAATGGTTACTCCCACTGAGTGCAGACGTTGTAGCGCAGTCTGCATTTCCTCAAAGGAATAGTTATTGTACACTTCCCTTATGCTTTCTCTTGTGTACATCCATCTGGAATAGACATGAGCGTAGGAATAGGAAGGGAGTGGTGAGTGGGCCATGCCCCACCACCTTCTTCGGATCCTAGCCATTAACCCTACTTCGAGGGCCCCTGCTTCAAGGGCGGATCCTGTTCCCCATCAAATATCAAATACTCAAAAGAGGGGGAGGGGAGGATTGATTGGTGTTTGCGCGACGCAGCCAACACCAATCAACGCAGTCCTCTCATTGGCAGCATTGGTGCACCGGGGATCAGGAGCGGATCCAGACGCCTGGTTTTGGACAGGTCGGGGGACCTTTAGACGTTCGACCTTACGTTGGCATCAAAGCCAGTCCTTCACCCTGATCCGCCAGCTCACAGGTCTAATTTCAAAGGTCCGGGCATCTCTAAAACATTTGATTTCCAGAAACTCCAGATTTAAACAGTTAGCATTCGTTGGGTCTGGTTGAGATCTATCTATCTCATGAAATGTATCTATCTCATAAAATGTTTCGGATTTCGAACAAAACGTCATTTTAGTGCAAAAGTTGGCAAGCACAGTCCACTTGGGGGATGTGTACGGCATTTCTAAACGTACACCCCGTGTCCTGCACCTTACACTATCGTGACGGCGACTTTGCGGATTCCGTGCATCTTTGCAACTGGATAGGAGAAGGTCGTGGCAAAGCGAATTGTTCCATGATCGACCGGAGTAGTGCTGGGCGCAGTGGACTATGACGTTGCCTCTCCTAACTTTGAGCCAAAAGGTGGCACCGTATGTGGTGAAAGTATTTGCAAATAGGCAAAATAAGTTCAGCCATTAATTTTTAACCATGTGCCAAGTGGAATGTATTTTTGTTTCCTTTGAAATGAATGGCACATTATCGGCAATGTACGTCTGGAGGGTGAGGAGCAATTCAGTGAGAGTCAGTTTCTGAACCTGAACCACCTGAACCACACCTGGACCACCTGAACCACTACCAGAGCTGACGCCTTTCGTACTGTATCTCGGTGTGAATCTGTAGCGCACGCTCATCTGAACCACTGACAAGGCTGAGGCCTTTCGTACCTTAACTGAGTGAGAATCTGTAGGGCATACTCACCTGAACCACTGCCAAGGACTATCGTACCTAATCTCGGTGATAATCTGCAGCGCACACCCACCTGAACCACTGCCAGAACTGACGTCTATCGTACCTTATCCTACCTAATATCGGTGAGACTCTACAGCGCACACCCACCTGAACCACTGCCAGAACTGACGTCTATCGTACCTTATCCTACCTAATATCGGTGAGACTCTACAGCGCACACCCACCTGAACCACTGCCAGAACTGACGCCTATCGTATCTTATCGTACCTAATATCGGTGATAATCTACAGCGCACACCCACCTGAACCACTGCCAGGGCTTCGCTGAGACCTCCCATGCCATTCTTCAACGAGATCACCATAGAGTTGGTGCCGGTTCTTCGTCCGTTGATTTTGTTCTGAAGGTGGTACAAAAACGTACTTCAAACGCAACGTTGGTCTGGGGAAATACTGTCGTCTTCGAGCTCATAAGTATTGCCTTGATGTCTGGGCTCCAGTTTCAGAACTATCGTTATCAGCGACTAATCGTTATGTCCCGCATTTCTCCGGTGAATTATCTAGTGGAACATGTACTTCTTCCAGCTTACTTTCATCCCGACGAGACACAACGTAGGTTGGCACAGAGCGCCGGGAACGGGAGAAAATCTAACGTCTGTAAATTCGGTACCGTCACGGGGAAAAGGCATGTCCCGTACCTCCTCTTCACAAGAGGTTTTGTTTCTTAGTTTGTGAAGTTCTGAAGTATATTTCTTTCGTTATATGATGCGACTTATTACTTCTTTTTTGTTGTTGTAGAATATAGAAGCTTGATTCGTAAAGTTCGATGTATAAAAATTTACGACTTAAATTTCCATATGAAATTATCCTTTTTTCGTTACATTCTTTTTCTTCGTTATCGTTCAGCAAAACGAGGTTGTATGACGGGGGACGGCGAAACCATGCATTGTCGAACTGCATGGCATCGGGGCAAAATCAATTGGGCCCCTTGCCAAACACCGTCCGTCTCACTGGGGAAAAATCGATAGGACCCCGTGCCAAATACCGTCCGTCTCATTAGGGTAAAATCAATAGGGCCACATGCCAAATAACGTCAGTCTCAGGGTGAGCGCCCGTAGCCCATTATCGACTTCGTCCCTCAGAAGCATACGCAGCTGCACTCGTCTAGGTGACATCATAGTTCGGGTGTCGTCACAGTTCGGGTGTCGTCATAGTTCGGGCGTCGTCATAGTTCGGGCGTCGTCAAAGTTCGGGTGTCGTCACAGTTCGGGTGTCGTCACAGTGTGGGTGTCGTCACAGTTCGGGTGTCGTCACAGTTCGGGTGTCGTCACAGTTCGGGTGTCGTCATAGTTCGGGTGTCGTCATAGTTCGGGCGTCGTCATAGTTCGGGCGTCGTCAAAGTTCGGGTGTCGTCACAGTTCGGGTGTCGTCACAGTGTGGGTGTCGTCACAGTGTGGGTGTCGTCACAGTTCGGGTGTCGTCACAGTTCGGGTGTCGTCACAGTTCGGGTGTCGTCACAGTTCGGGTGTCGTCACAGTTCGGGTGTCGTCACAGTTCGGGTGTCGTCACAGTTCGGGTGTCGTCACAGTTCGGGCGTCGTCACAGTTCGGGTGTCGTCACAGTTCGGGTGTCGTCTCAGCTCAGAGTCTCGAGTCGGCCGCCGGACGGAGGCGAGGCCGCGTCGGCCCGTACCGTGCTCTTTTCCGCTGCCTCCCGCATGGTCCAGGTGTCGCCGCAGTCCTTGTTGTACAGCCACAGGCCGAGCAGCGACTTGCCGGTGGCGCTCATGGCTGGCCGTGCGGCTGCAACGGATAGTCTGCGTTCAGCGCCTGGCCTGCGCTCAGGGCCTGGCCTGTCAGGGCCTGGTCTGTCAGGGCCTGGTCTGTCAGGGCCTGGCCTGTCAGGGCCTGGTCTGTCAGGGCCTGGCCTGTCGGGGCCTGGCCTGTCAGAGCCAGAGTAAGCCATTTGTGAAATAAGCCTCGGTCGTCAAATACGTTTCCCGGGTGCAACATGGAACCGCGACCTTCATACTCCCGAATGCTTAGGGGTCGGCGCTTACGGTTTGGTCTGACGCCATGATCCCTAATGTTTACATGTGCGGTTTGTATATGAACACAATTTGGCGCTACTGAGACAGTACGTAGCGTCATCCCCCCCCCTGCTGACAGTCAGTAGGGGAAGAGTGATCCTTAGAGGCGTGCCGGACAATAAGGATCATTTGCGCTGCCTTTAAGGTGAGTGTGTTTTACAAGCAAAACACCTTGCCTGCCACTTGCCACTTTGCCTGCGGTTTGCTTGCAAAACACTCGCTTTAAAGGCGGCGCAATTAACCTTCATGGTCCGGCACACCCATACAAAAATGTTTCCCCCCCCTCCCCCTCCTACTGACTGTCAGTCAGACTGCGTTGTGTGTTCAAGTACCTTTAAGTGCCTTTAAGTGCCTGCCAAGTTTCGACTATTTCTGAACCAGACTGTCGAGAGGGAGGTGTGCCAATATGCGGCAACACAGAGCGTGCCCCCGAATACTACCTGTAGCTCCAGCGAGGGGCGTCGTTTTGCATGCATTTGGTATTGCTTTAGCCATACCAAACTTTGAGTTGAGCAATCTCAATAATGATTTGAGCCGTCTGACTTCATTTGAAGAAGAAAATATGAAGCAGCTGAACATTAGTACATACCCAGAACACACATTTCGGTCCTAAGGTCACCCTGCACACCTAACTGGGTCCTCTGAATTTATAAATATTTAAATGTTTATTTTGCTACCATTACTGGTCTGATATCTCTGCTAACATTACCACGTTATCAATGCCAATTACACCCAATCCAACAAATAGTTTCACGCAATCCAACAAATTAGCTCACCCAATCCCCAAAAAATAATTATACACAAATCAACAAACAATTACACCCAATTCAACGAATAATTATTTAGCTGTTTCTGACAGTCAAACATTAACGGCTAGCACACAAGACGTACCACTAAGCTGTGCACACAATTTGTGAATGGCTAAGAATGTAGGGAGGGGAGGGGGGGGGGTCATGCGTGCACGTGTGCCTTGCTGTGAAAATAAAGCTACCATTGTCTGGTATTCCCAGTCATAACATCCTGGTCAGCCGCAGTGGTCACGTTAGGCTGCATTGGTGACTGGAAAACATTCCTCAATATGACCCATGTATACTTTTTGCCAAATGGCAAGCTTGAATTTGGCTATATCAATAGCCATAATTATTCAAATACATGGGAGTGTCGCAAAACACTGCGTTCACAGGGATGTTGTTTTATATAGTTTTGAGGGAAAGTGTCCCATTAATGTTGGCTTTGCCCCCCCCATAATACAAACTTTTGACATGGGATCATATGGAGTGTGCGTTTATGTTATGCGCCGCAAATCGTAAATACGCAAGGCATCACTATTCACGCCACGCATCTGCCCTTAGAGACGTGAAACTAGCAGGTCCTCGCTGTTCTTCGCCAGTCGTGTGCCACAGTTCGTCTTCCGGTGAGGCATGGTCACGCAAATTGTGATCTTATGATCACTGGCCAACTATCATAAAATGGCAGGTAGGCGGGATTGCGGCTCGCCGCCGGTTTAGCTCAGTCGGTAGGGCGCTGATGATGTCGGGCCCGCCCCGACAGGACGGGCCCGCTTCTCTTATACGTTTCCTGCGTTCCATACACGACCTGTCTGTGAACGTCTGCTTGTGAGCGATCAGGAAGAGTCGCTCTTAGCCGGGCGGCCGTGTCGGCCCGTCGAGACAATGCCGGCACGCGAAGCGCTGGCCATAAATTTGACAGTTGAAGCTGGATTTGGCCTGCGGCCGGGGCGCGAATTTCGAGCTCTGTGAGGTATGGTGTTTTCAAGGAGGCACATTGGGGACAAAAACAGGCAGTAAACTGATCCACCCGAAAAATAACTTGCGTAGCAAAAGTTTAAGGGTTTGCTGAAACTCGGCAGTTCCTCGCGAATGAAATGTGTCACGGCATAAGCTATTTCTCCAGTTTTATCCGAAAGTCTCGCAAAATTGTATCTTTGTACGCTTTGAGATCCATCCCTCACACAATTTCTGGATGCCATCCTGCTCGGTAGTCGTGTCAAAAAGGGATATCTTCTGGTAACCTCAAGGAACTAGAAACTATGAATCTTGACCTAACGAACAGCCAAGCAGCAAAAAGGTCGCTGAAAATGAAAAGCTAAATGTAAACTTTAGTTCAATCTGATAGCAGTTTGCAAGACGGCCACGATTCCTCCGATTTCCGGAATGTGCAGAAGCCCAAACAAATTGCAAATATTCCGTATGTAGCTTGCGGTGAATCGACGGAAGCCAGAAAGCGGTCGATTAAAGTAGGTTCTGTTTTCCTATAGGACCACATGACGTTGGAGAGCGGCCGACCAGCGTGAGATATGAGCCATCTAAATCCAAAGAGTCGAAGAGGGTCGTCGTAACCCGTGGAGGAGTGGATAATTGGACAGCGCGGAGGAGTGGATAATTGGACTCGCTTGCTAGCTTCTCTGATGAATTCGAAACAACTCGAGAAATCAACTTGAGCTTTAGCATACTTGCATACGCCTGAATAGTACGCCCCTGAATAGTTTGAGTCCATGCCACCCGAAATCCTACCAGATTCTGGTGTCGGTGCAATCCGAAGTATAACCATCCGTCAAACCGTAGATCATTATTTGATCCATCTTAAAGCATCTGTGTCTGTGTAGTGTGTCTGTGGGTACACACAGACTGTAGGTATGTGTCTGTAGGTAAGTGATCTTCAATGACACCGGATAAGCTTAAAAAACGCCGGAATAAGCGTGACCGTGTCATATATATGCATCCAACAACTTAAGCTGATATCCGGCAGGTGCATCTTAGACGACCAAAAATGTAGTTCAGATTTACGTACTACGAGCGGATAAGCCCAAGTCGGACGGTAGAACACGAACCTTGTGCCGTCTAACTTGACCTGAAAGATGGACGGTAAGGAAGAGAAGGCAAGTGCGCACCGAAGCCACTGTTTGAGTTTAGGGAAGGGGCTATGCGGTGGCGTTGGTCGCTGTTCTCTCATCTCAGAACGCAGGAGGGCGACTGACACCACTTGCACTGCAGGGTTGAGGACTTCCGCTGTTCTCCATCTCATCCAGAACGCAGGTTAGTGATGTCAGATTGACACCACTTGCACTGCGAGGGGTATGAGGACTTGCCGTACTGCGCGAAAGAAACCGAGACCTCCTCGTGAGTTGGTATTTTTACTGCCGAATTTGTTCCGATAATTTCCAAATGAATAATCGAAGCGGCCATAGTGCTGGTATTGGTAGTTGTATGTTGGTTGCTTTTCGATCCTTTCGCATAAAAATCATTCATATGTCATTTCAGGCAGGGGGTGTTGTTTAATATGCTTTTAAGGGGGCAAGTGCTCCTAAATGTTGGCTTCCCCTCCACCGTAAGTTCACCTATTAACATGGGAGCCCATGGAGTGTGCCCATCCCCACCCATTTGGGCTCGTCCATTGCCTTCATGTATTGTGCTCCCTCCCGATAATCACAATGCATAATTTTGACCGATAATTCAAACTTCGTAGGTTGGAAACGTCATAACACAGTTATTAAGAATACAAAAACGGAGTTAAGATCCACAAAATCCGTTGCACATTATTTGTTTTAATTATGGGACTTTGAACCCACCATGATGTGAAGTGTTCGACCGCGCGTCCAAATGTCACTCTCAACCCCGCGGGATGACGGCGCGTCAAAGTGTCACTCTCAACCCCGCGGTTGTGATGACGGCGCGTCCAAATGTCACTCTCAACCCCGCGGGATGACTGCGTGTCAAAGTGTCACTCTCAACCCCGTGGGATGACGGCGCGTCCAAATGTCACTCTCAACCCCGCGGGATGACTGCGTGTCAAAGTGTCACTCTCAACCCCGTGGGATGACTGCGCGTCAAAGTGTCACTCTCAACCCCGTGGGATGTGCGTCAAAGTGTCATCTCAACCCCGTGGGATGACTGCGCGTCCAAATTTCACTCTCAGCCCCGCGGGATGACTGCGTGTCAAAGTGTCACCTCAACCCCGTGGGATGACGGCGCGTCCAAATTTTTTCCCGTGACTGCGTGTCAAAGTGTCACTCTCAACCCCGCGGGATGACTGCGTGTCAAAGTGTCACTCTCAACCCCGTGGGATGACGGCAAGTTCAACCCCGCGGATGACGCGCGTCAATTACTCTCAACCCCGTGGGATGACTGCGCGTCAAAGTGTCACTCTCAACCCCGTGGGATGACGGCGCGTCCAAATGTCACTCTCAACCCCGCGGGATGACTGCGCGTCAAAGTGTCACTCTCAACCCCGTGGGATGACGGTGAGCCGGGACAGCGACGATGACGGCATGCAGTAGTCGCGGAAGTCGTGTATTTTGATAATGAATTACGCCAATTGACTCGACTAATAAACTAATAAACGTCCGGCCACGCAGAGTCACTTTTCAATGCCGTCAAGTTAAACGTGATTGCATGGTGCAGGACTGAAGGTGACTTCACATTTAGCAGTTATTAAGCAGTCTAAATTCATGCCGGTCGTGGCGGGTTCGGTTGGGTTGTTTCGTCCATTTTGTCCAGAAATTTGGAAATTCACCGGTTGCACGTGAATCAATATGGTTGCCGGTCGCTGCCCTTGTTCTCGCTTGTGATACAACCTATTCAACCGTGACGCACCGGTGAATAGCGCGGCCGATGAAGGAACAATCGAACCCTTCATGGAACTGAGCTTCCTTTACCCACTAAGAGCTGCCAGACGCCAGCGAGTGGCCCTTCTTTAACCCTGGTGGTTAAAGTCTTGGGAGTGTCATTTTGCACCCCATCGCCTTAAGGTTTTCCGCGGGTAGTGAAGAGACGTCGCACGGCAGCGCGCTGAAGTTTAGCATGGCTTTCCCCACATCAATTTGATATGTTGTGTGAGAATTGTGAGGTCACGTCATCTAAGGTAACCCAGTTCGTGAAGGTTAAGTGAGGTTACTTCCAAAAATGTTCAAACAGTCGTCACACTTTAACATATAAAGATATCTGAATGAAACCTTCAGCGTTTGCTGATATTTAAGGATGAAACAAAACGCACGGAGGAATTATCGAATTATTCTATTTTGATGACTTATTTGTATTGCAAATCTGCCCATTGGGGATACAATGGAAGATTCTGGCTAAAGCAAGCACTTTTTATTAGGGCAAGTCGACTTAAAGCAACGTTTCCCGGTGCGCTCTATCCATTAAAAAGTATAATTTGACGATAATTGGTAACTCAAAGTGTTTAGAAAGCTCCCAAGCCTAAAATATCTATTTTTGGGTGAGTTGGAGATTAGAGGGGGCATAAAAGGACCGCCGAGACGGGGTGTGAAAAAAAATTGGCCGGAAAGACGGAGCGGGTTAATATTAGCCTTTCCCTTCTGAGATCACTCCGGCTGTGTTACCACACCTCCAAAACATCACTCACCTCTCACACTTATGCTACAGAAACACTGGTAACTGCTGTCCAACTGAAGAGAACTTCAACCGGTTCAAGGGCAAAATCTGGCAATCCTTCCCGAAGCCCCCGAGCGGAGACGAGATCGAAACAGAAATGAGCGTCTCTCGCCTTTCGGCCTCGCACCAACCGTCCCACGTGACGTCATTATGACGTCACGAGCGGAGGCCGCATCTCCCACGTAGCGATTGATCCAGTCTACTCCGCGGAAGTGATTGGCCCTCGTCGCACAAACTTTTCTAAACCAATTCGCTGAAACCACCTCCATTATGGATGCAGTTTTATCTTACTGCAACAAAGATGGGGCAATGTTGCCAACACAATGGAATTCGTTTTCTTAGACCACGAGTTTTAATTGTGTCGCGAGGGTGGGTAGATAGACTGCTTTGAGCATGGGTGTAGATTTCTGAAAATTATTTGGAGGGCCCAATACCTACATAAGACAATGAGCGGACACAAATGGACCGGGGGGCTTATCACATGGGGTCCCATGTTGAAAGATGAACTTATTGTTGGGCAAGTGCACTCAAAGGCATACAAATTTATAACCCTGGTATAGCCATTTTAACTTGCGACAATAGGGGAGCTACAACGTGTAACATAGCGGAAAGTGTAGCCTACATTAGTGGAGAATCAGACAAGTGACGAGTGCAATGTTTTACGTGTTGTAGTTGGAGAGCCTTGTATCCTTCAGAGGCGTTCATTCTTTGCATTCTGTACTACACACTTAGGATTTGCGTCAGGGAGTGGGTGAGGAAGGACTTTGAGGGGGCAGCCCGTCCTCTTGTTTGCTTTAAATCCCCGGATTTCCACCACTAATCTTTTAAAGATGCCCATTAAAAATGTTTGCTTCATTAAAAGAATTGGTCGCCGGTCTAATTTTTCTGTGGAGGGTGCCTAATCTACCATCATCAGTTATAAAGAACCGGATTTCAACCACATTCGCCCTGTTCAACGTCTTTTTCTGGTATGCTTTGATAAGTCAGCTCACACAGTTGAAATTGCACCTGCACAAATCGCTGAAAATTAAACTCTATTTTTTATATTTCACGCATTTCAGTCCATAGCGCCCGGTCACCACCACGCCAAGGTTCATGCACGTGCACACCACCCTTGCGCATTCGACGCATTCGCCACACTTTGTGTGATTCTGCGATTGATACCAGGTCTCCTACGTTTTGCTAATTATTGCCATATTTTATGCCATAGAATGCTTCGTGTGGGAGTTCGCTGGGAAAAAATATATGAATTCAATTCGATGATTAGTTCTCTTCTTGCCACATTATCTGGTGGAACAAAAATCCGAATACTCAGCTGAGGATGTACATATCTCGCTACTTCATCTATGTGCTTACACATTCTCCCAGATTGGCTATCCATCCGAGGCGTTACTTCTGTGATCTTTTTTTCGAGCCGTTCCGTTATTCTCAGTCCCTCAGTTCAGTTTCGTTTAGTTCAGTTTCGTTCAATGTCAGTTCCTTTCCTATTATTTAGTTCCGTTCTGTCTTAGACGGAACGGAACTGAACTTTCCAAAATGCGTTATAGCGCATTTGTATGAGGGGCACGACATGTTTTTGAGACCACGGCGTTTCTTGGGGTTTAGTTTTTTTTGTGGACTCACCATGTTTTTAAGGCACTGGTGCGTTCTCGAAGGCCCGAGGTGTTTATTTTGTGCCCGGAGCGCCTTTTTGTTCATTTGTATAATCATGTCGCTTTTCTCGGGTTTTGGAGGCCCTCGTGCTCTGTTTGTGATTCCCGTGTGTTTTGAAGGCCTCCGATGTGTTTTTTAGAGCCTTTGAGAGCTTCAGCTTGGTGGATTACTTGACCGATAGGATGGTCAGCTGATTCGACTGGGTGGACACTTGCTCACCAAATTCACATGCTACCAGGGGTCCCTGGCGATGGTGGAGTCCATGTCCTGGACCAATAGCGGGCGCTCGCTGCCGAAGGTGCCGTATTGCCCCGGACATCAATCCCCGGACGTGTCGAAGGCCAGGATATCGTCCTGTGATGAGATAAGCGTCCTTCTAGTCAAGGCTGAAATTCCTCTAGAGATCGGCGCCCTTTGGTCCCGTCACTCCGTACCCTTTGGTTCGGTCATTCAACACCCTTTGGTTCGGTCACTCCACGCCCTTTGGACTAAGCTGGCACACCTCCCACGTGGTAGCGTTGTCCGTTTTCTCTAGGCCCCTTTGCTGATTCTTTTTTAATACGCCACTCCACCGATCATTGAATCGACGTGTAGAAGAAGAAACTGCTGACCAGAGATCAACATACGCACGTGGGATCGAAGTAGGTTAAGCCTGGTTCTATGCCGATTGTGGGTGCTGATTTCGGATTTGGCGTTCACGTGTATTCCACACGGCCACACATTGTGTTGGGCTCAGAAAATCCAAGCCCCATATTGATCCCGCGTGACTTGCTATACTATGTTATAGGATGCCATAGGATGCTATAGATGCTATAGGATTATGCGACCCCTCGTTGGACTTCGACTGAATGTGGGTTACGGTGATGTGTATTTCATAAGTGTATCATGGTAGTTCACCATCTGTGGAGCTCCAACTCGGAAAAGTGCGAAATCTGCAGAAACTCACCGGGATGTGTTCACGTAATACGACACAGGTCAGTGACCTGGCCTGGCCTGGCAGAAAGCTTAACACCAAAAGTTCTGCAATCATTGGGGTCGCCACCGGTGGGATCCGTGGTGTCCGGACACCACCTGCGATTCTTTTTAGTGGGATCCAAACCCACCTGGAAAAACAGACTTTTAGCACAGCTTGTATCTAAACATGTACTACTTTTTACCTTTCGTATCCTGACCGAGCGCTGGTGAAGACTTCTTGGGGTGGCTGCGATTCGTTCAAAGCGTTTCCGTTCACACGAAATATGGGCCACTCACAAAGGAAGGCAGTCCATTTGCAACACTGTGTTGGATCCGAACACACCCGTAAGTTTGCAAGGGGCTTATTGCGTCTTTGAAACGATTCTGGCAACCATTGACAACCATCATTTGCCAGAGCAAGAAACATTGCAAGCGAGAAAATTGAAGAAGCTCGGACAGTCTTCACCATTTTTGTCCATTCGGGTACCAATTGTATGCTTACTTTGTGCCTAGATAGCTGAGTACCGAGCAAATTATTTGCAATTTTTTGGATGAGGTAAATGCAAAAGATCAGCACAGCATGCGATTGTGTGCTTAATTACCTACACAAGGAGGCACTGTTACCTACCTGCCTCTGTATGATCAGAGCATTGCCTACCTATTGCAGCTAGTGCCATCCTAGCCAGGGATACATTATTGTTACAATGTTGTTACAATATTCCCATAGCGGTGTTACAATTTACCCCAGGTACGGGTTAAATTGTAATGGGGAAAGACGTTTTCAAAGGCATATTTATATGGATTATAAAGTACCTTGAAATACATTTTGACGTAGAATGATACCGAAAACCAGACATATTTATGTGATATTCCGATCATAATGACTCATTGAACCATTCAGTAGCTATGCCGAAACGTTTTTCAATGTTACGATCCACTCCGGTCACCCCCAGACCAAATGATTTTCCACAGGAAATATGTCAAATTTGGAAGCTGCTATGCACTTACGTCACGCTCTAAATGTGTACAACTCAATCTAAATCCAGGACTTCTTGCAACAGAATATGGCAGATATGAGCAAGAGGCTGAGTGGAACTAATCGCAAATTCATAGGTCATATGCAATGTGATTGAAATGAGGCAATGCAATCATAGGTAATGAGATTGAGAATTTTAGGTTTCCATTTCCCTTCCCCTATTCCAAGATTTTCAACTCCCTTGATGATGCAAGGCTCCTTGATTTATTATGACTTGGTCTTGGTGAATTTACCCCACCTGGTAAAAATCCGTGGCGACGACACTGTTTGCAATATATGTCCGTTGGTCCTTGCGGAGTTCCCCTGCACTTTGTTCAGCCTTTTGCGTAGCATGCTGGATGACATACGCTAACGTACCTACGGCATCACACTCGCCGGCACGGGTATTTATTTTTTTAAATTATTAGAGCGGTGGTGGGGGTGAGGGGCAAAATACATGAAGATAGTGGGCAGATCAAAATGGATTGGGAGCACATTCCATGGGCTCCCATGCTAAAAGTTGAAATTATGGGGGGCGACACCAACATTGATGGCGCACTTCCTCCCTCAAAAGTATGTAAAACAACACTCCTACTCGCCGGACCGAGATGCTCAGTGTGAAGCCCTGTAATACAAATGTCACTTGAACACTATACCATGCTAAAAGCAAATCTCGCATTTCGAAAGGCACGCAACGAATGCCCCATCAGCTACCGAAAACTTAAACGTGCTCGCGCAAACCGTTTTTCATTTACGGTGAAAGTAACCCAGGGTAGAGGGTTGCAATAATCCCCCTGGTCTTCTGCGGCTTAATACTGACCTCAATAAAAAAACGCATGCATGCTGTAAACAGCAGACAGTCACACTTTGCATAATTATGACAACCGCAGGGCAGTGGGATATGTGGAAATTTCACAAGTGAGGTTTTATTTACCATTTTCCCATTGTAAACTGACAGGCGGGTTGTCAGTAGGTACTTGAACCCTGTTCTAACGCTAGCTGTCTATGTCTAGGCATCATGTCTATGCGAGGCATCTGTAGGCATACAAGACAAATTAAGGGGAAGAGTTCAATAACTGTTCCTTTAAAAAGAACAAGATTGCGTTACAGCGATTGCTCTAAGCATGAGTGGCCATCATGTCCTGCTTCTAGTTTTGAGAAAAGCTGGAAAGCTGAAAGCAGAACATTATGCTCTGCAAGATGAAAGCGAACATTTTTTAGGGCGCTTATGCCGTCTCTGTTCTGGGAATAGTCCGGTGTTGCAACGCTTGCGCAGCATGCGGAGTGTATGCAACCTATGAGTCGGCATACCGTGTAGAATGGCAGATTTTCAACGTTGTCTACAGCAGAGCAAAGCACAAATTGAGTCTATACAGAATGATGTCGCCTTCAAACCAACTGTCGAATCAAAATTTTCTAACACTTCTAAACATGATTGGAGTTCTGGAATGATCACATCCTATTCTCACATCGAAAATTCGGCTGCGAACCGGAGTATTGCTTGGCAGCACGACCAAGGAGTACGTTCCTGTGCACGGGCTTATAGGAATGCTGATGAAAAGCGAAGTGACAAGCTCCATTTCTCCTGTGTGACTCATGGTCAAGATCACAGGAATTGGTGGTTGTTATCTGGGATTTATGGCGCTTCCATTTGTGTTTGGTGCTGGGGTCATCGACCTTTCGGTCAGTCACGTTGCAACGTTCATATATTTGCATAGCATTCCTGCAACTACAAACGCGTGTTTATCGCTGTGATTCCCACCGTCCGGTGCTACGCAGAACATATTCTGTGCTGGCTTCGGAGCTGTTCAATGTCGTGTCAAATTTTGGTTAGTGGTAATAAATCGGAATTTCGAAACATCGCCACGAGGATGGAATATGTTTTGGCCTCTCTTTACTCTTGGTTTCGTGCAAACGGCCTCAAAGTGAATGCCGGAAAGACTCAACTGATGCTGCTGGGAAGTCAGCAAAATTTGCGCCACATCCCAGAAATTACCGTAAAATTTCGCGGTCACAATCTAATTCCCATCTCGGAAGCTAAAAATCTCGGATTAATCTTTGATCGCTCTCTCAGCTGGGACTCCCACGTCTCCACCATCACTAGGCGCTGCTTCGGTACTTTGAGTGGTCTGTCGCATCTGAGGAGTTACCTGCCGCCCGCTGTCATTTCCGCTTTAGTCAATGCCTTGGTACTCTCGCAGATCCGGTATTGTATTTCGGTGTACGGCAATGGAACGCAAAAGAATCTGTCTCGCATCCAAAACATTATTAACTATGCAGCAAAAGTAATTTTCGGCCGCAAAAAATGTGATCATGTATCGGATCTGCTGGAGAAATTGGGCTGGCTGAACGAGCGGGACCTCGTTCAGTACCACACGCTGACCTTGCTGCACAAGGTGCGTCGCCTGGGTGAGCCAGAGTCACTAACCTGCGAATTTTCTCTGGTATCACAGACACGTGACAGGATCAGCAGGCAAGACAGCGATCTGCACGTGCCCAGATCGCGAACCGAAATGGGCAGGCAACGTTTTTGTGGTCGCGCGGCTAGACAATACCATGCCTTGCAGCCCGATCTGACGCGGCTACCCATCCCCCTGTTTGGACCGCACCTAAAGCGTCACCTGCGTAGGAACCCGGAATGTGTAGGCACTTAGCGTCTTATTTATGTGTCTGCTTTTATGACTGCTTGTAGACAATATCTGAATGTATGATACTTCTGTCGACCTCTTTTTATTTGTATGACGTGAGGCTGTAATAGCCACGAGTTAATTGTGGATGGCCTTAATACATGTATGTATGTCTGTCTGTCTGTCTGTCTGTCTCCCTACCGCTGTGATTCCCACCGCTCGGTGCTACGCAGAACATATCGGCTCTGGCTTTGAGATGTTCAATGCTGTGCCTACCGCTGTGATTCCCACCGTCCGGTACTATGCAGAACATATTCTGTGCTGGCTTCGGAGCTGTTCAATGTCGTGCCTACCGCTGTGATTTTTACCGTCCGGTGCTACGCAGAACATATTCTGTGCTGGCTTCGGAGCTGTTCAATGTCGTGCCTATCGCTGTGATTCTTACCGTCCGGTGCTACGCAGAACATATTCTGTGTTGGCTTCGGAGCTGTTCAATGTCGTGCCTACCGCTGTGATTCTTACCGTCCGGTGTTACGCAAAACATTTATGTGCTGGCTTCGGAGCTGTTCAATGTCGTGCCTACCGCTGTGATTCCTACCGTCCGGTGCTACGCAGAACATATTCTGTTCTGGCTTCGGAGCTGTTCAATGTCTTCGAGGTCACTCAGTTGCAGTAAGTGATCGTTCTCTATCCTTCTCTCCCTCTCTCCCTCACCCTCACCCTCACCCTCACCCTCACCCTCACCCTCACCCTCACCCTCACCCTCACCCTCACCCTCACCCTCACCCTCACCCTCACCCTCACCCTCACCCTCACCCTCACCCTCGCCCTCGCCCTCGCCCTCGCCCTCGCCCTCGCCCTCGCCCTCGCCCTCGCCCTCGCCCTCGCCCTCGCCCTCTCCCTCTCCCTCTCCCTCTCCCTCTCCATCTCCATCTCCATCTCCGTCTCCGTCTCCGTCTCCGTCTCCGTCTCCGTCTCCGTCTCCGTCTCCGTCTCCGTCTCCATCTTCATCTTCATCTTCCTCTCCCTCTCCCTCTCCCTCTCTCTCTCCCTCTCCCTCTCCCTCTCCCTCTCCCTCTCCCTCTCCCTCTCCCTCTCCCTCTCCCTCTCCCTCTCCCTCTCCCTCTCCCTCTCCCTCTCCCTCTCCCTCTCCCTCTCCCTCTCCCTCTCCCTCTCCCTCTCCCTCTCCCTCTCCCTCTCCCTCTCCCTCTCCCTCTCCCTCTCCCTCTCCCTCTCCCTCTCCCTCTCCCTCTCCCTCTCCCTCTCCCTTTCCCTCTCCCTCTCCATCTTCCTCTCCCTCCCCTGTCCCTCTCCATCTCCCCTGTATCTCTTTTATCTCTATCACTCATCATACTTTCTATGATTTGCCTTTGCTTGTTACTCGCGCGAGGTGCCTTTTGTCTATTCCTGTACTTAGACCACCTTCTTTCCGGACTTTGGAGACAGGAGCATGGCTACAGTCCAATCTCCTGAAAATAATCCGCTGGGACACACCCACCTTGTGTTTCACCGCCTTCACCAGCATCCTTCTTGTGCTTGCATCATTTTGAGAGCGGGTTTTCCTTTCCCCATGTGTTTAGCACCTTGCCCTTCTTCCACACGCTTCATTGCGTTATAGGCAGTGCTTTTTGGAACACCCGTTATCATAACATGATTTTCAATGTGTGACTGGATTATCCGGATGCTTTTCCGTGAAATGAGCGAATAGCTCGGGAGTTTGCTGACATCACAACGTTACAATTTCCCACAATTGCATCCATTATGCAATGCACATAACCAAAGTAGGCACGCGCATACAATCTTCAATTGCATCTGACCTAACATCGGATCTCCTTCCTATGTCGATTTTGTCCTGCGACAGAAACGTCTGAAAAAACGTCCGGGTTTCAAGTAGTCCCCGGATTTGTGGTGGTCGCATTTTGGAATGACTACAAGAGGCTAGTCAGTCTAGGCTGATCGCCAATGCACATGTCGTTGCAATCGTTTGTCACTAACAGCGGCATCAATTAGGAGCGCAGCCAGGATCTCCTTAAGGGGAGACGAAGACAAATGTAATGAAGCAGAGACCGTTTTCCGCCCGCTTTGCGCGCCGACAGTTTCTGGTTTTCCATGGGGTGAAAATCTCAAATTTTCTTCTTTGATCTAGTTTATTTTTGCTTGCTGGGGGTGGGGGTGGGGGGGGCGTCCTCGCTTGGCTGCGTCCATGGCATCAATATAGCACGACCTCATCGGCGACGGTCCATGCTATTCTGCAGTGCCGTAATTAAATTTAATCACTCCAATCAGTGCCTCTTTGACATCTAATGCGACATTTCACTCGGTAAAGTTGTTCCTCTATCATAGCGGGAATCTACGTCTCTGCAGCACTGGATTGATGCGCTTCGTGATTCCTGACACTCCTGCTGGCGAAATTGCGCTGTAGTAACATTGTAGCGCCATTCGGCCGAATGATGCATTGATTTCAGGAACCAAATTTAAGGAAAGTTAAGGAAATAGCCCAGGCGCCTAGAGTCCGATGTGTACCGGCCGTCATAGCTGAATGCCCAATTTTGTTCTCACCCTCGATTTGTCATTATTCGAAAGCTAAAATCCTCAACTAGCAATGGAGTGTGTGTGATGGACTGATATCTCCTGTTCCCCATGCAGTTCCCCAGTCAGTTTGTAGTACTGTAGGAAAGTTCCTATATCGGTTACGTAATAGTATAGTAGGATCTCGCGTCCGCGTCACTCCGGTCGTAAAGCTCCAAAGTTCTCTGCACTATCTGTATTGTGCAGCGGCGAATAAACGGCAACAGTCAAACACCCGAAAACTCGTACTTAAAAATGTTCCGCGCCGACGAACAACCGTGATATTTCCTACTGTTGAATACAAGGCCGAAATCGGTTATTAATTTAGAACGCGCGGCCGACAGCGTTACAGAACCGCGTGCCCTGGCTGCTCGGAGGCGACTGCCTCGGGGGGTCTGCACAAGCCGCTAACCCTCCGTGCAGCTAACGGGTGACGAAATTACACGTCAAGTGTGTCGGGCATCGGCCTCGGCCCAGCCCCAAAAACGCTGGCTCAGCTGTGGCGACGGTGCCGGCCGAGAGTTGGACTTTCGACCCTACATCCGGTCACTGCCGCGGCACGGCCGGCAGCGAGCCGCCAGCCGGCTCAGGCTCATGAGGCGTTACATTTACGGTATACATTTACGGTCGGCTGGCTTACGGGGTCACATCATTTACAGTTACGGGACAGCCAAAAGTGCAATTTTATAGAAACTCTGTTACAGTACTGGCCAAAAACTCGCCATTAAGTTTCTTGAAGGCTTGCGGGGCCATCTTAACGCCGTCCCCGAGCAGATTGCCCCCCCGAAAATGGCACTAAGGCTCTTCATCAGTGGCGCAGGCAGGATTTTCTTAAGGAGAGACCGGACCAAAAAAATGTATCGTGAAACAAGAAACGCTTTGGGTGGAAAATTTGTGTTATAGAAATTTAAAATTTGCATTCGTTTCCCGTGTCCAGATATGACTATCAGCACGGCGATCAAGCAGAGGTGTTGTTTTATATACTTTTGAGGGGGCAAGTGTCCATTCAATGTTGGCTTTGCCCCCACCCCAATGATTTCAACATTTAGCATGGGACCCTTTGGAGTCTGTCCCCTCCTAATCCAGTTGGGCTTGCCCATTGCCTTCATGTTTTCCCCCCTCCAATAATTTTCCGAAACGAACACCCGCATAATTAAGTCTCTGTGACAGCTTTTCGCCACCTTCGGCATGCCTGCATACATACACTCTGACGGTGGTCAATCCTTCATGTCTGATGAGCCGAAGCAATTCCTTCACACCTGTGGGATAGCTTGCAGCAGAACCACTCCAGAATCACTCCGTCAAGGGAATGGTCAAGTGGAAAAATACAACGGCATCATTTTGCAAGACTGTCTCGCTGGCTCTGACGTCCAGACATCCGACGAGTGCTCAGTGGGAATCTGTGCTCCCAGATGCCCTCAATTCCAACAGACTACTCTTGCGTACGTCCACAAACGTGACGCCCCATGAACGACTGCTCGCGTATCAACGCTGTGCATCTTGTGACCATGCTCTACCCACCTGGCTGATGTCACCAGGAAAGGTGCTCACGAAGCGGCAGGCACGACACAGCAGACGCGATCCTGCCGTCGATGAGGTTGAACTACTGGACGCTAATCTTGTTGATGTTCATGTGAGGCTCCCGAGCGGCCGACAGTGTTCAGTTCCCTTGCGTCACCTGGCCCGGCGAGGAGAGGTGGGCCAAGCATCAACCCCGGCGAATGTGTTCAGTTTCCTTGCGTCACCTGGCCCCGCGAGGAGAGGTGGGCCAAGCATCAACCCCGGCGAATGTGTTCAGTTCCTTGCGTCACCTGGCCCCGCGAGGAGAGGGGGGCCAAGCATCAACCCCGGCGAATGTGTTCAGTTTCCCTTGCGTCACCTGGCCCGGCGAGGAGAGGTGGGCCAAGCATCAACCCCGGCGAATGTGTTCAGTTTCCTTGCGTCACCTGGCCCCGCGAGGAGAGGTGGGCCAAGCATCAACCCCGGCGAATGTGTTCAGTTCCCTTGCGTCACCTGGCCCCGCGAGGAGAGGTGGGCCAAGCATCAACCCCGGCGAATGTGTTCAGTTTCCTTGCGTCACCTGGCCCCGCGAGGAGAGGTGGGCCAAGCATCAACCCCGGCGAATGTGTTCAGTTCCCTTGCGTCACCTGGCCCCGCGAGGAGAGGTGGCCCAAGCATCAACCCCGGCGAATGTGTTCAGTTCCCTTGCGTCACCTGGCCCCGCGAGGAGAGGTGGGCCCAAGCATCAACCCCGGCGAATGTGTTCAGTTTCCTTGCGTCACCTGGCCCCGCGAGGAGAGGTGGCCCAAGCATCAACCCCGGCGAATGTGTTCAGTTCCCTTGCGTCACCTGGCCCCGCGAGGAGAGGTGGCCCAAGCATCAACCCCGGCGAATGTGTTCAGTTTCCTTGCGTCACCTGGCCCGGCGAGGAGAGGTGGGCCAAGCATCAACCCCGGCGAATGTGTTCAGTTTCCTTGCGTCACCTGGCCCGGCGAGGAGAGGTGGGCCAAGCATCAACCCCGGCGAATGTGTTCAGTTTCCTTGCGTCACCTGGCCCGGCGAGGAGAGGTGGGCCAAGCATCAACCCCGGCGAATGTGTTCAGTTTCCTTGCGTCACCTGGCCCGGCGAGGAGAGGTGGGCCAAGCATCAACCCCGGCGAATGTGTTCAGTTCCCTTGCGTCACCTGGCCCCGCGAGGAGAGGTGGGCCAAGCATCAACCCCGGCGAATGTGTTCAGTTCCCTTGCGTCACCTGGCCCGGCGAGGAGAGGTGGGCCAAGCATCAACCCCGGCGAATGTGTTCAGTTTCCCTTGCGTCACCTGGCCCCGCGAGGAGAGGTGGGCCAAGCATCAACCCCGGCGAATGTGTTCAGTTTCCCTTGCGTCACCTGGCCCCGCGAGGAGAGGTGGGCCAAGCATCAACCCCGGCGAATGTGTTCAGTTCCCTTGCGTCACCTGGCCCCGCGAGGAGAGGTGGGCCAAGCATCAACCCCGGCGAATGTGTTCAGTTCCCTTGCGTCACCTGGCCCCGCGAGGAGAGGTGGGCCAAGCATCAACCCCGGCGAATGAGATCGCTAAGTTGAGTACAGTGGCCCAACAGATCCAGCGACCCGGTAGGTCCCCTATCACGTCCAAGGAAGCCCTTGCTGGCACGGGTGTTGATTTGCGAAAATTATTGGGGGGGGGAAATACATGAAAGCAACGAGCAGGCCAAAATGGAACGGTGGCCACTCCATAGGGTCCCATGCTAAAAGTTTAAATTATTGGGGGAGAGCCAGCATTGAGGGGGCACTTGCTCCCTCAAAAGTATGCAAAACAATGCCCCTGCCTGCTGGTGTGACGGAGAGCGAAGCGCGCGAATACATGAGATCCATTCAGCTCTTAATGACAAATGTAAACATCAAGCATGACAGTCTACCACCGCGTCGCTTTGAGCGTACCCGACACCATCCTCCCTATCTTCGTGATTGTTCATTGTAGCCGGTCACTGTGTGGTCGCCGCAGGGATGAGTATCGCCAGTCGAGTTGTTTGTGCATGCCTCTATGTGCGTTCGTAATGCTGTACCCGCGGGCCAGGGGGTGGTCGAGGTGGTTAAGGCTTTGAGCTCCGGGTGCCAAGGTCTCGGGTTCAACACTCGCACCACTCGGGACATTTTCCAAGCCCGCGGCGCACCGACGAAACAGTGTGGGCGGTGCCATTAGCCGTGATCGTGCATAAAGTGCGTCGTAAACCATCCAATAAACAAATAGTGTACCCGGATCAGGATTCGTCTGCCGGATCCATTTGTGTTTCGTATCAGAATCTACATGCACGCTGCGTAGCGAGGCAGTATGTCAGCATACCTGTCCTCCCTTGTTGCTTATTTCAAAGGCGGGAAGAGTGACATGGTGATGAGTTCTGGTTGTCGTTATCCTAATCTGATTGATGACGTGATGCCGTGCATTGTGAATGATTCCTAGTTTATTTATGGTTTTCTCTCTGAATTCCAGAAGTCTTGATCGTTGAACGTCATTAAGTTGAATAAAGCCTACGCTTGAAAGGGCCTCTCTCGGTTCAAGGATCATGGACACCGCCTGTAAAGAGAATGTGCTGTGCAAGCAAAGGTAGAGCAAGTGCACGTTTCCGTTAGGATAATTAGTACGTTACACTGTGTCTGAGTATCTTAGGACGACAACGTGTCACCCCACCCCCTCCTCGGGGCGGGGGAGGCGTCTCTTGAAGCATCCAAGTCTTGCTAATGAGATTCCCTTTAAGTCTTTTTCATTAATACTCGCTGGGAAAGGGAGAATCTTCAGTAATTTTGGTCGGGGTGCCAGCACATGAATCCCTCAAGGCACTCGCCTCGAGTGTGCACCACCTCACCAGGAAAATCGGAACCTTGTGTTCTGTTCGTATTGCGCCATAGTTCGTCACCATCGACCAGACCCCCCCCCCCCCGTAACTCAGCATCCGGCGCCGTAGCGCAGCGCGGACGTGCCATAACCGACCGCGACTGTCGATTTTCGCGCGCGTCGGCGCTCGCTGACCGATTGCCATCGTCGGCGTCGACGGCAGTCGCTATCGGCGCTCCCGCGGGAGCGACGATCACCTAATGAATCTAATGTACCGCCTGCGAAAGTCGGGCCCCGACGGCGACGGCACTGCCGAGGTTAACGCCGATTTTATACTGCACGTCGGCCGGGCGGAGACGGCCGGCGGAAAATGAAACGGCCGTTCGTCGGCGCGCCGAGGTGCTGCCCGGGAAAAAGGCGCGCCGGGAAAAAGGCGCGCCGTGAAAAGGGCGCGCCTGGCGGAATAGTCTGTGGCGCGCCGGACGGACGACTGGAGTGACGGATGGGCGACCGAAACAAAAGCGCCAACCTATTCAGTTCCGGCTGGATTGGTGAAACGTATCGGCGCCTGCTCAGGGGCTGTCTGCGAGCGGAGGCGGAGCTCGTGGCCGGACGTTGTCGGCGTGGGGCTCGGGAGTCGGCTCGGCTGCGGAGGTGTTGCGGGTGGGCGCGGTGACGGAGGTGCCGCCTTTGACGGCGGCACTCGCCCCCTCCCCCTCCCCCTCCCCTCCACTCCGCTAGAGATCTGGGAAGCTTTAGTGGGTCCGGGTGGGCCCACTGTCTGGATTTTACTTCATGCGATTAGGATTACTTCCCAGTTCATCAGCAAATATTCTGATAAGCAGTGGTTTTGCTTTGCACATTAAGGAACACGCCTTTTCAAGTGCATTGTTGCTGAAAACTGGCCAGCAAAATTGTCTAAATTGTGCCGCATGACGTCATTCCGAACGCTTTATGCCCCTTCCGCTGTCAGTCACTAAACGCTTTTATGAGCAACAATGATACTTCAGCATTCTGTCTACCAGCAATCTGCCATGCGCCAATGACATCCAGTGTTCTGAGAAATACTGTGCCATGATTGCTGCCAGCAACATTGTTAGCGACCATCGAACAGGACAATCTGGCAGCAATTCAATTACGAGCGTTTGTGAGACATGGCAATGCATTTCAGCAGTCTTCGTATGGTAGCTTGAACCAGTTATGTTACAAAATGATTAGGCATTCTTTCAGAAATCGCTTTCACCACTTTCCACGTATACATTTTTTTTTGAAATATTTGGCCTCCTCTTCAGGTTTTCTGAGTCGATTTGGCTCCACATAGCAGCGTTCTGTATTTGCCCTTCACAAATTTGCGAAGGGCAAATACAGAACGCTATTTTTTATTAATAAAAACTATCCAAGGAACTGCACGATTTGCTTGATATGTTATTGAATGGTTCCGTATACTAAGAAAGAGTACCTTTCAATACCTGAATAGTAGATTTCGTTCCCCAGTCTTCGAATTCTGGTCTGATATTTCTCTCTAAAATCCAGCCTCGGGCATGCACCTGGGCAACGCAGAAAACTGAAACGTGGTTAGAGGATGTAATTGGAACTTGACGCAACGACAGAAAACTTCGGCGCGCTAACGCAAACGGTTTACATTTTGCGTATTGATTTGACGAAATGCCTGACGGGCAAACGATATCGTCAAATTGAAGCTGTTCAGATTAGTACCTCATCGCATTTGAAATGAATTAGAAATGTTCAAGGAATCTTTTAAGTTCATAAATTCACGAGATATCAATTCACGAGCCCAACAAACAAGCCTTAACTTTCATATGTGCTCGAATTTCGCGCGGCCAAACCGAATGGACAGGCATTTTAACTTCTCGTGTGTCCAGTTTTAATTGTCTAATTGTTCATGTGCTATGCTTCTATCACCTGATCAGTACCTTTTGTACTATTTATTCATGCTAGTTAATCGTCCTACGTTCAGGAAATCGGCACAAAGCAACATTTCTGCCCTTCCCCAACTCCCTTCCACGCCATCACAATGACAACTGGCCAGTCCATATGTGTATGTTTGTGGCCCCGTGGTCACCAGACTGGACGATACAAACAACAAAATATATGCGGCGAAAAAGCAAAAGTACAAATAGCAAGGAGGAGGGGAGAACTCCTGACTCCTCAAGAAGGAGTCAGTGAAAATATCGATTGCCTCTTCCAGTAGCCTTCTGGTGTCTGCGAGATCGACTGACCCTGCCAGCTATTGCCGCATGGGAACGATTCTGTTTGTGTTTCACGCTATATGGCCGCCACACTAAAGGAAATACAAACGAATAACTGCATGCAACGAACAGGCAAATGCTAAAATAGCAAGAATGTGTTCGGGAAAATATAGCCACCACATCTTACCATGGATTTCAGAAGGCTGTGACGTCCGTCCCACCCGCCCGCGTCTCATTAAGTCCCTATAAGAACTAATATCTTTATGTTTCAGGCCATGTGGGCGCCCGAGTATTCATGACATGATAAAATAGCAATGCTCATGAGATAGGTGAATACCCCGAGACGTAAATGTTGCTGCGCATATCCATATATTATCTTTAGAAGCACTTACAGGTGTTAAAATGAACCATTTCTACGCAATTGCGCCCGTGATCCCTATGGCCAGCGCATGGGCGGCGGCAGGCCGCCAGAGGCACTGCGGTCGCATTGGCCGCCTCGAAGCAATATGGCGCACAAAAATCAACCGGAGGTGGGGGAGAAAGCGAATAACCCACCACATCAGATGGCATGTAAATAGGGCTAAATCATGTAATTTCTGGTCTACATCAACTGGTTTAATTAATTTGCCAACCCTTTCACCGATGCTTAAAAATGATGAACATCAAAATAATACAAACTCGACATGGGCCATAGAAACTATAACAGCCATAGGACCATCTTGCACATACAAGTATATTTATGTTGGTAAAGCATTCCTTCCGATTTATCAGTCCGGTTTTCTGAATAGCTTCCAATATTGTGGTCGCTTTCCATCTTTGCTTTCTTGATACCCTTTCCCTGCTGATGTATCGATGTGTTGTTCCCAGGCCTTCATAATGCAATTCTGAGTCCCTGAACACCACTTGCAGCGGTACCTACTCTTGCATGACCAGCATCGGTACTTCCGACGTCGATTCCAGCATGCCCTGCACCGGTGCTGTCGACCTGGATCCCTGTGTGCCGTTCACTGCTGTCCAGTCAGCTCCTGCATGCTGTGCACCATGCACCGGCCGGCATCAGCTTCTGCACGCCCTGGACTAGCGCCCTCGACGTCAAGTTCTTAAACCCCTTACCGTCGCTACCGATGTCCGCTTCTGCGTGCCCTGCACCGGTGCTCCCGATGTCAGCTCTTCCATGCACTTCACCGGTGCTCCCGATATCAGTTTTTGCATGTCCTAGCCTGACGACTTCGGCGTCAGCTACTCCGTACCCTTCGCCACGTGTCGTCTTTCGACAGCCAGCTGCTGCGTCATGTGCCGCGCCAGGAACGACTTTCCGGGCACTTTACATCACTATCTACAGGATAATATACGCCTGAAACATAACCCCAGTATTCTTTTCTCGCAATGGCCCAATAATTGAGCCCACCTACCATTACAGTCGTCAGCGAAATCGCAAGGTTTGCGTTGCCACCACACGGGCCGCCGCAGCCGTTGGCAAGCCCCGGCACCGCACAGTCGCTGCGCTGCCCTGGCGGAGGATGGCGGCTCTCTGTGTCGTGGCCGTGCTCTGCGGGTGTACCGCCGCCGTCACCGGCACCCACTACGACCGCAGCTGGAACACCTCGGCGCCGGCGGCAGTCGCGGTGGCCGGGCCAGGGGTCGACTCGCTTCTCAGTTGTAGTATTGCCTGCGAGAGAGCCGCCAGCGGCGACTGCCTCGGTCTGAGCCTGGCCGGCGGCGTGTGCCAGCTGTTCGCGAGCGTGCACGCGACGACGACCCCCAATCCAGCCTGGGTGCCGGTCGACTACACCCGTCGGGGTGCTCGCGCAGTGCACGCGACGACGACCTCGAGACCAGATTCGGTGTCGGTCGGCAACACCAGTCAGGCGGCTCCCGCAGGATTGGCCGCGCCCTGTCCCGCCGGCTGGCTCCTCTTCCGCGACAGCTGCTACATCCGTGGGTACGAGTCCACAGAGCTGAACTGGACGGCCGCCCGCGACGCCTGCCGCTCGCACGACGCGCGCTCCGACCTGATCGTCGTCGACGACGACCAGGAGGCCGGCTGGCTCCTGCACCACCATTCGCGACCGAACCACGCCGAGCACGTCGGCCTGCGGTACGCCGACGGCGCCTTCGTCAACGCCGACGGATCCCCGGCCGCCTTCCAGCTGCGCCTCGACTTCAGCTCCCCGCACTCGGGCGAGTGCATCAGCGTCAAGGTCGAATACAACGCGGACGCGATGCGGCGGCCGTGCTCCGACACGCTGCGCGGGTACGTGTGCGAGGCGCCCGTGCGCCGCCACCCGTGCCCGGACGGCTGGCTCGCTCTGGACGGCTACTGCTTCTACTACGTCGCCAGCGCGCGGTCGTGGCACGCGGCCGACGCCCACTGCAACTGGTTGGCGACTGGCGCGCGGCTCGCGCCAGTCGCCAGCATGGACACCTGGCGCTTCCTCCACCGCTACTACCAGCCCAGCGGCATGATGTTCGTGGGGTTCACGGACTCGACGACCGAGGGACAGTTCGTCGGGGTGGACGGCAGTGCCTGGCAGCTGCCCTGGTACCACGCCCAGGAGCCCGACAACTACAACAACGAAGACTGCGTCGGTCTGCTCTCGGGTGGAGGTACCGATCAGTCGTGCGATAGCTCCCAGGCGTCGCTCTGTGGCCTTCCCGCTGCCATGGGCTAGGAACTCCCAAAAAGGTGGGAGCTCCCAAAATGAATCGGGAACTTCTGTGGTTTGAAACTCAGTCTAAGCGTAGTGTACTCTTATACATCTAATGGCCCAGGATGAAAATCATTCAGGGAAGGCGGTCTTGAGTCGCGATATATACATGGACAGTTTCGTTCCCCATCGTATTCTTTGAAGAGTTCTACCTCTACCGCAGCCCACCTACCACCATTGCCGAGGGTAATACTGTTTCGCTGCCGGGACAACGCACTTACATCTGAAGAGATCTTTGAGATCCAGATCTGAGAACGGAGATCTATTCATGCTGATCCGGCCCATACCCTCCACTAGCCGTCTTCCTATCTACACTGCGCGGTCCATTCTCTTCGCATCGATAATCTCGAAATGGCCAGAGGAGTTCGAGGAGCATTTCGTAATCCTTATCGTGATCTCGCCTTCTGTTCTGCATCACGTCCGGCGCACTGTCACCGGGAGCCTTCCCCTTCCCCTCCCTGTGTTCCAATGGGGTGCAATAAAGTATATAATTGCCTGGGTAGGGTGCGATCACAAACTCCAAGGTTCATAAACTCCAACGATCACAACATCAAAAATTGCAGCCAAAGGGAGCGTTCATAACTTCCAGATTTCATTGCACCACCGAAAGATCCGGCACCACGGCTTGCCGCACCACCGAAAGATCCGGCACCACGGCACCGCACCACCGAGAGATCCGACACCACGGCGCCACACCACCGAGAGATCCGACACCACGGCTTGCCGCACCAGCGAGAGATCCGACACCACGGCTTGCCGCACCATCGGGGAGATCTGGCACTTACGCACTCACTAGTTACCAAGAGAGCGAAGTCATCGTGGGCCACAAGTTCGCTGCCGATAGTTGTATGCTGCCCGTTTCTGCGCCTGCAGCACACGGGAGCCGTGTAGGTAACTTCTTACAGTCGCTCGTACACTGCCCGTAATGCTCTACGTTGTGCTATCTATTCTTTGCATAGTTTGTCAGCTTTTGGTGGATGCATTGCGTGCTATTTGTGCTGGACTTTGCCGTGAAGAATGTTGTTAAAGTCAATATGTCATTCGGCAGGCTAATAACACAAATATTTGAAGAAACTATCCTCTGGAGATTTCCTACTACGCTATGCTGCAAAAGCAAGACATTTATCACTACCACCATCGCTGAGTGTCCCAAAAACAGTTCAGTGCTGGCAACTAGCGGCGTCGTTGGATTACCAGCTGGGAGGAAGTAGTTGTGTACGCATTGCAGGACTGTGTGTGTGCTCAGGTCCTAGGGGATCCGGAGCACGCCTCCCCAGACATCTCATGTTCGATCCTATGAGTGCAGTTCGTCAATAAATAGCACCGTTGTCTCCGGATCGAAGTGGCGTGCCCACCTTCGCAGCGAAACGCTCCGCTTGGCAACTCATCGCAGCACTAATAATGGGTTGGCCAGGAATCAACATCGGGTTTCCCGCTCGGCAGGCAGGCATTCAACCACTGAACCACTGGGTGTTCACGTGGAGTGGATGGGTATGCTGAAAATTCAGACATCTTGATGTTATGTTCAATGTCCAAAGCATCGTGTGTCTGTATAACATCAAGGGTGGAGCATCATCCATTTTGTGGGTGACTGAGCACCCCAAGACCGAAATGGGAGTAGTTCTTGCGATCTACTTGCAGAAGGTTCAGAGGCCTACGCTCAGAGGATATATTTTCGCAAGATCTACTCTCAGGAAGATCTATTTTCCTAAGATCTACTTGAACATGGATGCGTTCACAGGATCTGCTCTCAATTCTGAATGTTCAGGACATATGTTCACAAGATCTACTCTTAATTTTGAATGTTCAGAAATCTGCTTCCAAATGAAATTAATCGGAAGACTTACTTGGAAATATTCAGAAGACCTACTCAGAGGAGGAAATGTTCACAAAGTCTACTCTCGGGTCTGAATGTTCAAAATATGTACAAATAGCCTCAAATGTGCTGGACGGTTACTGCTTCTACTGCATCACCTCGGTTTGGACCGCAAAGTGGTTGGAAGGGATATGGAGGCGCCGGATACGAGGGGCAAGGGAGTTTTGGGCTTGGCTGGCGGGGACTGCTCTGGATGAGATGTCAGAAGGCAAGTCCCATTCGGCAGACAGCTAGGTCGCCGTGGTAACCACCGAAAGCATAGGCGTATGAATAGGGGGGCCAGGGGCCATGGCCCACCCACTTTTCAAAGTGGGCGGCCAACAATGGTAGCTGGCCCTCCCACTTTTGAGACATCTAAATTTCCTAAAATGCAGCATGCACACATTTAAATATGTGAAAAGCTCCCTGCAATCCATAACAAAGTTAAAGCTGTACATATCACATTGTAGCACTTCATTTCTTAAGCAATGCACACTTGGACATGACCCTTCAACAACGCAACTAATTCAGGAGTTGATGGAATACAACAGATATACGGATATTCACACCTTATATTATGTTATGAAAAGAGTATAAAGCAGATAATGTGCCAGCCAGTACCAAAATACATTCATACTAGAGTTTCACTGCGGTTCTTTGACTGTTAACATATTTAACATCGATTTCATTAATATCCCAGCCAGCATTTTAACTGGGTCCTGACTGGGGCCCAGCTGGGCTGCCCGACAACATTTATTCGCTGGGGCCCGACACGTGGAGCGGACCGGGGCACGGACCGGGCCCCGGCTGGGCACGGACTGGGCGCGGACCGGGCTCAGGCTGGGCACGCACTGGGTGCGGACCGGGCTCAGGCTGGGCACGAACTGGGCGTCGGCTGGGCTCGGACCGGGCGTTGAGTGTGCAACGAGCAGGGCCGGGGTTGCGCCCAAACTGGGTATCCCATCCTGGTTCGCACTGGCACCGGGTGCCACGTCCGGTCGGCTGACTACGGCTGACTACGGCGTCCCCAACCAAACGTTCACACCATGGTGGTGGTTGCAGCACCGGCCGCAATTTATGTTTATGCCGCGTTGGCACTTATTGAATTAATTTCGAAAAATAAAGTATTTCAGCGTAATAGTGACGTAGTGAGACGCACACTTGACACACCACTTCATTCAACATTTGATGCCACGTTCTGTGTAGACCACCCTGGGCGTTTCCACCGATACGCGCGGTTCGCTCCCAGCTGCCACCGGTTTTTAAATGCCGTGTACAATGCAAAACGTATATTATTTCTTGGCATAATACAATGACATACATCTCTACTGCTCTAATACTGTGCTCTACACTAATAGTGCTAAACTGCAGCTGTGAGCTCCTGGGACTGTCGGTTTCAGGCCGAGGCGACGCTTCACGCTCATCCGTCGCGGTATCGCGCTCCGGAGCGCGGCGCTCGACCTGCGGTGTTTGGCGGTCATTGTGGACCGGTTCTAATCTCCTGCCGCCGCGATCCCGCGATCCCTGTAGCCACTTCCTCAAGGAGAAATCGATTTCTCGCATGGTACTTTCGGCCGTCCTCATGTTCTTCTTCACCGCCACTGGTATGCGCGAAACCATCAGAAGTAGCCTCAACCCTTTTACTACTTCGCACAGGTTAGGCACAATATGTAGGGTTGGTTGAATGCCTATTTACACTTAATTAAATGCCTATTTACACTTAACTGAATGCCTATTTACATTTAACTAAATCAGCCAAATTTATCATCTCGTTATTGTGGTTTAGGGGCGCATCAACTGCATAGGCTATACAGCGTCCATCAGGTTAGTTGAGCCAAATGTATTGGTGTCAAGTAAGGGGCGATAGTACGCATAACAGCATGCTATGGCATTTCATGACCTCATATTTTGCACAGCCAGGCGATTGATATCCACGTGCTACACTTGTGGGCGGGAGTACACCAAATCGAAACCAACAGCAGACAGAAACTATGGGAGTTTTGCGACGCAGCGTGAACCAGTCCACCATCTCACTTGCACAGGAAAACCGCAGTGCTCGTCGTTTACGGAAGGCATGCAGCAAGTGGTAGAGAACAGCTGAATTATCTGACCATGTAAGGTGATGCTACCCATGGGTAGAGACTAAAATAACAGATGATAGAGAAGTGATAAACGTCAAACTTCGTGATATTGCTATGTCACAACCTGATGTTATTGGGTATGGTAGTCCCGAACCGCTGCAAAGGAAGGAAACTCACCTATCCCAAAAGCTCATAGTATGATGGACATATGCGCAAATCACATAATACGAACGATGCTTGTGGTTGGTGAAAGTCGGGTACAGCATGGAAGCTGGCAGTTCGCAGGCCGTATGGTTCCAGTATATCACGGATTAATGAGGGAATTTCACTATACCTTTGGGGATTATGGACTGTGACATACGAGTAGGTCGTCGGTATGCCCAGTGTAGGACCAACGGCTACTTGGGCACATTCACAATGGTACAAGCTGCTTACACAGCCACCTTTCAAAGGATTGGACACTTTCAGAGCCGTACAACCGATATGAAAAAGTATAATTACGATGGGTTTATTAAGCGGTTGACTACTAGGAAGTACTTACAGCAACAAAGGATTGAGAGAGGATGCACGTGAAGGTAAACAAACACAATATGCCATATACCTTCTCCACCGAATATAACCATCATTCATCAGTATATTGGAACTGAAGCAGCCTTCATAGCTTCAGCGAATCATTACCAACAGTTGAACCGTAACCCTATTATGTAAGATGGCTTCAGAAGCTCCATACAGTTTTTTGTTCGCCACTTCTTAACGTGGCACGCTAGAGTTCCGAAACTTCGTGACGCCTCCTGAAGTTCTTTTCGGCGTATGATGCCGCCTTTTGCTATTGATGAGAGGCGGCCACACACAGTGAGTTTGGAGGTCATGTCTGGCTTTTTTACATTATGATGAGCTTTCAAAGCCAGCTATATCTTATAAAGACAGGCATGTTATGCACATCAGGACTAGTTTCCTGACAACACCGTTGGTGAAAAAGACATACATACTTATTGCACATTTAACGTCACTAAATATGTGCATAAATGGCAGCGGCGGTTCCAAGGTAACGAAGTAAGGAGGTAGTGGTGGTTTCAAATAATAGTAAACTGAAACCTGGACACATCACATCATTGTTGATTTCTTGGGAATTCACATGGCAATGGATACTGATCATTTCCGAGATGGGCGGATCAAGGCCAGCTTTGGAGTCATGGACGATAATTGGCCGTAATTGGCCAAAAACGTTCGCCCAAAGTTCAGCTACAATGGATGCCTCCCTGGTTCTGTAATTGAACTGCATTACAACACAAATAATGCACTATTAGATTGGACTCAATTAACAGTAACTGAACCTCAATGTGAAATTAGAGCTGTGGTAAAACAAAAAAATGTCATTAATTCCTATTCTTTTCCTCCCTCATCCGCCGTTTTCGAAATTTTAGTTTTTTTAACAATATTGTATGCAACGTTACAAGCTTTCAAACGATATCTTTACAACATATTAGTCCATAACTTATCGAGATCTGAGGAGGAGTTAGAAGAGGGGGGGGATAAGCACCCACGTAACATTGCGATATATTCCCATGCCTTACATAATAGTGTTAAGCTACTATTATGTATGCTACTATTGTGTAAGCTACTATTATGGGCTATGAGGGAAACTCAGAAGTCAATCATGAAATGATAGTGTATTATCACTTACTGATTATGGTCTGATGCAGACGTGTTCCCTGGAACTTCTTCTTCCCTCCGCGCCTAGACTTCCCGGTCAGTGAGAACACGTCAGATGCGGCGCTGTCCATAAGAGCAGAACAACTCAGCCGCACTACTGCTGTCACGGTGTCACCACCCAGGGTGGCCAAGTAGCACGCATGGACACATGAGCAACTTTTGTTTATCTGATTGAAGGAAACATATTCGGGTGCTACATGATCAATGAAATCGATGCGCCCTAAGGCCAAAATAACTAACTAACTTAGATTGCAGGTGACGGATGCTGGCTGAGACTCATGGCATAAACAGTTCGAAAAATCAGCACCAGTCTCATGCTGTTTCGACGACAATTTAATCCAAAATATGCCCAAGTCAACAATATTTTTCACCCTTGGGGATTCTTCAGCTGTTGACAGCTAAAGAACAGCTGAAGAAGCCCAAAGGGTGATATATACTGCTCGTTTGTGTTCATTGGTTGATTGGTTGTGGTAATTTATGGGCGCATAGACTGCGTCGGTCATTCGGCGCCCATAACATCGTCAGTCAAACAGTAAAATGCAAGCAACATAAAGTCATAAAGTCATAAAGTGTTAAGGCTTAATAAGAGCTACAGGGGCCCATCTGGGTTAAGCCTATCTAGAAAAGATACTAGAAAAGTACATGCTCTCACCCCAATCAATCCATTATCTCAAGTTCCTAGGGAGCTATATATCCCAGCCTATCTAGCACCATTCACCTGATATTGCATAACACACTCCTCAACAATTACAAACTCCTCCAACCATGCCCATTGTGCTACCATAGCCAATCTCATCAGTATCACATCCCAAAGGAAGGTGCTGAATCTACTGCCAGGTCAGTGGCGCAACCAGGATTTCAGTTCGGGGGGGCCACGGTTGGAGAGCGGGCCCCCTCGCAAGCGGGCCCCCTCATGTTTTTAAAAAGTCTGCGGAAAACATGCACTTACTTTTGAGCGGGCCCCTATGTTTGTAAAAACTAAAACGAGGCGGGCCCCAGGTAAAAGCGGGCCCCTGGTTCTAAGCGGGCTATTGGTTCAATGCGGGCCCCTGGATCAAAGTGGGCCCGGTTCGAAGCGGGCCCCTGGTTCCAGAGAGCCCCTGGTTCAAGACAGGGCCCCAGGTTGAAGCGGGCCCCTGGTTCTAAGCGGGCTATTGGTTCAATGCGGGCCCCTGAATCAAAATGGGCCCCGGTTCGAGGCGGGCCCTGGTTAAAACGGGCCCCCAGATTTTCAGTTGGTTCAAAGGGCCCCTGATTCGAGCCACAGATCCGCTTCGCGGGCCCCTAGCCAGGGCTCTGAGTAGGGTGGCCCACTCCGAGCCAGGGGCCCGCTTCGCGGGCCCCTGGCTCGGACCGGGCCCCAAAAATTTCGGGGGGGCCATGGCCCCTTGGCCCCCCCTGGTTGCGCTAGTGTGCCAGGTACACCCTATATAAAGTTATAAAGTGTTAAATAAGAGACCCAAGGGCCCATCCAGTTAAGTCTGTAAATGGAAGATACCATAAAGTCTTATTAGAACATCGTCAGTGAAACAGTGGAAGTAAGCGAAACTCAGTCAGAATGACATGCCCTTGGGTGAAATACAAGTGTCATACCATGCTGAGCTATGATCCTCATTTTGTCCAATGTAAAAGCGAGTCAATGAGGAGTATAAATCACAGAAAACTTGATTCCAGATGGGAAGTGGTAAGTCGGCAACAGGCTGTTCATTTCGGCATCTTTTGGATTAAAGCACTATTATGGCATGATGAGACTGTGGCGGGTTTCCCCAAGAAACATATTCCTGGGTGAATTAGATGCTCCAAGAATATTTCGTGCAGTACTCGGTAGCTAAAACAGTTAAGAATGGCAAGGGTCATCTGATGCATTAGATGCTCACAGTGGGTGTACACGTGGACATAACCAGCACGTGTGTCTGTCACAGTGGGTGTACACGTGGATATAGCCTGCACGTGTGTCTGTCACAGTGGGTGTACACGTGGATATAACCTACACGTGTATCTATCACAACGCGTGTCCATGTGGATATAACCAGCACGTGTGTCTAGCACAGTGGGTGTCCATGTGGATATAACCTGCACGTGTATCTATCACAGCGTGTGTCCATGTGGATATAGCCTGCACGTGTGTCTATCACAGCGTGTGTCCATATAAATATAACCAGCACGTGTGTCTGTCACAGCGTGTGTCCATGTGGATATAACCTGCACGTGTATCTATCACAGCGTGTGTCCATGTGGATATAGCCTGTACGTGTGCTTATCACAGCGCGTATCCGTGTGGATATAACCAGCACGTGTGTCTATCACAGCGTGTGTCCATGTGGATATAGCCTGCACGTGTGTCTATCACAGCGTGAGTCCATGTGGATATAACCTGCACGTGTGTCTATCGCATCGCGTATCCATGTGGATATAACCTGCACGTGTGTCTATCACAGCGTGTGCCCATGTGAATATAACCAGCACGCACTGGCGGATCTAGCCCACCGGTTTGGGGGGGGAAACTTTCGGTTTACGGCGTCAGCTTTCCCTCCCCCTCCCGGGAGGAGGGGGAGGGGGAGGCTGACCAAACAATTATAACAAAATACCTTTAAAATTGGAGATTATTTCACCCGGAACGCTATTTTTTAACCTCAGCAAAGGTTACTGCATTTTAATTCAGTTTACTTTTGTTGGTTTGGGGGGGCAAAGACACTATGCCCCCCTTTGAAGCGCGGGGGGGCCATGGCCGGAATGCCTCCCCCCTGGATCCGCCAGTGCCAGCACGTGTGTCTATCACAGCGTGTGTCCATGTGAATATAACCAGCACGTGTGTCTATCACAGCGTGTGTCCATGTGGATATAACCAGCACGTGTGTTTGTCACAGCGTGTGTCCATGTGGATGTCTCGCTATGTACGTCACCACCGCGCTGGCACGCATCTCACATTTGGCCGCGGATTCGCCGATGGGGGCGCATCCAGGATCGCTGGCAGGGACGGCAGAGATGGAAGTGTCAGCGAATACGTGGTGCACAGTGGTCATGCTCGGAAAGCCCGTCAACCAAGCTGCTGAGGCTGTTTCGCCGGGGCATGCTGACAGAGCTTTCTTACAATGCCTCAGAAATTGAAAGCGGTCATTGGAAACGCGACAGAAAAGTCTGATAGCTTAGACGCTGCGAACTATCAAAGAAATCCACTCATACGTTTCCAGGGTAATGTCATGTTTGGTTTGCTTACATTAGGGAGCGTCCACGTGCCATGCCCAAACAGTATAATTATGTAATTATGCACGCGTTCGTATGATAACTAGAAGGTCGCTGGTGAGTACCTCTGGCTATTCGGCGCGGTTCTGGTAGCCCCGACTCTCGCAAGGTAGAATCACACCTTCATCCTGGCAGGACGAAGGAGGCATGGAGGCTGGAATGACATGATAACTCCAGGCACGAACTGCATCTTTTGTTGTCAAATCCATTTTATAAACCCATCTCTCAGTCATGTCCAACGAAATATACTTCGTTCGCCAGCGATTAATCCCATGGAATGCTGTAGAGAGAATGCTGTGTCTCGAACGCAATTTACGTTTTCAGTGCATGTACCTGATACCGGCGACGTCACTGACTTCATTTACTTCCAAGACGAGGAAAATGGTTAAGATTCCCGAACAGTAGCTCGATAGGAGTGACATTGTTCCTCGTTCCCCATGTTCCTTCGGCCATGCACTGTACGGATTTGATCCGCCTTGGTGACGAATATTATCATTTGGGGGACATGCAACAAGCGCTGCAAGTGGGCCTGCCGCCCGTGCCGCCTCGGCTTCTGCTGCAGGAGTGGGGGGTGTCGGGGCACATGGTGCAATGTCTAGGCGCACCTGTGCAGCTGAGGCCCATGTGACGCGCCCTACTGTGGTGGTACGCAGCCGTCACAGCACCACACGCACTCTTCAGGTTGATGCACTGCAATCAGCTCCGTCCTGGAATAATATGTCGGCGACTCTACGCATTCTGGTCGATACAACAATGGGCAGTCCTGAGGACGGTGTGTTCTCGCCGTCGTTGACACTGACGGCGCTCGGCGGTCACGTGCAGCGACACCGATGTCAGCCACTCGCTGGCCGCCCGTGTAACTGTGACCACCAGTGCAAGGTTTGGTCCAGGTGAAGGGAGGAGTCACCATTCCTGGAACAGATAGCTACACTGCGCGCCATTGTCAGGCAACGACATCACTTCCCCTCACCCCTCAAGGGCATGGACATAGACAACAATGGAACGGACCGGGTTCGCCTCCACCGCTTCCTGGGCGTCGAAAACTTCACAGGGCGATCCCGCGGCTTCAAAGGGCACTCCCGGTGCCCAAGACGGTGGGAGTGGTGGAGTGGGCACAACGGGTCTGATTGGGATGCATGGAAAAAGGGCGCCCGGATGCCTCAAAGGTGCATTCCGGACTTGGATAAGCATCCTGGGTCTTCATAGAGTTTCCCGGTACTGCATACGACATCCAGAGGCTTGAAGTGCTCAGGGACTCGACTCCTCAGGACTGAGGAGTTGTCGACGAGGGTTGCGCTACCCTCAGTACAGTCACTGTGTGGGGCGTCGGTAGCTCAGTGGATAAGCTGAGCGTCTGGCACGCCAAAGGTACGGGGTTCGATTCCCCGCGATGCCCGCCCTTCCTGCCAGGGTGAGAGGCAGGCGACGCCATACGGCCTCAGCCGCTGAGTGCGTCGCATAGCCACAATCCAATCCAACAGGCATTGTGTTTACGTCAGCAGCCGGACACGAGCAGGCTACCGCCCAGAGCCGGTCGAAAGTCTAGTTAATAGACGGCAATCAGTGGCAGGTCTTTCTGACTTTATCCGTAGGCTACGTCACGCAAGGTGCGGACGAGCGCGACAATTCCGGATCTGGTCCAAGTTCTCTATACAGCGGTGTCCGTGGTCCAGACAAGACTGGGTCGAGGAAGTGGCTGCTGCTGTATGTCATGGAGTCGGGGCTGGACAAGATCGTGTTCAAGGTCAAGATCGCTGCAATTCGTTCGGCGACACCCAGTAGCTGAAGTAGCTGCTGCTGTTTCTCATCGTGGACAAGACCACCAAGATTAAGGCGGGCCCGGACTGGTCGAAGCTTCATGGTTTTGTTTGTTGTTGATCGGCTACTAGAACTTGGACTTTTTTTTAGTCATTATCCGAAAAAAGGCTGTTGAGCAGTTGCGGCGTTGGTCTTTGTTTTCAGGTATTCAGGTTCCGAAAACAAAGCAAAGAAAACCTAACCCTAGAAGGGCAAAGAGGTCCGGGGCCCCTTGCCGCCACGCCCCCTCCTGCGACCTGGAACGAAGCGGAGGCCCGGCACCCAGGGCGAGCCGTGGGCGTCAGGCCAGATCTTGGATGTGTAGGTGCATGTTTAAGTTAGAGCTTGGGAAAGCCTGAGAAGGCAAAAGACCAAGCTGCTTGGAAAACCCGAAGGTAAAAAACCAAGCGCAATCTATAGGAATAACCGTCCTCTTTGGCCAAGTTGGATCAGTCCCTGCCTACCTAGTGTGCCTACATATACCTATGCGTGCGGTTTACGAGAGCGGAGAGGATGATAGCGTTTGACTTCAAATGGCTAGTTCTAACTTGGTGATACGTAAAAAGGTGAAAAGTAGTTCAAGGAGCTCCGGGTGTCCGTCACCAAGAACGGTGCTCAACGAAAGGGAAGACGATGTTGGACAAAGTACGAGAGAAGGGGCGACGCTGCAATTCATATGTGGAACAGGTAAGCAGAAAATGATGGACAGAGTTGCACATGTTGCACACTTGGCAAAGTGGAGCGCGGCGGGGTCGGCGGAGGAGGTGATCGTGGGTGAGTTTGATGTGTCCGAGTCGGAGTCGGGCAAGAAGCACCTCGTGTACACATCCTTGCTAACTGGCGGCGGACGCAGTGTTCATCCATCGTGAGAAAATGCTATTCAAGTGGACTTGATTGGGTGACGGCTTACACGAATGTGTTGGAGGCTGTAGCTAAGCGCGTTAGAGGGTGTAGCTATGATTGGATCATCAAGTCATTGGGGAGCGAGGCCGAGCAAGAAAAGTCGACACACTCCTGGAGGAGCCAGCTGGTGGTCAAGCATCACCATGGGGAAGTTCGAAGTGGCGCGTCTTTAACGATAAACATCTGTTTGCCAAACTGTTCTGCACTGAATGGTGATGATTCCGTGATATGACAATCGAAGGAGAAATTATGCTTTAAAATGAGTATTTATTGACAAAGCGGTTGCCTCTTTTGCTTCATTTCTACACAAACTGAGTGCATTGTAAAGCTTGACATCAGTTTTTGCCACAACCAGCTACTACTGACGAGCATACTTCTTGAGCTGAAAATAAGTCACGTGATCCATCGCCTATTGATGGCTCAGCAACCACTTGCTCGCCCCATGTCGTGAATGAAGGTCACGTGACCTATCGCCTAGTGATGGATCAGCGACCACTTGCTCGCCCCATGTCGTGCATGAAAGTCACGTGACCTATCGCCTGGTGATGGATCAGCGACCACTTGCTCGCCCCATATCGTGCATGAAAGTCACGTGATTCATCACCTGGCGATGGCTGACTCGTCTGATCAATCGTTTCAAACGCTCGTGGGATGGAAGTTTCGGGACGCCTTCGTGATGGAAGGTTTTCTATGTTGCCTTCATAAGAGGTGAGTATGAATATAACCGTAACTGCACTGATGAGAGTTTATTGGAGACGCAGCACACGCTGACTTCTGTCAGGACGGCGGAAGGCCGACCCGGTCGAGTCTGGTCAGGGCCCTGACAGAGGTGGCGACGGCGGGCCGCTCCGGTCGAGTCTGGTCAGGGCCCTGACAGAGGTGGTGACGGCGGGCCGCCCCGGTCGAGTCTGGCCAGGGCCCTGGCAGAGGTGGCGGCGGCGGGCCGCCCCGGTCGAGTCTGGTCAGGGCCCTGACAGAGGTGGCGGCGGCGGGTCGCTCCGGCCGAGTCAGTCGGATATAGATGTCAGGTTGCTCTGGTCGACATCACCCTGTGAAGTCTACAACCCGTGGCGGATCAGGCCGACACCTATCAACGCTGGTAACGAAACTAACCGCAGTCAGCGACTCCAGGCCATGGCGAGGGCAGTGGCCATGGCTCGCTGCACTGCAAAAACGATCTGACGGTGTCCACTGGTACGGATCAGAACACGAACCGCAAGTTCGTGTTCCAGGGCGATCTGGCATCAGAGAAGCAGAAAAATAGTGCGAGAGAAAGGTGAGAGAAGGAAATGAGACGGAGAGGGAGAGTGAATGTGTTGGATATTTTGGTATCCTTGAATGTATATATATATATATATATATATATATATATATATATATATATATATATATATATATATATGTTATGTATATATATACATATTTATATATATATATATATATATATATAAATATATATATATATATATACATATATATATATATATATATATATATATATATATATATATATATATATATATATATATATATATATATATATATATATATATATATATATATATATATATATATATATATATATATATATATATATATATATATATATATATATATATATATATATATATATATATATATATATATATATGTATATATATGTGTGTGTGTGTGTGTGTGTGTGTGTGTGTGTGTGTGTGTGTGTGTGTGTGTGTGTGTGTGTGTGTGTGTGTGTGTGTGTGTGTGTGACTGCATACATACATTATCAGAGGCGCAGTTAGGATTTTCTTACGGGGCCTGACCAAAATGTCAGGGAACAGAGACCACTTTCGACGCCGAAAATGTCCTGTGTGGTGAAAATATCTTCTTCTTTTTTTCTTTGTTCTCGTGTATTTGTGGTTGTTAATGGGGCGGGAAAGCCCCCTTAGCGACCAATCTGTTATCGCTTTCTGTGGAATTCCGAGAGCACAAAACATCTTCGGCTTCTCTCTGGTGATATAGATAACCTCACCATTTTAATCCGCGGCGTTTCTGAACATTGCCAACGCACACCCAGTATTCGGTAACACTTCCATCTCTGCCGTCACTGACGCAGATCCTGGGTGCGCCCCTGCGACGGGTTCAGCACGGGTTCAGCACGCGGACGCGGCCAGCGCGGTGGTGACGTACCTAGTGGGAGACTGCTTAGGCAGCGAAGAGCACCTTGCATCCCGTCGAGGTAGCCGCAGGAGCCGCCTTTGCAAGGTTGGCCGACGTATGCACAATCCTCTGTGACAGACAAGCTATGTCAAGTCCTGTCAAGTTATGTTAGGTTATGCACAAGCTATGTCGACCTGGACACACGCGCAGCTTATATCAACATAGACATACACTCGGACGACAGCTGTGCCTGTTCACGGAGAGGTCCTATATCGGCATGCACCTACATAGGGGACGGTTTGCTCAAGGGACGGTACAAGGAACCTACACAGGGGACGGTCTGCTCAAGGTATGGTGCGAGGGGCCTACACAAAGGATGGTTTGCTCAAAGGACGGTACAGGGGACCTACACAGGGGACGGTCCACTCAAGGTACGATGCGAGGGACCTACACAGGGGACGGTTTGCCCAAGGACGGTACAAGGGACCTACACCGAGAAGGGTTTGCTCATAGAGCAGTACAAGGGACCTACACAAGGGTCGGTTTGCTCAAAGGACGGTACAAGGGACCTACACAGGGGACGGTTTGTTGGACACGACAGAATCCGTCAGTATGGAGTACCCTGTCTCCCTGTCTACCTTGTGTCTGTTTGTTCTAATCCGATACAATCCAATCAAATTACACTGGCAGGTCAATCCATCTGTAATTGTTCTAGAGATGTCATTGTCTGCCGCATGACCCCAAGTAGGACATACTGCGTACAACAGAACACGAGCGAGAAGTATTATGTGGTATATACTAAGTGTAGGTCGTTTATTGTGCTCCTGATAGAAATGAAGCCCAGAAACATGCAACTCATTGCCGCCTGAACCAAAACAGCAATTTGACATCTTGCTCTCAGATGACCTCACTCGACCCGATGAGAACAAGTCCAGATTGTATAATTATTGGTATTTAACGCATGCATCGATTAACACGTAAGTATTATATTACTCTGATGCCTATTTTACTCTAACTACTCAGAAACTACTCAGTTCAAGGCTACCCCTTGAAAACGCGTCGGTTCCTCATAACACCGTGGATCCATGACGAAGCAACACAAAGCACACAGAACCAACGTCTCTGTTCGGTAATCTATCTGGAAGCACATCTAGCCAAAATGATGAGGTGCAGCAAAGCTCATCATGGTATTCCGATTCCTAGTCCACCAGGAAATGTGTGACAGAGAAATAATCTTCGAATACAATTCATCGACTTTTCTCAGCAAACCCCAAACAAAACATTCCATGAGGAAAAAAATATGGCACTACAGTAGCAAATAGCACCAGCTAGCAAAACGAAGGAGGCCTAGGAGACACCGCAGAATCGCACGAAGTGTGCCAAATGGGAAAATTGGGCCAAATGTGCCAAACGTGTCAAATGTGCCAAATGTGCCAAATGCGCCAAATGTGCCAAATGTGCTAAATGCGCAAGGTGGATGTACATGTGCACAAACATTGGCGTGGTGGCGACTGGACGTTAATAACTGATAGGCGTGAAATTGGAAATCTTACGTTTTAATTTACTTGCACAGGTGTATTTTGAGTTGTCTCGTTCAGGGATACCATAAAAAAGCCACCTCAACAATGGGAGGAATGGAAATCCGATGAATTACAAACGATGATCCTATGTTGGGTTCCTCCACAGCGAAGTTAAGTTATCACTAATTATCTACTTTAAAAACAAAGTAACTAAATATGAGGCCCGTTGAAAAGAATGGTTTTCGAAATCGGATGGAGTTTTAAATGGGGGTAGGAGCCCAGCTACGCCACTGGTCTCAGGTGCCTCCTCCTACATCTTGGGAACCTATTATTCGGCTTAAAACCTCTTCTCATTTACTGAAGCCACCTCTTGTCACTTCGGGATCTCCTGTCAAATTAGAGCCTTCTGTACTTCCGAAAGTACTCTATTGTATTTCGTCACTCGTCTCGTTTCCTTGGTATTCTTCTTTTGGGGCCCTCCCTTATGTTCCGTGGACTTCCCCTTAGGTCCCGAGGACTTTTTCGCTCATAGTAAAGGCCTCATATGCAATTTTATGGACTCGCCAAATTTCCTGTGAAATATTCATGCGTTCTGAGACCTTCCCTAGCGCTGAAGGCCCTCCTGTTTAACACGCTGAGCCTCCAGTTGCGCTTTATGGGCCTCGTCTCATTTCCCGTGGTCCTCCCTATCCCCACTGTAAGCCTCCCTTTGCAGCCCATGGGCTTCCTATGTTATTTTATGGACTTGCCGTAACGTTTTAGGGACCTCGTCTCATTTCCTGAGGCCTCCCGGTGGGTTTTGGATCCTCCTCCTTCATGATATGTGCCTCCTTTGCCAGCTTAGGGGCCAACTGGTCCAGCGTACGGTTCTCGTCTCATTTCCTGGGACCTTCCTACCAGTCTTGGGGGCTTCCGATTGTACCCTGGAGACTTGTATTCTGAAATTATTTTATCCTGCGCCAACTTACAGGCTTAGTCTCGTTTCCTATGGGGGATCTTTGCCCATCTCGGGGCCTCCGGATGCACGGCTTGGCACGCACGGAAACGGCCTCCCCAAATTCCAGGTGTGGGGGTGCCGACTCATGCTCACCTCCTGACGTCACGGGAACGGTAATGTGGGACTTGGAGAAGGATAGTTGGAGGCCCGGAGAAGGATAGTTGGAGACCAGGAGAAGGCTAGTTAGGGACCGGAAGAGGGATAGTTGGAGACTGGGAGAAGGATGGTCGGAGACCGGGAGAAGGATAGTTAGGGGCCTGTAGAAGGATAGTTGGAGACTGGGAGGAAGATAGATGGATGTCGGGAGAAGGATAGTTGGAGACCGGGCGAAGGATAATTGGAGGCCGGGAGAAGCATAGTTGGAGACTGGGAAAAAGGTAGTTGGAGACCGGGAGTAGGATAGTTGGACAGAGGGAGAAGGCTAGTTTGTGACCTGGAGAAGGATAGTTGGATACTAGGAGAATGATAGTTGGAGACTGGAAGAATCATAGTTTGGGGCCTGGGGAAGGATAGCTGGAGACTGGGAGGAGAATACATGGATGTCGGGAGAAGGACAGTTAGGGGCCTGGAGAAGGATTGTTGGAGACCGGTAGGAGGATAGACGGATGTCGGGAGAAGGATAGTTGGAGACCGGGAGAAGGATAATTGGAGATCGGGAGAAGAATAGTGGGAGACAGGGAGAAGGATAGTTTGTGACCTGGAAAAAGATAGTTGGATGCTAGGAGAATGATGGATGGGGGCTGGAGTAGGATAGTTGGAGGCTAGGAGAGCGATAGTTGGAGACGGGAGAAGGATAGTTTGGGCCTGGAGTAGGATAGTTGTAAGTTGGAGGATAGGAAAACGATAGTTGGAGACAGGAGTAGGATAGTTTTGGCATGGAGTAGGCTGGGAGAATGATAGTTGAGGACCAGGAGAAGGGTAGTTAGTGTCCGAGAAAAGATAGTTGGGGCACGGGAGAAGGATAGTTAGTATCCGAGAGAAGTAGACTGGGTAGCATTGCTGTGTGAAGCCTTACGGACTGGTTGAGGCTCGTCGCAGCACCGGTCGTTGCAGACATTAATGCAGATCTGACAATATACGCCGGGGTCTTGGCACGACGGCCCCCTACTGATCCATCTGGCTGCAACAGACCGGAACACAGAGCGTCAGAAGCATCCGTGTCAGTGACACAGCCCATACAGAGCGTCACAGAGGTACCCATGTCAGTGACACATCACATACCGAGCATCACAGAGGTATCTGTGTCAGTGACACAGCCCATACCGAGCATCACAGAGGTATCTGTGTCAGTGACACACACTGGATCTAGCCCACTGGTTTGGGGGGAAACTTTCGGTTTACGGCGTCAGCCTCCCCGCCCCCTCCCGGGAGGAGGGGAGGGGGAGGCTGACCAAACAATTATAACAAAATACCTTTAAAATTGGAGATTATTTTATTATTATTATTGGAGATTATTTTATCCGGAACGCTATTTTTTAACCTCAGCAAAGGTTACTGCATTTTAATTCAGTTTATTTTTGTTGGTTTGGAGGGGGGGGCAAAAGACACTATGGCCCCCCTTTGAAGCGCTTGCTGGGGGGGGCATGGCCGGAATGGCCCCCCCTGGATCCGCCAGTGACACAGCCCATACCGAGCGGCACTTCGGTATTTGGTCACAGCAAGTCCTATGGGACTGCTGTCACTGGATCATGCCCATGAACGATGCAGCTCACAGGAAATCACCGACGTAACTGTAGAAGAAATCCTCACTGGGAAGCAACAACAGCAACAACAAAAACCACGCACACAAACACACACACACACACACATATATACATATACATATACATATACATATATACATATATATATATATATATATATATATATATACATATATACATACATACATGCATACATACACACATACATACGTACATACATACATACATACATACATACATACATACATACATAAATACATACATACATACATACATACATAGATATATATATCCGGTGGCAGTAACCAGGTCTCTCCCCAAGCAGATAATTCTGGAGGTATTGACCTGTTTTTTAGGTCCCGGAGAAATAATAGGTTATACGTGTACATTGTATTACTTTATGTCACGAAGACCAGTCAATCTCCTAAGGAATTTTGATTAGGAAGAGAGTGACACCTTTGACAACTGCGGGACCATCGTCCAGATCCCCAGCAATGCCAAAGAATGAGGAATGTTCTTTGACTGGGGAGGGGGCTCTGACTGGGGAGGGGCACCGCGATGGCTGGAAGGCGATGGCCCCGAAGCTAACATACTAAAGGAAGCCTCTGGACAGGATATTAGTGACCTGAGTTGCGCAGGCTACAGTGTTATGGAAGGTAGGTGAATGTGTTTGATTAAGCTTCACTAGGCTGGTTCGAGATTAAGCCCCTAATTTCTTACTTCGTTAAAATATATGTGCACCCGTGCTATGGTGTGTGCACACGTGAAAACTACACCAGGCATTGTTTCTTCTAGATGGCTCAACAGGGAGCCCTCCGACGCCTCACAACTGCAGGAACTTAATTGGTAGTCAAACACAAACCCTAGAACCCTCATCTTGCAGCGTTGATGTTGCATATTTAACATTGGTTATCACGAATTTGATGTTAGCAAGTCGCCAAATCTACCGACAGAAAAACAGATTCCACACCAATCCATTTTCCATTGGACGAAGAACCCTAAAAACAGAGCTAATCATATTATGCTTACCCTGCTCCATTGTACTCTGACAAAATCGACGAACAAACAATAGGACATGCATTATTAACACACTGAAGCACTTCTCGTAGTAAATGACATTGCCATCGCGACCATTATCATAGTCATCCTGTCGACTCCTTGACCAGCTGCAGCCAATCCCTGAAGGGATTGTAGCTACGGTTTCCTAATGTTGGCAGTATACATCTCTGGTGATAATCATGACGCCAAAAACATACGCCAAGCTAATTAACTTACTTCATTGAAAGTCAAAGCCGCCTAAGACCACCTCACATCACATCAAGTTGCACATGGGTCCTTCACGACTGGTTCGCAGAGGTGAGTGTCGAGTGTCACGGCCGGCAGGGACACCCTGCGGCGGAGTGAAGTGCTCAGCTCGCCAAGAGCGGCCCTGTTGCCTGCAGTCAGGCGCACCGAAAGTCGTAAGTAACAGCAGCTATAAATGCTCAACATGATCTAACAGGGAGTGCATGATAATTAGTGTGTGTGTATGTACATATATGTGTGTCTGTATCGTGTACCCAAGTATCCGTCGTCTTGTACGGCTGACATGAATACAATGCAGGTTCACAAAAAAAGGAGAAAAAAAGAAAAAAAAAGAAAAAAGTAGCTACCTGTCTGCATGGCCGGGCGTCACGTGCACGTGAACTCTACGGCGAGGGCACTCACCCTGAACGGCTGCAGCCACCAGACAGAGCACGAGCAGGACGGACAGCAGACGCATGACTGTCAGCTGTGCAGCGCGGTGAGAATGACGCACCACCGGGCCACGCTGTCACCTTTTATACGCTGGCTGTGCACGTGTGTGTGCAGACGTCAGTCACGACTGCTAAGCAGAAGTGACGTGGGGTGAGCCGTGTCCGCAGGCGTGCTCGTGATCAGAGGCCCAGGTGCGCCGAGGCGGCGCAGTACACGTCATGGCGTCGGGGGTTCACGTGGGGAGGTTCCGGACTGTTCCGGATTCTCGACCCGTTCTCTGCTCGACGTAAATTAAACACGTGCGCTGAGTAAGGTCCACTTGACTCCCATCCGCCGCACACCGGGGCCACAAAGACGGCATGATGATCTATAAAAAAAACAGGTCTGGACCGACAAAAAGCGACATGTTCCTGGAGAAACAAGTCGGGACAGTAAGTAAGCATTTGGGTGGGAAGTGCATACACCTTGTCGGGGGGGGGGTTGAACCCGTCCCCGAGATCAGCGCTCTAACTACTGAACTAACTCGGCGACGGACCGCAGCCCCGCATTTCATGCCTTCCATGGTTGGCTCATCATAAACATCACAATTTTCGTTCACCATACGTAACCAAAAGCCACCCCGGTAGCTCAGTTGGTTAGAGCGCTTGCTTGCACTGGTCTCCCCTGTCCCGGCAACACCTAGGTTTCGAGTCGTTTCACGCGCTCGCATTTAGCCCCCTGCTGGGAGGGTCAGGTGGCAGCTGGTCCGATAAGGCCGGGGACGAGCTACCGGGCGGCCGTGTGGGTGCATTGACGGCATGTTAAACTTTCGGTCAAAATTCTGCCGTTGAACTGGAATTCATGGATCGGGTGGTGGGGCCAGGGTTCACGCAACAAGCTCTGCTTTGCAATAGAACCCAGGCTCATAAAACCACCCCAGCAATAACTCGGATTAAATTTATTTTATTTAAAAAAAAAACTGTTGGCGCAAGATGAGCGAGGGTCATTAGTCTCACGTCTTGAGAGGCAGATGCATGGCACCGGTATTCATGCGTTGTGTATTTACCAATTGCGATCCACAGCACAAAAGCGTTTTGCGACACCCGATTGGTCTTAGTCATTATGGCTACTGACATAGATGGATATCCATCACTGTTCTTGGCGCTACCAATAATAATTTAAAGTCCATGCTTTCCATGCATCACTATAGGCATAATGTTGAATTTATAATTTCGTGCTGCTGCATTGGCAACTAAAAAAAGTACCCAATGTTCCTCCCCAGGCTGTTGATATAGCCAAGTGCAATTTTGCGAGTTAGGCAAGCATCGCAAATGCGCCACATGAAGGAGTGATTTCCGCTCACAAATACCGCTTAGCTCCAGCAATGCGGCTGCGCCGGGTTTTTCCACTCGGAATACCAAGCAATGGTAGCATTGTTTGCAACACAAAGCACCCTCGTTCTCGTTCTGCAAGGAGCAGTTCTCGACAATCATGTTTAGCTTTCAGGGGCATCGAGCTCCGAGGCAGGCCTCACACCACACAGGCCACATACACAACAAATATCGCCGGCTCTCGGAATTCTTCTCAGCCCGTAAGTGGCTCTGTTCATTCTTCTGGGTTTCTCGCAGCCCTCAGGAGCATCACATTGAAATCCGCTGTATCTCTCAGGGACCCTTCCCAGTTCTCGACAACCTTTCGGGCTATCAAGGACATTCTAACTCTGACATTGGCCTTCCGTATTCCTCAGAACCATCACTAGCGCTTAGGGACCCTCTTTAGCTCTCCGTGAACCCTGCTCTTCTCATAGGGATACCTTCCAAACCGCTTGAGCATCCCAGTCCAGTCCTCACTAGCGATCAGTGCCCATTTGGAATCGTCAGGGGCCCTCGTGAGCTGCTAGGGGCCCTTCCTAGTCCATGACAGTCTTTCTAGCTTCAAGGGCTTTCCAGCTCTGAGGCCGCCGTCATAATTTCTCACAACAGTCGTTAGACTTAGGAACTCTGTTCAGCTTTCAGTGTTCTTTTAGCTCCCAGAGGACCTCTCAAGTTGTTAGAGGTGCTTCCTATGGGCGCAATATGGTCAACGAAATGGTCGACACGCCCTTAAACCACAATAACTAAGAGGTGCTTCCTAGTTATCAGCAACTCTTGGTTTCAAGGAGATTATGGATATGAGGCTGTCCCTCAGTATTCCTCACAGCATTCGCCAGCTCACATATATTTTTTTGGGTCTCAGAGACCTTCCTCAGGAGACCTTGTTAATCCATTAGGGGCTCTGCTCAATCTCAGGAGAATCCCAGTCCAGTTCTCTCTGGCGCCCAGAGGCCCTCTTAATCCCTCAAGGCCCTCCTGCCTTTAGGGGGCCATCACAGTCCTCAATAGCATTGTCTAGCTCTCACCTCGGGTGAATTGCAGCTCTAAGATGGACCCTCAGCCCTCAGGGTCCATCTCAGAGCGCGATCAAGAGTATCTCCAACAAAGCGGTCGCCTGGAGGGCCTCTCGGACTCGTCTTGGAATGGGTGCGGATGCCCCTTGGCTCCTTGGCGACGCCACTGTTTTGTAACAGCCCAGGGTCCCTTCGTGTGCTTAGAGTCCCTTGACGTAGCACCCTGAACCCTCCGTTTCGGTCCGGACAGTCTGCGTGGCTGGGGAGCATCTTGATCGGCCTAAGGAACGCAGTCAGCTCTGGGTACATATCCATCAGCGTGAGCAGAAGCCGACCCAGTGGCCCAGCACGTCCTGTCAGGGACCCCGTCCCTCGGCTCAGGAGCTTTCTTTCATGGCTCAGGACACTCCGTACTGCCAGAAGGCCCTCTTTTAGCAGCTTCGACCTCCTCCATCACTCCAAGGGCCCATGTTCTGCTTCATCCCCTCTGCCGGCCCAAGCGCCCCTTCTTACCGGCTCGGGACCCTTTCCGATGGCTCGGGGTCCTCCCGCGGCCAGGTATTCTCTCCGTCGGCTCAGGGGCCCTCCTTGGCAATCCAGGGCCTCTTCTGTCAGACAGGATGCTCACTTTCAACAGCTTGGGCCCATCCATCAGTCCAGGGGCTCTTGTACAGCTTGGACCCCATGCGTTGGCCCAGGGGCCCATTCTGGTGACACGAGGTCATCTTCGGCAACTAGGGACCCCTCCATCGCCTCATGGGCCGTCATTAACGATCCAGGGCCTTTTCCGTTAGGCAGGTTCATTTTCAAAAGGGTTCGACCTCCCCATCAAATCAGGACACTTGCTTCGGCTTGAGCACCGCCATCAGCCCAGAGGCCCTTTATATTGGCTCGGAGCCCCATTCGTCAGCCAGGGAGCCCTTCCAACGATCTGGGACCCCTCGGTCGATCTAGAAGCCCACGTTGGCCCAGCCCAGGGCCCTCGTCATCTGCCCGTGGGCACTCTCCGTTGACCCGAGGCCCTCTTCATCGGCCCGGGACATTGTCCTTGAAGCTGCACGACGGACGCAGTCGATGTGCCTCTAAACTCCAAAATTCTCTCATTGAGCCCGGGGCCCTTTCGTCGATCCAGGGGCCCTTCACGTCGGCCCAGGAGGGCCTCTCTTTCTCTCTCTATCTTCACACCAACATCGGGGAATATTTACAAGGGGGACATCTCTGTGACGTGAAGTAGTCATGGAAACTAGGGCACACCACATATCCATTAGTGAGGCTGTAATGAGCTTGCACTCCTAACACACACGCACATAACGAAAGTTGAAGAAATTGTATTTGAACAGTTATTACTGTTCAAATACAATTTCTTACAGGTACTTACAGGTACTAATGGTTTCCCTTGCACCAGGAAGATAAACCTATTATTGAATCCACCAGTCGTGAAGAGTTCCATGTTCAGCGAGAAGTGTGAATTTGAAAGTACTTATGCTGCGATGAGAGTTCTTTTTCAGTACCACATGTTGCTGTTAGCCATAGGCGAGCCCAGGGGGCCTGCCTCCTACCCCTTAAGGGCCCCCTTAGGCCTGCCCCTTGAAAGTTGTGTTCACTATCAAAATTATTGGGTTCTCTATCCAAGTGCTCAACCATGGTACTTTGCGAAATTTCTGGGTGCGCCCCTGCTGTTGACCCTGGCCCACCCACTTTTTGAGACGTTCCTACGCCTATGACCGAAACACTGAACAGTGCAGAGAAAACGCATCGGTATAAAAACTCGCGCAACGCCACCCCTGGTTACCAAGAAACTCCATTGGCGCGTAGTCACCGGATTAAATGCGATGCTAATTTCACCCGAGGCCTCGCGAATTTGCTATTCACTATGCGGTACGGTAAGCTAACACGAATTGACGATAACTGATCATAGACAAATTATCACCAACCGAGGTCAATGGCAACCAACACGCCACACAAGTATCAAACATATCGCACGGTCGACATCGAACGACAGCCGAGACACGACGCACACTCGCCACATAGATAGACCAGTCTGTGGCAAGTGGAGTTCATCGATTCGAAGAGGGAACACACCTCACCTCCCATCTGCGATGACCACCACACCACCAGCAACTGATGTTCCTCTTCCAGATGTGGTACGAACACGGGTGTTAGCTTCTGAAAATTGTTGTTGGGGGGGGGCAATACATGAAAGCAATGGATAGAGCCGAATGGATTGTGGGGGGGCTCCATACATGGAACTCCATATGGTTCCATGTTAAAAGTTGAGATTATTGGTGGACACACTCCATAAGGCTCCATCCTAAAAGTTGAGATTATTGGGAGGGGGGGGGGGGGCAAAGCCAACATTGAGGGGCACTTCTCCCATCAAAAGTACATAAAACAACACCCTGGGTGTGAAGCGGACGAGATGACCTTCGACCGTTCGCGGCGCTCATTCCCCGACACCGAATTTGATTACATACATTAACCGCATCGCGAACACCACACCGCGCACCGTTGCAGAATCACGCACTCGTGTGCGTCAACGCCGCAAACCAACATGTGCCAGACATCCACACCTGTGAAGGCGTACCTGTATCTTTATTTATAGATTTCGTTCAAGTTCACACAGGTCACACATCTAAACGTACGTTCAGATATGTGGAAATGCCGCGTGCCACTGCGCGCGAGTTGTATTTAATCACCGTCCGCGAAGCTTTGCTACAAATCCGCCTGTCACGTGTCATGATGACGATGCCGGCGGATCATATGCAACTTCACACGAAGAACTGAATCCAACAGATCGCGAAGAAAACTGTCAAACTAGCAGCGAACACAGAAACGATACTCAATGACTAAAGCAATCGTCAAAACACCGCGGATGTCACCGCCCACTCTATGTACGCCCAAAGCTTCGTTGTGCACGGAGCCTCGTTCCAGTGGCAGAGGCACGAGTTCAGCCCCGGCCAGCGGCCGCTCCTGTGGAACACCGAACCCTCGTCACGCCAAGCCAGAGGCACGCGTCACCCTCGCTCCCTCCCACTTCAGCACCTCACTGCTGGGTAGCCACCTCCACGGTCCTTTCCTGCAGCTCGCCACCGTCCGCCTCACCGTCCTCCACCCCGCCGCCGTCCGCCTCCTCCACGACGTCCTGCACCATCAGACCGTCGTCGCCGTCCACGTCCTCCACGTCGGCGATCAGGATCGTCTCTGCCTCGATGCGGTGCAGGTTGCGCATGTGCTTCACCATGTCGCCCTCGAAGCGGGTGCTCCAGTCGCCGCACAGCTGGCACACGTACAGGTCGGACAGCGCCGCCGTGCTGGAGCAGGTGTGCCGGTCGCGGCCCGCCCACGAGCCGAAGCAGCGGCCGCACTTGCCGCAGCGGTACATCTCGCCAGGCCGGTGGTCGCTGTCGCGCGGGATCTCGCCGTGCAGGCCGTGCTTGAGGTGCTCGTGGTTGCGCAGCTCGCGCTTGAACGGGTAGCGCGCCGCGCACAGGCTGCACTGCATCGGCCGCTCGTGGCAGCGCATGTGGCCGTCGAGCGTGTCGGAGCGCGCGAACTTTTTGCCGCACACGCGGCACTGCACGCCGCCCACGCCGTGCTGCCGCCACTGGTGCACGGACAGCTGCTTTTTGCGCGCGAAGCTGGCGCCGCACAGCTGGCACCGGTGGCCCGAGCTGTGCGCCACCTGGCGGTGTTCGGCGAGCGCGTGCCGGCTGACCAGCCGCACGCCGCACACGCCGCACTCGTGCGGCCGCACCATCGTGTGGAACCGGTTGATGTGGCCCTGCAGGTCGACCTTGATGAACGTGCCGCAGTACTGGCACTCGCCCGAGCGCAGCGCGTGCGCGTCCTGCTGGCGCGGCCGGCCGCGCCGCCGCTTGCCCGTCGACGCCCTGGGCGTGGGCGTGGGCGTGGGCGTCATGGCCTGCGTCCAGCACCAGATGGCTCAGCGACGTGTCGTCCAGCAGGCCGGCCACCGACTCGTCCAGAGCCGAGTCCTCCATCGCCGACTCGTCGGCGGCGGCCAGGTCTTCCGACGAGCGCGCCGCGTCCCGGCTCGCCTCCTCGGCGCCGGCTTCGTCGTCACCGTCACCGTCGCCGTCGCCGTCGCCGGCGCCGAGACCTCCCCGCTCTCGGTCGTCGCCAGCGACCTCGTCGCTGTCGCCGTCGCCCGGTTCCTCAGGCTCGCCGCCGCCGCCAGCGCCGGCCGCCGGCACCGGCAGCTTCCCGACGCCGTGCTGGAAGTACTCGTGCCGCGCCAGCCGGTCGCCGGAGGCGAACACCCGCTCGCACTCGCAGCACGGGTGCGTGGTGGTGCGCACCGTGCGGCCACGGCCGCTCACGCCGTCGGCCGACGCGTCGACGACGGCGCGCACCAGGCCGCCGCTGGCGCCGGGCGTCTGCGCGATCCACTCGTCGCGCCGCGTCAGGTACGCCTCGACCGTGTCCTCCTCGCGCGCCAGCAGCGGCGCGCCGCCGCCGCCGCCGGTGACGTGCTCGGCGCCACTGCCGGCGGGACGGGCGGCGCGCGCCGCGTGCCGATCCACCGGCGGCCCGTCCACCTCGTGCACGGCCAGCTGCAACCGGTCCGTTGGTTGGTTATTGGTTTCATGGGTTACCGCCACAACCCACGGGCTACCACGGGCTACCACGGGCTATTCTCGAAAGTTCACTGAAGAGCGGAACAGTTCGAGCCTTTACAGAGCACAGCATACATGGCATATTTACGAGGGTCACCTGGCACAATCTATGGTTGGGTTATCTGGGGGACGTGGCATATGGCAATATTTAAGCATCATTTTAGCCACGACCGAAACATGTTTCGAAGCAAGACCGTACAGACAGAAAGTTCCGTGCGATATGGGGAAGTAAGAAATGACGATTATCATCAGCTTGATCTAATTTCCTTTCTAAATCCGGCCATTTTCGGGTAGTTTGGTGCCCTCGTGATCAAATGTGTTGCATGCCGGACCATGGCTGAATGTAACGCATGGACAGAGGCCAGTCATACCTGTTAGCCTATCCGACAGGATATAATCATTCCTGAACTACTGACCCTGTCCTGTGCAATGCTATACCGAGAGCTACATACAGCGCTTCACCTCACATGAAGTGACCTCTTATTTGACCTCTGACTTCTCACATCCATGGAACACATGTCTGACGGGCGCGAATGATCAACTCTGGTCGAAGCGCCCTCAAACCCAAATAACTAACGAACACATGTCTGAATCTGGCGACGTTGAAAGTTGTTCGATACGCATTGCAAATCTGTACAATTAGTACGCAAAGTGTAGGGGCTCAAGGCTTGCGCCTGGTCTCCAGCGCTCGGCGCGGCTCGTTCTGCTCCGTGTCACGTCACAGGTCACGTGACACGGCCCAACGGGGTGACCGGAGGTCAAGGCCATCCACTGGTGTTGACACTTTCCGAACAGTCGGTGGGCGCCTGGTATGGCCAGGACCAGGAGTAACCGCTCCATCAGGCGAGCATGGATCACGAACTCCACCAGACGGCGACAAGCTACGGAAAACAATCGCACTATGCAAGCAAATTTACTGGGGAAAGACATCAACTGAGAATATTTACAATGACATTAACATTATTGACGATTGACCTAACAGTATTACTGATCTGACCTGCAGTAACAGTATAACGGCACAACAGCAATAGTAAATGTAGAACAGTAATTCCCCTATATTATTATTGACAAACACAAGTTGTACAAATTACACCAACAGCGCAACACAAACACACATCAGCCGGGGGAGACATGGCCACGACGGTGCACGGCCCGCACTCACGCCGGCAATGCCGAACATGCCCTCCTGGCCGTCCCCGCGCAGCGCCTGCAGCGCCAGCTCCTGCTCCAGCTGCTCCTGCTCCAGCAGGTTGGCCGGATCCTGCTGCTCCACACTCAGCGGGTCCTGCTTCTCGGCGGCCGGCGGCAGCGGGTGGCGCGAGGCCTGGAACCGGCCCACCAGCTTTTGGCGGACGTCCTCCACCTCCTGCTCCTTCTGCTCCAGCAGGCTGGTGGCGGTGCAGTGGTTTTGGTTATTTGGCCTTTCGGGCGCTTCGACTGCTCTGGTCACATTGCGCGTGCATTGGTTTTAGGGACGCGGCAACGACTGGGGAATTTTGCAGGCAGGTCGGACCGGGTCTGCCACTGTGGCCGTCATTCATCGCCACCGACATCTGCTGTCACGGCTAGTGATGTCATTCATCGCCACCGACATCTACTGTCACGGCTAGTGATGTCATTCAGTGGCACCGACATCTACTTTCACGGCTGATTAAGGCATTATCTACTGTCACCGCTACTGACATAATTCAGCGCTATGTTAGTTGTGACCTTCCATGCGTATATCGTCATCCTTTCCATCCGAGGATGGAGAGGATGACGACATTTCACCCCCCGCCATGTATAATTGCGACAAAACCGCGGCACAAAAATAGCTACACGGAACCACAGTGTCTCGAAACTCCCACCTCCTCGCTATCCCGAAGTTCGTCAATTGTTCAAATCCGCCAGTGCCTAAGTCTCGAAATAGCAACACAAGGTGTGATGGCAGAATAGAGAATCCCAGGCATCCCAGAATCCCACTAAAAAAAACTATGTTCCAAAACCACGATTTCGGGACCACGAATTCCCCAAACCTCCAAAGTTTCAAAGCCCAGCATATCCAAAAGCCCGGGATCAGCCGACAATCACCAGACACCAGCGCACACTCAGTCCAGACCCTGCACTCTTGTGTAAGCCCCCACACACCACACACTCACATACACACACCACACACCCACACACACCACACCCAGTCCAGGCCCTGCACTCTTGTCTAAGCTTCACATACCACACTCACACTCACTCATACACTCACGCACACACACACGCCGCACACACACCGTCTCCCGACCGCTCACCGCACGAGCGCCGCGCAGGCGTGGCAAATCAGCTCGAACTTGGCGGCCGGGTCCAGGTCCAGCCCCAGCGCGCCCACCACCTGAAACGGCGCCACACGTCAGTCACATCAGCCCCCGCACAGGTGCAACGCCGGGCGCTATATGACCACCGCAGTCGATGCGCCCCTAAACCCAAATATCCAACCAGGTGCAACGCCGGTCAGTCCACCGCTCCCTCGCGTGGCGCGTGACAGAAGCGCGACACAGGAACAGACGGCTAGCCATGCATTTGGCCAACCTAGATAAAATATGGATTTGCTTGGCCCCGAAGATAGGCAACAGCTTGCTGCTAAACATTCCGCCAGCCAATCTGAAGCAATTTTTTGCGCTGCGCTGTCGGTTGGATATTTTAGTTTTAGGGCGCATGTGTGGTGGTGAATTGATGTTTAGGGGTGCGTCGACTGCAAAGGTCATTTTGCGCCCAGTTTTTAGGGCGCATCGACCAGGTTTGGTTGGTTATTGGAGTTTAGAGGCGCATCGACTGCGTCGGTCATGCAGCGCCCATATCGACCAGGTTTGGTCACCTAGCGCCCAGCGCTGCACTATCGAATCCTCACGAGTCATCTCATGTTCACCAAGCCGTCGTGACGTCACCACGAACACAAAATCGACGCGCAGGACTTGGTTGGTCTCCACAGTCAACAGGTGCAAGGGGAGGAGGGAGGTGGGGTTAGCCGACGAGACCAGCCGAAAACTCTCAACAGCTGGCGATATTTGAACCCAACACTTCTCGGTCATGCGCGAAGCACTGGATTCGCCGGGTTTCACCTGGGCACAGACTCGCCCTGTCGATGTCGCAGCACTGACCAGCTGTGTGGCGGCGGTGCCGTGGCTGCCCAGGTAGCGGTTGAGCCTGTTGTAGGCGTCGGCTGCGGCGGGCGCCGGCGTGCAGTCCGACCAGCAGACAATGCAGTGGGTCACGCCGTCCGGACCGAGGTCGGGTGCCACCCTGAGGTCACACAAGGTCGCGTCAAGGCGCACATGTTGACAGGTCGTCACGTCGTCCGGACCGAGGTTAGGCCACACCCTGAGGTCGAACAGGGTCATGTCAAGGCGCACGTGTAACAGGTCGCCAGGCCGTCCGGGCCGAGGTGGGGTCCCACCCTGAGGTCAAACAGGGTCACGTCAAGGCGCACATGTTAACAGGTCGCCATGTTCGAATCAAGGTGTGGTTCCACCCAGAGGTCATACGAGATCATGTCAAGGTGGACAAGATGTCAAGGTAATTGTTAACCATTCTGAGGGATTTAAGTCGATGTCCGTATCTTGACTTCACAAGCCTTAGAATGACATGACTGTCATTTTGAACCATGAGTGCTTACAGTTACTTTATGAAGTGAAGCTCAGTTAAATCTGTATTGCTTTGTTGGTTTCAATTCCAGCATCAGTGCGTTTCAGGAATAATGCCATTCATCCTGACACATCTAAAACAAAGGTTGATTCCCTAAATATAAAAGGAAATATTTCTTAGCCACGAAAGGGGATATGAATGAAGATATGTTGTGAACCCTATTGACTGACTACATATAAATCAAAAATGATAATGCCACATCTTGCAGTCATTTCGTATTAAAATGCGGTGGAACTTTTGCCAACGTGAACAGCGAGGTGCTCTTCACATGTCTTGAAGGTAATTATGAATATGGAAGCTTTCGGTTGGACTCGTGTTGTGAGTGGATTGTGCACAATGTAGATAATCACTAAATAATGCGCATTGTAGACAATAACTAAATAAGATGTGTGCGATAATGTGTTGGTGATAGCTCCTGGCGGCTTCATATCTGGAATCGATTTTCTGAATAGCATTGACAACTTTTGCTGAGCTAAATAAAAATGGTGGATTTGGGGTTCGTCAATTTCAACCATTCCTCGTCACCATCAACCTACCATTGACACATCATTCTTTTTTCACCTGAAGTGACTGGAGAATGCATAGGTGGAGAATGCATAGGTGGAGCATAGCCATCATGGATCTTAAGCACGACCTTGACCTGACCCCTGGACCTTAATCCGGTAGTCATCCGTTAAGTATCAAAAAATGATTAATTGTAGTCCAAGTTGAAGGGGAACAACGTTTCGTTATATTTCGAACCGAATAAAAGGGAGCTAAAATTATCTACAAGTGTTCTCTTTGTAAACTGCGTAGTCGTAACATTATTAATAGCAGCGCCTGAGGATCGCATTGTTTGTTATCTCCATTATATCCGAGTTGTAAGATATGCATAGAAACAAATGGCTTATTAAGTGATCACACGTGAGATTTCAGGGAATATTCCGGAATTCTCGCTGGTATAGAAAAAAAATGGAGACAAATTTTCGCCAATGCAAACACGGATATACCTACAACAGAATATGAACTACGTTTTGAGTCTTGACCAAGACTAGGACGCTCTGTCAAATAATTTACCATGTGACTTGGAAATTCATCGTTGATGGATATTGTATCTTCTTCACATCCTTCACTATTCCCAAGCAACCTTGTTCTTCACTCCCACAGTTGACGGAAAAGTACTTTTAGGACACTGGAAAAAAAACAACAAAAACAAAAACAGAGGAGCTAACGCAAACGTGAGGCCGTGAGGCCGTGATCCCGACGTCCAGCCAGCCCAGCCGCCAGCTGGTCGTGACGTCACCACTCGCAGCTGATTGGACGAGCCGGCTGCTCGCGGCCGGACGCCACCACCAATGGCGCGGCGGCGAGCGCGTCGTCAGCCGGCATCGATCAGGAGCCGGCGGAGTCTGACCGGCCTCCCGTCCACGACTGCACCGCGCCCGGCACCGCGCAGTGATAAATTATTCGTGAAATAGGGTGGAATATACCACTTACTGAACACTGAATCGACATCCTTTCCGAAAAAAAAGTAACGACATAGTGCTTCCTGTGAGGTCTTCATTTCTAACAGCATCCAGTTGAAAATTATCATGCGTATGCTCGCCATAACGGATCCGGGTCGTGCTAACGAACAATCCGTAATGCAATTACAGGTAAAAGATTACCTATGATGTGCTATGTTATACAATACCAGTTTATAGCATACGTATTTAATCGTAATCGTTGATATCGGAATCCACAAATTGGGTACCTCTCAAAACACGCAAAACGGGCAGTTATACTCGTATGTACGCAGTTGTCTAAAAACTGGGTTTCAAGGACCAAAGTATTTCAAACAGCATTATTTCCATGGCGATGTCAACATCCTGCTGTACTCGGTTCGACATCTCACACGTGACGATAAATCAGTATGTTAACACTGGCACCACGTCTGGCACCACGTCTGGCGCCGCGGTTGGCAACCGGCGCCGCGGTTGGCTCCAGCGCGGAGGCCTGCGGCCCGCCCCAGTCGAGTGGTGGAGTCGGGGCGGCAGGCGACACGTGCAGACGCGGCCGGGACCAACTGGTAGTGAAAGGTGAGCTGTGTGGTGTGTACCCGCCACCACCCGGCGGCAGGGCGGGAAAAATAGGCCGTTTCTGGATTTTTGGCATCCAGAGTATTATCCCCTTCTGAAAATCAGCCTCTCATTTGGAAGTTGAATGGTGCTGTCTGACAATGATCTGCTCTGTGATCAAGTGCTCAAGATTCACTGAAAAGTGCAAACTGAGATTCTGATGTCACAGGTTTGAAGAAAAACATCCTCTCCGTGTTCGATCATCCAGACATTGTCTTCTCCTCATCCAGTATTACACAATGCAAATCCAAGCCTGCCCAGTGTCGATCCCCATACCACTGTGCCGGGACCAGCTGGTGGTGACGGTAACCGGACAAATGTACGTAAAGTATATGTACGTATGGCAAATGTACGTTAGCGCAGATGTACGTATGATAATTATACGTAAGCGCAAATGTACGTATGGCGAATGTACGTATGCGCAAATGTATGTAAGCGCAAGTGTACGTAAGCGCAAATGTACGTAAGCGCAAAAGTACGTATGCGCAAATAAATGTACGTATGCGCAAATAAATGTGCGTAAGCGCAAATGTACGTAAGCACAAAAGTACGTAAACGCAAATGTACGTATGCAGAAATGGACGTAGGCGCAAATGTTGGTATGCGCAAATTTACGTAGGCGCAAAAGTGAGGAAGCGCAAATGTACGTAAGCGCAAATATACGTATGCGCAAATGTGCGTAATTGCAAATGTGCGTAAGCGCAAAAGTATGTCAGGCAAATGTACGCATGCAGATATGGACGTGGAAGCTCAGATATACGAAAGCGCAAAAGTACGCATGGCAAATGTACTGATGGCAGATATACGTAAGAGCAAATATGCGTATGGCAAAGGCACGTAAGCGGATGTATGTAAGCGCAACTGTACGTATGACTTATGTATCTAACCAAATGTACGTAAACACAAAAGTACGCGTGCGTAAATGTACGTACATTTGCGCATACGTGTAATTGCGCATACGTACTTTTGCGCACACGTACATTTGCGCTTACATACTTTTGCGCATACGTACATTTGCGCTTACGTACATTTACGCATACGTACTTTTGCGCATACGTACATTTGCGCTTACGTACTTTTGCGCATACGTACATTTGCGCATACGTACTTCTGCGCATACGTATATTTGCCATACGTACATTTGCGCTTAGGTACATAAGCCATAAGTACATCTGCGCTTACGTACATTTGCTTACGCACATCTGCCGTACGTACATTTGTCCTTACGTACATTTGTCCTAGAATCGGTGGTGACAGGTGAGCTGTGTGGTGTGTACCCGCCACCACCCAGTGGTGAGCCCTGCATTACTGTGCCAGCAGATCCAGCGTCCGAAACTGCCTTTAAAAATCACCTCCAAAAAGATTTCATCCCGGCGTCACGCTTTCACCGATACAGACATTTCAATGGAAACTTCAGCGTTTTCTTATCTTTAGGGATGCAATAAACACACTTTTTTCGTTTTTGGTGACAATTTTTGGTGCATATTTACCCATTCGGGCTTAAATAGAAGATTCTGACTAAAGCAAGCAGCTTTATGGAGGAAAGTCGGCTTCAAACAACGTTTCTCGGTGCGCTCTACACATTAAAAAAAAACAAGAAAATTCAACTAAAAATTTCGCAAATTTCCATGTTTATTGTATATTTTTATGGGCAAAGATCCTGGGCCATGCTCGATTTCACATCCATTTTCTGATTCCAAACAACTATTGTTCTTAAAATATACCCCAAAATGAACTCGCCAAAGTCAAAAACATTATAGAGACCCCTAGTGACGTCACTTTATCCGGGAAAACATTTTCTGGATAATTTCGGGCCCTAATCGAAGAGCACTTTCCGATGACACCACTTTCGTTCTCGTGAAACGCATAGTTTGGAGATTAGAGGTGGCATAGAAGGACCCTCTCCCCCGGGACGGGATGTGAGGATCTGATCGGAAAGATGGCGCGGGTTAAGCTGAGCGACTGGCACGCCAGAGGTACGGGGTTCTATTCCCAGCAGTGTCCGCCCTTCCTGCCAGGGTGAGAGGCAGGCGACGCAATATGGCCTGAACTGCTGCGTGCGCCGTAAAGCCACAACCGAAAAGCTTGCGGGGACGAGTGGTCTAGGGGTAAGATGCTCGTCTCGCAATCGAAAGATTATGGGTTCGAATCTCACCTGTCGCTACTCTTTGACCGCGACCAATCGGCGTGAGAGATTGGCGACGCTATATGACTCAACGGTCGACGTGTCGTAAAACCAATAACCAACCGAAAAGCTCGCGCTACTGCAGACGCAGACCAGTGGGGAAAACAGTCCTGGTAAGGCTGCTGGTATCTGTATTTAGCATACCAGGCCGCAGTGCAGGGGCGGATCGAGGAATTTTGATCCAGGGTCACCTGTCTGGGGGGGGGCACTTTCTGTTGATTTTTTTTTAAGGAGGGAGGGGATATTCTCGAGCGTTCTGCAGGGGCCAATTTCTACCCAAAGGGGGCTATTACTAGTCTGAAGGATGTTATCGGCTGAAAAACGAATGAATCGGATGGGCGGGGGGTCGTGCAGTCGAGCAACCGAGGGGGCGCATTTTCTAATCGGAGGAGTACCACACCTTCATGCGGTGGTGAAGGGCACATTCCCACAGCTTCCGCCACCTCCCGAGATCCGGCAGTTCCTCAGAACATTGGTTGGTTATTGGTTTTACGATACGTCGACCGTTGAGTAGCGTCGCCAATCTCTCACTCCGATTGGTCGTGGGCGAAGAGTAGCGACAGGTGAGACTCGAACTCACAATCTTTCGATTGTGAGACGAGCATCTTACCCCTAGACCACTCGTCCCCTTCCTCAGAACAGCAACATGTTCCCCCAGCCTCCACCACCTCCCGAGATCCGGCAGTTCCTCAGTACAGTAATATGTTCCCCCAGCTTCCACCACCTCCAGAGATCCGGCAGTGCCTCAATGCGGTAATATGTTGCGATGACAAGAGAGGGCTCAAACTAAGAATTGCAACGCCGCGAATTACTTTGAAGAAGTCATGGCGGCCAAGTTGGTCACAGCGCACCGACGTCCTTTCCGGAAAGCAGAGAGCAGTGCGTCCGCTTGGTGGAGGTTTGTTTACCGCGAACCAGTCGCGTGACTTCAGCGTATAAACGGGTCGGTGTCAGCTTTCCGCAGATGCCAGTGGACAGCAGAACAGCATCGGCACACATCATTTGAGCTAACTAATTAATGAAGGAGTCATTTCCCAGTGCCCAAAATTATATCATCCGGCGGCACGTGAACCGCTGGCTTTGACTGCTCGCGGAAACTTCCGAAATTTCAGACTGTCCAACGTCCTCACATACAAGTCTGCTCACAAAAAAGTAATCTAATGCATTTCTTCAATTAAACAACCTTTGAATCACTACTTTGTCCAGCAGACGGCAGCACGCCGGATGCTGTCACTCTCAGCTCTGTGAGATGGCAGTGGGCCGAGATACCATCGATACACGTGCAGGGGTCTCAGTTACGAAAGTCGTTCATTCTTGATAATGGTTGGTTATTTGGGCTTAGACTGCGTTCGTCACCCGACAGTCCTCCCTAAACATTTGCGGTAAATTGTCTATCTGCGGCCCCCAACCGGCTGGCTGGTTCCGCCCCTGGTGGTGCGCCATTTTGATACACAGCAGGAGCCTGGCTGATGTCTAGGTGACCGTTACGACAGTGCAACAAATGGCAGACAGTTGAGCCAGCTGACAGTGGGCAGCACTGGCCAGCTGACAGTCGGCAGCACTGGCCAGAGGACAGTCGGCAGCACTGGCCAGAGGACAGTCGGCAGCACTGGCCAGAGGACAGTCGGCAGCACCGGTCAGACGTACGAAAATCGTTGCAGACCTAGGGCTTCGACCTCGGCGCTGTAAATATTTCCTTACACAAAGTAAATATTTCCTTCCTTCGATGCATTACTGCCCCGGTCAGTAACACATCTTCGAATAGCGATCCGCCCACTCCCATATTACAAATCATCAATGAATACTTGGAAATGGCCAACATGTGTAGCGGTGGGGACGGGTAGGGGGCAACTGATGAACGAGCGTTTCACCGCAGGCTCAGCCGACCGAAGGCACCTCGACTGCCGCGATGGCAAACGCGGTGTGCATCGCCGACCTGGAGAGAGTGGCGGCCGAGCGGCTGGACCAGAACACCATCGGCTTCTACAACAGCGGCGCCGACGGCGAGCAGACGCTGCGGGACAACACCGCTGCGTACCAGAGGTCAGTGGGCTGCCGCGTCCTACCACCACCGGTACTGCGGGACAACACCGCGGCGTACCAGAGGTCAGTCGGCTGCCGCGTCCTACCACCACCGGTACTGCGGGACAACACCGCGGCGTACCAGAGGTCAGTCGGCTGCCGCGTCCTACCACCACCGGTACTGCGGGACAACACCGCGGCGTACCAGAGGTCAGTCGGCTGCCGCGTCCTACCACCACCGGTACTGCGAGACAACACCGCGGCGTACCAGAGGTCAGTGGGCTGCCGCGTCCTACCACCACCGGTACTGCGGGACAACACCGCGGCGTACCAGAGGTCAGTGGGCTGCCGCGTCCTACCACCACCGGTACTGCGGGACAACACCGCGGCGTGCCGGAGGTCAGTGGGCTGCCGCGTCCTACCACCACCGGTACTGCGGGACAACACCGCGGCGTACCAGAGGTCAGTCGGCTGCCGCGTCCTACCACCACCGGTACTGCGGGACAACACCGCGGCGTACCAGAGGTCAGTGGGCTGCCGCGTCCTACCACCACCGGTACTGCGGGACAACACCGCGGCGTACCAGAGGTCAGTCGGCTGCCGCGTCCTACCACCACCGGTACTGCGAGACAACACCGCGGCGTACCAGAGGTCAGTGGGCTGCCGCGTCCTACCACCACCGGTACTGCGGGACAACACCGCGGCGTACCAGAGGTCAGTGGGCTGCCGCGTCCTACCACCACCGGTACTGCGGGACAACACCGCTGCGTACCAGAGGTCAGTGGGCTGCCGCGTCCTACCACCACCGGTACTGCGGGACAACACCGCGGCGTGCCGGAGGTCAGTGGGCTGCCGCGTCCTACCACCACCGGTACTGCGGGACAACACCGCGGCGTACCAGAGGTCAGTGGGCTGCCGCGTCCTACCACCACCGGTACTGCGGGACAACACCGCGGCGTGCCGGAGGTCAGTGGGCTGCCGCGTCCTACCACCACCGGTACTGCGGGACAACACCGCGGCGTACCAGAGGTCAGTGGGCTGCCGCGTCCTACCACCACCGGTACTGCGGGACAACACCGCTGCGTACCAGAGGTCAGTCGGCTGCCGCGTCCTACCACCACCGGTACTGCGGGACAACACCGCTGCGTACCAGAGGTCAGTCGGCTGCCGCGTCCTACCACCACCGGTACTGCGGGACAACACCGCGGCGTACCAGAGGTCAGTCGGCTGCCGCGTCCTACCACCACCGGTACTGCGAGACAACACCGCGGCGTACCAGAGGTCAGTGGGCTGCCGCGTCCTACCACCACCGGTACTGCGGGACAACACCGCGGCGTACCAGAGGTCAGTGGGCTGCCGCGTCCTACCACCACCGGTACTGCGGGACAACACCGCTGCGTACCAGAGGTCAGTGGGCTGCCGCGTCCTACCACCACCGGTACTGCGGGACAACACCGCTGCGTACCAGAGGTCAGTGGGCTGCCGCGTCCTACCACCACCGGTACTGCGGGACAACACCGCGGCGTGCCGGAGGTCAGTCGGCTGCCGCGTCCTACCACCACCGGTACTGCGGGACAACACCGCGGCGTGCCAGAGGTCAGTCGGCTGCCGCGTCCTACCACCACCGGTACTGCGGGACAACACCGCGGCGTACCAGAGGTCAGTCGGCTGCCGCGTCCTACCACCACCGGTACTGCGGGACAACACCGCGGCGTACCAGAGGTCAGTGGGCTGCCGCGTCCTACCACCACCGGTACTGCGGGACAACACCGCGGCGTACCAGAGGTCAGTGGGCTGCCGCGTCCTACCACCACCGGTACTGCGGGACAACACCGCGGCGTGCCGGAGGTCAGTGGGCTGCCGCGTCCTACCACCACCGGTACTGCGGGACAACACCGCGGCGTGCCGGAGGTCAGTGGGCTGCCGCGTCCTACCACCACCGGTACTGCGGGACAACACCGCGGCGTGCCGGAGGTCAGTGGGCTGCCGCGTCCTACCACCACCGGTACTGCGGGACAACACCGCGGCGTGCCGGAGGTCAGTCGGCTGCCGCGTCCTACCACCACCGGTACTGCGGGACAACACCGCTGCGTACCAGAGGTCAGTCGGCTGCCGCGTCCTACCACCACCGGTACTGCGGGACAACACCGCGGCGTACCAGAGGTCAGTCGGCTGCCGCGTCCTACCACCACCGGTACTGCGAGACAACACCGCGGCGTACCAGAGGTCAGTGGGCTGCCGCGTCCTACCACCACCGGTACTGCGGGACAACACCGCGGCGTACCAGAGGTCAGTGGGCTGCCGCGTCCTACCACCACCGGTACTGCGGGACAACACCGCTGCGTACCAGAGGTCAGTGGGCTGCCGCGTCCTACCACCACCGGTACTGCGGGACAACACCGCGGCGTGCCGGAGGTCAGTGGGCTGCCGCGTCCTACCACCACCGGTACTGCGGGACAACACCGCGGCGTGCCAGAGGTCAGTCGGCTGCCGCGTCCTACCACCACCGGTACTGCGGGACAACACCGCGGCGTACCAGAGGTCAGTCGGCTGCCGCGTCCTACCACCACCGGTACTGCGGGACAACACCGCGGCGTACCAGAGGTCAGTGGGCTGCCGCGTCCTACCACCACCGGTACTGCGGGACAACACCGCGGCGTGCCAGAGGTCAGTGGGCTGCCGCGTCCTACCACCACCGGTACTGCGGGACAACACCGCGGCGTACCAGAGGTCAGTGGGCTGCCGCGTCCTACCACCACCGGTACTGCGGGACAACACCGCGGCGTGCCGGAGGTCAGTGGGCTGCCGCGTCCTACCACCACCGGTACTGCGGGACAACACCGCGGCGTGCCGGAGGTCAGTGGGCTGCCGCGTCCTACCACCACCGGTACTGCGGGACAACACCGCGGCGTGCCGGAGGTCAGTGGGCTGCCGCGTCCTACCACCACCGGTACTGCGGGACAACACCGCGGCGTGCCGGAGGTCAGTGGGCTGCCGCGTCCTACCACCACCGGTACTGCGGGACAACACCGCGGCGTACCAGAGGTCAGTGGGCTGCCGCGTCCTACCACCACCGGTACTGCGGGACAACACCGCTGCGTGCCGGAGGTCAGTGGGCTGCCGCGTCCTACCACCACCGGTACTGCGGGACAACACCGCGGCGTACCAGAGGTCAGTGGGCTGCCGCGTCCTACCACCACCGGTACTGCGGGACAACACCGCGGCGTGCCGGAGGTCAGTGGGCTGCCGCGTCCTACCACCACCGGTACTGCGGGACAACACCGCGGCGTACCAGAGGTCAGTGGGCTGCCGCGTCCTACCACCACCGGTACTGCGGGACAACACCGCGGCGTGCCGGAGGTCAGTGAGCTGCCCCGCCATGCCGGAGGTCAGTGGGCTGCCACGCCTAGGCCACCGTTGGTTGATTGGTCGGTGGTTGTGGCTCTACGACACACTCAGCAGCTGAGGGTATTTTGCCTTGCCTGCCTCTCATCCTGGCAGGTGTTACGATGTTATTTGGTGCGGAGTGTGTATACGATTCTTGTGCTGAGGTACCACGACGCAAACGCTGCAGCTCTCGCCGGGTGACTCTATGGGAGACTGAGCGTGACCGGGCAGTGGGCCGGTCCTGCCGGCCGGTCAGGCGAGCGTAGCCGCCGGGCTTTAGAGGTGTCAGATTTGAACACCAAAAGTCCAACACAGAACAGCAGGAAGGGCGGCCATCTTTGGGAATCAAACCCCGCACTCTGGTCAGCCAGCCCACGGCACCGTCTACATCATCGTCTACGGCACCGTCTACACCAACGCCTATACCACCTCATACTTGACACCGCCTACACCACCGCCACCGTCTACCCGGCACTGCCTACACAACCGCCACCGTCTACCCGGCACCGCCTACACCACCGCCACCGTCTACCCGGCACCGCCTACACCACCGCCACCGTCTACCCGGCACTGCCTACACCACCGCCACCGTCTACCCGGCACTGCCTACACCACCGCCATCGTCTACCCGGCACCGCCTACACCACCGCCACCGTCTACCCGGCACCGCCTACACCACCGCCACCGTCTATCCGGCACCGCCTACACCACCGCCACCGTCTACACGGCACCGCCTACACCACCACCACCGTCTACCCGGCACCGCCACCGTCCATGCGGCACTGCCTACACCACCGCCACCGTCTACCCGGCACCGCCTACACCACCGCCACCGTCCACGCGGCACTGCCTACACCACCGCCACCGTCCATGCGGCACTGCCTACACCACCGCCACCGTCTACCCGGCACTGCCTACACCACCGCCACCGTCTACCCGGCACCGCCTACACCACCGCCACCGTCCATGCGGCACTGCCTACACCACCGTTTATGACACCGTCCATCCGGCACCGCCAACACCACCGCCTGAGCCACCGTCCACCTGCGCCACCGTCCACATCGCCGTCCACACAGCTGACAGCGCCGCCGCCCAAGGCAGTGTTTGTTTGTTTATTTGGGCCTGAGGGCGCCTGAACTGCTAGTGGGTATGTAATGCCCTCTGCCGCCCAAGGCAGTGTGGGTTTGTTCAATTGGACTTGAGGGCGCCTGAACTGCCAGTGGGTATCTAACGCCCTCCGCCACCCAAGGCAGTGTTTGTTTATTTGGGCTTGAGGGCGCCTGAACTGCTAGTGGGTATGTAACGCCCTCCGACGCCAAATGCAGTGTTTCATCAACACAAACTTCACATGACTCAACGGTCGACGTGTCGTAAAACCAATAACCAAATAACCAACCAACACAAACTTCACAGCGCACACTTCATCGGAGAACCATGTCACGGCTTCGTGCGAATGTCGTATCATGCCAATGCGAATGTCAAACCACTTCCCAATAGAACAAGACATTGAAGACGCGAATGTCGTTCAAAGTTGTGAACTAAACTATCAATATATAGCTCCCAGCATCCATCACGACTGGTGGGACTTAAAAAGGAGGAAGTGTGAGATATTACGAGGTTACCTTCATCAAAGGTGTTACTAACATTCAGCGACATGTCCATGTTCAGGATATTCGAACGTGCTAAAAGCTCCAAATGTATGGCAGCTTCAAGAACGGCGGCAGAACAGACCCAACATGGACGTGCTGGATCTGACAGCTGTGTTGGATCTAACAGACCCAACATGGACGTGCTGGTGTGTTGGATCTAACAGACCCAACATGGACGTGCTGGATCTAACACCTGTGTTGGATCTAACAGACCCAACATGGACGTGCTGGATCTAAATCCAACATGGACGTGCTGACAGCTGTGTTGGATCTAACAGACCCAACATGGACGTGCTGGATCTGACAGCTGTGTTGGATCTAACAGACCCAACATGGACGTGCTGGATCTGACAGCTGTGTTGGATCTAACAGACCCAACATGGACGTGCTGGATCTAACACCTGTGTTGGATCTAACAGACCCAACATGGACGTGCTGGATCTGACAGCTGTGTTGGATCTAACATACCCAACATGGACGTGCTGGATCTGACAGCTGTGTTGGATCTAACAGACCCAACATGGACGTGCTGGATCTGACAGCTGTGTTGGATCTAACAGACCCAACATGGACGTGCTGGATCTGACAGCTGTGTTGGATCTAACAGACCCAACACACTTGGTGCACATCGGCAGCAGTACCCACTAAGTCCGTGCGCGTGCTGACTCCACGTTCTCCGGCTGTGCTCAGGATCAGACTGTGCCCGCGGGGCATGGTGGACGTGTCCAACATTGACCTGACCCAGACGGTCCAAGGTCATCAGGTCAGCATGCCGATCGGTGTGGCACCGACAGCCTTCCAGCGCATGGCCCACCCGGACGGGGAGTGCGCCACCGCCAAGGGTAAGCCACACGACGGGACAGAAGAGGGGTGTATGTGTGTGTGTGATTAGGGTTTTAGGGCGCATCGACCATGGTATATCATTTAGCGCCGAAAGAGGGGGAGGGGGAGGGGGAGGTAATCGTCGGCGCGGTTGGTTGGTGATTACCATAGTACCAAATGGTTACCATGGTTCCCGCCTCCTCTCGTATTCGGGTATGGATTGTGGAAGCAACCCATAGGTAGAGGAGTCAGCTCCACCCCAGGATCCGCAACGGCTGTTCAAGGTTTCACCGGTTTTCGAGAACTCTACTTGGTAACTCGCTCAAAAAGTCCAGTTTTGGAGTAAAAAAACAAATGTTTCTTTTCGTCCCACCGCAACACGTATGCAATATACAAGCACGTGTACAGGGCCCGACTTAAGTACCTATGCTGATATCAAATAATAACGAGACCCTTTTCCATTACATTCTAACTCTGATCCGGTTGCAAGTACTAATTCTACTCCACGTGGCCTAAAGAAACATACGCATTTTATGCTTGTTTTCGGAGGAGGGTCAATGAGAATTCTTGGAAAATATATTAAACCACCCATATATTTCGATACAAATACTATAAAAGCACGTGTTACCTACGTGTTAGTTACGTGTTTACGACAGTAAAATATAATTACGAATTAGAACGCACGTCTAGCTGCAGTGGATTAGCGAGACTTCCCGACGCTACCAGTGGCACTTGAACGTGGTACCTTGCGATCGCATGGCATCGCTCACCTTCTAGACTTGCCCGACACAGTCTACCCGTGAGCCAAGGAGGACAAACCAACTGCAGGAGGTCGGTCCAACCAATAGCCCGAGTCCTAGCGAGTCTACCCGTGAGCCAAGGAGGACAAACCAACTGCAGGAGGTCGGTCCAACCAATAGCCCGAGTCCTAGCGAGTCTACCCGTGAGCCAAGGAGGACAAACGAACTGCAGGAGGTCGGTCCAACCAATAGCCCGAGTCCTAGCGTGTCAGCCCGCCGCCTGACGCCAGCAATGGACGGCTGTGCTGCAGCCGCCGAGGAGATGGGCGCCATCTTCATCCTGAGCACGGTGTCGACCAGCAGTATCGAAGAGGTGGCGGAGGCGGCGCCCAACGGCGTCAAGTGGTTCCAGGTGTACATCCTCAAGGACAGGTCAGCACTTCCAAATGTCATCCCAGTTCGACTGCAGGTCGGTCCTTCCAAACATTGTTCCAGTCCCACCGCAAGTTAGTTAGTTAGTTAGTTATTTGGGCTTTAGGGTTGTTGTTGTTGTTATTGGGGTTTAGGGGCGCATCAACCGCTTCGACTTCAGTCCCACCACAAGTCAGTCCCTCCAAACGCTAGTCCAGTCCCGCTGCACGTCAGTCCTCCAAAACACCAGTCCAGTTATATTGCAGGTCAGTCCTTCCGATGCCTTGCAGTCCGAGATCCGCCGGCCCTGCCAAACACCAGTCCGGCCCACGGACCGTTCGAGACCACGCCAGTTCTCTCAAACACCAGTTCGGCCCACGGACAGGTCCGCATCGTCGGACAGCCAACTGCCGCGGCCACCAGTTCAGTAGCGCGTCAACCGCTGGGAAGGCATCCCTCCCCGTATATCCGCTGGGAGAGGACTGACGAATGTGACGTGCCCGGATTGTCGCCATTAGGTTAAGTTCACCGGGACTACAGTGCCGATTGCATGACTACATAGTCAGGATATACGTAGGCTATGCTATATCTCAGGAAGATGGACGTCTATTGGTCGTGTGTAGAAGAACCTTGGGTTTCTTTACGACGCACTCAACTGCTGGGTGATATAGCGTCGCCAACCTCTCACGCCGGTTGGGTGGTCTCGGTGATCCCGCACGTTGCGGGATTCAATTGAATCCCGCAATTGATTTTGAACTCGATTGAATCTTGCGATCACGAGTCCATCCAACGCCCTGCCGACTGAGCTACGACGGCCCTTGGTCGTGTTGTAGGGAGCCAACAGACCTTCGATCACACAGGGGCCACATGTCAGAGGCAGTTAAAGTCAGCGGTGTGTCGCAGGGAGATGACGAGGCCTATACCGCAGGGAGCTGACGGAGGCTACACCGTAGGAAGATGACGGGGCCTATACCGCAGGAAGCTGACGAGGCTTATACAGCAGGGAGACGACGGAGCCTATACTACAGGGAGCTCACGGGGCCTATACCGCAGGGAGCTGACGGGGCCGATACCGCGGGAGATGACTGGGGCGATATCGCAGGAAGCTGACGAGGCCATACCAAAGGGAGCTGACGCGGCCTATACCGCAGGAAGCTGACGGGGCCGATACCGCAGGAAGCTGACGGGGCCGATACCGCAGGAAGCTGACGGGGCCGATACCGCAGGAAGCTGACGGGGCCGATACCACAGGAAGCTGACTGGGCCGATATCGCAGGAGATGACGGGGGCTACACAACAGGAAGCCGACGGCGCCTATACCGCAGGCACCTGACGGGGCCTGTACCGCAGGGAGCTGACGGTGCGCATGATCCGCCGCGCCGAGAAGGCCGGCTTCTCGGCTCTCGTGCTCACCATAGACGCCCAGCTCTTCGGTCGGCTACTGACCTCGGCCAGAAACGGCTTCGAGTTGCCGCCACACCTCAGGTGAGGTGCCAACATACGCACGTCACGGGGCAGCTGCATATTTCGAGCCCGCCGACCACCCAACGTCCGTCCACCCGAGGCACTCGGAGGTGAGCCGCTGCGGTTCACTCTCGACAGGCCACGCTCACCGTCGATACATTCGCCGGGACTCCATAAACTCGTCGAAAAACGTGAAGACTACCTGTCGGCCCGGTGTTCGTGTCCCGGGATGTGCCGATTTGAAGCGAGCATTACGTCTAGGTGACAACTATTACATCCCTTTACCAGGGTCACCTGGAGTCTTGTATATCTCTTAGGTCACTGGAGTTTTATACCTTTCACTTCTCCCACTCTCTCTCTATTTCTGTCTGTCTCTTGTCTGTCTGTCTGTCTATATATATATATATATATATATATATATATATATATATATATATATATATATATATATATATATATATATATATATATATATATATATATATATATATATATATATATATATATATATATATATATATATATATATATATATATATATATATATATATATATATATATATATATATATATATATATATATATATATATATATATATATATATATATATATATATATATATATATATATATATATATATATATATATATATATATATATATATATATATATATATATATATATATATATATATATATATATATATATAATTCTCTCTCTCTCTCTCTCTCATTCATGTGGCTATATCAAATGCAGCGTGAAGCACCCTCTCCCCACAGGATGGCAAACTTCCCCGAAGGCCTGAGCCAGGCGCCCGACGGAGCGACCGCCAACGTCGACAACTTCATCTTCACGCTATTCGACTCGTCGCTGACCTGGCGCGACCTGACCTGGCTGCGCGACACCACGCGCCTGCCGGTGATCGTCAAGGGCGTGATGACGCCCGAGGACGCCGTCACCGCCATCGAGCTGGGCGCCCAGGGCGTCGTCGTCTCCAACCACGGCGGCCGCCAGCTGGACGGCTGCCTGGCCACGGTGGACGCGCTGCCGGCCGTGGTGGCGGCCGTGGCCGGCCGCTGTCCCGTCTACCTGGACGGCGGCGTGCGGCGCGGCACAGACGCGCTCAAGGCGCTGGCGCTGGGCGCGCGCTGCGTGTTCGTCGGCCGGCCCGTGCTGTGGGCGCTGGCCGCCGACGGCGAGCGCGGCGTCCGGCTGGCGCTGCGGCTGCTGCGCGACGAGCTCAGGCTCGCCATGGGACTGTGCGGTGAGCAGTGGGGCTCGGTGGTGGGCAGTGGGACTCGGCGGTGAGTAATGGGACTAGGTGGTGAGTAATGGGACTCGACGGTGACAATAGGACACGGTGGTGAGCAATAGAACTCGGCGGTGAGTAATGGGACTCGGCGGTGAGCAGTGGGACTCGGTGGTGAGATGCGGAACACGGCGGCGAGCAGTGGTACTCAATGGTGAGCGATGGGACTCGGTTGGGAGATGTGAGACTCTGCAGTGAGAAATGGGACTCGGTGGTGAGCAAAATTGCTCGGTGATGAGCAACTGATGGGACTCAGTGGTGAGCAATGGGAACCGGTGGTGAGCAGTGGGACACGGTGGGGAGATGGCGAACTCTGCAGTGAGAAACGGGACTGGGTGGGGAGATGTGGGATTCAGGAGGAAGATGTGGTACGCTGTGAGAAGAAGTAGGTCTTGGTAGGAAGACGTGACTGCGTGAATAAGTGAGTCCCAGCGATGAGCCATCGGACATTGTGGCGACAAATTAAATTGAGTGGCAATGAATGGAGTGTGAAGATGAGTAATGTAAATGGAGCTTTGCGGTATAAACGAAGGTGATCGGAAAATAGTACAAGGTGTTGGAAACGAAGCTCAAAGGCAAGATAAAGTCTTCTGTATTGAAACTAGAAAAAAAAACTGAATGCCTATTTGACAAGTTCCAGTCAGTTTAGCAGGTCCTAAGACCCCTTTACGGGGCAGATATAGTGCAAGATAATTGCGCATCATATTTCATGAATAAATGGGTAGGAATAGACTGAGTATAGAAACCATGCATCTCGTAGGTGGTGCATGATAAAGCCGAGCTTATCACAAACCAAGTTATAACTCCAGCATGCTCAATTTCTTCGCCATTCGTATATGTAACGTGCCCGCTATACCATAACTTACAATGTAAGGTTTTCGGGAAAGTGTCCACGGCTTGAGTTGCCAGCGAATTTCCCATTTGACCTGAATAACAGGCGATGTTGTATTTCCAGGTGTGACAAAGGTGGCAGACATCACCGAGAAGCTCATCGACAAATCACACCAGCCACAACTGTCATAGGATCCGTCACACTGACCGTCAACAACGATGGACGGCAAACTATGGCAGATACAGCAACATATACGGGATGTGGCCTGGCAGATGCTACAGTCTGCAGCATCTACCAGCATGTATCGGGATCCGTGACGTTGCCGTTGCAGATATATATCTATGTTTGGGATCCGTGACATCTGTCACAGATATATCTATGGCGGGTAACGGGTGAAAAATGTGAAGCTCCACGCGCTTGCTGATCTAAATCAAGAGCACCAATAACCAACCATTGGGACGGGTGTGGCGGCAATGGTGATGGTGTTTGGCGTTCCATTTCCATAACATGCGGCTGCGACTGTCACCATGTGTGGTTGTCATTTTGAGTGCAGCAGACTGGTGTGATAATAGAGTGAAACGTGTGTGAGTTGGATCAGTTTCAGAGGCGATGAGGACATTCTCGATCACATATCAAATTTTGGTGGTGCTCTGAACTTTAACAATACAGTCATGTTCCAAGGACAGGACGTGAATACGACATCTTGCGGCGAGGCGGTCATATAGATAATTTCATCGGAAACGCCTCCGGTCTACGCCTATGGTAAAAGCCGACCCGTCTGGTCGGTTTATTTCTGGGTCACTGAACTCATCAACCAAACTAAAACATACAAAAGTAACAAACTGGACGCAGCAGAGCCATCTAGCGAACACTTAAGCATAGTCAGTTTGGATAGGCAGCGGGCAGACGATATCACTATGGCACAGAGTTCAAAGAGCATGCTCGAAGGGGACTTGGGACCCGAAGGAGTACCGGGCTCAGTGGGAGATCCGAGCTCTACGCACAAGCCCGACCGGCTAAGCGTCCCACCCTCCATCGCCTTGGTTCGGCAGCTGACAAGATGTCAGACCGAGGGGGAGGGACAGCATCCCCTACCGCTCCCAAGGAAACTGTCAACGATCGCAGCCAATAGAAATTCTGACCTGACTGGTGTTTTGCCTGGCATACAACACAGTTCATCCGGGTACTTCACGTCCAATGTCGGCACGACCACCCCACTGTAGCTGCCACTGTGGAAGGCTACCCCAAATGATTCCGCCTGTCGCCTCAGCTCAACAGGGCCCTGACCTAACCTGGCTAAACCCGACCCGACCCGACCTAACCCAACCCAACCCTACCCTATTCTATCTATAGCGGAAATAATCTCCAACGAGATAGGGTAAGTCTGCAAATTGTTCGCAGACGAGGACTAAAACACAGGCTTCTCAATACAATTAAAGTAATAAAATACAAGTGAATCTGATAGACTTTTAATGGGATGCTTGATTATGAACATTCGTACAATGGTATGTTCAGGGCGGAAAAAAATGAAAACAAGCGGGCACCGGGGCTCAGGGGACGCGCGCCACCTTCGTGAAGACGCGACGCTCCAGAGACCACGAGACGACCACCTGGACGCTTCAGCGCGCCCCCTTCCTTCCTTGGAACTTCCCCAGTCGGTGATGCCCTCCCGGGAGACGGCATCCCGCCACACGAAAGCCTCTTCCCGCCACAGAAATTCCCGGATCCGTCCCTGACTCAGTCTGGCTAGTTAGTTAGTTATTGTGGTTTAAGCGCGCGACGACCATTTCGTCGATCATATTGCGCCCATCCTTGACTCAGTTTGATGCGTCCCGGTTTCGCAGTGGTGAGGTTGGACGGAAGGTGAGCTCGCTATTTTTATTTGGGGTTTAATCGATCACTCATGATCGTTTAGCGCCCAACTGGTTGGAAAGTCGTTTGTAGCTAAGTAGATCGTGGAAGTGCCATCCGTGGGTGGCTGGGTCCAGGTTATGACTATTATGGTGATCGATAAGGCATTGCCCAATTTTTATGGACGCACGGTGGCTGCACGCTCAGCAGAAACGCCGCTTTATGCGCTTGTCGAGGGTATCGAGGGCGCACTTCCAAAGTAGGTTCATCACCTGAATGGTTTCCATATTCTACATTGACCGGACGAAACTATGCTCATAACGCTAATAGGTAAAACGGGTAATTTCCGCTCACACTGAGCACCGAAACTCATTCATGGATTCGCCTTACACATCATCGTAACAGTTGCGTAGTCTTCGTCCCCGACGTCCAGGACTAAGGTGCGTGTGTGTGTCCGTATGGTTGTTATGTCCAAGTCGCGACCCCGCCCCTGCCCAGTCGCGGTTGGCGGCGACAAGTTTGTCTGGAACGTGGGACGTCCATTTCTGACCTGATCACAACCGTTAGCGTGTCATTAACCAGCTCAACTATAGGAAACAGGTAAGACATTGGGTTTGTTTTTTTCCGGGTGACGATGGGGTAGAACCTCCGGACAAAAAAAAACACCAGACATTGTGAAAGATTGGCGCAATATCAACGGTACTTCGCAAACAATGAGCATTGGTGTTAGCAACTCAAATATAACTTCTTTCAAGATCGCTTAGCTTGCCCATTCCATCTTCGCTGCTACGCATTTTGTGCGCAAGAGATATAATAGATGACATACCAGCACATAAAGCTACAATCGCTGTTCCAACCCAAAAGCATACCTCATAACACGCGAACATCCGGCCAACGAAAAGTTCCACCTAGCATACAGGTCAGCTAGTATCATGTGTCCAGCATCGATTGCCAAGGTCATAGCCCTTAGCTTCCGCATCTGCCGTTAACTTACCACACTATGACTTCCATAGCAATACTTCTCACCTGCATGTCTGCTGTTGACATACAGCACTATGATCTCCATAACTAGCCTTTTCACCTGGATGTCTGCTGCTAACATACGGCACTATGATCTCCATAACCAGCCTTCTCACCTGAATGTCTGCTGTTGACATATGGCCCTATAATCACCAGTCAGCCTCCTCACCTGGGCTCATTGTTCTCTGCCTCCACTTCTTCTTCCATGGAGACAAGCGACCCCTCATCTGGAGAAATCCAAAACATGTCAGTAGATGTGGCGATCGCTGCATGGCCACTGCAGTCGATGCGACCCAGAACCCCAACAACCAACCAACCAGTCAGGAGACGCCGGCGGCAGAGACAACTCGGCCAACGTCAGAATATGTCAAGGGGGGGGGGGGGCTCGGAATTTCTGCAACGCCAGCAGCATCCTGTATGTTTCAGTGCGGCTGCCAGGAGCGTGATGATATATGACAGTGACATTTAATATGACCTTCTCTCTGAAGTTGTAAAACCATTGGCAAAAATACTATATTTTGGAGCGATTAAGCTATGGTACACAGCACTTCATCGGATTATGATAGAGGGTCGTGCACGAGAACTTAATCGCTCCAAAATATAGTATTTTTGCCAATATTTTAACAATTTCAAGGAGAATGTCAAATTAAATGCCACTGTGATAAAACGCCGGCAGCAGCCAAAGCAAGTCACAAGAGGTAATTCGTGTCAACAAGAGGCAGACATCTGTCAGCACAAGCCATGTCAGAAGAAGTCGACAATAGTGTCGGAAGTTGGCCGTGGCGTCAGCAGAAGTCGAACGAGCCAATTCAGCTCGGTGTGGTGAGGGCTCTACACCAGCGTGGTGCTGGGGGATGGGGCGGGGCTACAATGGCATGGCCGGGATTTCACAAGTCCCAGTGCGGAGCACTAACGATGGCGAGCTGAACTAGCCGCAGCGCCAGGATTCGTGAGGTTTGCTCATTTGGTGGCTGAAGACTGTGGTCTCTGGACTGTGGACTGTGGACTCTGTGGTCATGGTTGCTAAGACCATGGCATTCGTCCTATAGACAGAACTAGTGAATCAACTTTGTCGCAAGACTTGGATACAACTCACAGGTGCGTTGGTACGCCCACCTTGCCGTGATCAATGGATAAAACTGCACATTATAATGAGCTCTGACGGGCATAAGCTGCGTAAGGTACGTGTGACACTTAGGCGAACAGAATCAGGGCCTCCTCTTTGCTAAACTGCCAGCTGCGAGGCGATGGCTGTCCGCCACCCATACCCCTCCCCAGGTGAAGTCACATTTCCAATTGCTTAAGCATTACGGCAGAGCTCAAAAGGCTGCGATTTGGCCCCATGGAGCCAAATTGTCAATTGGCCCCCACCCCACAGCCAAGTCGTGTTACACAAGGTCTTGGATGAAATAATTAATGCCAATTGTTTTCCACATATTTGCCTCTCTGCACTACATGTTATCCCAGGCCATAGAAGCTAAATGTATGTGGATTAAACCGTTATTTATGGAAGATAACTTCAGGTCTCTCGATAAACACGTCATTCCCATGAGTAAAAATTACAACTTTAGATAACCCCACCACACAAAATCATTGAAATAAAGCATTGTAAAATAAAGTACAGAAATGAAACAAAAGATACATAAATGAAATTGACCCAGCCACATAGTAGCACCACAAATGTGTTGCTCTTGTGCTTCAGACGAGCCACACGCCCAGCCAGCTGCATCCGGCACCATCAAGCCTTTACAGTCATAACCAGTTCAAGCTGGTTGGCTCTCAAATAGTCTGAAACCGAAATGGCCTGGACAAAACCAGTTTTACCTGGCTTTTCTTACAAGTATGTACAGAATACACGTCTGCTGTCCCAACGGACATATTTGGATGGAAGCAAGTCATGGCAAGCTGGCCTGTCTCACACTCCACCATGAAAAGTAGCACAGCACATGGTGCATTGCGAAGAGGCACACACACACACACATATATATATATATATATATATATATATATATATATATATATATATATATATATATATATAATCCATCGACTATATGGGCCTCACCAATTCCAGTTCACTTCGTCCTAGTGAATGCATGGGTGAACGGAGTCCACAGATTGATTGATTGATTATTGGGGTTTTAGGATGCGTCCAGTGGGTTATATTGCACCCATAACAAGCTTGCTATACATCATACATCAGATTGCCACATATGAAGAGCGCTTAACAGAGCATATCTGTGGAAGCAAATTATCAGCTAGGAAGGTGTGTATATTATTTCAAATCCTAGATCTGGAAGGAAGCTCAAAACCGCTCCGTTGTGTATAAATCGGGAATCTTTTCCCAACAAGTCGTCCAACTTCAGAGTATTAGCATCATATCCGAAGTGACGCCTACGTTCTTCCGTATATGCTGGGCACGCCACCAGTACATGGTGCACAGTTAGCGCGGCATTACACCTCATACATTTCGGCCTTTCTTGCCCGCACAATAAATACCTATGTGTGGCTAGCGTGTGGCCAATTCTGAGTCGACAGATTGCCACCTCGTCCCTTCTAGTTTGGCTGAAGGACGAGCGGAGTCCACAGGCATGCACATTCCAACACATATCGTCACAGGTTGTTGCACAAAAAAACACATCAGAAAATACCAGAATCAGATGAGCCGCCGGCGCCGCTGGATGGATTGCGGACGTAAACATCGAACAGCGCGAAACACGTGGCATCGGAGCAGTGCAGATGTAAACACTGAACACCGCGATACACGTGGCATCGGAGCAGTGCAGATGTAAACATTGAACACCGCGATACACGTGACATCGGAGCAGTGCAGATGTAAACACTGAACACCGCGATACACGTGGCATCGGAGCAGTGCAGATGTAAACACTGAACACCGCGATACACGTGACATCGGAGCAGTGCAGATGTAGACATTGAACACCGCGATACACGTGACATCGGAGCAGTGCAGATGTAAACACTGAACACCGCGATACACGTGACATCGGAGCAGTGCAGATGTAAACATTGAACACCGCGATACACGTGACATCGGAGCAGTGCAGATGTAAACACTGAACACCGCGATACACGTGACATCGGAGCAGTACAGATGTAAACACTGAACACCGCGATACACGTGACATCGGAGCAGTGCAGATGTAAACACTGAACACCGCGATACACGTGACATCGGAGCAGTACAGATGTAAACACTGAACACCGCGATACACGTGATATCGGAGCAGTGCAGATGTAAACACTGAACACCGCGATACACGTGACATCGGAGCAGTGCAGATGTAAACATTGAACACCGCGATACACGTGACATCGGAGCAGTGCAGATGTAAACATTGAACACCGTGATGCATGTGATATCGGAGCAGTGCAGATGTAAACACTGAACACCAAGATACGTGTGGCATCAGAGCAGATGTAAATGATGTGCCTGCAGCTGTGGAACCACGTGTAACCCCATGGCCTCGCTTGTCACAGCCACCCACGCCACCGACAGTTCTACAGATCCTGTGCCTACAGCTGTGGAACCATTTGTACCTCCATGACTTTGCTTGTCCCAGCCGTCCACATCACTGACAGTGCTATAGATCTTGTGCCGGCAGCTGTGGAACCACTTGTACCTCCGTAACCTCATCTGTCCAAAACCCTTAATGGAGCATTAGAGTGGTTAATAACATATAACTATTAGGGATTGCTATTGAGATAAATCACAACACAACTCTCATTGGTTTTGACATCTGATTTGCAAATGAAAGCAAATTGGATAATTTTATTACCGAATTAAATATAAACCATTTGAATCGTTGAGAACATGCATACATTTTACACCTATATAATGCCACAAATGGGGTTGCAATACTGTTTCTGGATTTGTCTCATTCATTATCCCATCCAGAGCAGTATCATGTTTTCTCACTGGAAGATTGAACAGTGCTGCTTGACAATGCCTGCCAGCTAACTATTTGTTTGCAAAATGACCACAACTCACTTGAAAATACAAAATAAAATGCTTAATCCTGCAAAGAGACCGAAAATTATCCTTCCGAAATCCATCACCGACAATTTTTCCTCTCCACATCCGAGATCGCAAAACATACATGCAACACTGGTCACAATAACTTGTACTACTTTTGTTTCCAGGTAGCTATATTTTTTACTAAGACCCCAACCAAAGAAAATGGTGATAAGCATGCTACTCTTGCATCGCCGCCACTTGCTCACGCACCAGATCTTGTCACAAGATGTAGTGCTTGCACTTGTGTCGCCACCACCGCTCTGTCAGCTTCCCACCACCACCTCAGATCCGAGCAGCACGCCACCCGGTGGCGTCCGTCCCACTCACCGTCGCTGGCGGGCCCTCCGACCAGACGCGCCACCACCTTCTCGAACGTCGGCCCTTGGATCTCGCCGTACTTGCTGTTCTTCTTGAGCACCCGCCCGCTGCTGGAGCGCGCCGGGGAGCGACCGCGACCGCGGCCGCCACGGCTGCGGCCGGACATGGGGGCCCTCTGGGGGCGAGGGCGCATGTCAGGCACGACGAGAAATGGCCATCACTGCTGCTGACTAGTAGGGGACTGACTGTGTGAGGGGTGGGGATGGGAGCAGGTCAGGAATGATGAGAAATGGCTCTGGTTACTGCTGACTGGTAGGGGGACTGACTGTGAGCGTGTGTGTGTGTGTGGGGGGGGGGTCAGGTCAAGTAGATCAGATGGGTGGCCAGAACTGTGCCCAATGCCAGAACTGCTCCACATATTTGAACAATATTATTCGCTCTCACACAAGTACCGCAAATCTCTTATGCCTGATGGGATCCAGCTTTCAATGTTGTTTAAGCACCCATCTTTTAGTCATATTGACAGTTTGGTAACATTGAATATCTAGGAATTTGTATCAACCAGCTGTGTACCAATACTTGATACAAGTGTGATAATGATTGTGTATGAAATCCAGATGCACAATAGCAACTTTGACATAACATTTGCATATGCAAATGTTATGAGCTAACACATTGTGGCATTATATTGCTAGGTTACATGTCATTGCTACATTAAAATGCCAGATGGAGGGCCTTTCATAATGCAAACTGGAGGCAGGCAGGTTTCCCTCCATGATCCATGGAGGGCAATCTGCCTGGAGGGGGCATGATGTGCCCTCCATGATCATGGAAACTACTGAAGCTTGGAGCACAAAGATTGGAGGGTATATTACAGCTGTAGCAAACATAGAAAGCTGCAGCAAACTGAATTTCTCTCACATATCAAGCATTCACACTCCAGTCTTATATTTGGCCAATGGTCAAAGCCAAGTTAGTGTTAGGGTCAATAAAGCAGGTGATAAGAACCACCATCCAAAACCATGCCACTCACCCCCACAATTCTACACTTTCTCCTAAGACCTTCTGCCTCTTCCTTACATTTTGAACTTCTTCAATGCTCTTTATTCTTACCCAATCTATTCTGATCCTCACTCAAAAACTCTTTTCTGTGCCCACCTACCCATTTCCTGATCACTTGCCACAACCACCACAATACTTCTCACTTCATTCCTATGTGCCCATCCAACTCCCTGCACTCAAAATAAACAATCAGCGAACTCCTGATCCTTCCCCACAATACCTCCACTTCCTTCCTATACTGCACACTTCACACTTCACACATTTCTGCCCAAGCTCTCCACTTGCTCCCAACACTCCCAACATCTGCATAAAACTGCTCATATGCTACCTTTCAACTTCCCACTGATTCTTTTGACTTTCTTTCACATCACTCCCACATTCCCTTCTGAAAATGTATTATTTCTACATACCTATGCAAACATTTCCACTGCCACCACACTCCTCACCAGGGTGGGAATTAAGGCACTTCTTAAGAGATTCTATCTCTGAAAACATTTTTGCACTCCGGGTTCATACTGGATAGGATGGGCTTCACATGTACTCCGACACAAATGTGGGAACAAAGGTATCAATAAAAACAAACACAGAACGACACCAAAAAAATAACACTGGTTATTCCACTTACGGTCACCACTCAAACTAATCACTTTTTGTAGCAGTGAGCAGCCGGACCACAGCTTCACACACTCCATCAACCTCAACCACCGGAATTGCCGACAACAACGCGCCAACAGCAACTTGCAAGATGATGCACATGCGCACTGAGAACACTGTTCTCCGGCTCTGGAGCCACGTCTCGGAATACGTGTTCCTGCCACCCTATAGTGGAAACTTTGACAGTTTTAAGAGACGTTCTCCGGAGTCCCGGAGGCCACCGATCAAAATTGGCTGCGTTAGCGTTTTCTGTTCTGAAATCTGTCTGTCAACCAATCAATGCAAGGTATTTTGTATATGACGTCATAACCATTAGCAACTTTGAAGACATGGTTAACAGTGTCATACTGTAAACACAAGACCTTGACTGATCATTTGCTTTGATCACATCCAACTGTGGCGTGTGCGGTAGCTGAGTTGCGTTCGTATTACGTGGAAAATTGGCTGCGTAGGTAGGTATGTGCTCTGAGCTGAGGGTGAAGTGTGAAGTATTTTTATTTGTTTTTCATATTGCTAGCCTTGTACTGAGACCAGCAGTGAAAGGAAAATGCATTTCTCCTGAGCTATAAGAAACAAAACAGTGCTGATTATTACGGGTCACTGCCGGGCGGTGCCATCCATTGTTCACTTCTTTGTTCGTATGTTTTGGCATTTGATTTGACCAAAAAGGAGAATGATATTACTGATTCATATTATGTAGGTACTGATTTAGGTTTTCCGGTCAGTTACTGGTAAACAGATTCCATGCATAAAAAATAATGTCCATGAAAATGTACTCCGGAAGAAATCGGTATGCACCCCGACTCCCAACCTGGAAAGTAAGTTTCCCACTCTGCCCCTCACTTATGCCAATACTCCCCACTTCCTTACTAAGCTCCTCACTCCCACTCCCAATACTTTCCTGATCTTCCCCACCCACTTAGCAGAAAATCTGGTTAAACTGAATGTTCAGATTCATCTTGATAGGCACAACCTTTTAAAGGATATTCAACATGGATTTTGATCTTGAAGGTCTTGTTTAACTAACCTATTGGAGTTCATGGAGTATGTTACTAAAGAAGTAGACATTCAAAGCAGGATGGATGTTGTGTACTTGGACTTTAGCAAAGCTTATGGTAAAGTTCCACATGGGAGGCTAATTCATCAACTACAGCAACATGGGATTGTTGTAAAAGTTCTAGGTTGGATTGAAGCATGGTTGAGGGGAAGGAAACAAAGGGTAGTGTTAAATGGATGTAAATCTGATTGAAAGGATGTTCTGAGTGGAGTACCACAGGGCTCTGTTCTATGGCCACTTCTCTTTATCATCTTTGTGAATAACATTGAGATAGGGCTGAGGAATATTGTTCAAACTTGCTGATGACATCAAGCTGGTAGGAGTGGCTAACAGTAGTGATCACTCTAATAATATTCAACTACACTTGGAGGACCTAAAAAAGTGGGCTGATCAATGGCAGATGTCTTTCAACTATGATAAGTGTAAGGTTATGCATCTAAGGTCTGGAGGTGAGACTCAGATATACAATGGGAGGGAGTGAACTGGATGTTATTGAAGAGTAAAGAGACTTAGGTGTGTTGGTTTCAAAAGACCTTAAAGCAGAAAAACAATGTATCTCAGCTAGGAACAGGGCACTCAGAATGCTGGTACTCATTAATAGAAGTGTCAGAAGTGTGAGATATAAGAGCAAGGAAGTCATGAAAAAAACTGTACTTAGCATATGTGTGACCCCACTTGGAATATTCTGTTCAAGCATGGAGTCCCTACCTAGAAAGACAGACATGTTAGAAAGAGCACATAGCAACTAGACTCATCCGTGGAATAGGTAACTTAGAATATGGAGAAAGGGGCTTGTGGCATTTGATATGTACTCACTCAAGTATAGGAGATAAGGGGGACATGATTGAAATGTACAAAATTGTTAAAGGACTAGATCAGGTCAAATTAAATGATGCTCTTCAGTTTAGAGTATCATTTAGGGGTCATCAATTTAATTTAGACAAGTTGAGGTGTAGGACAGCTAAGCAACAACAAGTCTTCAGTCAAAGGGTTGCTGATCAGTGGAATAGGCTGCCTGCTGATGTTGTGGGGAGTTCCTCATTGAATGTATTTAAAAATAGGGAGGACAAATTTTTAGACAGGAAAATCTTGTTTTTGAGTTCTGATTTATGGTGGATGGGGTGAGATTTGTGCTAGGTGGGTGTACATGGCACAGACCCCTATAAGCAGGCATGGATGCAGTTTGAGTTGTTGGAAGGGCATTCAATCCACATGTGTTCAGGGGGATCAGGGGAATAGGGCTGGATAGCTAGGGTAGATAGGCAGTGCTAGGTGTGTGTGATGTTGGTGGATGGTTTCTTTGGGAAGTGGTGATGGTTGGGGTGGTTCTTTTTACTGGGCTTATGGGATCTTCCATTTACAGACTTAACTGGATGGCCCTTGTGGCTCTTATTAAGTCTAAACACTTTATGACTTGACTTTAATAGTGCTGGATGAGCCTCTGGACCAAACCACTTGAGCCAGGCATAGGAGATTGGTCTGCTGGATGAACTACCAAGTTATAGATGTTGCTCTGAATTGGCCACCATGAACCAGTGGTCAAAGCAGGGGTGGTCCCTTTGATGGAGCCAGGACCAAATCATCTTTGCCTTTTCATTAGGATTTTTTTTAATCACGAAAATCTTTAAAAACCAGTCATGTTAGGTTAGTCTTTTAATGTTTGGCTTTTTCTGTGAAACTTTTGAGATTTTTTTCTCCTTTTATTTCTGCTTTGTTTTCTTGCATGGGAGAAGCAACGCTAGGCTATGTCACATTTCTCATTTTTAGCATTACTTTGTATGCTCTTACCCAACTCAAAGTCCATTGTTGGTGTCATTTTGCCTCCCAACCAAAAATTATGCATTTGCAGAGGAAACAAATGGTAACATGATTTCAACCACATGCATTGTACAAACATGCATTGTAGAAAGGCATTTCAATTAAAAAATTACCTTGAGGCACAAGTTAACATAACAATCTGTTCCATACAAATATAACTGTACATTACTTCAACCTAAGGAACATTACTTCAGACAAATCTTACATTTGGTTGTCATGAGTGCTGTTTTCGATAGTTAGTTCTACATTAGAACCGCCATTGCCATGTTTAATAGCATAGAGCCAGCTGAATATTTATATTCATCACATGAGTCGTTTGGGTATCATTATCATAATAACAGTAATAATCTCTGATCAGTTTATCACCGCTAAACAATTCAAATTTTCAACATACCAATATAATGCATTCTCAAATCTTCTCGGCCTCAAAAACGTACAAAACTAAAAAAGATTAACCCGGGCATCCTGCGCCAAGTTTGCGACAGCATCATTCGCACGAAATAAATTGTTCTTGACCTATAACTTGAAAGTTTAGCAGGAATAATATCAAAGCAAACCATGAAAGGCATATAAATATTGCAATACGATGTATTCCAGTTAGATAAGAATAACACTCACCTTAAAACCTTTGAAAACTACGCAGTATATTTCCAGCGCATCTCACCGTCGTAACTCGCCAACGCCATTTGTTGTTCCCCTGACGTTGCAGGTGGCACCACAATCGAAAGTAATCGACAGCTTTATGCTAGGTAGCGCAAAGTGTATTGGATTCAAATTTCAACAAAATTACTTTTTCAGGTTGTGAATTACAAATATAATGCGGGCAGATATTCACCCAAGGCGGCCGGGCGCCCCCACCCCTTAGTAACCAGAATTACACTAAATCAACTAGGAAATGCTGAGATTTTCGCGGCGTAAAATATCTGAAATAAACAACTTATAGCGTTCTCTCTTTCGGGACCCTTTTGGTCGGATACCCCTTAAGAATTTCTATCTGCACAATTGCATGCAGGCATTCAGTTATCCAAGAGAAGTGTGTAAAGATGAGATGAGAAGAATGAGAAAAGTGAGAAAAGGTGTGCTTTCATATAAAAAGTGCACCTAATTCAGCAATTTCCCTTGACGATTGGATGCCTTAGGTACCTTGCGGAATAGGGATCCGAGTTTAAGCCAATATTGTGGCCATAGCATATCCAAATTTGCACAGACTGCATTCACTTGTTCCAGCCTTTCCCGACATATTACCGTTATGATAACGGTAAGACTTTGAGGGGCACTTTCTCCTGAAAAGTATATAAAACAACACAATGTCCCATCTCTAATATGACCGGAGCTTAGCGGTGTTAATTTGTGAAATGATTCGGGAGGAGGGCGGGCCTGGGAGCACACAATGCATCGAGGAACTGGGCGGCCCGAATGGATTGGAAACATACTCGACTTTAAGTCCCGTATTAAAAGTTAAAATTATTGAGGGTCTAATTTAGAAAATATAAACATTGGAAGGTATAAACTATGGAATATATGACCGGCACCCGCTGCCATATATCAGACCGCGCGCAATTTGACGTTGGTGAAGCGCGATTTTGTTTGGGTTTCAGCGTCATTGATTGTAAATTTTGTGTGTAGGTACCTATTCTGTGTTTAAATGACTGGGTAAGAAGCCTTGTCCGGAATGTTATTGTTCCTCTTCACACAGTAGTAGCCAGTATAATAAATAATTGCCAATGTTGGATCAAGTGGTTGGGCTACTGTGGCAGTTTGCCCTCTGTTGTCGTCATGCCAAATCATGGTGTATTTGGCTCTGGATTTATGGTTAAGCACGGAATATTGTTATGGTATCTTACCTACCTTTACTAACATAACCTGGATGGGCCATGGTGGCTCTTATTTAGCCTGAACACTTCATGACTATGAATATATCTGGATATATTCACTATTGATGAGTGATCTTCTATGACCTTTGTTGATAGTTCCATGATGACGATGTTGGTAGTGTCTTACCAATTAGGGCAGTGCTGCTGCCAAAAGCCAAGAACAATTTTCAGAACCATATTCACACAACCTGTAGCAAAAAATTAAAAGAGATCAAAAAGAATATGTGATGTGAAACCAATTGGTATTAAGAGTGATACTCAACTCGATTTTTGGAATTTCAGGGCACGGACTGAAAATCAGTTTAGTCACAGAATCTGATGGATATTGCCATAATGAAAGAATTTAAGTTCAAAAATATTTATACTAAATGACATCACTGCCATGGTGAAGTTAGACATCTTACTGGACTCATTTTGACATCTCACACCTAATGAAATACCAATATTTTAATGTTGCAGCTGGTGTGCCTAATTGTGCAGAGTACCATTGTTTGCAGTCTAGGGTATGAAGAGAGCAAACTCTATGATCATGTTAACCATGGATGGTAGTGTCCAAATCAATTAATCAGGAATGGAAATACAGTATAATAATTAGTGTTGCAAATAGGATTAAATCTAGCTATTATATGCTAATTTAGCAAAACTTCCATCTGCATCACTCAGCTTTGATGAACAGCTAAATGGCCAGCAGCAGCTGATCTATTTCCAAAACCAATTTGGCACACATGCAAAGTACATTCTGGTGTGGCAAGTGCTGGATGCATGGCCTTGACCTGGATTTTGTCATTCAGTTAATTATCCTGTACAGAAAATTACCCACTCCTTTTTTGCCAACAGTTGCAATGTAGTTATGCGAAAATGACTGCAAACCTATAAATGTTTGAGAGATGAGTCGGAAACTGGCTGGGAAGTTCAAATACAGTTTTTATGGCAGAAATAAAAAAATGTTCCCCAACACAGCTGTAGGCTCCACTCTCAGTACAGGGAGACATGATCTCTTTGAATCTCTTTGGGAACCTATTGACTGCCATTTTACTGTCTTTTTAACAACACATTTGTTGTGCAAAATATTTCCTGCCCTCGGCACTTGTCAGCTGCAGGAACAACAAATCGTCTATTTGCTATGCAGGCTGTAGGGTGCATTGGCAAACAACAAATTGTCAGGAGGCTGCTAAAAGTGTTGTGTTCAGTGATGAGTACAAATGATTTGGTGATCAGCCCTGCTGCTGCATGATCAGCCCCACTTGCGGTGATTGTAGTTGCACTGTTGCAATGATTACAGTTGTATTGATTACAGTTGTACTGCATGGATGATGTATGACCAATGCAGTCAATGTGCCCATAAGCCCAAATAACCAACCAATAGTTGTACTGTTGCAGTGGTTATGGTTGTAATGACTACAGTTGCTGCATTGTTGCAGTGGTTGAAGTTGCAGTGATAACAGTTGCAGCGATTGCACTTACACTGTTGCAGTGAGGGCTGTTGCAGTGATTGCACTTGTGCTGTTGCAGTGATGGCAGTTGTACTGTTACAGTGATTACAGTAGCAGTAATGGCTGTTACAGTGATTGCAGTTGCACTGTTGTAGTGATTGCTATTGCAGTGGTTGCAGTTGTACTGCATGGGCGCTGTATGACCAACACAGTCGATGCGCCCATAAGCCCAAATAACCAACCAACAGTTGTACTGTTGCAGCGGTTATGGTTGTAATGACTACAGTTGCTACAGTTGCTGCATTGTTGCAGTGGTTGAAGTTGCAGTGATAACAGTTGCAGTGATTGCACTTACACTGTTGCAGTGATTGCACTTGTGCTGTTGCAGTGATGGCAGTTGTACTGTTGCAGTGATTACAGTTGCAGTAATGGCTGTTACAGTGATTGCAGTTGCGCTGTTGCAGCGATGGCTGACAACAGCATGATGCTGACGGTGGCGCTGGACACCTGGCACGGAGACATGCTGCGGCCGTGGTCGGCGGCGCCGCTGCCGCTGACGCGCGTCACCGACCTGTTCGCGCTGGTCGACGGCGCGCCCGTCCACCGGGTCGAGATGGACCAGGGCACCGAGGCGGCGTTCGACGCGGTGTGCCGGCGCGAGCGCGGCTGGCGCCGCAAGCTGCTGCTGGACAGCTGGGCGCCGTGCCTGCTGGGCCGGCGGCTGGGCGTTCACGGCTGGTGCCAGACCGGGTCAGTTGTGCGTGCTGGGTGCTGGACCGGGTCAGTTGTGTGTGCTGAGTGCTGGACCGGGTCAGTTGTGCGTGCTGAGTGCTGGACCGGGTCAGTTGTGCGTGCTGGGTGCTGGAGTGGGTCAGTTGTGCGTGCTGGGTGCCAGACCGGGTCAGTTGTGCGTGCTGAGTGCTGGACCGGGTCAGTTGTGTGTGCTGGGTGCTGGAGTGGGTCAGTTGTGCGTGCTGGGTGCCAGACCGGGTCAGTTGTGCATGCTGAGTGCTGGACCGGGTCAGTTGTGTGTGCTGGGTGCTGGAGTGGGTCAGTTGTGCGTGCTGGGTGCCAGACCGGGTCAGTTGTGCGTGCTGAGTGCTGGACCGGGTCAGTTGTGTGTGCTGGGTGCTGGAGTGGGTCAGTTGTGCATGCTGGGTGCTGGAGTGGGTTACATTTTCATGTTTGCTGGGTGTTGGATTGGGTGAAGTTGTCATGTATGCTGGGTGCTGGGTCTGGTCAGTTATATTTGCAGGAGGCTGTAATGGATCAGGACACTTGGTGTGTGAATTGGACCTCTGTGGGGCCTGATGGGTACAAATGCAGGGAATGCATCGCCTTTTTTTCCACTTCGGCGAAGGGGCAGCTGCTGTGGGTGTCACATTGTAATATCATTGTAGTTGTAGTTACATGTGTCACCCCTGTGTCAGCAGCAGGATTTGCTGCATCATGTGTTTCACTGCTGTGTCAGCAGCAGGACGCGCTGTGTTACGTGTGTCACCCCTGTGTGAGCAGCAGGACGCGCTGTGTTACGTGTGTCACCCCTGTGTCAGCAGCAGGACGTGCTGTGTTACGTGTGTCACCCCTGTGTGAGCAGCAGGACGTGCTGTGTTACGTGTGTCACCCCTGTGTCAGCAGCAGGACGTGCTGTGTTATGTGTGTCACCCCTGTGTCAGCAGCAGGACGCGCTATGTTACGTGTGTCACCCCTGTGTCAGCAGCAGGACGTGCTGTGTTACGTGTGTCACCCCTGTGTCAGCAGCAGGACGTGCTGTGTTATGTGTGTCACCCCTGTGTCAGCAGCAGGACGCGCTGTGTTACGTGTGTCACCCCTGTGTCAGCAGCAGGACGTGCTGTGTTATGTGTGTCACCCCTGTGTCAGCAGCAGGACGCGCTGTGTTACGTGTGTCACCCCTGTGTCAGCAGCAGGACGCGTTGCATTACGTGTGTCACCCCTGTGTCAGCAGCAGAACACGCCAGTTCCTGAAGAGTGCCGCCATCTGCGGGCGCATCTCGCGGCGGGAGGTGCAGGACGCCGACGGTCAGGTGTACGTGCTGCAGGACAACATCTGCGTCCAGCTGGCCGACCAGCATGGTGAGTGGCAGTGCAGGGGGGGGTTGCAGACAGACGGCGCCATGTCGGCGGCGACGCCGGCCTGCCCGTGGCTGGGGCGTGGTCACCTGCAGCCTTGTTCAACTCGTGCCTCGTTTGCTGCTGAATATAAAACCATGAACACATACTTAAGAACAAGCATCAGTTTTTTCTTTTATTTATGAACACGACTTTGTTGTCTTTGCAACAGCTATAACATGTTAACCTGCTTGTGCTATATATTGATATCGTTTGTACATTATTCGTTTTGCACGTTGACTCCGTCTCTCTCTCTCTCCCTCTCCCTCTCCCTCTCCCTCTCCCTCTCCCTCTCCCTCTCCCTCTCCCTCTCCATCTCCCTCTCCATCTCTCTCTCTCTGTCTCTGTCTCTGTATCTGTCTCCGTCTCCGTCTCTTCTGCTGGCGGCGACGGTCTCCATCCGGAGGCCTGGATGCGCCCTTGCTGGGCGGCCATTGTTTGAGGCTGAGCCGGGTCGACCGGAGGGGCAATATGGCTACGGATGGTCGCCAATACACAATGCACATCTGTGTCTTTGTCACTGAAGCCCAAATCCCCGCGCGGGCGAATTCCCCGAAGTTGAGAACCCTTGCTTTTTATTCGCAAGTGTCGCAAGTGGTTATGGTCGAGGGTGTGCAATTGCTGACTAAGGTCGAGAGAAGAGCGGAAAAAGCCAGCCGATCGTTTGCTCGCCAGCTAGCGCTACGCGTGGTCAGTTGTCCTTTCGTGCAATATCACCCTGGCTGTATCATCATGTATCACCCTGGCTGTATCATGCAATATCATCCTGAGGTACTGAAGTTTGAGTGGAGAACCACAATCAATGTTAATTGTTTTAGCATCATTTCTTCTTTTTGACGTCATTATGTACTACGTTTGGTTTTCTACTTCACATTATGAGTGAGGTTTGGATATTTAAAAGCACTTACGGTTTCTGGCAGCAGCACTCCTTGATTTGTAAAGGCAGCAGAGACAGACATCATTACCATCATCATGGGCGCGAATGATCAATTCTGGTCGAAGCGCCCTAAGAAAACTAACTAACTAATTACCATCATCAAGCAATCAAAACAGGTCATAGAGGATCAGTAACCTAATAGGCACTATCTACATGCATTTGCACCCTGTTTATACCAGTTGACTTTTTCGACATCACCCTCCCCCTCCTCCACCATACAAAAAAAAATCATGGCACTGTCTCGCCTGGCCGGTGACAAAAAAAAACGACGAAATGTGCTTCCTCGCATTGGAGGCACTGCGTGAAGTTTGTGGTCGGTGTTTTGCAAGAAAAGATTATTTCGTGATTTTCTCACTGTTGGTCCCCTTGTGTACTTCTCACTAGCTCTATCTTTGTTTTCTTCCGTTACTCATGCATGCAATGCTGACTGAATAGTATTGATGAATTTGTGTTGGTACCTGCTCGATTTATTGAAACTTCATAGCCCATCATTCGGATTAAGTAATGCATGAAACCATGTTTGTATATGACGTTGAGAGCACGCAAAATACGAAATATATGATAACTAAAGGTGAGTACTGTTGCCAGGTGGGAATATCGACGGATTGCCTTCATATATCGTCCCCCCCCCATAATAATTTTCAGAAATAAACGCCCGTGCTTGCGACCTAACATACGATGTTTGCACGATGATGAGATTGGGAGCTGTTGCAGTGTAAATTGTGTGATGATTGTGAGGGCATAAACAGCTGCTGTGACCTCCTGTGTAAGTTGGTTGATGTGTTATGAAGATATGAAGAGCTGCTGTGACCTGCTATGAAAATTGTTCGATGTGTTGTGTAGATTGTCTGATTTGTTGTGAAGATATGAATAGCTGCTGTGACCTGCTCAAACAACCTGTGTAGGTTGTTTGATGTGTTGTGAAGACATGAGCAGCTCCCACGGCAGCTGCTCGTGTCGTGGCAGCTGCACAACCGTGACCTGTCCACGGTTGTGAAGCGACGAGCGGTGGCTCTGGAAGAGTGGTTCACCGCGTGGGACTGTGCTCCGCTTCAGCGGTACCGGTCAGCTCGCAGTTGGCCTTCAACACTGGCTTTCCAGAGCGGTGGGAGCAAGTGGCGCAAGAGATGTACCTCATCCATGGTAAGACCACAGAGCAACAGCTTAGCATGCTTTTCCCTCGTCCTTAATCTTCATCGCGCGAGCACCTCCGCGCTTGCCACAGGAGCTGTAGATCCGATCCCGTTGTCAATTTAAAACGATCAACCCGAATGCATGTTATCTGCTCCATTGCGTTATTTGTGTGCTCGGTGCCTTCAGTTCTGCTGATTGCCGATTGACTTCCCAGTCCTAGGTCAGCTCAGATGGCAGAGATGTGAGGTCATCCCTTTTACGGGAATTATGTGTCTTGTCGGTTTATCAAGCTGGAAAAGGTCCCGGCGTCCATCGGTTTACTCTGACATCACTGAATTGATTATATGTCAATGACGGGTGCAGGGGAGCGAGGCCCTGTAGTCACCGAGCCTGGCTCTGACGTCATCAGCGTCGGCTCTGACGGCACCTTGGGGGCCTCGTCAGCACAGGCCCGACAGCGAGGCCCTGTAGTCACCGAGCCTGGCTTTGACGACGCTTCGACCTCGTCAGCACGGGCCGCGAAGCCAGGCAGGCCAAGACAGCGAGGCGGGCAGGGGGCGAAGCGAGGCCCTGTAGTCACCGAGCCTGGCTCTGACGTCATCAGCGTCGGCTCTGACGGCGCCTTGGGGGCCTCGTCAACACCGCACCGACAGCGAGGCGGGCGGCCTGCGAAGCGAGGCCCTGGAGTCGCCGAGCCCGGCTCTGACGGCCCTTCGACCTCGTCAGCTCGGGCCGCGAAGCCAGGCAAGTCGAGACAGCGAGGCGGGCAGGCGGCGAAGCGAGGCCCTGGAGTCGCCGAGCCCGGCTCTGACGGCGCTTCGACCTCGTCAGCTCGGGCCGCGAAGCCAGGCAGGTCGAGACAGCGAGGCGGGAAGGCGGCGAAGCGAGGCCCTGGAGTCGCCGAGCCCGGCTCTGACGTCACATCGGCATCGTCATCAGCGAAGAGCCTGCAGCCGGGCGGACGGGCCCAGGCGTCGCCAGTGCCACTGATCCGGTCCGGCTCCAGCGCCTCCGATAAGCTCACCCTGTACGACCGGGTGAAGCGGAACGCCGGCGGTCGCCAGAGATCGTCGCCGCTGCGCAGTCCGCGCGTGCTGCTGGACCGGCTGTCCGACGGCGGGCTGTCGCGCAGTCAGCTGCGTCCGCTCGCCCCCGACGGAGTCCAGAAGCGAGCGCGCAACACGGCCGCGGCCATGGGCAAAGCCGACTCCGGAGCCAAGCGGGTCGGCTCGGAGTCGTCGCAGCCGGTCACGACACCGTCGGACGCGGTCGGAGGCAAGAGGGTGCGCAAGGGTCGCGGCCGCCAGCCGGCGCGAGCGACGGTGGCGTCGTCCGACGGCGTCGACGGGCGTGCGTCGGGCAGCGGGCGGGAGTGTGAGCCGACCGCGGCGCAGGCGGCGGTTTCTGCGCGGTTGTCGCCCGTCGTCGTCGCCGACGAGACGGCGGTCCGAGAGGTCGCTGGGCGCCGGGCGACGGACGGTGTTCCGGCCCGCCAGGACGGCGTTTCGCTGGTGACGTCCGCGTCGAGCGGCGCGCCTGGCGGGGGCGGTGACGTCGCGGGCACGTCCGGAACGTTCCGACTCGGCATAGCTTCCGACAACTCCGGTGTTGTGCCGGCATCTGCGAAAGGCACCGGAAGCACGGGCAAAAAACGTCGGCAGCGGAAGAAGCGCGACGTTGTTGCGGAGTCGGAGTCGAACTGTTCGGACGCGGGCGGTGTGCGAAGGCCCACTGCAACAGCTGACAACCGGCACCCGACAGCGAGCAAGCAGCCTGCATCGCGTGGCGCCCGCAAACGCGCCGCCACGGGCGGAGAGAGCAGCGTGAGTACGGAGCCGGCGAGCAAACCCCCCCCACCGCTTGCGCCCCCAAAAAACGCCGCCACGGGCGGAGAGAGCAGCGTGAGTACGGAGCCGGCGAGCAAACGGCCTGCATCGCGTGGCGCCCGCAAACGCGCCGCCGCGGGCGGAGAGAGCAGCGTGAGTACGGAGCCGGCGAGCAAGCAGCCTGCATCGCGTGGCGCCCGCAAACGCGCCGCCACGGGCGGAGAGAGCAGCGTGAGTACGGAGCCGGCGAGCAAACGGCCTGCATCGCGTGGCGCCCGCAAACGCGCCGCCGCGGGCGGAGAGAGCAGCGTGAGTACGGAGCCGGCGAAAAGAAGCGGCCTGCATCGCGTGGCGCCCGACAAACGCGCCGCCGCGGGCGGAGAGAGCAGCGTGAGTACGGAGCCGGCGAGCAAGCAGCCTGCATCGCGTGGCGCCCGCAAACGCGCCGCCGCGGGCGGAGAGAGCAGCGAGAGTACGGAGCCGGCGAAAAAGTCGGCTGCGTCCCCGGGCAGCGAGCGGTTGCCGCCGGCCGGCCGGGGTCAGCAGCCGGAGGCGTCTCCACGCTCCGCTCCGACCAAGCCTAGAGGAGCGGGCAGGAAGCGACCGGCCAAGAAGGCGGCCGCCCAGCCTCCGCTGTCGTTGCACGGTGAGTACTTCCCGCCCTGCTCTCCTTTCCCAGCCGTTTTTTTTCCACCGGTTAGTATCCACCCAGTGGAGCAACAAGTACACATACATGAACAACGTGTACCCTGCTGTTGTTCCTACTGTTATTAATGGCTGGGTGTCACCTCTACTGTTACTTGGTTGGTTATTGGTTTTACGACACGCCGACCGTTGAGTCATATAGCGTCGCCAATCTCTCACGCCGATTGGTCGCGGGCGAAGAGTAGCGACAGACCTCTACTGTTACTGCCCTTGGCAATAGGTTCATGTCTTCCCTGCTGTTGTTCCAGCTGTTGTTACTGGGTGCATGCGTCTCCATGCCGATATTACTGGGTTGATGTGTCCCCATGCTGTTCCTGTTGTTGTTACTGAGTGGATATGTCCCCATGCTGATGTTCCTGCTGTTATTACTGGGTGGATGCCCCCTGCTGGTATTCCAGCTGTTGTTGCTGGGTGGATGCCTCCCCCGTTGTTGTTCCTGCTGTTGTTACTTGGTGGATGTATCCCCATGCCGATACTCCTGCCATTGTTGCTGGGTGGATGTCTCCCCTGCTGATATTCCTGCTGTTGTTACTTGGTGGGGTGTTGCTTGCGTTTCCAAATTTTTCCAAATCAAAGTATCGTGGCATTGCCCTACAAGAAGTCTCCAGATATAGCGACTTTTCGACGGGGAAACATATGGCAAGGTCTACCCAGTGATTACCGGCATAAAGGGCCTCCACAAAGTAATTTTGACTGGGGGTCGCGGCCAGTGGCGATTGTGAGGAAACCGTCCGGTCCCCCCCCCAGTAATGCTGGCGGGGGAAGCACGGCCCTCAGCTAGCATGTTAGAGGAGGCTCTGCCGAACTACCGCCCGTGTTGCCAGGTGGTGCTAGGTGCTCCATGTGCTACTTAGGCCTCCCTTGTCAAAACAAGCAGGAGCTGTCAAACGTCGAAATGCCACTTACCTTCTCGTGATACTGCCAGTCCGAGACTAGCTAAAGCTGGCCTAACCGTGTCCTAAAGGCATCACGAAATGCTTCCTGAAAGCGGCGCTACCCCTTGAGTAAGAAAATGATGACTATCGGTGCGTGATGAAGTAACAATTTATTGTGATTTCCTAAAGCAGTGATATTTGGTTTTTTCCTCTATGTATATATATATATATATATATATATATATAAATATATATATATTATAGTATATATATATATATATATATATATATATATATATATATATATATATATATATATATATATATATATATATTGATTAAACAATGTTTACGTCATGAGAGTTGTTCATTGCAGTGATCCTGATTGTCAGTAATTGCTTATGACCCACAATATTATTTTCATAGATCATATACCCGGTTTCATGACAAAGAACATTTTTGTAATGTTTTCGCCTTGTCCGGTCGACCGAGAATCGCATCCGGTCTTCTGAGCAATGCAAACCTCAATTTCAATATACATGCGCGTCGAACTTTGACGTGACGCCCGCTCGGTGCCAACTGATTGGTGCCCCTCCCCAAGCCCCCGCCCCCACCGCGGCCCGCGCGCGGCCCGTGATTGGTGACGCGGCGTCGGCGCCGGCCGTGACCGGAACGCGTGCCCGCCGCAGGGGACTTCGCGCCGACCGCACTGCCGGGCTCGCAGCGCTACAACCTGGAGAAGATGGACTTCCTGTCGGCGCAGTCGGTCGGCTCCGCCCAGTCGGACGACCTGTTCGCGCACGCGCAGTTCGGCGCCGCGCCTGTCGGCGGCGGCCTGCTCGATCTCGGCTCCGGGGAGACCCAGGTGTGTGTTGACCGCGACACGTGCCACGCCACACGTCATTTTATTGATATGCTTCTTGATTTTTTTTCTCGTGAATATTCAACCTTTTGTGTCATGTTTTGATGCAGGGTTTGAGCGCTTGCAAACCCGTCGGCGTTCTCGCCCCCCATCCCCAACATTGTCATTTCCAACACATCATCCCTATCTGTTGGCCCCCTTCCTCCTTAATAAAGTTCATGAACGCCCAGTGTCACGGAGCCGTGGAGGGTATTTCGATATACAACCAGTTGAAATTCACACCACCGTTACGTGTAAATTTAGGTATAGCCAGACGTGCCCTCGCAATTCCTCAGCGCGCGGATCGTCGAAAAGCCAAATTGGTCGCCGATAAAGCGGCGGCCCATCACCGTTCCGTCATCACACTGACTGCTGCGTCACTACTGCGACACTGCTGTGTCATCGCTGGGTTCTGGTCGTCGTGTCTCTGCTGTATGCTGACTACCACCGCTGTGTTGCAGCAGTCCTGCACTTGAGTCTCGGTCGTGTTATGGCCGCGTCCTGGCTGTGTGCTACGTCCCAGATGTCCCACTGCTGTATCTCGGTGACTGTGTTGCTGTGCTCACTGGCGTGATACTGCTGTGTTCCGGATGGTTCACTGCTGTGCTCACGGCCGTATCCTGGCTGTCACTGCCGTTTCGCTGCCGTGCTCACGACAGTGTCCTGGCTGTGTTCACTGCCGTTTCGCTGCTGTGCTCACGCTGTGTCCTGGCTGTGTGCCGGACGTTCCGCTGCTGTGCTCACGACAGTGTCCTGGCTGTGTGCCGAACGTTCAGCTGCCGTGCTCACGACAGTGTCACTGTCTGGCTGTGTCCGGACTGTTCACTGCCGTTTGCTGCTTGTTACGTGTCCTGGCTGTGTGCCGAACGTTCAGCTGCCGTGCTCGCGACAGTGTCCTGACTGTTCACTGCCGTTTCGCTGCTGTGCTTACGTGTGTCCTGGCTGTGTGTCCGACGTTCCGCTGTCGTGCTCACGACAGTGTCCTGGCTGTGTTCACTGCCGTTTCGCTGCTGTGCTCACGTGTGTCCTGGCTGTGTTCACTGCTGTTTCGCTGCTGTGCTCACGGCAGTGTCCTGGCTGTGTTCACTGCCTTTCGCTGTGTGCTCAGCTCGTGCACAGTGTTGCCGGACGTTGCTGTGCTAGTGTCCTTGTGTTATGCCGTTTCGCCGCCGTGCTCACGACGGTGCCGATGTGCCGCAGGCCGTGCTGACGCCGGTGTCGGAGAGGCGCGGCTGGGGACGAGTGTCGACGGCGCACACGCCGGTCGCCGACCTGGCCGCCGAGCTGGCCGCCGACCGCTGGCCGGCGATGGGCAGCCACGTGCGCACGCCCACCATGCCGTCCACCATTAGCCCCGGAAATCCGCTCAACTCGATCAACAGGTCGGGCTAGACGCGCTCGCCGGGTCCACGTGCCCGGTCGACAGGTCGAGCTGAACCCGCTCACATGGTCCACAGGTCTGGCCAAACCCACTCAGCTGGCTCATAAGCAGGGTTGGATTTGTACTTGATAGTTATCGATGTGGAGAGACAAATTTTCGGTGATCAGATACGGAGAGGATGTTTTTCTTCAAACCTGGGACATCAGAGCCTCTGCTTGCACTTTATAGTTTATCTTCAGAACTGTACCGCGAATCAGTTCATTGTCAAGCAGTACCATTCAACCTCCACATGAGAAAAATGAGATAATAATTTTCTGGAGAGGATAATGTTCGGGATTTCAAAATCCAGGAATGGCCATATTTTTCCAACATTGCCCATAGGTCAGGTCAATTCTACCCAGCCGGCCCATAGATCAGGCCAAGTCAATTAAGCTGGCCCCGCAGGTCAGGCCAAATACTTCGCTAGTTCACAAATCGAGTCAAATGCTCGAATTATCCACTCGTGAGTGGACTGATGGTAGTTACCACATTTAACTGGATTGGACAGTGATGAGGCGGTGCAGCATAGGCAGCTGTAACGTCACGGACTAGCGCCTCACACTGACAGGGAGGCAGTGTTTAAACAATGTTTTTCTCGTTAGGTGTGAGATGCTGAAACGAGTAAGTAGGATGTCGAAATTTAGTCATGAAATTAAAATATTGTTCGTTAAATTTTAATTAACATATTGTTTCCGTTCTTGAATGTCAATTTTGAGCCAATAGTGCACTTGTAAGTGCATGCATTTCGCTTAATGTGTGGGACACCTAACATAGGGATGCCTATACTTACGATAACAATTGCAATAACATGGTACCAGCAGATGGCATTGCTTAGCAGACCACATCATAGATAATCTCGGTACCTGGAGTTGTGTTACGAGATGCTAGTGTATCACAATCCGTAATGGTGAGCATAATCATGATATTTATACACAAAATACTTAGAAACGAGTCATGGAGACTTCATAAGTGCACACCAGCAAGCACGATGTCGATACTTCCTGGGAAAGGATGTCTATTCAGTGCTCAGAAAATGGTATATTCCACCTCACTTCACGAACAATGTCACCGACAGGGAGGAGGCGGTTCGCTACATGGTGAACCGGAAGAAGGGATGGCGCGCCCCGGCACGGCATCGACTGGAGCTGCCCAAGGGCGCCGACAGCAACGCCACCAGCAGCGCCACCAGCAGTGCCAACATCAGCGTCGACGTGGACGAAATGGCGCGCGTGAGTTGGCCGCGCTGAGCTGACGTGGTGTGGGCTGGTTCGACTCCTGGTCTGGGGTTGGGTACATCGCGCGTGTGCGTGACGCCAGGGGGATTGGCACCCACTGTGTCGCGTGCTGCTCGGCTGCTCGCCACAAGGGGCGAGTCCATGGGGAAGGTGTAGCATGACCGTGTCGCGTCTCCCATATGACGGATATTTTGAGGACAAAAAAATGTTTTCGACGGATAACATCAATTAAAGGGTCATTTTATTGACATAATATTGGTTTGAGCCCATTGTTATTCTGGTCCTGTCCCGTCCCCGATTTTTGTTTTCCAACTGGGGTGTTTTGGAATTATTCCTTGTTTGACCTAAGGATTTGCGTCCCCCACAAATGATCGCCTGGTGAGGTGGACTGACCTGTCAGAAAATGACGTCTTTGAGCAACATGAAAGGGAGGGGGAGATGTGGGGCATTGACTTCTCGGATATGCGTTCCCTGGTATCCCGGTTGATCTTCAAGCTAGCAATCCAACCCCAGTAATGTACCGTTCCTGACTCGTGCCAGAATGGTGTCACTTCAGGCTATGTGTTTATATATATATATATATATATATATATATATATATATATATATATATATATATATATATATTCTCTGTGTGCATCTATGTGTATGGATATAGCACATACCTGAAGTGACCTAATAATAACCGTAGGTCACCCATAATTGTGACCCACAGTGACCCAGAGTTTAACCGTAGGTCACCTGTGATGGCGTGGTATCCTCATCCGTTATATTAGTCCCAGGTTTCCTCCGAACATCTAGTGATGCATGTATCATGCTACTGACCTCAGATCATCTCCAGTAACCTTGAAATTGTCCCACTGACCTCAGGTGATCTCCGGTGACCTCTGGTCCGTTCCACTAACCTCAGATACCCCTGACCTCCAGCTTGCTCCACTAACCTTAGACGATCTCCAGTGACCTGGTGCCTGTCTCACTCACTGACCACAGGTGCTCTCCGGTGACCTCTAACCCGTCCCTCTGACCTCTGACCCGTCCCTCTGACCTCAGGTGATCAGCGTCGACGCCGCCTGGCTACTCAGCGACAACCCAGCCGACGACGACAACGTGGACGACTACTTTGACAACTACTTTGACGAGTTCGACGACTGAGGCCGGCTGGGCCACGTGTGTACATTTTCCGCGCGGCGCGCACGGGCTGGCGGCGGCGGCCGTGGCGAGCTGTTCGAGTCCAGAGCGTCTGGGTGGTCTGAGTGGTTGGGGTGCCCGGAGTGGCCGGCCGGCTGGTCTGCGCTGGACTGGAGCGGCCTGGGACAGCTGAGTGGTCTGGGTGGCCGGACCGCTGCGGTCAGCGGCCGGCTGTCTGCGCTGGACCGGCCGACCGCCGAGGCGGTGATGCAGAACTCGGTGAGTGGCTCATACGGCGACTGGCTGATGTGGCACGGTTGGTCGCATGTGTGCGTGGTATAGCCGTGCCCTCCGGCGGCACGATGTGCGCCACACCAGTACCTGGAACGGTAGATGCAGTATAACAGTGTCCGGATGGACACGACGTCCGCCGTGGACGCGTTGTCGCCTGTGTCTGTCGACGGGCGGCCGTGTCCGCTGTGCCGTCCGGGAGGACACGACGTCCGCCGTGGACGCGTTGTCGCCTGTGTCTGTCGACGGGCGGCCGTGTCCGCTGTGCCGTCCGGATGGACACGACGTCCGCCGTGGACGCGTTGTCGCCTGTGTCTGTCGACGGGCGACCGTGTCCGCTGTGCCGTCCGGATGGACACGACGTCCGCCGTGGACGCGTTGTCGCCTGTGTCTGTCGACGGGCGGCCGTGTCCGCTGTGCCGTCCGGATGGACACGACGTCCGCCGTGGACGCGTTGTCGCCTGTGTCTGTCGACGGGCGGCCGTGTCCGCTGTGCCGTCCGGGAGGATACAACGTCCGCCTGTGTCTGTCGATGGGTGTCCGCTGTGCCGGCTCTGCCAGTAACGTTAGCTATTCACGAGAACGCGGGCGTGGTGTAGCGCTCCCGGGGCCCAGTCACCGCCGCCGCCCTGACCGGTGACACCACCGGCTGGTGTAGGATTGCCCGGGTTCGGCGGCCGACGTTTTAAGGCAACGGTGTCTGGTACCGACTGTGTGGCATGCACTGTCTTCTGCTTTTTGTCCTGTATATGGTGGCTTTTTATGTTTTATTGTTTTTGTTGGCGATCTGCGGGGTGTGGATTTAGTCGAGATCGGTGGCGCTCAGTATTGGTAAATATGATTTACAAACTGGAGACTAAGCGGAACATGTGCTTGTGAGCTTGTGATTCTTGCTTGAGACCACCGGCTTTTTATTGGCTGTGTTCGTAGGGTGCAACGTACGTCTCTGCGTACATTTAGGCGTCCCCCGGGTGATCGTCAGGATAAAACGAACTGCACCGTGTGGTGACGAGGCTAAAATGCATTCGGCTTATGGATATAGGAGTATGAGTGTTACGCTGACGCGGTGATTGGCGACTGGTGGCCAAAACACTGAGTGACTCGCCGGCGTGTGACAGCTGTCGGCCGTCAGTGGTGATCGCGTGCCAGATGTGTAACCATGTTATGGGCTGGCGCGCTGTTCTCTCGCCGGCATCCAAGGTGGATAGCACCTCGCTTCGGTCGGAAATTCACCGCGAATTATGGAGATATGGGTGCATCATCGTGACGTGAAGAAGGATTGCGTCATGTGCTGGAAGGGGATACGTGCGGAGGATGTCCAGTGTGTGGAGGTGGGTTCACGCTGTTGATATGGAGAAGGACATGGAAAGGAACCTGTTCTCGTGTGTTGCTGACTTATCCGATGTGTCGGTTTTGTCCGTGGCGGCGCATGAGAGACCATACGGCGAGTGCTAGACATTGCTTGGCAGTACCTTGCAGTCTTGTTGTCCCGTCCCGTTGCAGCTCAGTCTTGTTCGTGGCGAAGAGAGGGCCGCTGAGAACATGTTGTCGCGTTTCGAACCTCTCCATCCGTTTCCTTCCTATCGACTACCAGCTCGCTCAAGCTTAGGAAGCGCGAAACGAATTATGGTGGGCGCCCATCAGGTGTGTGCAAGGAAGTGAAAAGGACAAAATGACAACTGTGCAATATTTTCAGAGGGCGGAGAGAAGTAGTATTTCCCCCTTATATAATGGTATTTTTAATGGATGCCGAGCCATGTGTGAGTCGATGGCTGGCGACCGCGCTGCCCACGTGGCTATCAAGGAGGCTGTACCGACTGCAGCCCGTATAGCTCCTGTCCATGTGGTTGGCCTGTCGCTTACCCCTGGGATCTTGAGCATGTCTATTTCGACCTTTACGCTCGCAGGATGATGGCGTGGTCGGAACGTGGAACTGAGAATAAGCTTTCAAGGTCATCAGTCGGATTGACAACCATCTTTGCGTTCCATGGGTGACACTTTACGGAATCTGTTGTGGGAGAGAGCAATTAGTAGGTGCATTACCCAGGATTCTCCCAACAGTTAGTATCAGCCATGGTTCCATGTTAAATCAAGTAGATACTAGAGAGGAACAAGCCAACCAATTCAAGGATATATTGATGACTCAACAGTAAACGAAGCAACATCCTGGTCCACAGAAAGAATGTGTGCCATTCTACCTGATAATTTTATACGCAATACCAAGGCCCTTCGCAACCGACGCGTACCGAAGCATGGTTTTGGCTGACTCGTGCGCGGGTGGAGTTCTCTATCTCCGGGAGGATGGAGAGTAGAGCCCATAATGCTTTCCCAAGATGAGACAAGCGTTATGGGCGCAAAATGACGAACGCAGTCGACGCGCCCTGACGCACAAATCCACCACCACCAACATGAGAAACGGGAGAACGCGTCCACACCCAAACTTCGTGAAATCTAACCTTACGTCTACAGCGTTACATGGAAATAAGCGACGTAAAAAAACCATGGTCCCCTCTAATCAGCATGTGGCGAGGCCAATGGCCCAGGACGAGGACTCGTCCAGCACCTCAGCTGGGGGCTGACCCACCCAGTCATGAAATGTTTCATGTTAGTGACCATTCCCATCGACAGGGGTGTAACATTGGATATATTAAGCGGCCTGAATGACTCCCTCAATAATTCATATGGCCCCTCAATCATCGATTTGCCCACTCCCCTCCCTCCAATCAAGTTGAAGCTTAACCATTGAGTATATGGGCGTATACTTGATATAAATGGTTTTCGGAGCAGCTATGGTGAACAAAAGGTCATTTCCCCCACCCCCACCTCCAATTTCATAAAGTGACACCCATGCCCATCGCTTTAGCATTGCTGGGGAGATGGTGATCAGAGTCAGGCCAGCCTGGACGGTTTCCTCGCAATCGCTAATAGGCGCAGTCCCCAGTCAAAGTTCCTTAGAAGGGGTTCTATTGTCTTCTTTCCTCATCCTACTCATATTTTTCAAAATGAAAAAGCTGATTCTCATTATATGTGAACAGAAATGCTGATCTTAAATTACGTCATATGCAGTATGCATTCGTGTCTCAAATATTACCCATACCTCTTTGCTTTTTATGTATGCGCCAGGTTACCTCACTTTCTGAGTACCGACAAGTCGGTGAGCGGTGTTGTTGTTGGGACAGGTATGAATGATGCTATTTGGATCAGATGGCGCAATTTATTCTAGATATCAAAAGCAGGACCAAACCTTGGCTAGTACCCAATTACGTTAGATAGTACCTACTTCATATTAGAGAAATATAGGTACAACACTTGATTTTGATAACCCGGGTTTGTTGCTTTGGAGTAAGTCATCCGTTCTTTCTGGAAAAAAATGTACACAATCATTCCCACACATGGTGGGAATTAGGGCACTTCTTAAGAGATTTTATCTCTGCAAACATTTTTGCACTCCGGGTTCATACTGGATAGGATGGGCTTCACATGTACTCCGACACAAATGTGGGAACAAAGATATCAATAAAAACAAACAGAACGACACCCAAAAAACGCTGGTTATTCCACTTACGGTCACCACTCAAACTAATCACTTTGTGTAGCAGTCAGCAGCCGGACTACAGCTTCACACACTCCATCAATCTCAACCACCGGAATTGCCGACAACAACGCGCCAACAGCAACTTGCAAGATGATGCGCATGCACACTGAGAACACTTCTCCGGCTCTGGAGCTGCGTCTCGGAATACCTGTGTTCCTGCCACCCTATAGTGGGAAACTTTGACAGCTTTAAGAGACGTCTCCGGAGTTCCGGAGGCCACCGATCAGAATTGGCTGTGTTAGCATTTTCCGTTCTGAAATATGTCTGTCATAAAGACATAGAAGACATAAAAGATCAGTACAACTATGAGCCACAAGGGCCCTTCTTGGTTGCACTCTGTGCACTGAACCAGTTGTCCACCAAATGTTTTGATCAACTCTCCCTGGAATACAGAAAAACAAGCCCCCTATTCTTATAATGATTGTCTATGCTGTTCTTAAAGATGTTCAGTGTGTTGCTACTGACAATGGTTTCTGGCAGCTGGTTCCAGTGTTCTACTACCCTGTTGGTGAAGAAGGACTGTCTTAACCTTGTCCTGCTGTGATTAACTTTAATTTTGAATTGATGACCTCTAATTGCATCATTTCTGTTAAATTCAAATATTTCCCTGAGATAACCCTGTTCCTGACCATGAACAACCTTAAAGACCTTGATGAGATCTCCTCTCAGCCTTCTATATCTAAGTAAAAACATTCAATTTCATCAATCTTTCCTCATATGCCAGGTTGCCTATACCATTAACCATTTTTGTTGCCCTCTTTTGTACTCTTTCTAAAAGCCAACAATTTTTTTCATAACTAGGGGACCAAGCTTGAACACAGTATGCCAAATGTGGCCTGACATATGCACAGTAAAGCTTCCTGATGACTTCCTCACTTTTTTATCATACATTCCTATTTATTGCCCCAAGCATTCTTCACTGAACTGAACTGTGGTTCACAGTTGGCAGATTAGTCCCATCCTCCAATGTAAACACTGATTTAAACTGCTTGCTCAGTTCCTCAAGATGTAAATTTGTGTTTTAAGGTGTTTTGGAAATTTGTATTTGTTTTTGTTTGGGGGGAACCATGTTTATGAAGGTGATTCAGAAGATGCAACCACTTGTTTACAGAGCTTGTGCTTGCCTTTCAATTTGAACAATGGCATCATAGTCACATCTTTACATTGTGATGGTGCCATGGTCATGGCATGGAGGCTTAGATTGTGGTCTTGGAAGTGGTCAACATACCTGAATGAGATGGAAAGCTGGCCAATCTTTTTACAACCACAAGGCACAAGTTGATGAAACACAGCTTGTGACGATTCCAGATGGGCTCAGCCATGCAAAGTTACTTTGTAGTAACTTGTCACAAACCCATATTTTTCTTCATTGTGGGGATGCCATTTGTGAGTGAGCAGCTGATCATCCATCTAAGCTCATGTTAGTGCTGTGGTGGAACATGCGTGAGACATCTACCCCAGTGCACATTCAACTAACTTCTTTTTACACAGTATGCACTTTTTAATTGACACTACTTACAATGATTTGGAAGTTTGAAATGGAGCATATTATATTTTGGGTACAACACTTGATTACATACATTAAAGCAAGTGACATTGTACGACACATAAAATCACCAGAGTATATGTCTGCCTAAATGTAGGTTACACAAGAGCACTAGCATGAATGTCAAAAGCTAACACAATGTGATTTTCCAATGTGTTGTACAATGTCACTTGTTTGAATGCATGTGATCAAGAGTTGTACCCAAAATATAAGATGAGTAATTTCAAACTTCTGAATCATTGTAGGTAGTGTCACTTTAAAAGTGCATACTGTGCATAATCATGCCTTGCATCCAACAAGCACTGGATGATCTAACATATATTTACCTTAACTTTGATGTTTCAGGTGTGTAGCAGAAGCACATTTCTTGCTGCAACTGGATCTCTGTTGAGCCAGTGCTAAAATAATGGTTTCTCATTAGGTGTGGGATGTCAAAACAAGTACAGTAGGATGTAGAAAGCTGCCTTGGAAGCATGCCACTTAAAATATTGTTTCAGTCCTTCAAGCTTCATTTGAGCCAATAGTGTACTCATGTGTGCATGTTTTTGGGTTAATTTTGGAGACACCAAATATATGGATACCTATGCTAACTATGACAATTGCAATGCCATGTTATCAGCAGATCACATTGTTCAACACACCACATCATATATAATCTCTGTATCTGGAATTGTGTCACTAGATGCTTGCATAATTAATCTGTAATGGTGAGCATAAGCATGCTACCTATGCACAAAATACTCTGAGGAACGAATCATGGAGACTTCATAGGCACACATCAACAAGCACAATGTCGATATGTCCTTGGAAAGGATGTCTATTCAGTGTTCAGAAAGTAGTATATTCCACCCTATTTCACGAATGATTTATCACTGTAACAGGCTGGCGTTCTTCCGATCAACAGGCACGGCGCCGTCCAGCTGGCATGTCCGACAATGGGCAGTAGGGAGGCGCCGGCCGATGGCAGCGCCGCCAAACGGCAGCCCGAGCAAACAGCGATGACGGCCGGCCGACACGGCCTGGGCGCGCACCTCTGCTTCGTCACGTGCTGCGCCATCACCGTGTACGCGGCCATCAATCGCGGGTACGTGCCGTGCCGCACGCCCAGCCCCGGCCATGGCCTCTGCCGACAGATGAGGGTACCGGGCGCTGAGATTTGACGGCTAGAAATAGTGGTAATCGAATACCGTCGTCCACCCTTAAGCCCAAATAAATCACTAACTAACGAACTGACGAACACCGTCGTTCAAAGGAAGAAAAGCGCAAGTTACTTGTGCATTGGTTGGAAACTATGCCTCTATGTCCACGGTGCATAAATGTGCAATTCAGCTAGGAAATGCTGTGATTATCGTCTATATTGATTCAAACCGGTCATACAAATTGAAACGAAAGTTGCACTCATCCAAACGGGGACATACGCCTTTCTTCCTTTGGAAGGCAGAATAAGTCATTAACCGCAAATAGAATCAGTTTTGCTCCAGTTGGTCTTGTCCTATTTTTGTCACTTTTTGGTTTGTCCTTCAATATGGTATTAGTATCCTTCAGGTAGTCCAAACATATTGAGACCAATGGTGAATCAGTCAGGTTGCTGCAGAGGCCAGGGATGTGGCACAGTGTGCTCTGCCAACAAGGAAAGCGCCACAACAGATCCTCTTCTTTAGTTTAAAAAAAGTTCCTACTCCACATGAACCATGGACGTAGGTTGTTGTGAGGATTGACTGCCACTTTTCCCCAGTCGACCTCCCCCAGTCTTCCCCCTTAGGACGAGATAGCTAAGACTTGGTGCGTGTTTCCGATTCTGGTCATTCTAATATTGGCGCTGTAGAGTGTTTGCTTTCGGTGCGCCGTGAAGCATCGTTGTGTGCTGTGGCACGTGAGGCTGAGTGGTAAGATGGCGGACCTGCCCTGGAGCCGTAGCGGTGTCGATGGCGGACCGGCCCTAGAGTCATAGTGTTGTCAGTGCCGTTAGTTTGAACCCACACCTCCCTGAGAATCCCGGGTGGGCAAGTGGCGCAACGACTGCGAAGTGCATTGTTGTGCGGTAATATGCCATGTAAACAATCTTGAATTTCCGGCTTAGTGGGAAGGAGCAGAAATGTGTTGACGAACGCATCCGCCTCGTAATCGAAAATTGCAGGCTCGAATAGGACCCCATGGCGCGGAGCTTCAGCTTGTCCTCGGGCACTAAATGACCCTGTAGTCGGCGCGCCCTTAAGCCCAATAAATCAGTCAATCAAAAAGTAATCTGCCATTTGACGTGCGAGGGAGTGACACAGATATATTGCGAGTGCATTGTAGTGGAACCTGGGGGCTGGTCAGGGCGGCTCGACCTAATGGGGTCTGACCGGGGCCGTTTATTTCTGAAAATTATCGGCGAGAACCAATGCATGGAGACAATGGGCAGGCCCAAATGGATTTGGGGGAATCCATAGGGTTCCATGTTCCAAGTTGAAATTATTGGGGAATACAAGGCCCCCTTCAAAGGTATACAAATCGACTCATGGGTCTGACAGTTTACCACTAAATAAACAACCAATCATACAGTGTCACCCAATGTGACGCTATGCTCCGTGGTAATCCGCCGGTCGCCTATGATTGGTCGGTAGCAACCAATCGTATACTGAATAGCCCACCAGCGCCTATGATTAGTCAGTGTTCACCAATCATATACCGAATAGCCCACCAGCGCCTATGATAGGCCAGTGTTCACCAATCACATATCGAAAAGCCCACCAGCGCCTGTGATTGGCCGGCGTTCACCAATCACACATCGGACAGCCCACCGACGTCCTGTGATATTGGCCAGGCCGCTGGTGCTGCCGGTGGTGCCGGCGCAGCCCGCGGTGCCGTTCTTCGGCCCGGACTCGGCGGTGGTGGACTTCTTCACGGGCGACCTGGCGGCGGCGCTGCGGCGCGTGGGCCGCCGGCACGCGGCGCTGGTGTTCCTGTACGCGCCCTGGGACCGCGCCTGCCAGGCGGGCCGCGCCACGCTGGAGACGCTGTCGGCGCTGCTGCACGGCCAGGTCAGACACAGCGGGGCGGGGTGGCCGAGTGGTTGAGGTGTTGGGCTCTGGGTGGCAAAGGTCCCGGGTTCAACACTCGCACCAATCGGGACATTTCCCAATCGCTGGGCCCACCGGCGAAACAGTGTGGGCGGCGCCATTAGCCGTGGTTGTGCATAAAGTGCGTCGAGAACCACCCAATAAACAAACAAAAAACAAACAAACAACAAGGTCAGACATAGATACAGATACCAACTTGTATTGAGATAATCCACAATGGACTTGTGGCTATTACAACATCGCATTAATATGATAAAACAGCTGGACAGAAAGGGTCCAAATCACAGTTAAAAGAACAGTTAAAAGTCAAACAGTCAAGTCAAACAGTTAACAGTCAAAAGAACAGCTAGACCGGTGGTTATGCATGTCATAGTGAAATACAGCAGGGTGAGCAGCAAATCAGTCCGGCACGGGCGGCACGTTATTCAGATGTCGCCGTAGGTGGCGACCGAAGATCGGCACGGGAAGCCGCATCTGTTCGAGTGGCAGTGAGTTGTACAGCAGTGGTGCTCTGCATCTAAATCGCCTCTTTCCCCACTCCACCGGGTGGGTGCGGCAGTGGCAGTGTGGATGGTGACTGGTGAGGGTCAGCAGAGGGATACAGCAGTGGCAGTGTGGATGGTGACTGGTGAGGGTCAGCAGAGGTGTGCAGCAGTAGCAGTGTGGATGGTGACTGGTGATGGTCAGTGGAGGGGTGCAGCAGTGGCAGTGTGGATGGTGACTGGTGAGGGTCAGTGGAGGGGTGCAGCAGTAGCAGTGTGGATGGTGACTGGTGAGGGTCAGCAGAGGTGTGCAGCAGTAGCAGTGTGGATGGTGACTGGTGAGGGTCAGCAGAGGGGTGCAGCAGTAGCAGTGTGGATGGTGACTGGTGAGGGTCAGCAGAGAGGTGCAGCAGTAGCAGTGTGGATGGTGACTGGTGAGGGTCAGCAGAGGTGTGTGGCAGTAGCAGTGTGGATGGTGACTGGTGAGGGTCAGCAGAGGTGTGCAGCAGTAGCAGTGTGGATGGTGACTGGTGAGGGTCAGCAGAGGTGTGCGACAGTAGCAGTGTGGATGGTGACTGGTGAGGGTCAGCAGAGGGGTGCAGCAGTAGCAGTGTGGATGGTGACTGGTGAGGGTCAGCAGAGGGGTGCAGCAGTAGCAGTGTGGATGGTGACTGGTGAGGGTCAGCAGAGAGGTGCAGCAGTAGCAGTGTTGATGGTGACTGGTGAGGTTCAGCAGAGGTGTGCAGTAGTAGCAGTGTGGATGGTGACTGGTGAGGATCAGCAGAGGTGTGCGACAGTAGCAGTGTGGATGGTGACTGGTGAGGATCAGCAGAGAGGTGCAGCAGTAGCAGTGTGGATGGTGACTGGTGAGGGTCAGCAGAGGTGTGTGGCAGTGGCAGTGTGGATGGTGACTGGTGAGGGTCAGCGGAGGGGTGTGGCAGTAGCAGTGTGGATGGTGACTGGTGAGGGTCAGTGGAGGGGTACAGCAGTAGCAGTGTGGATGGTGACTAGCGGGTGTCTGCGGAGGAACAGCGTGTGTAGTCTGCAGGTGAAGGGGCATTATGTGCCGTGACGTAGTCCAGAGAGGCTGCTCCCCAGACTGGAGATGGTCTTGCTCCGTGTGACCCACGGTCTCCTGCTTTCTCCCAGGTGGAGGTGCTTGCAGTCAACTGCTGGCACGCGGCCGGTTCGTGTCGCCGCGAGGTGCGGAAGATCGCGAGCTTCCCGGTGGTGATTGTGTACTTACGCCAGGGTCGAGGTGAGAGGCCGGCCTGAACGTATCGGCTACTCGGGACCATGTTCACAATCTGCTGCTCGCACCTGTGGACGCGGTTCCGTTTTCCGAGCACAGGCTGGTCGTCGTGGGTCCGCACGGGCCGCTGTGTGTAGGCCGTGTCCTAATCTACCCTATTGCCGTGACAAATGTGATGAAATTGTAGGTTTTGAGTAAGAAGTGTTGTGGGCCCAAAATGTCCAGAGCATTCGTTGCGCCGTTAAGGTCACATTATTATAATAATCGGCTGTTTGTAGGCAGTTCTGTATCAATGGTCGGAGTTTATTCATGCTTCTGCTTATTTGCCCTTTCACCCGTGAGCCATTTTCCAACGTCTACCATAAAAATCCTGCATGCACACAGTACAGTATGCGATACAATCAACTTGTATCCTCATTTGCCCTAAGAGCTGCAATAATTTCTCCGTTGGCACAAATTCCCCTGGGGCGGGTCTTAGGCTGAACAATTCCCCTGTCTCAACCCAGAAGGTGGGTGGAAAACCCATGTTTTCTAGTGCATGCTTCCGGAATGGTTCCAGACCACGAGTGCAACCTGCAGGCGTGTGCGACCCGTTGGGAACGATTTGAGAACCACCAGCGGACGTCAACTGTGCCGCTTGGCTGCAGGACTGCACTACTCGGGACCGCTGGATGTGGGCCGCCTGGCGCGCTTTGTGGAGGGCGTGCTGCGGCCGTTGCGGCGACTGGAGACGGCCGCCGACCTGGTGCGGCTGCGTGCCACACACACGGTCAGTCACTGCCACACACGTGGTCAGTCACTGCCACACACGTGGTCAGTCACTGCCACACACGTGGTCAGTCACTGCCACACACGGTCAGTCACTGCCACACACATGGTCAGTCACTGCCACACACGTGGTCAGTCACTGCCACACACGTGGTCAGTCACTGCCACACACGCGGTCAGTCACCGCCACACACACGGTCAGTCACTGCCACACACGGTCAGTCACTGTCACACACGCGGTCAGTCACTGCCACACACGTGGTCAGTCACTGCCACACACGTGGTCAGTCACTGCCACACACGTGGTCAGTCACTGCCACACACGTGGTCAGTCACTGCCACACACGTGGTCAGTCACTGCCACACACGTGGTCAGTCACTGCCACACACGTGGTCAGTCACTGCCACACACGTGGTCAGTCACTGCCACACACACGGTCAGTCACCGCCACGCACGTGGTCCGTCAACGCCACACACACGGCCAGTCAATGGGCACAGAATGACCACAATCGACGCGCCCTAAAACACAAATCCACCACCACCACCAGCACGTGGTCAGTCACTGTCGCACGTGAACGCAAACACGCTCATGAACATGCACACAATGATTCATCACTGCCACATGCCCAGTCAGCCACTGCCACATCTAATTTCAATCACTGCTGTATGCAAGTCACTGCCACATTTTTGCTTGATCTTTAAGCTCATCTTGTAACAGCACATGCATGGCCTCCGAACTAAGTCTAGGCCTTGGCGTACAAACACAACTGCAAATATAAATACACATGCACACAGGACATTTCTTTGAACCAGTAGATCCACAGGCCAGGGGTAGCAAATCATTGCATACTTATATGCGGGTGTGGTATACCCTGGTGTCAACGACTTAACACTGCCCTGTTGGCCGCCCGTGGAATAAATGTTAGCTTGTGGTGCGGCCCGAGCCCGACCTGACACACATCGGAGACTTCCTAGTCAGGCGGTGTCAATCGGTCCCGTGCCGTTATCGCCAGGGTGTAGTGTGTGCCGTTATCACCAGGGTGTGATGTGTGCCGTTATCACTAGGGTGTGATGTGTGCCGTTATCGCCAGGGTGTAGTGTGTGCCGTTATCACCAGGGTGTGATGTGTGCCGTTATCACCAGGGTGTGATGTGTGCCGTTATCACCAGGGTGTGGCGTGTGCCATTATCACCAGGGTGTGGTGTGTACCATTATCACCATGGTGTGGTGTGTGCCGTTATCACTAGGGTGTGGTGTGTACCATTATCACCATGGTGTGGTGTGTGCCGTTACCACCAGGGTGTGATGTGTGCCGTTATCAGCACGGTGTGATGTGTGCCGTTATCACCAGGGTGTGATGTGTGCCGTTATCACCAGGGTGTGGCGTGTGCCGTTATCACCAGGGTGTGATGTGTATCGTTATCACCAGGGTGTGATGTGTGCCGTTATCACCAGGGTGTGGTGTGTGCCGTTATCACCAGGGTGTGGTGTGTGCCGTTATCACCAGGGTGTGGTGTGTGCCGTTATCACCAGGGTGTGGTGTGTGCCGTTATCACCAGGGTGTGGTGTGTGCCGTTATCACCAGGGTGTGATGTGTGCCGTTATCACCAGGGTGTGATGTGTGCCGTTATCACCAGGGTGTGGTGTGTGCCGTTATCACCAGGGTGTGGTGTGTGCCGTTATCACCAGGGTGTGGCGTGTGCCGTTATCACCAGGGTGTGATGTGTGCCGTTATCACCAGGGTGTGGTCTGTGCCGTTATCACCAGGGTGTGTGTGCCGTTATCACCAGGGTGTGGTTGTTTAATCAGGTGTGGCTGTCCTTATCACAGGGTGTGGTGTGTGCCGTTATCAGGGTGTGTGTGCCGTTATCACCAGGGTGTGATGTGTGCCGTTATCACCAGGGTGTGGTGTGCGTGTGCCGTTATCACCAGGGTGTGGTGTGTGCCGTTATCACCAGGGTGTGGCTTGCCTTATGTGTGGTGTGTGCCGTTATCACCAGGGTGTGGTGTGTGCCGTTATCACCAGGGTGTGGTGTGTGCCGTTATCACCAGGGTGTGGTGTGTGCCGTTATCACCAGGGTGTGGCGTGTGCCGTTATCACCAGGGTGTGGTGTGTGCCGTTATCACCAGGGTGTGGCGTGTGCCGTTATCACCAGGGTGTGATGTGTGCCGTTATCACCAGGGTGTGATGTGTGCTGTTATCACCATGGTGTGGCGTGTGCCGTTATCACCAGGGTGTGGCGTGTGCCGTTATCACCAGGGTGTGGTCTGTGCCGTTATCACCAGGGTGTGATGTGTGCCGTTATCACCAGGGTGTGATGTGTGCCCGTCAGGCGGTGGCCATCGGCTACACGCCGTTCCAGTCGGGCCGTCCGCCTGCCGCCTACTTCAGCCTGCTGCGCGCGTCGCTGCTGAGCCTGCAGGCTGAGCCGGACACGCAGGTGGCCTGGGCGGTGGTCACCAGCGCTTCGGCCGCCGGCGAACTGGGCCTCGTGCACCCGGGCGGCCTGTCGGTGGTCAACTGGAACATCACCATGGTCAGTACCTCCACATCAACTGGAACGGCACCATGGTCAGTGCCTTCACATCAACTGGAACAGCGCCATGGTTAGTATCTTCACATCATCTGGAACAGCGTCACGATCGGTACCTTCAACTGGAACAGCATCACAGTCGGTACCTCCACATCATCTGGAATAGCATCACGGTCAGTTCATCCATATCAACTGGAACAGCATCACGATCAGTCCCAACACATCAGTTGGAACAGCTCAACGGTCGATAACTCCACTTCAACTGGAACAGCACTACGTGACCAATGAAGTCGATGCGCCCTAAAGCCCTAATAACTAACAAACTGGAACAGCACCATGGTCAGTGCCTCCACATCAACTGGAACAGCACCATGGTTAGTACCTCTACATCAACTGGAACATATCGCTACTCTTCGCTCGCGACCAATCGGCGTGAGAGATTGGCGACGCTACATGACTCAACGGTCGACGTGTCGTAAAAACCAATAACCAACCAACTGGAACATAACCATGGTCAGTATCTCCACATCAACTGGAACAACACCATGGTCAGTTCCTTCACATCAACTGGAACAACACCATGGTCAGTGCCTTCACATCAACTGGAACAGCACCACGGTTAGTACCTCCACATCAACTGGAACATCAACTGGAACATCACCATGGTCAGTATCTCCACATCAACTGGAACAGCACCATGGTTAGTACCTCCACATCAACTCGAGCTGCACCACGGTCGGTACCTCCACATCATCTGTAATAGCATCACGGTCAGTACCTCCACATCAACTGGAACCACGCTGCTTCCAGTTGCCACAACATCAACTGGAACCACACCACGTTACACATCACACCAACTGAACCAGCATCAAAGTCAGCACTCGAATGGCCCCTACGGATGAACAGACTTGCCGCAGTGCCGATATGGTGTCCACTGCGTGTTCTGAACTAGTGTGTGCTGTTTCTGTGTGAGCGTCAGTAACTCAGTGATTAAGCTGAGGGTCTGGTGGACCAAATGTGCGTGGTTCGATTCCTCGCAGTGCCCGCCCTCCCCGCCGGGGTGAGAGGCAGGCGGCGCGACCTCAACCGCTTAGTGCGTCACAAAGCCACAAGCAACAACCACAACAACGGAGGTGCAATGAGCACCGCAGGACTGACATCATGCCACAGAGCTCAACCAGTGTTAAAATAATGGTTTTTCGTTTGGTGTGAAATCTCGAAACAAGCACAGTATGATTTCAAAATTTGGCATGTTGGCAGTCATGGAGGTCGAAGTGCCCTAAAAGCCAAATAACTAACTGTCATGGAGGCATGCCAATGAGAATATCATTTCAGTTCTTGAAACTCACTGTTGATCCAATTGTCCACTCATAAGTGCATGTTTTTGCTTCGTTTGTGGGACACCCAATATAAGGATACCTATGCTAACGATATCGGTTGCAGGTGTCATGGTGTCAGCAGATGGCATTGTTTAGCAGTCCACATCATACATAATCTCTGTACCGGGAATTGTGTTACGGGATGCTTGTTTATCACAATCTGCAATGGTGAGCATAAGCATGATACTTATACACGAAATGCTCTTAGAAACGAGTCACGGAGACTTCATAAGCACATAATAACAAACACGATGTCGCTACTTCAGCGTTAACATAATGGTTTTTCGTTAGGTGTAAGATGCCAAAACGAGCAGAGTATGATGTCGAAATTTACCATGGAATTAGTGTCATTTAACATGTTTTTGAGGTCTTTCATACTCAAATTTGAGCCAATAGTGTACTTATGAGTGAATCTTTATCATTTGTTATGAGATTCATAATTTAGGAAGAGCTATATTCTGGATATAGATAAAATACCTATGCCATAACTGGCATTGTATGCCATTTCACATTATAGGTAATCCCTTTACCTGAAATTGCGTTCCGAAATGTTTGTGTATCAAAATCCCTTATCGAGAGCATAAGCATGATACTTATGAACGAGATACTCTTAGAAAAGAGACACGAAGACTTCATAAACACATCACGAGGAAGGATGTCGCTATTTCTTAGAGAAGGATGTCGAGTGAGTGTTCAAAAAGTGGTATGTTCCACCCTATTTCACGAATAATTTATCATTGCGCTACTTCCTTGGAAAGGAAGTCTATTCAGTGCTCACAAAGTGGTATATTCCACCGTATTTCACGAATACTTCATCACGGAGCTGAAGTGCCATCTGCCGCAGGTTCCCAATCCGCCGGTGGCGGGTGTACAACAGAGGTGCTGTGCACCACATGACTGACAGCATGCCGCATAGCTGACGTGTCGTCTGCGGCAGGTCCTCAAGCCGCCGGTGGCGTACGCGCTGTCCGCCGAGCTGATGCAGCGGTACGTGGTGGCGCGCCGGCGCGAGACGGCCGGCTGGCTTCAGCTGGCCGACAGCAAGTCGGCCGCGCTGCGGTCGGCCGTGTCGGCCGGGCCCGTGCTGCTCGTGCTGGACCCCGCCGCCGACTCGGCGCGCCCCGTGAGTCACCGCACTGCTAATCCTCTTTTCTTTCACTTCCAGCCATGTGAGTCGCCACTGCAGGCAAGTCATGTTGCCTGGCAGTGATAGTCTAGATTTTTCTCGTTTGTGTGATAGTTGGTTCTCTAGTTCAATAGCTTCTCTCGCTCTCCGAATTATCAGTTCGGACAGCTTCTCAAGCCAACAACCGTTAATGAATGCCCTTATATTTTACAGGGCTGATAAATGAACCAAAACTGCGAACACTTGAACAAGAGTTCCAACCATTCCTCCAATCCAACAGAGATACCAAATCAACAAAAGTGTGTGCCTCCAATCAACAGGCAATCACGACTGACAATCGTCCAACCGAGACACCAACCGTTTCAGCACCCACATCTTGTAACAGGCTACATCTCACTAGCCTCGACAATCCAACTTCGGCTCTCACCTGGGTCTCCCACATACGTCCGCCCGCACCGGCTGTCTGATGGGGACTGACTCTGAGTAGGGGGAGGGGGCTTCGCGCGCGCGAGAGCGGGGAACAGGTCGCTTATGGTGGAGGAGAGGAAACGCCCCTGGTTTGCTGGCTGACGCCCTATTGCACCATCCCGTGAAGGGAGATGCCGGCCATCGTCGCTTTCGACCAGTGTGCGACGATGGCCGGAATTGTACCACGATGCAGTGTGAGACAGGGGGCCCCTGTCTCACACTGCATCGTGATACAATGGTGACACGGGTGTTACAATGGCATGAGACCCGAGTGTGTCCTGTCGCCATGGCATTTTCGGCCGACCGACCGTCGGCTCGCCGTGAGAACAGATGTTGACATAAGCATAGTAATCTCGGCCCTGCGGCCCGTGGCGTCCAAACAGCTGAGGTAGGCACGTGCCCGATGTCAACGGTTTCCGCTCAGGGCGTTCATGACCGGACCCGACGGGTCCCAAGACTCGACAAGTCGATACACGTGGGAGCCAATTGCGTTCAAAAGAGGGGGCCGAAAACTAACTTCGTTACACCACCCTGCCTCTGCTCTTTCACTTCCCGCCATGTGCGTCACCACGCAGTCACCACGTCAGTCACCATGCTAGCTATGCTCTCACTTCCTGCCATGTAAGTTTCCTTCTGCTTCCTTTACGTCTCACCCTTTTGATCACCCTACTTGCTCTCTCTCTCTCTCTCTCTCTCTCTCTCTCTCTCTCTCTCTCTCTCTCTCTCTCTCTCTCTCTCTCTCTCTCTCTCTCTCTCTGTCTCTGTCTCTGTCTCTGTCTCTGTCTCTGTCTCTGTCTCTGTCTCTGTCTCTGTCTCTGTCTCTGTCTCTGTCTCTGTCTCTGTCTCTGTCTCTGTCTCTGTCTCTGTCTCTTCTCTGTCTCTGTCTCTGTCTCTGTCTCTGTCTCTGTCTCTGTCTCTGTCTCTGTCTCTGTCTCTGTCTCTGTCTCTGTCTCTGTCTCTGTCTCTGTCTCTGTCTCTGTCTCTGGCTCTGGCTCTGGCTCTGGCTCTGGCTCTGGCTCTGGCTCTGGCTCTGGCTCTGGCTCTGGCTCTGGCTCTGGCTCTGGCTCTGGCTCTGGCTCTGGCTCTGGCTCTGGCTCTCCGACACAGCCCGTGTTGTGTGTCACCTCACTCTTCCTCGTCCCTGCCGAAACACCAAGGGCTATGATCTTCGCGGATCCCATCGCTATCGCTGAGCGCACTGTTGGACATCGACACCATGTATGCCAGTGAATGGCACCAGAATCGGTGAACATGTGGAAACAAATAATAGTCAAACTAACTATAGCTAACACAACCTGGCCTAACCTCTCGATTAAGGATACAATTCATTTTACTATGCTTCCCACCCAGAGGTTCCAGTGGATTTCGGAAGCCTATGAAGACCCGGGTTGAGGTCAAGGGTGGTCTGTATTGATTTTACACCAGTTGCACTCATTCACATCATGTGTCACTGGACCAATCGTGAGCACACAAACATGTTACAGTGCTAGCCTACTGACCGAAATAGGAATTTCCAATTAAAAGTGTCGAAACTGAGAACATGGTTTCCTTCATGACATATTAACTGATGGTCTAATATGACTTCTCAGAAAGTTTGTGGGTGCAATGTGTATAATTGATAGCCGGATAGGCGCTGAATGTTCGAAGCGACTGCCGTTAGTTGCCGAGTTATTGGGTAAAATGAGCGAGGAGAGGGGCGTTATCCTCCCCCTGCCACTCAATGCTGGATTAAGGAGAGTAGCGAAGCGAGTGTTTGATCATGGTGTCTTGTATGCCATAATTCGGCCCACTTATCACCGCAATGTTTAACTAGTGTTGCACAACGTGTGTGTGTGTGTGTGTGCGCCGCAGGTTCGCCGAGTGTGGCTCGAGTACAACAACTGCAACAGGTCGGAGGCTGTGACGCGCCTCGGGCTGCTGACCGACATAGCTCTGTCAGGTCAGTATGCTGGACAGCGCAACTCGGACAGGTCGGTGTTGCTGGCGGTGCAGTCCTGGCAGATCTTCTCGACACTACAATCCTGGAAGACTAGTTTGGTACAGAGCAACCGTGGCAGGTGAGTTCGACACAGTACAGCTGTGGCAGGTCAGTTCGACACAGTACAGCTGTGGCAGGTCAGTTCGACACAGTACAGCTGTGGCAGGTGAGTTCGACACAGTACAGCTGTGGCAGGTGAGTTCGACACAGTGCAGCTGTGGCAGGTCAGTTCGACACAGTACAGCTGTGGCAGGTCAGTTCGACACAGTGCAGCTGTGGCAGGTCAGTTCGACACAGTACAGCTGTGGCAGGTCAGTTCGACACAGTACAGCTGTGGCAGGTCAGTTCGACACAGTACAGCTGTGGCAGGTCAGTTCGACACAGTACAGCTGTGGCAGGTCAGTTCGACACAGTACAGCTGTGGCAGGTCAGTTCGGTACAGTGCCCTGTAGAGTGTAGTTTTCATGCAGTTTTGATCAAATGGCGATAAACAGTGCTACAATGAAATCAGATTTGTACTGCTGCTGCATCGATTATTCATTTGGTGTATAGAAGATTGCCCACGCAGAACTTCCAGATATGATGATGAATTTCACTGAAATGAACTTTCAGCATGATGATGATGATGGGCTGCTTTTCGAACAATAGCAAATCTCGTCAGACGTTGGTTCTTCTGCTTTTCCACCTTTGGAGGCCTTTCTGGCTTTGGAGGGCAGACTCGTAGGTGGTGTTGTGTTGTGTACGGCTTCTGGTACATTGTCGCTTTGGTGGTGTGTTGTGCTATCAGGACACTGTAGTCGTCTAGCGTTGTTGTGTTGTCAGGTCACTATAGTCTCCTGGTGTTGTGGTGTGCTGTTTCAGACCAATGCAGTCGCCTGGTGCGGTATTGTTGTGCCGTGTTGTGTCGTTCTTTGGGCTTTGGGGCGCTTCGGCCAGAATTGATCAAACCACTGTAGTCGCCTGATGTGGTGTTGCCGTGTTGTGTCCGGCCGCTGTAGTCGCCCGGTGTGGTGTTGCTGTGGTGTTGCCGTGTCGTGTCCGGCCGCCGTAGTCTCCCGGTGTGGTGTCTCACCAGTGTGCCGGCCGTGCTCGGCCCCTGAGACTGGGTGTGCGGCTCGTCTACAGAGGCTGGGCGCTACATGACCGATGTAGTCGATGCGCCCTAAAGCCCTAATAACTAACTCGTCTACAGAGGCGGAGCAGGCACGCAGCCGTCTCCGCTCCTGGTGCAGCCGGACGGAGCGGGCGGAGCACCAGCCTCACGGCCACTGCACCGGACAGGACGCCTCCTGTCCGCCCGGACCGGACACTCACCCGGACAAATGGTCAGTGTCCGCCAGGACAGCCGGACAGTGGTGGGCTGGATGGTGGGTTATCAACTGGGGTGGGGTATTCCCGGGGAAGTTCGGGAAGAACTTGTTGCTTTGAGCTGCGAGTAGGTTTACAGCAGACTGATAGCATAGCATAGCGAAGAAGAATGTATGTGTGTGTGTGCTTGTGTCTGTGTATGTATGTATTCATATATTTGTACGTAGGTGTATGATGTATGTCTGTGTCTGTGCGTCTGTGTGTGTTTGCATTAGTCTGTGTCTGTGTGTGTTTGTATGGGTGTGCTCGGAAGAGAAATTCAAATGTGTGTCACGAATAGAATGAGAATGAAGAGGTTACTAAATTAAAAGGGTGGTGGTGGTGGTTGGCAGATCTCTGTGATGCATGCAACCTCAGGGTGTTTGGACTGTATCAGAGAAAACCTTGCGTTCTGGGCACCGACGTTCCACATTGCTACTAGTTGAATGCAAACAAAATCCTCACCAAGCACACTGTGGCACGGACTGATGTTTGCTGACTTGAGGCGGTCCGACCAACTGCCACTTGGTTGACCTCTACTGATCCGGCGGCGGCTGTGACCTGCCGTGACCCTGTTCGCGCAGGCTGGAGGAGATGGGTCGCCAGCAGACTCTCAGTCGCTGCAGTCTTCTGGCGTTGTCGACCGTCGTCACGCCTGATGTGCCTGACGCCGGCCGGCCGCTGGTCAACATCACAGGTCAGTCACCTAGTACCACACAGGTCAGTTACCCAGTACCACGCAGGTCAGTCACCCAGCACCAACACCAACACGACACAGGTCAGTCACCCAGTGCCCACACCAACACGATACAGGTTAGTAACCCAGCACCACACAGGTCAGTCATCCAGTACCACGCAGGTCAGTCACCCAGCACCAACATCACAAGTCAGTCACCGAGTACCAACACCCCAGTACCACACAGATCAGTCACCCAGTACCAACAGTACACAGGTCAGTCACCCAGTACCAACACAGCACGACACAGGTCAGTCAGCCAGTGCCCACACCAGCACGACACAGGTCAGTCATCCAGCGCCCACACCAGCACGACACAGGTCAGTCACCAATCACCAACACAACATAGGTCGATCCCAAACACTGACACCACCACCACCGGTTAGTCACGACCCCGGCACCACGGGTCATGCCTCCAACATTAACACCATCAACACCGGGCGTCGGTAGCTCAGTGGTTAAGCTGAGCGTCTGGCACGCCAGAGGTACGGGGTTCAATTCCCCGCGATTCCAGCCCTTCCTGCCAGGGTGAGAGGCGGGCGACACCATGTGGTCTCAGCTGCTGAGTGCGTCGTAAAGCCACAATCCAATCCAATCCACAGGTCAGTTGCAACACCACACGTCGGTCCCGACACCTCACCGCAGTGCGGTCAGTCAGCTGCCAACTCTATTGCTGTGACACTGGCTGTTGACGAAGCCCCTCTTCAGTGGATGGGTGATGCAAACGACTCGGAAGTTCCCTGTAGAACGCCGCAAGTGTCGGACGCCGGCCTACGGACGGACCAGCGATCATAGTCACACACATCAGCTACCCTCCGACCCGCCTCGTCACCGCTCTGTCGTGTCTGTCACACCCATCAGCTGCCCTCCGACCCGCCACGTCAGAGCTCTGTCGTGTCTGCCATACCAATCAGCTGCCCTCCGACCCGCCACGTCACAGCTCTGTCGTGTCTGTCACACACATCAGCTGCCCTCCGACCCGCCTCGTCACCGCTCTGTCGTGTCTGTCACACCCATCAGCTGCCCTCCGACCCGCCACGTCAGAGCTCTGTCGTGTCTGCCACACCCATCAGCTACCTTCCGTCCCACGACGTCACCGCTCTGTCGTGTCTGTCGCTGAGGCAGCAGGCGTGGTGGACGACATTGTGTATGCAGCGGCGACATGGTGGAATCCGCGTTGGCGGACCCCAGTCCGCTGAGGCAGTCCACTCGTGAGCAAGTATGAACGTGCCCACATTGTGTCCGTCGTGTGGGTGTGGGATGGTGTAGTCCAGTCCGTGTCTGACCAGGGTGGTGGCCGTGGGTGTGGGTGTGGGTCTGGGATGGTGTAGTCTAATCCGTGCCAGACCAGCGTGGTGGCCGTGGGTGTGGGATAGTGTAGTCCAGTCCGTGCCTGACCAGCGCGGTGGCCGTGGGTGTTGGATGGTGTAGTTCTGTCCGTGTGGCCGTGGGTGTGGGATGGTGTAGTCCTGTCCGTGTGGCCGTGGGTGTGGGATGGTGTAGTCCTGTCCGTGTGGCCGAGGGTGTGGGATGGTGTAGTCCTGTCCGTGTGGCCGTGGGTGTGGGATGATGTAGTCCAGTCCGTGCCTGACCAGCGCGGTGGCCGTGGGTGTGGGATGGTGTAGTCCTGTCCGTGTGGCCGTGGGTGTGGGATGGTGTAGTTCTGTCCGTGTGGCCGTGGGTGTGGGATGGTGTAGTCCTGTCCGTGTGGCCGTGGGTGTGGGATGGTGTAGTCCTGTCCGTGTGGCCGAGGGTGTGGGATGGTGTAGTCCTGTCCGTGTGGCCGAGGGTGTGGGATGGTGTAGTCCTGTCCGTGTGGCCGAGGGTGTGGGATGGTGTAGTCCTGTCCGTGTGGCCGAGGGTGTGGGTTGGTGTAGTCCTGTCCGTGTGGCCGAGGGTGTGGGATGGTGTAGTCTCAGGTCGTGACTCCACCGTACCGGCAGGACTGCGCTGCGCCACCAACCGCACGCTGGCCATGCACCTGATGGACTCGCGCCGTCACGCGGCGCTTGCGCGGCGGCTGGGGCTGCCGACCGACCGGGCGGCGGCTGTCATCATCGACACACAGGTCGGTGTCAGGTCACGGGCACCCAGGTCGGTGTCAGGTCACACACATACAGGCCATTGTGATGTCACGGGCACCCAGGTGGTGTGTCGGCCGATAAGCACCCTGATCAGTGTCAGGTCACGGGCACCCAGGTCGGTGTCAGGTCACACACATCCAGGCCATTGTGATGTCACGGGCAGCCAGGTGGTGTGTCGGCCGATAATCACCCTGATCAGTGTCAGGTCGCGGGCACTCAGGCCATTGTGAGGTCACGGACATCCAGGTGATGAGTCGGCCGATAAGCGCCCTGATCAGTGTCAGGTCACGGGCACTCAGGCCATTGTGAGGTCACGGACATCCAGGTGATGAGTCGGCCGATAAGCACCCTGATCAGTGTCAGGTCGCGGGCACTCAGGCCATTGTGAGGTCACGGACATCCAGTGATGAGTCGGCCGATAAGCACCCTGATCAGTGTCAGGTCACGGGCACTCAGGCCATTGTGAGGTCACGGACATCCAGGTGATGAGTCGGCCGATAAGCACTCTGATCAGTGTCAGGTCACGGGCACTCAGGCCATTGTGAGGTCACGAACACATAGATGATGTGTCGGCCAATAAGCACCCTAATCAGTGTCAGGTGGCATGGACCTAGACCATTGGGAGTTAGCAGACACCGAGATCATTAGATCATGTGTCAGGTCATAAACACCCACGTCGTGGTCGTCATAGATGCCCCGGCCATTCCGAGGCGACGGATGCCGAGGTCAGTGTCAGGTTATGAACACCCAGGTCACTGTCAAGGCATGTGTTCCCATGCCATTGTCAGGTCATCATAGATGAAGTGGTCAGTGTCAGGTCATCACAGACGCAGGGGTCGATGTCAGGTCATCATAGACACACAGACCAATGGGTCGGATTATCATGAATACCCTGGCCATGATGCACAACCAAGCAATTTGTCAGATCATAGGTCATCAGGTCAGCATCCCTGAGCACCGGACACCCAGATGCAGTCAAACTTTGACCATGTTTCAGTAGAATTGATAGTGGATTTCCCTCCCCATATCGGGGAAGCTTTCCGTGCTATTACCTCGCACGACGGTGCAGACGAATCGGCCTGAAGAACCTTTCATCTGCGTCAAAGAAATGTCTCCAAAGTTGACGAACTCTAATAAAAATATTGGGCAAAGCATTATAATTTTTCCCGCAAAATTATCATTATATTTCGTTTTCATTTTCAAACGTAAATTATGAAATTAACCACAATGAATTGTTGAAGAACTATGGAATTCAAGAGCGTAGTTATGACTACAATATGACGGACTTTTGTGCTGTTCACCGACCGAAAATATTTGGAAGCTGATTTTCCGATCACCTTTTATGATAGCTGACACGCTATTCGAAGTCCAGGCTATCGTTTTGGAATAAGTCTTCTTTTTTTCTCTTTTTTAATTTCCAAGTTTTTTTCAGGCACCAAAATTAATGGTATCTCGAGATATCTTATTTGTCGTCAATGTATTTTTTAATACCAGAAACGGGAAAATTCCGGGCGGGGGGGGGGTGCACCCCAGTGATAAATTATTAGTGAAATAGGGTGGAATATACCACTTTCTGAACACTCAATCGACATCCTTGTCCAAGAAGTATCGACATCCTGATCCTTGATGCATGCTTATGAAGTCCTCGTGTTTCTTTTCTAACAGTATCTCGTTTATATCATGTTCGTGCTCTCGATAAGGAATGGTGATACACGAACATTTCGCAAAGCAATTTCAGTTTAAGGGATTACCTATAATGTGACATGGCATACAATACCAGTTAATAGCATAGGTATTATTCTCTTGATCCCAAATATAGTTTTTCCTAAATTATGAACCTGAAAGCAAATCATAAAGGTACAGTTATAAGTACCTAAACCATTGGTAAAAATTTGAGTCTGAAAGACGTCAAAAACATTTTAAATGACACTAAATCCATGTCAAATTTCGACATCCTACTGTGCTCGTATCGACATCTCACACCTAACGATAAACCAATATTTTAACCCTGGTGCACCCAGACGCCAACTTCGACGACAGCAGCAACATATTAGGGGACGAGTGGTCTAGGGGTAAGATGCTCGTCTCACAATCGAAAGATTGTGGGTTCGAGTCTCACCTGTCGCTACTCTTCGCCCGCGACCAGTCGGCGTGAGAGATTGGCGACGCTATATGACTCAACAGTCGACGTGTCGTAAAACCAATAACCAACCAACGAACCAACAACATATTAGAAGCGTTACTCCCAGAAATTATTCTCTGGAGTTGCCAGTCACCATAGAAAACTAGTGACAAAAAGCATATCAAGCATGAAGTGTTTTAAATCGAATTGAACAGCCACTTGTCGTATGTGACCTTTCTGTGCAACATAGCGCCGAATATGTTCACGTGCGACGCGACTTTCACAAACAGGGCGAAAATAACGGCATACCTTCATCAATCGTGCCATGTAGTCGTTAGTGGTGACACCAGGAATTATCTCTTTAAACAGAAAGTATAAGGATTGCCAGGAATCCGTTCCACCCCGCACGGGAGTAGGGTAAAGTTCCTGTTGTGAGTGCCTTGTGCTAGTCTGTGGCCCGTACCGTACAAAGTGAGCTGCAGCTGGCGCCGAACGGATTTGTGATGGTCGACGTGATGTGACGGATTTGTGATATTTGACGTGATGTGACGGATTTGTGACAGTTAACGTGATGTGACACATTTGTGACGGTTGACGTGATGTGACGGTTGACGTGGTGTGACGGATTTGTGACGGTTGACGTGGTGACGGATTTGTGACAGTTGACGTGATGTGACGCATTTGTGATATTTGACGTGATGTGACGTATTTGCGACGTTTCACGTGATGTGACGTTTGACGTGATGTGACGAATTTTTTATGGTTGACGTGATGTGACGGTTGATGTGATGTGACGTGACGGATTCGTGACGGTTGACGTGAGGTGACGCATTTGTGACGGAGTTGCGGCGGCTGACATGGGGCGTGCGTGACGGCATCACGTGACTATTTTCAGGCGGAGAGCCAGTACGTGCTGGCGACGGCCGTGTCGGCGCACGCGCTGTCGCAGTTCGTGGCCGACTATACGGCCGGCAGCCTGTCGCGCCGCCTGGTGTCGCGGGCGGCGCCGGCCGCTGGTGACGTCACCAGTGGTGCGGCCGGCCGCCTCGTCGGCGCGGTGGAGATGACGTCGTCGACGTTCGGCCAGGTGGCGCTGAACGTCAGTGAGGTGAGCGTGCGCGCGGTTTGAGGTCGGCGCGAATGTCGGCACGGTGCTGCGTTCTGGAGGAGTGTTTTGATTGTGATGTTGTTGTGATGCGAGTATGAAACGGAAGTTTAAAAAAATCATAAAAATGTGAAAATGTGATCATGCATCATTTTGTATGATTCAAGCAATCTCCTTTTTCAATTACATACACTTAGGTAGCTTTCGGAAGATGGTTGTAGGTCGACGAGAATGTCGGCACGGCGCTGCGTTCTGAAGGAATGTTTTCGATCGCGATATTCTTGCGATGCGATTCCGAAACGGAGGCTAAACAATGAGCGTAAGCTTGTGTGATTCAAGCAAACTCCCTTTTCAATTGCACAAACTTAGGCGTCTTTCGGAAGATGACCGAAGCTGTGCATCGTCTGGCAGTATGCTAACACTGCCGGAACCAAAGTCCGCTTTTGATGTGTGTAATGGTGATTGGTGCGGGTTGCGGATGTTGCTACAGGTACAGTGATCAAGCTGGAGGCTTGTCTATGGTCTGTCTGCACCAATGACCCGTATGAGCGTGCTTCGCCTGCTGTATTTGTGTTTCCCTAGTCGGCTTATTTCTGTTGTTGATTTCCGGGGTCGCAGCCAGGGTTTCCTTTGGGAGCGAGGGGGGGAGGGGTCTGACCCAAAACAATGACATGTGAGCCGACCGCTATTGGCGTGCGAAACGCGCGTAGTTTTCTGATTTGGCGAGGGCGTGAAAATAACAAAATGTCTTGCTAGATCTTGCGGATTTTGTTGTGTTCAGGGAAAGGGGGCAGTCCCCCGGGCCCATTTTGCTGTACCTCCACTGGTTTGGTATTTGACACATGTGCCATCCTTGCAGGATGTGATCGTCTTTTTCTACTCCAAGGGCTGCGGGTACTGCTCAATATCGAACCACGTGTTTCTGGCCGCCATGCGGCTGTTTATGAACACGGGGTTGCGCTTTGCGCGTATAGATGGCGCTGACAACGACCTACGGTGGGAGTTCACAATGGATTCCTTCCCGACAATGATGTATCTTCCAGCTAGGAGGTAAGCTAGCATCGATGATGAACATGAGTGCATTGTTAGTGTTCGGTGGCTACTGTGGGAAAAGGCGATTGTGCCAAGCCAGCCAAGCTGGCTATGATTGTTATGATGACATGGTAGTGCATGCTTGGGCGGAATTGGTGTTCCGTGCTCAGCAGCCTTGCTGTTTTCCCAGTGTCTTCCCCTTGCCTGTGCGGGCACAATCCCATGCTTTTCATAGCGTGATTAATATTTGCTTTGCGACATTTGCTGCTTTCCCAGCAAATTGCCTGGAATTTGACAAAGCCCTTTCATATGAGAGGAGTGGGTGCTATCTAGTGATGCTACCTCTGACCAGGCACTCCGCGACGCCCGCTCGCTCTCCAGGAAGTACTCTTGTAGCACCTGCTCCATTTCCATAGGGTTCCTTGTGTCGAAGTAGTCACTCCTGCTTCAGGAATATGTGCCCGTCATTTATATGGTAGTGCTTACTCCTCACCTCAGGATGTGCCCACTGTTCTGCAGCATCTGCTCGCTCACAGAGTGTACTTGATGTGCCATGTAAGCTGGGAAGTATTCCGTATCTTATAACACAACTCGCTCCAGTAGCCGTGCTGCATGTCCTGTAGCACTGCTGCATTCCCAGGAAGACGGACAGTCGGGTGTTCCCGACAGTATTGCTGGTGACGTTAGCACACCTACTGGGTCCCCAGGAAGGCGGACAGTCGTGTGTTCCCGGCAGAGCTTCCGGTCACGTTGGCCCACCTGCTGCGCTTCATACTGGCCAATGCCAGCCGCAGCGTGCGACACGCGTTCTTCCTGGGCCGCTGCCGAGCGGCGTGTCGCGCCACTACAGCTTGGGCGGCCGGCCGACAGGCGGCGCTAGTGCGACGGCTGCAGCTGTGCACGCCGCCCCGGCCGCGCGCGCCGCTCCTGCGGCAGGCGGCAGAGCTTGCGCGGCTGCGGCGTTTGCTGCGCGCCGCGCCGGTGTCATGACGTCACCAAGCGGTGACATCACTGCACGGCGGCAACTGAACGCTTGGCGACGTCACCACTGTCTCGCGCGGTTCCGTCACGAAGTTGATGAGGCAAGCCTTCCTGCCAGCAGCCGTCGTACCCTGACTTGTTGAGCCTGCTAGTTCCTTTGGTCCCGTGGAGGTCCTTGGCGGATGTTTGGCGTCAAGACGGCTATGCCTGCGACCCGCCGGTGCCACGTCATCGCCTGGATGGTGTGGGTATTCGGTGACTGGTGGGTCTGTTGTGTTGCACTTCGTGGTACCGTCCGCTCTGCCGTGTAGTGTACAGTCGTCGACCGGCCGGTGCGGCTATGTACCAGCCCAGTCCAGCGCCAGTATGTGTGCGCTGTGGTGGCTATGGTGGCTGTCTGTGTACGCGGCAGGTGCTGCTGTACACCAGCCCGGCGCCAGTCTGTGTCTGCTGTGGTGGCTATGGTGGCTGTCTGTGTACACAGCAGGTGCTGCTGTACACCAGCCCAGCCCAGCCCAGCGCCAGTCTGTGTGCTGTGGTGGCTATGGCGGCTGTCTGTGTACGCAGCAGGTGCTGCTGTACACCAGCCCAGCCCTGCCCAGCGCCAGTCTGTGTCTGCTGTGGTGGCTATGGTGGCTGTCTGTACGCAGCAGGTGCGGCTGTACACCAGCCCAGCCCAGCCCAGCGCCAGTCTGTGTCTGCTGTGGTGGCGGTGGCTGTCTGTACGCAGCAGGTGCGGCTGCACACCAGCTCAGACCAGCGCCAGTCTGTGTCTGCTGTGGTGGCTATGGTGGCTGTCTGTACGCAGCAGGTGCGGCTGTACACCAGCCCAGCCCAGCCCAGCGCCAGTCTGTGTCTGCTGTGGTGGCTATGGCGGCTGTCTGTGTACGCAGCAGGTGCGGCTGTACACCAGCCCAGCCCAGCCCAGCGCCAGTCTGTGTCTGCTGTGGTGGCTATGGCGGCTGTCTGTACGCGGCAGGTGCGGCTGTACACCAGCCCAGCCCAGCGCCAGTCTGTGTCTGCTGTGGTGGCTATGGCGGCTGTCTGTGTACGCAGCAGGTGCGGCTGTACACCAGCCCAGCTCAGCCCAGCGCCAGTCTGTGTCTGCTGTGGTGGCTATGGTGGCTGTCTGTGTACGCAGCAGGTGCTGCTGTACACCAGCCCAGCCCAGCCCAGCGCCAGTCTGTGTCTGCTGTGGTGGCGGTGGCTGTCTGTACGCAGCAGGTGCGGCTGTACACCAGCTCAGACCAGCGCCAGTCTGTGTCTGCTGTGGTGGCGGTGGCTGTCTGTACGCAGCAGGTGCGGCTGTACACCAGCTCAGACCAGCGCCAGTCTGTGTCTGCTGTGGTGGCTATGGCGGCTGTCTGTGTACGCAGCAGGTGCGGCTGTACACCAGCCCAGCCCAGCCCAGCGCCAGTCTGTGTCTGCTGTGGTGGCTATGGTGGCTGTCTGTGTACGCAGCAGGTGCGGCTGTACACCAGCCCAGCCCAGCCCAGCGCCAGTCTGTGTCTGCTGTGGTGGCGGTGGCTGTCTGAACGCAGCAGGTGCGGCTGTACACCAGCTCAGACCAGCGCCAGTCTGTGTCTGCTGTGGTGGCTATGGCGGCTGTCTGTGTACGCAGCAGGTGCGGCTGTACACCAGCTCAGACCCCAGCGCCAGTCTGTGTCTGCTGTGGTGGCTATGGTGGCTGTCTGTACGCAGCAGGTGCGGCTGTACACCAGCCCAGCCCAGCCCAGCGCCAGTCTGTGTCTGCTGTGGTGGCGGTGGCTGTCTGTACGCAGCAGGTGCGGCTGTACACCAGCTCAGACCAGCGCCAGTCTGTGTCTGCTGTGGTGGCCATGGTGGCTGTCTGTACGCAGCAGGTGCGGCTGTACACCAGCTCAGACCAGCGCCAGTCTGTGTCTGCTGTGGTGGCCATGGCGGCTGTCTGTACGCAGCAGGTGCGGCTGTACACCAGCTCAGACCAGCGCCAGTCTGTGTACGCTGTTGGGGCGGCAGCCGGCAGTATCCTTCCAAGGCCGCCGACGGACGACAATACCGTGGTGGGGTGTGGAGCCGGCAGTATCCTTCCAAGGCCGCCGACGGACGACAATACCGTGGTGGGGTGTGGATGCGGAGGTCGGAAAGCTCACGCCTCTCTTTCAGTACTGAATGCGTTGTCTGTATCAGACTTGGTCTTGAACCAGAAGTAAATCGGGGAACGTACATAGGACGCGGAGCATCGGGGCACTGGAGGTCGTTACGACGTTCACCTCTCGTTCTTGGTGTTGAGCAGTTGTCTCATTGGCTGAAAACAAATGGCTTCTTGCATATCGGGGCTGTTGTGCCTTTTGCATTGACATGAGGTCGGTGATGCCTGCTCGCTGTGCTCATGGAAAAGTGGAGGGCGTTTCGAACGCCGTTTGTGTGATGGGGCGTGTTTTGCACTGTGAGGAATTTGTGACGCGGTGACAACACGGGGTGGGCGCGAGATGATGCTGGGGAGGTGATGGTATGATTCCTGTAGGCAGCCTATAGCCTCGCGCACATTCCGGGGAGCTACTCTGTGAGCGAGTACAACTAGTTCTGGGTGTTGTAAGCACAGCTGTGATAAATCTCACCAGCACATGCCACTACGATACGTTGTGTCCTGATTTGTTAGCGAGTGTGGTTTTTTCTGTGGCTTGTTTACTGGTGTAGATCTTAGTTGCTTGGACGGTCGACTGAGATCGTCTGACAACCTGTTGGTACGCGGACCAGTACGTCATGGCCAGGCTACGAGTGATTGGGATACCTCGCGAATTAAATCGCATATTTCTTGTGGCAACGGGATGTTATCCCGTTGCCGGGATATTATCGCTTAATTATTTTCGTTGGTGTGTAGACGCCGAATAAGTTTCGTTGCCTACCACTAGGTCGGTTTGCTTGTTACGTTATTTTGCGAAGACATTTATGTATCGTGTGAGGTTGTTTTGGACGTTTTGAAATACAACGCTTCTCTTTTCTATGGCTGTATGGACGCATTAACCGTTTTGAACGTGATCACACCACATCGTCAGCCACCCATATTTACAGCTCCTGAATAGGTACCCATCGACAGACTGTAAGGTGTTTGACCAGAGGGCAGTAAATGCCAACCGATGAGCATGGGAATGGGCAAATGGAAATGTGATAACAAATACCTACGGGAATACGAAGTGCCTTGAATCCTACCCTGTGCTATGCTCGTTAATCTCATAGACACGAGCATACTGTATAACTCGGAATCTACATAATGCAATCGGCAATCGAGGAGTGGTGGAATTCCAGCTGCACGTTAATTAAGTAACCTACGATTTATTAATAAATATTATCTTGGTACTGACCCTGGTCTGTTGCACTCCGCTGTTTATGCAGACGGGAAGCGTTTAGGCGAGCCGTAGCATGGATCAGTGGTGCCAGAAGACTGTCGATAAGGTCAAGCGAATTTGCGCTCTTGAGCAATCAAATTATCTTACGGTGGTGTTGTGGTTTTCGGCTTTAATTTCATTGGAGTGATTGCATGATGTAATATTTTACTGAGCAGCAGGTACAGCAGGTAGTGAACGAAGCAAACCACTCCAGCGGGTGAGTATTGCCAATGGCGACGGAGGAAAAATGCGGCTGCAACATGAAAAAAAATTGCCCCTGTATTACGTTGAGGGTCTGCTTTCTCGCATATATTCTGGATGACGAATTGGATTAACTATATGCGTGGTAAGAGTTGCATTTACATGTGTGTTCGGACAGAAAGAGTGCATGAGAATAGGAAAACACAGCAGCCAAACGTGCAAGAAGCAATCTGACTGATACTGAATCACATCGCAAGCATAATTGAACAGCAGTGTGCCAATATGACCACGAGCGTTTCATTTTCAGGCAGAAATCCAAGCAGGATCTAGACGATGGGCAAGGGCGGTATGCGGGTAAGTTTATCGATATTTACTTCTTAATTGTGAAGCTTAACACGTGATTTGAAGCTCACATATTTGATGTTTTCTATTATTTGGGTGAAGGTGGCTTCGGCCAGTTTCATGATCATTGACGTGAATAACTTTTATTTTAGTACTTCGCTGTCAGAAAGAAGCTATTATTTTGGTGTTATGTACGATGCGGAGAGGAAAACTATAACAACTATGCAGTAGCCGAACTAAGATATCCTTTTCTAGTGCCACATCATCCAACCAAACGACACCCTAGTTATTAAAAGCTTGGAAGTAACCACTTGCAGCGATGCAATGTTGTAGTTAATGAAAAACTGGAAGATGTACACCCGTAACCGGCAGATTTCGACTTTTGTCCCGCTGAACTCTAGCCTCACTACATGAAGGAAAATGCTGGGCTGCGCCACTGCATCTCGGTGTGGGATTACGTACTTCTTGCGCAGCTCCGAACAGTTATCTCCAGCAACAGAATTGAGTGGCCGACTTAATTAGCATAATATGCAATTGCATTGAGCGATCAACCTGCGGCATGCCTGCCCGACCGCGAAAACCACCCAGCTGTGGCCAGCTGCCTTTGCCCGAACTTACCCCATACCTTGCCCGATTTCACCCCACTCGTGGGGCAGATTCCGGTAGTTGACGTGGGTTCAGCTGAGGCCCTCTATCGTCCAGCCGGGTAAACAGCTTTTCGTTCTCTGGCCATTTTTCAGTTTGCTGATGCTCCCTCTGCTGTTGAGCATTCTGCCGTTCCTGCTGTTTCGCTGTCGACTACCACCTGCAGTTGACCGCTCTGTGGCTGCTGTTGGTCCGCTGTTGACTATCCCCCCCCCCCCCCTTGTCCTTGGTATCAGGGTCCTGAAATTCAGCAATGTACGTGGAAGCCAACGCTGAACAGAAGCCTATTTCAATCTCCGATTGGACAGCATTGATTTCCTGTTGTGTTCCCTTAAAGACAAAATTCCTGGATCGGACAAGAATTCAAAGTACAAGATGAAAGTAATAAGGTGTGCAAGCGATATTGTGGGAAGAAGTTAATTTAATCAGCGTTTATCTTATTCTTTTCACATTTATACGTCTTTTGATGTCCATTTCATAGTCCCTTGTTTTGTCATCATCGGAGGTTTTCAAGTTCTGATCTGCTATCCTCCACTTTGTCGGAATTGAATTACAAGTTCATACTGGGTATTTCCCGCTGTGCCGCTGCTGTTGGTCCGCTGTTGATCCGCTGATCCGCTGTGCCGGTGCTGTTGGCCCGCTGTCGATTGTTGTGCCGCTGCCGTTGGCCTGCTCTTGGCTGTGCTGTGCCGCTGCTGTTGGTCGGTTGTTGACGCCCCCCCCCGATCCTGATGTTGATCATTGTGCCGCTGCTGTTGATTGCTGTGCCGCTGCCGTTGGCCTGCTCTTGGCTGTGCTGTGCCGCTGCTGTTGGTCGACTGTTGACTACCCCCCCCCTGATATTGACCGTTGTGCCGCTGCTCTTGACCGCTGTGCTGCTGCTGCTGACTGTTGGCCAGCTGTTGACTGCTGTATCGCTGCTGTTGGTCTGCTGTGCCAATACTGTCGGCCTGCTGATGCCCGCCGTACCGCCTGCTGTTGATCGCTGTACCGCTGCTGTTGGCCTGCTGATGCCCGCTGTACCGCCGCTGTTGATCGCTGTACCGCCGCTGTTGGCCTGCTGATGCCCGCCGTACCGCCGCTGTTGATCGCTGTACCGCCGCTGTCTGCCGGCCACTGACACCGCCGGCGACAGGCCAGCTGCCGGGCGACGCTGCTGATCGTCAGCGGCATCGTGTTCGGCGCCGCCTGCCTGGCGGCCCTCGTCGGCGGCGCGCTGTTCGCCTCGTCGAAGGCGTTCCGCGCCGTGGGCAGCGCGCACGTCACCGACATCAGCCAGTCGCAGACGGCCGCCAAGCTCGACGACAAGCTCAGCTCGTTGCGCAAGCACAGCGCGCAGAAGGCGGCCGTGCTGATGCGCGCCGCGTACGGCACGTTCGCGACGGCAGGTGCGTGGTGGCGGAGGGGTGCTGATTACGATGGCGGCGGAGAGGTTGCGATGGTGGTTGGCAGGCTGTGGGAGTGACGGTGGAGGTTACGGAAGTGGTGGAGAGGTAGCGGGAATTACTATGGATGAATTAACGGAGCTGAGGGGAGGTTTCCGAGATGAATGTGAGCATGTTTATTGGGTGATATGAAGTTGTAGAAGTTGTGATGGAGTTACTGGAGTGACGATGAATGTATATATATATATATATATATATATATATATATATATATATATATATATATATATATATATGTAAGATGTGATAAAGTTACTCGAATGGAGATACACCGATAGGAGCAATGATTAGACATCAGTAGTGCTGGTGGAGTAAGCGGAGTAGCGATAAGCAGTGACAATATGACTAGGGGGTGAAGAAGTCACAGTGAGGTTGAAGAAAAGGTCACAGGGTTCGGAAGTGACCGTTGCTTTACAAACAATCCATAGATATGGGAAGGGTTGTGCAAGAGTCGCTTAGGAAGTCATTTTAGCCATGCAACCCGACAGCCGCCTTGTCAATCCTACATGTTTGATGCTCCCATAATCCATACTGTTGCTATTTGTGGCTTTATGCCGCACTAACTAGCTGAGACTATGTGCTGTCGCCTGTTTCTCACCCTGGAAGAAAGAGCGGACACCGCGGGGATTCGAATCCCGTATCTCTGGTTTTCTGGACGCTCAGTGTAGCCACTGAGCTACCGACGCCCCCGATACGCAATCCGATAAAGGTTGCGGCAGCTGTGGCGACTGGTCACGTCACAGGTGCCCGTTGTCGACATGTGGCGAGGTTGCGGCAGCTGTGGTGACTGGTCACGTGACAGGTGTCCGTTGTCGACAGGTGGCGAGGTTGCGGCAGCTGTGGTGACTGACCACGTGACAGATCACGTGACAGGTGCCCGTTGTCGACAGGTGGCGAGGTTGCGGCAGCTGTGGCGACTGACCACGTGACAGGTGCCCGTTGTCGACAGGTGGCGAGGTTGCGGCAGCTGTGGCGACTGACCACGTGACAGGTCACGTGACGGGTGTCCGTTACCGGCAGGCGCACTGGCCGCCGTCTCGCTGGCGATTCTCGTCGCGTCGTGCGTGATGGGCGCCAGACCGCGCGCCCAGATGGCGCCACCGGCCATCACGGCGCCGGCCGGCTCGTACCCCAGCCAGCGGGATCCCAGTTACGGCGCGCCTGCCAGTCAGCCGACGCCACCAGCGGCAGCTTCCCCCACGCCGCCGCCCCGGGTCATGTCGCCCACGCCGACCTCGCCGCCGCCGGCGGCATCGCCTACTCCCCCACCGGAAGTATTCCCGACTCCCCCACCGGCGGCGTCCCCGACTCCCCCACCGGCGGCGTTCCCGATCACCCCACCACCGGAGGAGTTCCCGGCTGCCCAGTCCGAGTCAGCCGACTCTCGCCGACCCAGCATGTTCCCGCAGCTGTAGTGTGCGTAGGCGACTTTTCGGTCTCCCGACTCCGGCGACGACAGCGGCCAGTGCGGCCGAGATTTGGACACGGAGGTTGGGGGCTGGTGGCGGGACAAAGGTCAGATCTGACGGACATTGACGCTCTGTGTCTGGAAGGTTCTGATCGCTAGTGTAGATGCTCAGGACTTAATGGCGCCGAATAAATGGCGATGTTCTGGTATCAACACGCGCTGATAGCATCGATACGCCTCCTACACACGTGCACAGGTATGCACACACAAGGCATAACTCCTCTCTGTCTGATAAAACGCTAAATGAAATCCTTTACCGTGCCACCCTCCGCAGCGATGCCAGTGTTTCGTGGCCCATGAGCGAATGTGATGTGTATTTGCGTGCCACTAGGTGTCGGTAGCAGTGTGGATGTGCATAGACTAAGTGCAATGTGATGATATGCAAGGACGCACACCAGTGCGTGCGTATCCAGTGTGTTGTGAAGGAATACATGTTGGAGCCGTGAGCGAACACAGGCAGGCTTTCGACAAGGGCAATGCATGGGAGTTCGAAGCGGCTCGTCTTCGTCGAACATTCCCCAGAGAGCCCCACTCGCGCAGGTGGCCGGGGATGCGCCAGTTTTGTCTATTTATACTTGCAATGGCGCAGTCGCTGGGCGGCAGTGGCGACGCGGTATTTATAGCCGCCTCGTGCCTCGGCGTCTCCGCTCTCAGCCCAGTGATCTGTGTCGATGCGGGGGATCGGTGGGCCAGACTGTGTCCGTGTCGAACGACTTCTGTGACGGTGGCTGACGGTGGCTGACGGTGGCAAGACTGACGGTGGCTGCAGCCCGTCGCCGGCCGACGACGAATTCGACGACAAACCACAAGCGCAGTCTTCGTGTGCGCGAGCTCAGATCTGCTGCCGGTGGCCTCTGCCTTCATCAGTACCGAAGCGCGACTTCCATATGGGCGATGCTAGGTGTGTATTCCGTACCACACCGGCTTCTCGACGTCAGCAAAGCCACTTCTGTAGCCACACCAGACCACGGTCCCTGCATCTGTGAGACCACAGACATAAAACAGCTTCATCGCACTGCTCATATTGGCCGCCAAATGACCCTGTAGTTGGCGAGCTCTTAAACCAAAATAACCAATCAAGCAATCAAAAGCACCGCACGTCCAACGGTGTGATTCACCAAGAGCGGGGTCACCGCTCAGCCTGAGGCTACCCGCCGTGTCACCGTCACCAGCCCCAACCCTCGGTGCGGCCATGCCTGCAGCGCGGCCAGGCGCCAGCGACCTACGACTGGCCATCTGCCGGCGCGACGTGACGGCCGTGACGGCGCTGCTGTCGGCCGGCGCCGACCCGTCGCAGCTGCAGGGCCGGCGCACGCCGCTGTCGTGGGCGCAGCAGCTGAACCAGCCGGCGATCGTCGGCGCGCTGCTCGCCGCCGGCGCCGACGCGAACCGGCGCAGCTGCGACGAGCTGGAGCGCGTCGAGCCACCGCTGGTGACGGCCGTGCGGCTGGGCCAGCACGCCGTCCTGGCGGCGCTGCTGGCGGCCGGCGCCGACCCGGACGGCGTCGACTGGTACGGCCGTTCGGCGCTCTGGACGACAGTTTGGCACCGGCGCCGCCAGATGGCAGGTCGGTGTTTAAATACTGGCTTTTCGTTAGGTGTGAGATCGATATCAATGGAGGGTGGTCTGTAACTGTGTTAGTTTTTAACATTAAGGTGATAATATTTATTTATTACGATGCCCGGCGTTTCGGTGTCATACCTTCTTCGAGGGCAAGCAAAAAGTGAACAAGTTTTGCATTCAGAATGAGTGCAATGTACGACATAAAAACGATTAAAAAAAATACAGTAAGTACAAGATATCACACGTTCATTTTTATGTCGCACATTGTACTCATTCTGAATGCGAAACTTGTTCACTTTTTGCTTGCCCTTGAAGAAGGTATGATACCGAAACGTCGCTCATTGCAATAAATAAATATTATCCCTTATAATATTAAACAAAAACTCATACAGTTACAGGCCATCCTACATTAATTTCGAACTGTCTGCCATTCAACAAAATAGGTGTGAGATGTCGTAGCGAGTACAGTGGGATGTCGAAATTAGTCATGAAAGCATGCCAGTTGAAATAGTGTTTCAGTCCTTCAAACTCAATTTTGAGCCAAGGGTGTGCTGATAAGTGCATGCTTTCCGTTTAATTTTAGGCGACACTTAATCTAGGGATACCTGTGCTAACGATAACGATTGCAATACCATAGTATCAACAGATGACATTGTTTAGCATATCGTAGATGATAGATAATCTCTGTACCTGGAATTGTGTCACGAGACGCTTGTGTACATATAACCGCAATCCGTAATGGTGAGTATGCGCATGATACTTACACATTAAATACTCTTAGTAACAAGTAATGGAGACTTCCTAAGCACACAACAAGCACGGTGTCGATGCTTCTTCGGCAAGGATGTCTATTCAGTGATCAGAAAGCGATATATTCCAGCCTGTTTCACGCTATATGACCTATGCAGTCGATGCGCCCGTAAACTACACCCCGTTTCACGAATAATCGATCACTGCGGCAGGTCGACTGCTGGCGGCCGGCGCCGCCGCCGCCGCCGCCACCTCGTGGCAGGACTGCCCGCTGTACCTGGCGGCGCGCCAGCCGTGCGCCAGCTGGCGCCAGCTGGCGCTGCTGCTGGCGCTGCTGGGCGCGCCGCCGCGCCGCGCCGACGCGGAGGGCCGCTGCTGCCTGTGGTGGGCGCTGAAGGCGGGCGACGCGCGGCTGGCGCGGCTGCTGGTGGCGTGCGGTGCGCGTCTGGCGAGAGAGCCGCCCGCCGACGCCGACCGGCTGGTGGTGCTGGCGGCGCGCGCGCCGCTCCGGCTGGCCGAGCTGTGCCGGCTGAGGGTGCGCCGGCAGGTGGGCGTCAGCGGCCTGGCGCTGACCGAGCGGCTGGGCCGGCTGCCGCTGCCGCAGCCGCTCGTCGGCTACCTGCGGCTGCAGGAGTTCGGCGAGTGCGAGGGGCAGGGTGACATCGGCTACGTGAGGCTGCAGGAGTTCGGCGAGTGCGAGTGGCAGGGCGATCCAGCAGCTATCTGAGGCGGCTGCAGGAGTTCGACGAGTGATAGGGTGGCCCATCGGCTGCCTGACACTGCTGGAGTTCGGCGAGTGCGAGTGGCAGGCTGGCCCATCGGCTGCCTGAGGCTGCTGGAGTTCGGTGGGTGCGAGTGGCAGGGTGACCCATCGGCTACCCGAGGCCGAAGAAGTTCACAGGAAAGCTGGTCGCGACTGGTAGATGTGACGTTGTGAAGTGTGTCGCCTGGATTGGAAGCTAAAACCAGTTGACCATTGTGATGTTGTTTAATGTTGCGCGGGGCTGTCCACTCACAGCGTACCGACCTGGCCGCAGTGATATATGCTGAAGATTTGCACAGCATGCCGTCTGAGCCACCAACCCGAACTATATCACGGCAATATTTAAAGCAATCCCAGGTGCAGGTGCGACACGAATCTGTTTGTATGTGCCAATGAAAGTCCTTCAACATAAGTGATGCAAACATCTTTGCATGACATAATCAATCGGTTATTCGACGTTGAGGTGTTTGGAAATACACTTTGTAGATTTGTACCTCCCTGAATTTCATGTCGGTGTCACAGAACTTGTTTCAGTTTTCTGACACCGGACATCAAGCTAAAGGAGATGCATCCTCTTCAATTTGATCTGATTTATTGGCAATTTTTACTGTTGGGCAGACAACTACGTAAGTCGCTTTACACACGAATTCGTCTGTTTATACATACTTATACACATATGTACGTCCATATTTCCATGCACGCATACATACATATATACACACAAACACAATACATATATATACCTATATATGTATATCCATATACAACATCTCACTTCCCTCCATCGTCCCCCTAGCTTGCATTTAACAATATTATACAGCTTGCATCTAGTAGTTCTATGAAGTTTGCTTAAAATAGAAGAATATTGTTAAGTTATATTCTATTGTTATATCCGGGATTGCATTCTATTGTATCGCAACATAATATTCCTGCTGGGAAACCAGTTCTCTGGTTCCCAGAAAGCAGTTCTGGTAAGATGTTAATTTGAAGAAACTAAATTTGTGAAATACGCTCGGCACGACAAAATAGCGCGTATTAGAGGCGCCTACATCCACAGCATCCACAGCATCTTCACAATCGATGTCAAAATGAAATCTTCTGGTGAGAAGTATCCACAGAAAAGCCTACTTGCATCACATTTTCAATCAAAATTAACTGCAGAAAATCAGACACCAGCAATTGCTTTCGTGCGTCATGGGTTAAAATTTGCCAGTTGAGATACATAAATTTCCACATAAAAATTACCAACGAAGTTGTGCAATATTTGGACTTTTCGAAATGCGCATTAGACTACAGTAAATCCATTCAGTTAAATTCAGTCACATCGGAGCTCAGCAGATTGTACACTTTCAGACATGCCATAAAATGCTCAAATGCTTCAAAGCGCAATACTTCTGTCACTTAAATTACGGAGTCAAGAACAAACATGTCAAGTGAAGACATTGATGTACCACATACAAGTCTAAGCACAATCATTTCATCAACATTTCACAATCAAGATCAGCCCGATTCATCAGCACCATCACAGCATGACAGCCAGACGGCTGAACCTTCAACTGCCGAAGACGTTGTTCAAGCCGGCAACGAATCTACGAACAGAAGCGAAACAGCGGTCGTTGAGAGCGAACCAAATGTGCACGCTCAGTCTTCTCAGACCTTACAGCAGGAATCGTCACAAGCATCTCATAAGAGCACTACAGAACGAGATGCCCCCATAGAAAGCTCAGCGTCCACAGACCCCATGTCGTCATCGAACATTGCCACGACGTCCTCCAGGGATCCGCTATCATCTTCCAGTCTAGCACCAAGAACATCTTCGCCTCCTTCGTCCTCCAGTCTGACAAAAACACCGCCCTCAAGCAGTCCCATGTCCTCAGCAAGTTTAGCCAGGTCTTCGTCCAAGGGACCTTTGCAGTCCACCACATCAGCCACTGCGCCGGCCGGTGCCACACCTCAGCAGACGCCGTCCAGCCCCTCTGCCGACGACCTCGCGGACACCGACACGTCGGCCGTGTCCGGCGCGGACAGTGTGGACACGGCTGCGTCTTCGCCGGGAGAGCCGCCGCCGGCCGCTGCTCCGGACAACGCCGGTCCTCCAGCGCCGGAGTCGGCGCCTTCGGCTGCGCTGACGTCAGCAACAGCTGACGGCGGCGGCGCGGAGGCGGACGGGCGGCGGCCGCCATCGAGCGTCGGCGTGGCGCCGGGATTGCCGCCGGCAGTTTCGGCCGGAAGTGTCGCTTCCGGCCGGCTTAGCCGAAACGCCAGCCAGTCGGCTGCTGGGGAGGAGGACCTGCCGCCGTCACCGCGAGCGTCGCAGAAGCTGTCGCAGGCCGGGTCTCAAGTGTCGCCGTCTGCGTCGCAGAAGATGTCACATATCGAGTCCCGAGTGTCGCCGTCTGCGTCCCAGAAGATGTCGCAGACCGGGTCACGAGTGTCGCCGTCTGCGTCCCAGAAGATGTCGCAGATCGGGTCTCAAGTGTCGCCGTCTGCGTCCCAGAAGATGTCACAGACCGGGTCACGAGTGTCGCCGTCTGCGTCCCAGAAGATGTCGCAGATCGTGTCTCAAGTGTCGCCGTCAGAGTCCCAGAAACTGTCGCAGATCGTGTCTCAAGTGTCGCAGTCTGCGTCCCAGAATATGTCGCGGACAGGGTCTCAAGTGTCGCCGTCTGCGTCCCAGAAGATGTCGCAGACCGGGTCACGAGTGTCGCCGTCTGCGTCCCAGAAGATGTCGCAGATCGGGTATCAAGTGTCGCCGTCTGCGTCCCAGAAGATGTCGCAGATCGAGTCTCAAGTGTCGCCGTCTGCGTCCCAGAAGATGTCACCGACCGGGTCACGAGTGTCGCCGTCTGCGTCCCAGAAGATGTCGCAGATCGGGTCTCAAGTGTCGCCGCCTGCGTCCCAGAAACTGTCGCAGATCGGGTCTCAAGTGTCGCAGTCTGCGTCCCAGAATATGTCGCGGACAGGGTCTCAAGTGTCGCCGTCTGCGTCCCAGAAGCTGTCGCAGATCGGGTCTCAAGTGCCGCAGTCTGCGTCCCAGAATATGTCGCAGACCGGGTCTCAAGTGTCGCCGTCTGCTTCTCAGAAGATGTCGCAGACAGGACCACGAGTATCGCAGACGGGGTCACGGGTGTCGCAGACGAGGTCACGAGTGTCGCAGACGGGGTCACAGGTGTCACAGACGAGGTCGCGAGTGTCGCAACGTCCATCGCTCACCGGCTCAAAAGTTAGCACATCATCGTCGCAGCGCGTTTCGCAGACGAGCTCCCGAACGTCACGTGCTTCTCGATCCGGTGCTGGTGTGACAGCCTCGTCGTCACCGAAGATGGAGCCGTCGCCAGACGCCGGCACGGTGTCCCCGAGCGGATCAGCAAGCTCCGGTGCGTCGGCGACCTCGGAGTCAGGTCGGGCGGGCAGCAGGGCGACACCGACCGGCTCCCTCGTCAGCAGCGACGGCGCCTTACAGTCGGAGGCCGGGGGAGAAGTGGCGACGGACGAAGGCGGACAGGTGTCGCCTCGTTCGAGTGGCCAACTGACGACCGGCGGTAGCGGACAAGCGTCTCCAAGTCCAAGCGGACACAGGTCATCTGGTGCTAGCGGACAAGCATCTCCTCGTCCCGGTGGACAAATGTCAGGTGAAAGCGCAGAAGTCTCGCCCCGCCCCAGCGGGCCCGTTTCGTCCGGCGGCAGCCAGACCAGCGGAAAACTCTCCACCGATGTCTCGGCAATTGGTGTCTCTTGGCTTGCCGCCGTCGAAAACACGTCACCACCGGGAAGCCACGGCTCTGTCACTGGAGGCCGGACAGCCGGTGTGGCGAGCCCTGCGCAAGGCTCAGTGGCGGGCTTTCAGCACCTCGTCATCGATAGCCGGTCACCGTCGACGGCCGACGCACACACGGAGGAAGCCGACGACGAGCCGACGCCTATGGCCAGCGTCTCGTCGCGTCGCGTCGACGCTGACGCTTCGTCGCCACAGGAGGAGGAAGAGAAGAAGAAGGAGGAGGAGGAAGAGAAAGAAGAGAAGAAGGAAGAGGAGAAGAGGGAAGAGGAGAAGGAAGAGGAGGCGGACGTATTACGGACGAACAGCGCCGCCTCCTATCGACGCCGCTCGTCCGCCGGCCGACCCGCTTCGGGCCGACCCGCCTCAAGCCGCTCGTCCACCACGGGCCGACTCGCCTCGGGCCGCTCGTCCTCGGGTCGACCCGTCTCGGGCCGCTCCAAGCCGAGTCAGCCGTCGGTCGGCGCGTCGGCATCGTCGTCGGGCCAGCAGTACGGCCGCACGCTCGACTACCGGCCTCAGTGGCCGTGTCCGCCGCCGCCCGGCACCCGGGTGCCGCCGTGTACAAAGCCGCCGCGCATCACCACGCTGGTGCGGCCCGCGCCGCGCTGTAAACAGGCGTACAACGTGGCGCAGCGCGGCACGTTGTACGGCGGCGGCCCGAAGGCGCACAGCTGCATCGACCCGACGTTCACGCTGCGCGGCAAGGCGATCCCCATCGTGGGCGCGCGCAAGGGGGTCGTCTGCACCGCGGTGGAGATGTACACCAGCTGCGCCGGGCCGCCGGCGATCAAGCCGCTGGTGGGGCCGGGTGCCGTCAAGAGGACGACGAAGCCGGCCGGCGACGGCCGCCGCCGCCGGCGCGGACCCACGTCGCGCTGCTCCAAGAAGACAAAGCTGGAGGCGGAGCGGCAGCGGCTGCGAGAGGAGAGCGAAACGCTGGAGGAGGAGCGAAAGTCGCTGGAGGAGGAGTGGGAAATGCTGGAGCAGGAGCGGCAGACGTTAGAGGAGGAGCGGCAGTGCATCGTCGAGGAGCGGCATTGCCTCGTCGAGGAGCGGCAGCGTCTGCAGGAGCTGGACGAAGACGCTCAGTCGGAGCCCGAGGACAAGGTGCAGGCGCAGAGGAGTCGTCTGGACCAGGAGCGCGAGGCCGTCTCCAGGCAGTGGAGCCGCCTCCAAGAGCGCATCTCGCAGCAGGATGTGGAGGAGCGGCGGGTGGCCAGCGAGATGAGTGAGCTTCAGGCGCATCGGAAAGAATCGCTTCGCCAAGAGGAGCTCGAGAAGCGGCGCATCGAAGCCATGGCTTCGCGACTTGAGGAAGAACGCACCACGATGGAAAACGATAGGAAAAAGATGGCGGATGAGTTTATCAGTAAGAGTAATCTGAATGGTGACCGGAGCGGCCCCATGGATTCGGACACCGATCGAGCGGTGGACGGCGAAGAAGAGGACGACGGTGAGGAGGAAGGCGGTGAAGAGGAAGATGAGGTAAGTGGGGAGCAAGATGAAGACGATGTATATAAAGCTGTAGAACAGAGCGAGGCGGAAGGTGGAGAAGCTGCTTATGAAAACAACGTGGAAGAACAGGATGAAGAAGATGGAGAGCAAGATGAAGATGATGTGAATAAAGCTGGAGAACAAAGCGAGACGGAAGGTGGAGAAACTGGTAATGAGGCTGAAGTGGAGACGGCGGGTGAAACAGATGACGAAGAGGAGGTAGCATCACATATCGGTGGAAACGAGGGTCAGAGCATGGGAGTGGAAGATTCTGGTCCAGACACTGACGGACATGAGCCGTTCCAGCCGCAAAGTGATGAAGAAGAAAGGCAATCCCAGACCAGCAATGAGGAAGATCGACGTTATTCTGATGGTCACGCTGACGTAGAAGAGAGTCATACTGAAAGGGAGGAAATCTCACTGGCCAAGACCGAAGGAGACGAGTCTGCTCCTCAAAATGGAGGGGAAGACGAGTCTGCTCCTCCAAATGATGGGGAAGAGGAGTCTGTTCACCCTACTGAGGGAGAAGAGGAGTCTGTTCCCCCAACTGAGAGTGAAGAGGAATCTGCTCTCTCACAAGGGGAAGAGGAGTCTGTTCCCCCAGCTGAGGAGGACGAGAAGCCTGCTTCCCTTCTTGAGGGGGAAGAGGAATCAGCTCCGCCAACTGAAGGAGAAGAGGAATCTGCTCCGCCAACTGAAGGAGAAGAGGAATCTGCTCCGCCAACTGAAGGAGAAGTGGAATCTGCTCCGCCAACTGAAGGAGAATATGAATCTGTTCCGCCAACCGAAGGGGAAGAGGGGTCCGTTCCACAAACCGACGGTGAAGAGACGTCTCAACCTCAAACTGAAGAAGAGTCGGCTCCTCAAACCGCGGACGAGTCTGTTCCACAAACCGAAGGCGGAGACGAGTTCGTTCCGCCGACCGACGGTGCGGGGCAGTCCGTTCCTCCGGTTGATGACGAGGAGGAGATGGACGAGATGGACGGCAAGGAAGCCCCTCCACCCGACGGCGGGCAGACGCCTGTCGCCGACGACGCCGACGAGCCGGCAGCCTCCACCGACGAGGAGGTCCCGACAGGGGGCGCGGCGTCTGGACAGGCGGCGGACGACACCAGCTCCGTGCGGAGTGGGACGGCGTCCATCGACGAACCGCCCACCTCCGACTGGACAGGTGCCGGCACGGACACGCCTCCTGACGGCGAGACCGCCGCGGCTCGCGCCGACTCGCCGACCCAGCCGACAGCCGGTCAGGCCGGCGGTGTGGCGTCACCCGCCGTCAGCGGTGACGTCATCGACGGGGTGGCGAGCTCACCGAGATCCAAGGACGACGGATCAGCGACGTCGGTGGGACGCGACGCAGACCCGGTTGGAGGGGCTGTCGTGGCGGCGACGGGTGGAGCCGCTGGGGAGATGGACGGAGTTGCTGGAGAGATGGACGGAGCCGCCGAGGAGATGAGCGGAGCATCCGAGGAGACGGGCGGAGCCCCCGAGGACGTGACACCAGAATCGAAGTCGACGTTGAGTGCTGGCGTAGATACTGCAGCTGTGATTGCTGAGGCTGCGATGTCCGAGGGAGAAGTGGACATGACGGCGCAGGAAACAGGAGCAGGAGAGGTGGAAGCGACAGCGCTGGGAACAGATGAGTCAGAAGGAGAATTAAAAGCGACATCGCAGGAGACAGAAGCGTCAGCAGGAGAAGTGAATGCGACAGCGCAGGAAGAAGAGGCGTCAGAAGTGGAAGCGACAACACAGGAGACAGAAGCAGGAGAGGCGGAAGCGACAGCGCAGGGAACAGAAGCATCAGAAGTGGAAGCGACAGCGCAGGAGACAGAAGCGGCAGGAGAGAACCCAACATCACAAGAGACAGCACAGGCAACAGACGCCGAGTCTCCGACTACTACGACAGCACCGTCTGAGACTAGCAGCGTCGACACAACAGAGCAGGAAACGACGGAGCAGCCGGATACTACGGCCACCGAAGATGGCGAGACATCGCCAGAAGCGCAGCCGACCGAGGAGGATGATTTCTGAACTAAACCACTTCAGTAAAGCAACGAGACCCAACTCTGCCGCAGCTTCTCGTCCGAGGGCGCCAAGATATCGAGGCGCACAACACCATCCAACGGTCTCGCCTATATCTAACGAGTGGGCTACACTTACGAACCGGCGAGAGTCAGTAGAACAGCTGAGGTGTGAACCACGCAAAACGGCTGCAGGTAGAGCAGCTGTTTGCAACTCGTGATGTGGGATAGCTACGTCTAACTTCCGTTCACGTGACCACCTAAGATTGCCGTAGTACCGCCAAGCACGCGTCAGCTCACCGCTCTGCTTTCCGCATCTTTTCCTTTCGTATCGAACCCATGAAGGACCACATGTCAACTGCAAATGCAACCGGACCCGGACGATATTTCCAACAGTGTATTGCTGACCTCTCAGCGTGGCTACATTTCCGCAGTCATGGTCTCAGCGTGGTTACACCATTTAACATCACACACCGAACCGCCGAAACCACGACTACTGTGACAACGTGACGGTCACCTCACAGCTACTATCGCCGCTACCACCTGGCACGGCCGTCTGGGTTACAACACACTCAGGACACCTCGTCGAGCAACCGACAGAGACCGCTGGCAGACGAAGCTCAGCACTAGGTAGAACGTCGCGTAATATACAGCATCGACTGTTCACAAACCGTACTGGATGACTAGTTTGACAAGTCGCTACTGATGGGCTCCAGCTGCCCATCAGACAGGCACTGTCGCAGTGCCGATCGATTAAAATACAGGTCCACATTGCTACTCGTTTCACAGCACTGGAAACACTGCGAAGGATGCAGGTCTTCGCTGCAGGCCTTCGTAGCTTCCCTTCGCATTACCCTCCGACAAAGCCTTATCGTCTGCGGCGACCAGGTCGGATCCACTCTACTAAAAAAAAATGTTTGGTACATGCGTAGTGAAGGTAGCTGAAATTGTTTTCGTGAGAGAAGCCGTCAACCAAACGGCAATCGGCTGTGTTGGCAGCTACACGTGTGCCACTGCCAACCTCATGAACTCGAAATAATGCCAAAAATCACACAGATTCACTGCTTCATGACAAATCATCCATTAAATCTAGCTAAGGAAGCCACTAGACTTCGTCAATAACGTAACTAATAAACATCGGCAGCACACAGGAACAGAACACAGCACGAGACGCCGCGGGTTACCGAGACACGGGGGTATTGTACCGTCACATGTGTATGATACAGGCCAACAGGAAACGGCACGAGACACCACTGGTCACCGAGACACCGGAGCATCGCCCCGCCACATGTGTATGACACAGGCCCGACCCGGACGGCCTTACGGCCACCACTTGCGTTCACCGTTGGGGCTTCGCGAAACGAATGTGGCATGACGCAAGCGAGATATGTGGAGCTCGAGACGACGCGAAATCGCGGCATGCGAGTGCAACACGCCTACATCGAGAGGCTCGACGGTTCAGACATCAGGCCGAAGTGCCAATACTGTTGTAAAACTCTGAACGGACACACTGGCGTGACGTCTGGCTTCACGACGCACTGACCAGACGAGGCCAAACGGCGTCGCCCGCCTCTCAGCCGGGCAGGAAGGACGGGCACCGCGGACGGAACGGACACAAACGCGCCAACTCAGGCGTCAACGCGCTGAACGCTCGCACGTACAGCGGCACAGCCGAAGTGGCACGTGCACTCCTCAACGAAACCGTCGCGGAGCCTCGCAGTAGATGACCATAACACATAACAGAACGAATACCCTGCACGACGAACAACAAACAGCCCACTGCAGTGCCGCGGCCGACAATTGCTTTGCACGCTTGAATAAGCGGGAACGTAGCGTGCGTTTTACACCGCTGAACGACATCTGGCGTCTGAACCGCGCCAAAACTGAAGTCGGACGTCTGAGCGGCAGCACACGCCGGCATGCGCTTGTACGCTGTCGGCCCAGCCCTGGCCCACGCGCCTGGGACGCGCCGTCGCGTTTGCAGTTCACATGTACAGGCCCAGCTGGGACTTCATGTCGTCCAGCGTCGGCGTGCCGAACTTGTCGCTGTTCTGCTGCATCAGAGTCAGAATGTCCGCCATCTGGTCCATCTCCACACTGCGGACACAGGCGGGGGTCCAAGGTGAGACGTTACCACCCTACAGCCACAGCCAACATCAGACGTCACTGCCCTGCGGGCACGGGGGGTCCAAGGTGAGACGTTACCACCCTACAGCCACAGCCAACATCAGACGTCACTGCCCTGCGGGCACGGGGGATCCAAGGTGAGACGTTACCACCCTACAGCGACAGCCAACATCAGACGTCACTGCCCTGCGGGCACGGGGGGTCCAAGGTGAGACGTTACCACCCTACAGCCACAGCCAACATCAGACGTCACTACCCTGCGGACACAGTGTATATGATGAGACGTCCCTACCCCCTGGACACAGCGGCATGATGAAGAATCACCACCCTGTATACTCAGCGACATGATGAGGAATCCCACCCTATATACTCAGGGACACGATGAGGAATCACCACCCTGTAGACACAGCGATAAAATAGTGGTTTTTCATTAGGTGTGAGATCTCGAAACGAGCACAGTAGGATGTCGAAATTTTCCATGGGATTAGTGTTATTTAAAATGCCTTTGATGTCTTTAAGACTCAAATTTTAGCTAATGGCATACTTATGACTGTATCTTGATCATTTGTTTTGATATTCATAATTTAGGAAGAGCTATGTTCTGGATAGCGAGAAAAATACCTAAGCTATAAACTGGAATTATATACCATATCACATTATAGTTAATCCCTTTATCTGAAATTTGGTTGCGAAATGTTCGTGTATCACCCTCCCTTATCGAGGGCATGAGCATGATACTTATGAACGAGATACTGTTAGAAAGGAGATACGAAGACTTCATAAGCACGCATCACGAAGCAGAATGTCGATAATTCTTGGAGAAGGATGTCGATTGAATGTTCAGAAAGTGGTATATTCCACCCTATCCCACGAATAATTTATCACTGTGTAGACACAGCGACATGTTGAGGAATTACTGCCCTGCAGACAGTGCATATGATAATACATGACCACCCTGTAGACACAGCGACATGATGAGGAATCACCGCCGATGCAGACATAGCGGCATGATGAGGGAGCACTACGCTGCTGTCACGGCTGGGATGACCGGTTATGTCCGGGTTGCAAACACGGCGGGCGCGGTGTCCAGCGGTTTCAATTCCGCGACCAGACCAGCAACTCACGTCCGCTGCGGACGACCACGTACCGCTTCTCCTCCTCCATCTGCTCGCTGCTCATGTCGCGCTGCAGGCGGTTGCGAATGGAGCGCAGCTCGGCGCGCTTGACGCGAGCCGGCAGGTGGTGCGCCATGTCCACCAGGTCGGGGACCGTCTCGTCGCCGGCGAGCGCCTCCTCGCGGTGCGCCGCGTCCGACAGCTCCGGCGGCGGCGGCAGCGCGCCGTCCCGGCCGCGCTCGCCCGCCTCCGCCGGCTCGTCCTCCTCCTCGTCGTCCTCGCCCTGCTCCTCCTCCGGCTGCGACCAGTGCCGGTGGTGAGCGGACTCAGTTCGGGGTTTGCAGCGCAGCGTCTGCGTCGGCGATTGCTCGCCTATTACCGCCCACCCGATGTATTGTATAAAGACCAGCAGTCAAACGTTTGGTGGTGGGTTTACGAATGTCCGGTACCAGATACACTCACTAGATGGCAGTCATTCAACGTGGTAATCAGTGGCTGCCGTAATAATATACGCTCTCCGATAAACTCAGCACCAATGTTAAAATTATCCTGGCAATCAGCACGGTTTGGTGGTATTAGGCATAGGAAATTGGCTTCGTAACGACTGACCCGTCACTAGTACACAGCGTCACGCCCCGGCAGTTCTTTTTTTTTAAAGTACGCTTTTTTCTTCTTTTTTAAGTAAACGGTCACTGAACACTGAATAGTGGCAACAGATGCTACGCTATGTAGAATATCAAGTATGGACCAGATGCCACTCGAATTTCCACTGGGATGAGTGCTGGAGCGAGTGACCATTCTGCTTCGTGAGAAGATAGGAAGGAGACACAGTCTGATGAACATCGGTACCCTGAACATAAGTTATTAAACCCCGGAGAAAAGTAGATATAGCGAGCTACTCTAAGCGATATTCTATTAGCGAGCTACTCTAGCGATACTCTAACGAAAAGGCATCGCTCTGGCGAATGCGGTGCACAGTGTATGACAAACATCTGGAAGTGGTGTGCTTGCCACTACTAATATGCATCTCCATGCGGTCACTGACTGCTGAAGTGCTGTAAGAAGGGTCACTGACCGCAGACGTGTTGTAAGACTAATGACCGCTGCGGTGCACCAAGGGTCACTGACCGCTGAGGTGTTGTAGGAAGGGTCGCTGACCAATCAAGTGTCGTATAAGACCAATGACCGCTGCGGTGTACGAAGGGTCACTGACCGCTGACGTGTTGTACGACGAGTCACTGACCGCTGGAATGTTGCAAGACCAATGACCGCTGAGGTGTTGTACGAAGGGCAACTGACCTCTGAGGTGTTGCACGAGTCAACGACCGGCTCGGTGTGCCGCTCCACCGTCCACCGGCTGGACGAGCGTCGGTGTCGATGGAAGCTGCTGGGCTCGGGCGTCGGTCCGGCACGGACCATGTACACCCAGCTGAGAGCGACCGACACCAGCGAGACGGCACAGGCGGCCAGCAGGTACCCGCTGTGGTCATAGGCAACACGTCACAACACGTCATATCGGCCAGCAGGTACCCGCTGTGGTCATAGGCAACACGTCACAACACGTCATATCGGCCAGCAGGTACCCGCTGTGGTCATAGGCAACACGTCACAACACGTCATATCGGCCAGCAGGTACCCGCTGTGGTCATAGGCAACACTCACAACACCATATCGGCCAACAGGTACCTGGTCATAGGCAACACGTCACAACACGTCATATCGGCCAGCAGGTACCCACTGTGGTCATAGGCAACACGTCACAACACGTCATATCGGCCAGCAGGTACCCGCTGTGGTCATAGGCAACACGTCACAACAAGTCATATCGGCCAGCAGGTACCCACTGTGGTTATAGACAGCACGTCACACCTCACACCGGCCAGCAGGTACACAATGTAGTCAACAAACACGTCCCAACACGTCACAACACGTCACACCACATGGTGCCCAAAAGCGGAAAGTCAACACGGACAACGGAACAAAAATACACATTGTACAGGAGGAAACTTGTCCTAGTTGCACACCAAAGTGCAAAGAATGGGAACATACGCAAAGCAGAGCTGTGATGATTTGTTTTCGTTTGCATTCTCGAACGCAAATAACGAGAACTATGTAAATACTAAGTCATATATTTCTTTTTTACATCCTTGATTGATCTTGTATCGACTGCTTGTCAGGAATCCACGATACATAAGCATATCGATAATAGCATGTTCATGTGCATATCGGTAATAGCATGTTCACCCGGTAGCTCGGTTGCTTAGAGCGCTGGCCTGCATAATGCAACAGTAGAGATTTCATCGCTAAAATTTCACATCATATTGTGATCTTTGACAGGAAACGCTGATGCTATTTAGTACATTAGGCTGGACACATCGCCAAAAAATGTCACATCACGTCACAACACGTCACAGCACGTCACATCACAACACGTCATCACGTCACAACGCGCCCGTATGAGTACTAAACAAGATTATGAACGTCTGGTGGCTTCTCGCTATACCGGATTTGCTAACTAGATTGCCTTAAAAAACAGCTCGTAGCAAATTGCATTTTCACGCGGCGTATGATAAAGCAGTATATCCTACATCATCGGAATGAACATACTAATTACATTCATGAATATTATATTAAAGGCATAGGCGTGTGGAGGATTGAAATCGCCACACAGGGATATGATGAAATCCATTGGAAGGGCTTACTTGCAGGGCCACTCACCTGGTATTCTCCCAGAGAAGTCGAAAGAAGCTCCGCCACGACAAGTCATTCCTTGCCGCTTCCGCGAACGTCCACAGGTTGGTGAACTTGCCCGTCATGGCCACAGGTGACGCCACCGGCGGCCGAATTGGTCACCGGCTGCTTGCAGACCGACTGGCCAGCTGAGAGACCAACTGCCCGATGCCAGACCTTCCAGTCGGCAAAGTGACGCCCGATAGACTGACGGCCCTCCGTCGGCCGCCAAGCCGCCTTTCCACGCGCCGGCTGGCGTGCTTGCCCGCCTGCTTGTATGCCCGAGAATGCTTATCCGCCTGCTTAGATGCCGGTGTATACCTGCTTGTATGCCAGGGTATGCTTGCCCGCCCGCTTGGATGCCGGTGTATGCCTGCTTGTATGCCCGGGTACGCTTGTCCGTCTGCCTGCTTGGATGCCGGTGTATGCCTACTTGCATGCACGGGTACGCTTGTCCGTCTGCTTGGATGCCGGTGTCTGCCTGCGTGTATGCCTGACCATCCAAGCCGGCCGGTCCGCTTGTCCGGCGGTGCGACGTCGGCACTGCGCGCCTGTGTCGAGCCGTCAGCGGACAGAGCGACAGCGGAGGCCGCCGGCCGTCGGGTCAGTCAGTGCGTCTGCCGGCAGGCACACCTCTGTCACACGGACCGGCACAGAGGTCGGCGCAACAAGCAGCACAGACGTCTACTCCCACAGCCACCAGCTACAAACCTCAGCCGTACAGCCGGAGAGGAGTGAGAGGTCGGCGCAACAAGCAGCACAGACGTCTACTCCCACAGCCACCAGCTACAAACCTCAGCCGTACAGCCGGAGAGGAGTGAGAGGTCGGCACAACAAGCAGCACAGACGTCTACTCCCACAGCCACCAGCTACAAACCTCAGCCGTACAGCCGGAGAGGAGTGAGAGGTCGGCGCAACAAGCAGCACGGACGTCTACTCCCACAGCCACCAGCTACAAACCTCAGCCGTACAGCCGGAGAGGAGTGAGAGGTCGGCGCAACAAGCAGCACGGACGTCTACTCCCACAGCCACCAGCTACAAACCTCAGCCGTACAGCCGGAGAGGAGTGAGAGGTCGGCTTAGTTCGCGCACCTCAAGCGATGGAACATGTCTGTTGCCACGCTTAGGTTGGGGCCACGGGCTGACACAGGGCAGTGGACTGCCCCGGTGAAAAGTCTGACGACGCTGCTCTGTTCCCAGACGAAAACGATATTAATCACTCGGTGAATCGATCAGTCGCCGACGGATATCCCCCACACGCCGACACAAATCAACGCAGAAGCGGAGCTATTACTCGGGAAATTCCATACCCTACGTTCATATTACCCGAGTTGATTGGAAAGTGGGGTCTGCGATATTGCCTTCATCGCTGGGACGCTAGACGACAATTGAGCGATAGCTAAACAACGCATGCACCACCGGAGGCGCACTGGAGCTGGTGGCATGGCCGGCACACCAGCCGATATTGTACGCTACCCTTTTTGTCTTCGCAGAATGTGTTGAATTATTCTTACCTGGGAGAAATGTCCGCCACTCTCATTAGACGACGGTATTTTACAATTTGCCTGCACGATTCATGCATGAAATATATATATATATATATATATATATATATATATACTGTCCAAACAAACAAATGCATAGCATACCGACATATCGTTAAGTGACAGACGTAGGACTGACATATGGACCTAGGGTGGAGGGATACATACATAACAGATGTACTGATCATTACGTGACAGACGAAGCCTAACAGGACAGGCGTACGGCAGACGGGCTGACCTGACAGGTGGACGAACCGTCACTTGAGGCGTATGACAGACGGACTTGCTTGACAGAGCTAGTTAGCTATTGCAGTTTCGAGGCGCATCAACTGCATAGGTAAGATAGCGCCCATAGCTTCGCCATTCAGACATAGGAACAAGTGAACGTCGGTTCAGTCGAAGAGTCACAAGTGACTATGTCGAATCCTTCCTGTGACAACATGCCTTCGGTTCATTCTGTTACACCACATTTGCATCCCCAGTTAATGGCGAGTGTAAACCACGGAAAGATTAAATTCCAAGAGGAATCGGAAAAACTGTCCCGAGTGAACAATGGTCCACTCATCTCATACTTCCCGAAGCGAGGGAGAGATACGTCCAATGTGCGTCTCCATTCGTTGGCAAGCCGATGACAAGATAATAATATGAGTTAGTTAGTTAGTTAGTTAGTTAGTTATTTGGGCTTTAGGGCGCATCGACTGCATTGGTCATTTAGCGCCCATATATAATAATATGAGTCGCACTGGTATTGGCGCGGAGCACCTGGGGTAAAATGGCGTCTTTTCGCCACTCAGGAGATAACGGTGTGTGCCAAAATCAGCGGCACACGTCGTTGAGTCGATTTCGGCGTGAAGATGAAGTCCGCTTACCAATACAGGGCTCGACAGTTTTGGGATGGATGGAGAATCACAGTTATTGTTCGATGGAGAATCACAGGGCGTCGGTAGCTCAGTGGTTAAGCTGAGCGTCTTGCATGTCAGGGGTACGGCGTTCGATTATCCACGGTTCCCGCCCTTCCTGCCAGGATGTGAGGCAGGCGACGCCATATAGCCATAAAATGTTCCACACATGAACGAAAGATTCTGAGGGGAAGTGGAAAGGAACATTTGCGAAGAGCTCGAGCGCCCCGCTTCGCTGCAGCATCAGCGGCCTTGTTCCCACATATTCCCATGTGGCTCGGAATCCAGCAAATAATATCCGTTTTGCCAGCACAGGCCAGAGATGGGAGCCTTCGTAAGATATCCTATGCAATTGGATTGGATGAACGAAACGCATTTATAGTCATAAGGCTACTGAGTGAATCTACAGAAAGTATGTGCAACATGTCATCACCGACCTCAATAAACCTCAGTGCTTTGCTTACGACAACTAACTCGAATGTATAAACAGATACTTGCGCCAGCAGATAAAATGTCCTCATCACGGTGCCGGTTGCAAAGGCACACCTAACACCCGACTCCGCCTTGGGCCCGTGTGTGCACGAGTCTGTAAAGTGACTAAGATTATATCAGCTCCAGCGCCCTCAATTCCAAGTTCCTCGAGAACGACGTCACACTTCTTGAGACACGACAGCGAAACGTCAATGTCTGGTGACGTCAGTCTCCAGGGATGGATTGTCATCGATCCCACGCCCCATCACCCCGCGTGATCGTGCACCGTCGTCCTCGAACAGCGCACACATCCTGACACAAAATGGAGCAGAGCTCTCCGGCCGTCTTCCGCCGAACAGAGCCGGAATGCGGCGCGAAAACACTGAACGGTATGCTGGGTGACTGAGGGACTGATCCAGCTTACAGCCATAGCGCACGTCGAGCAGTTTCCGACACATAGAAAGACGTGGTTCATTGGACTTGACCAACAGACTGGTGTCCGGTGAGGTGCGGCAGACACCAGTGATAATGCGGAGGTGCTGTGTGATGTCGTGTGGGGTGTGGGGTGTGTGGGGTGTGTGGGGTGCTGTGCATGTGCTGTGGGGTGCTGTGTGAACAAACCGGCGGTTTGCTAAACATTTTTGAAGAAAGACGGCCATAGAACCTCGGAGATCACATTCACACATCTCGATATAATTCCATGTCGCGTCGTAATTAGGGTGGAAAACTTCCTCTGTGTAAAAAAACACACTCCAACATGACGGCGCTGTGCGAAAGCTACTCGAACTGCAGTGTGAAGTGTAACAAGGTGACCAATCATGCTTAATTTTTTCTTCTAAAACCACGCTGAGAAATCGACATGACATCTATGTCCTCTAAATACCAACCCCGCCGAATATTCACCATTCACTTCATCAGCTTGCAGGTCGATGAATTACGAGATATGGGGTGATACTATAGCGTCGCGAGCCCACTCTTCCTTGGTTTCAAAATAGGCATAGCTATGGCTTCCAAACAGGCCTCTGGAAATTCGCCGCTCTCTCACGGAGAACCAAAAGTGGTCGGAACAACAACTTGTGCGCATGGCTGAAGGTGTTGAAGCATTTGGCTGTGGACCAGGTCTAGATCATCGGACACATTCATCAGGGAGCGAATTGTTGAGGTCAACTCGGCCTTGGTAAACCGCGCATTTTAGACAGCCGTTCTAAAGTGGAAAAGTTCACCGCGATTATTTCGCTGTGGAGGCGAATTCATAGAAATGCATGGTCTGTGTTTCCGCTATTGTTGCAATCTGACCGGGGTTGCCCAATTTCGCTGGCAATTTCAAAGGGGATCATGGTGGTTTCGCCACGCATATGTAAAACCGGCTGTGAAGTCGATCAGTAGCGCTCAGATATTCACTTGATGCGTGACCAGACGTCCGATGAGGGAGTGGAGAGGTTCAGCTGATCAACATAGCTCATCCAAGATGTTCGCTTGTCCTCCGATATGGTGCACCTCACCAGAGCCCTGGCTCTTCTAAAAGCTATCATGTTGGCCATTGAGTTCCGGCGGTCGAAAGCTCGAAAGGCTCGCTTACGGGCACGTAAGACCTCCGGGAACTCCGGAGTCCCTAACGGCACCAGGATGCCACGTGGTGTCCCAGAGGTCATCGGCACACACGTGCCGGCGGTACCGAGAACCACCGCCGCAAAAGTAGCCACCGAGGGTGGATGGTTGCTTTAGTCGGAAGTGAACGTTGTCCGCCATTTGATCTCAATTTCACTCCAGCCGGCTTTTGGGAGGTTCCACATGCGAGGCCTCAGGCTATGAACAGCTCCAGCCCGGCATTCCAGTCACACCGGAAGGTGTTCGCTTCCTAGCAGATCGTTGTCGATAGACAACACAAAACAAAATGTTCAGCTAATTGCGGGATGCAGTGGCTCAGGTCTAGGACCGATGTGCCCACGGAGGATGAAATACAATACGTGGGCAAGCCAGCATTTAAAAGAAACAACGACTCGACACGTAGCAAAACGTTCCAGAAGTCTTCCCGGACCATCACATCACTGGTCTTCCCGGGCTGTAACACAGCCCGGGATGTAAATCCCGGCCTGTGTTACAGCCCAAAACGTACGACAGACGGACGGACCTATGACAGGCGGACGGACCTATGACAGACGGACGGACCTATGACAGACGGACGGACCTATGACAGGCGAACGGCGGGCCAGGTGACAGGCCCACAACACACACACTCACCTGTGACAGGCGGACTGACCCGTGGCAGGTGGACTGTCCTACGGCAGACGGACTGTTCTATGACAGACGGACGGACCTAACAGGCGAACGGATCGCCACACGACAGGCGCACGACACACATACTGACCTACGACAGGCGGGCTGACCTATGACAGGTGGACTGACCTATGACGGGCGGACTGACCTATGACGGGCGGACTGGCATGACAGATTGACTGACCTATGGCAGGCGGGCTGACCTATGACAGATGGACTGACCTATGGCAGACGAACTAACCTATGACAGACGGACTGACCTGTAACAGGCGGTCTGACCTGTGGCAGACGGACTGACCTGTGACAGGTGGTCTGACCCGTGATAGACGGACTGACCTGTGCCAGATGGACTGACCCACAACAGGCGGACGAATCACCACGTGGCAGGCGGCCGAGACGACTAATCGGTAGGACATGCTGGCGGCGGGATCGCTCCCTGATCAATAGCGCTCCACCAACAATCGGTATGGCTGCCCCGCGAGGAGGGTGGAGGGGCTGGTCACTGACCATCCTCAACCGGGCTGCCCTGGCGCCAGATGCACGCTGACTGCTGTCAGGCACTTCAATGGTTGACTGAAATGTGCCGGATTGTAATTGAAGAAAGAGAACGTTGTGAAATGAAAAGGGCAGCCTGGGTGTATGGATGTAATTCCAGTTTCGTGTCATTTCAGCGTCTGCTTGGGCAGGAGTTTTGAGAGAGTGAGAGTGAGGGCCGCAATTCCTTTCTGGATCCCTCAGGGGAAGTATGCAATTCGTGAGTGATGCTTAAAAAAGCTATTGTCGTCCCAGTGACCCAGTGCAGACGGATCTAAGGGCAGGGCTGGAGGGTATGACCAGCCCTTTGGAATCGATTTGGGGTGAATTTTTGATGGCACACTGCACGACCCATATCTCCCCTGCGCGGGATTTTCGTTAGCAAACACCGCTTCTGATTCCGTGCAGGTGATTTTGGCCTCCCATAGCTTAGATTACGGCTTTAGATTACTTTAGATTACGTCGACTGCAGTTTCATGTTGCGAATTTTGGCGCTCATAGGAGGTGCAGCTCCATTGACGAAATGCTGGACCTCTGGAGCCAGCAATGTCAATGCTGGCGCCCTAAAAGATTGTTGGTCTAGAGATGCATTGAGAGGTTGGTCTCAGGGTGCTGTGCTAAAAACTGGAAATTGCTCAAGAGTCCGGACGAATATTGGGGGTTCAAACCGATCGAAAAAGAGAGGGAACCAGGGTTGGAAAATAGGTTGTCTCTGGATTTGTACCATCCAGAAAGGTACCCTAACCTTTTTCTTCCTGGATAATTGGCTGGTGATGTTTGACAATGACGATGAATTTACTGATTATTGATAAATTGCCCACAACTCACTGGAATAAAAGGGAATTGATGATGTCACAAATAGAAAGACAATCATCAACTCTGAATTGGATGACCAAAATTTCCCTCTCTACATGCAAGGTTCTGAAATATAAATCCAACCCTGTAGGAAAAATATAAATGGCTTATTTATCCCCTTGTGGCTTAGTGAAACATGTGAGGAAATTATTTGCATTCGATAAAAATGCTAAAAATGAACAAATTGCCACTTCAAAATTACTTTCCCACACCACACCATCCAAATGTACTTCATTTAACAACTCTGCAGCATATATCACCTTCTTGGCTTGTTACCTACCTGGTTACCTATTAGCCAGTCTGCAGAATGTGACAGGCTTTGATGAGATCTCAAGTGAAAGACTATTCCCAGGTGTGCATGATGACCCTCCACAATAGGCATCCTATTAGCTTTTGGACTTGCATGGAGCATACACTATAGGTTCACTCAGGCATGCATTGAGCATGCACCTGCATTTTGCCGATTGGGGGGGATCAATTTGGCTCAGGATTGGATTTGCTCTTTGCAATCCTGGATGTGGAGAGGAAAATTTCCTGGATTCTGGAGAGGAAAAATGGTATTTCTTTACTTCAGACTCAATCTGGCATTTCAAGGTAAAAATCTTGTAGGAGCACATTCCTGAAGGTGATGATAGGACCATTCGTCAGATGATAGGAGCATTCGTTCCTACCGGAAATATCTACTTTTTGTCAGGAACAATTTTTTGTGTCATACTTGTTGACAACAGAGAACCTGCTATTTGTTTTTGCTTGTTGTTGTTGTTGTTGACAAGTATCCATACCTGTGCTTCACTGCTGTTGTAAATGAGATGTTCCATGCCCATTCCCATGGGATGAGGATCTGATCCCACACGAATCCCATAAGTCCACAATAATTCACAATGCACACCTGCCTCAGCTATATCTTTCAACAATGGTTGGTTTTGGTTTTAGACACGTCCGTTGAGTCATGCAGGTGCCAATCTCTCACGCTGATTGGTCGCGGGCGAAGAGTAGCGACAGGTGAGACTCACCCACAACCTGCCTGAGAGCATCTTCCCTAGACCACTCGTCCCCATCTTTCAACAATGCAGCTACTGAAATATTGTAGGTTACTGCTAGCTGAAAGAGTGCCACCAGTGCCATCTTGTCGCAATTAGAATAAACAGCATCTTCTGGCTGTTATATTATTTACCATACTGTTAGGTTGGGTTATGTTAGGTTTTTGCATTCACGTTATAATTTTTTGATGCATTTAATTGTTCTGACATTATTTAGTTATATCACAGAACATTTTACTGGATATAGCCAGGATCATCAAGTTGAATGTCAGTGCATCCTACATCAACATCATTGATGGAAGCTGCTGTAGCCACATGTGTGCAGTATGAACTAATATGGGATGATGGAATTAATGTTGGATTGGATTCTCATCCAGTGGAGGTGTGTATTTAATATCTTGCTTATGACATTGGAAAAGCACAAGTATGCATACTCACCAACAAATAAGCTGTATATAGGTTAGCATTTCCAGCAGGAATGAATAGTCCCAACATCTTAATCATGTTCATAAATGTGTTCCTATTCAGGATTAAAGTAGACATCAGGATTAAAGTAAAAATTCGGAAAAAAAACATTTGAGGTAATGAAAAGCCTATATGCTTCTTCAAACCTGTGACATCATGGTAATCTTCAAGTATTCACCTTCACACTTCCCTTAAATCAAAAAGGTATCTAAGTCATGCAAAGATACAGAGAAAAACCTCCACACAAATGCACTGAATGAACCCAGGGGCATCCTCAGGGATATTTTGAAGGGGTTGATGTGGTGCTCATTCAGGGGCATCAGCAGGATAATCTAGCCTAACCTAACCTAATGCCCCTGGGTTCATTCAGTACACCTGGCTTGAAGTTTTTCTTGGTATGCTTGAGTGACATCACCAATAGTTGACTGGCAGTCAGCTGATGGTGACTTAGCTACCTTGTTGATATAAAGTGTGAGGGGTAACACTTGAAGATTATCTGACATCAGAATATTACCTTGCACTTTCCAGTGAATCTTGAGCACTTATCACATAAGTTAATTGTCACAAATCTAACATAACCAACTCCAAGCCCCTTTTTGAGTTGTGTGCCTCCCAGCTGAAAAATATGCATTGGGTGTAAGGAAAATATATGACCTTCAATATACCAGGAGGTGCTGAGTGGACATCAATTATACTTTATTACTCAACATTTAAGGCCATCGTCAGGACTCCTGACGATGGCCCCAGGCCAAAAACGTTGAGTAATAAAGTATAATCCTTAACATTACTTTTGATGTCAACTCAGCACCTCCTGGTATATTGAAGGTCGTATATTTTCCTTACACCCAATGTCTAAAACCCAGGAGCATCTAAGAGCCATTCTTTGTTGTATTGAAAAATATGCATTTACAGAGGAAATGAATGGTCAGAATGGTGCATCATATTAAGCACATTCATAAACATTGGATTGGAAAAAGAAATTCTAAGAAATCAAAAACTACCTCAAACTACAAACTTACTCCTTCCCAACCCTATTTGGGTTAGTTTCCATTTATATCATTGACCAGTTAAGTTTTAGCTACTCTGATAAAGACAGGAGATGAAATACTCACTAAAAGCCATACTTCGTATTGAGATATATCTTGACTGTCCCAATACAAGAGCCAGATGTCAGGCATGAAATATGTTTCCACTTAGCTTACCATTTTTACTTCATCCAGTGATTTTTTATATTTTGAACCAGCTGCGCAACTTTTGACCTCTTTAGTGGGCTTGCTATCTATGACGTCATAAACACATCATGAATGTCTTGATAAGATGGAATGACAGAAATAAATGAATGATATCTTCAACTTATGACGTCATCTTAAATGGAGACCTTTTCCACACAGTGACAATATTTTTCCTCTGGTTGATTTCACTTTAGTGTCTTCGATTTCACGACAGTTTAAAGTGATTTGGTACTTATAGCTTCGTAGCTGTATTCCTTGAGTTCCCCACTTTTCTTCACTTTTTGAAAACTTATTTTCTTCCAATTTACTAGTTTAAGTACCTACCTACTGACCTTGGTTGTGAAGCATATCTCTGACACCTGCCTACCTACCAAGGTCATTGACCCATATACCTATTAGCTATTTATAGGCCAATGACCTAGGTAGCTACCTACCTAGGTACATACTAATATCTCCTAGTTCCCACTATCTCCATGCTCATACCGGAAAATCCCATTTAACCATTTTGGCATTGATTCTGCAGGGTGAGTGGAGGAGTAGGTTTGGGAAAGTGTGATCAGGTGCTTATAGGGTGGATACATGTGGCACTGAGTAATTGAGCTGTCCAAAATGCATGGTACTTGCTGGACAGAATAGGTCCCCGTCAGAAAGAAGTCTTCATTCTTTTCGGATTTTAAATGTGCCCCTCCCATCAAAAGGTTATGCCCTCTGGCCAGGAAGGACACCTTCCAGAAGGCTTAAGTGCACCCTCTCCCCTGTTCAACAAGTGTTTCCTAAGAGGGGTGTGAATGATGCCCTCCCTCACCAGAGAAATGTGCCCTCCCACCCATGAATATTTCAGAAATTTGTGCTTTAAGGTGCTCTATGATTTCATTCAATTTTTCCAATGCAATGTTTATGAATGCAAGTAAGGTGATGTGACCACTGGTTTTGTCTGCAAATGCTTACTTTTTGCAGGAGAGCAAAATAGCACAAAAAGGCTGCGAGTTAGGTAGGTAGGTAGTTACCTACCTATGTAATATAACAAAAATGTTAAGTGTTTGTGATCATCATTTATTAATACTGTACTATATTTACATATATAAGATTGCTCAAGAATGAAATGGTTGTTTGAATATGTAATTGTATATTGGATGTCATGTGAATCATTGCAAATCATACATAATGGACTAAGGAAGGATGCATTTGCAGCACAAAATAAGCAAATAATTCGCTAAATACGAGTGAACTCACTTTGAGGCTTTGAAATCAAGGTATTTGGATACAGTAGTAATTTTGAACCATTAGGTTTAATGAACAGTTTGTTGATTTGGGCATTAGGAGATTTGCCAGTTTTAGAGGTTTTGAACTGTTAGTTGCTTTGATGCATTAGAAGTTGTGTACATCCCCAACAGAAGGAGGTTTCTGCCAATTAGTGGTTTTTGACCATTAGAGGAATTGAACTTTAGCAGATTTTAGAAGTTTTGAAGCCGCCCCAGTAGCGCAGTTGGTTAGAGCGTTGGCCTGCACTGGTCTCCCCTGTCCTGGTAACACAGGGTTCAAGTCACTTAGCATGCTCACATTTAGCCCCTGGCTGGGAGGGTCAGTTGGCAGCTGGCCCGATAAGGCCGGAGACGAGCTACCAGGCGGCAATGTTGGTACATTGACAGCACATTAAACTTTCGGTCAAAATTTTGCTCTTGAACTGGAATTCATGGATTGGGTGGTGGGGCCAGGGTTCACGCAACAAGCTCTGCTTAGCAATAGGACCCTGGTTGATAAAGCCACCCTAGCAAGAACACAGATTAAGTTTATTATAAATAAAAAAAAATTTGATGTTCTGAATTCCTAGAAGTTCTGATACACCCCAGTTAATACGTTCAATTTTTATATATATAAACTTCAGGAAGCCAATCTATGCCATGTGTGTTCAGAGGCAATCCTGCCATGGAAGCCTGACTGCACCATCCTGATCCAAGCTCTGGATTGCCAAGACATTTTGAGTGCTGGTTGATCAAGTTGTCACATCAACATGAACAGAGAAACAAAGAACATGATAAGAATGAATTTTATTCTTGAAAATGTTCCTGATTAACAAAAGGTTAAACAATAGGTGTGCTATGACACAACGGAAGGAATTTGAAACTACTTTCACAATGAGCCATGGGAAAGTGAGGAAGGGTTCACAGAGTAAGGGTGATACAGAAGTCATATTAGGAATTTGTGTTGAAATAGATTGACTCACACAGCACACTGCATTTCAGCAACTGCTTGATCTGTTCAGGATGACACTGACATATTCCAGAATATATTTAGCATGGGGATACTATGAGGATAATACAACACTATGGCTAACTTTGAATTTTGGAGGTTGGCTTCAAATGATCCAATAAAGAACCCCAGAGCCCTATTTGCCCTACAAAATGTGTCTGGCATGCATGAAGAGAAGGTAATTTAATATACTGGGGACGAGTGGTCTAGGGGTTAGATGCTCGTCTCACAATCAAAAGATTGTGGGTTCGAATCTCACCTGTCGCCACTCTTCGCCCGCGACCAATCGGCGTGAGAGATTGCGACGCTATATGACTCAAGAGTGTCGAAAACACAAAAAACCAACCAACCAAAAAAAAAACGAAAATTGTACAATTTCTTCCAGTTTGGCATCGTTGGCATGTAAACTGCAGCCCACAGACCATACTCCCACCTACTTCTGCCGGGGGCAGAGAGATAATTTTGCCTCCCTTGAACTTCCATTCTGGCCCATGCAGAGAAATGTGGTGTGATGCTTCATTTGCTCAGTGGTGTAATGTAAAACAATTTTGTCTCTCTTTTACTGTCAATCCTCTATGTCAAGTCAAGGAGATCAAAATTGAATTGTCACCTCTGACAGGTATATTTTCTGGTAACTAAATGATGTTTTGGGTAAAGATTAGCTTAAACAGCTAGCTCAGCTTCTGCAGAACATCATGTTATCAAAATATGTATTGAAGGCCAATGTGATGAGTAGTAGGCATGGAAAGCAACATATTTGTATGTGTTTGAATGCGATTGTACAGTACCCTGCAGACTATGTATGATAATGCAATGAAACAAAGACAGGTAGACTTGGCAAAATGGACTGCAAGACATGTGCCCAGAGGCTTGATAAAGGTTTTGTAGTTACATTTAACCAGGCAAGGTCACTCACTCCAAGGGTACACTTCACACCTTATTGACTTCCATAATTTGTGCATTGCTAGGGTAGTGAATTTGAATTCATAAGAGTAGTGAATTCGAATTCAGCATCGAGAACTACTCTATAAAAAAATGTTTGCATAATGGTCAGCTTGGATCATGCCAGACCACATGGATCATTGACCTATAATGACATGTCCTATTACTATTATCTAGTGGAAAATTGCCAATTTCATTCCTGCATTGAAAACTACCCAATATGTCAATTGCCTGTAAAAAGAGTATAAATTATGGCCATGCATGTCACCTTGGTCATTGACCTAGGATGACCTTGAAAAGGTGCAAACATTGAAGTGCATGTAGACATGTCAACTCATATGATAGGAGCATGCAATATTACAGCTGTCTAAAAATGGCAATCAATGCTATTTTGACCCTTCATCATTTCAGAGGGGGTAGAGGTACACATTTTGGGTCATACCTCCATGACCTGAGCTGATAGCAACCTGAAGCAATAGAAGACAAAGTGGTCTAAGTGGAGGTTGTCCAAATTAGTTGCTGTGCTTTTCTGTGGACAAAACCTACACATTGATATGCAAAGCATTCTGGTATCTTTGAAACCCTATCTTTGACAGTTCCTAGACAGCTCCTGGAAATGAAACTTGGAAACTACTGGCCTAATTTTGATCTAATCCAGCTTGGTGGCGCTGGGTCCCCGGACAAATATTCGGACGTAGAACATCTGCTGTTCAATTTCAGAGCATATGCCAAATGTGTGCACCATTGTGCTATACGTTGAGTGGTTGTCCTGAAAAACCATGATGAGAGGGGTAATCCTCCCCCCCCCCCCCTCCAATACCTGGGCAGTTGTAGGATTAATTACGTTATCCAATTTTGATGGCGAACGCCTGAGGTTCATAATGAACGACTTGCATATGTGTGGGATGTTAATTCCCACCTGACAAACGGGGACGAGTGGTCTAGGGGTAAGATGCTCGTCTCACAATCGAAAGATTGTGGGTTCGAGTCTCACCTGTCGCTACTCTTCGCCCGTGACCAATCGGCGTGAGAGATTGGCGACGCTATATGGCTCAACGGTCGACGTGTCGTAAAACCAATAACCAACCACCTGACAAACGAAACCATAAGACGGTCTAGGTCGTCTTGCAATAGTGGTCCATCAGGAGGATTGGTAATAGTTCGGAAAATTCCGATGACATCCGTGTAAAGAAGACACCCAGATGGTATATTGTGTGCCAAATCGTTTATGAAGAGAGCGAACGGCAATGAGTCCAAATGGGCACCACCCGGAACCCCGGAAGTTACAGCTTTCCAGCCTGATGTTTTGCCATTCAAGATGATCCCTTATAGTCTGTCGGAGACCGACAAACCAGTTTAAAGCAGAACCATGCTTGTGAAAGGATTTTTAGTTTATGGTAGCAGAGAGTGATTAGCACTTCGGAAAACGATTGCTACATAACCAATGCAGTCGATGCGCCCTAAAGCCCCCGAAGCGACCGAGTAATATGTACAGTTTGCGTCTGTCTGATATCCCTCCAAGACAGCCCATGTATTGGGGACGAGTGGCCTAGGGGTAAGATGCTCGTCTCACAATCGAAAGGTTGTGGGTTCGAATCTCACCTGTCGCTACTCTTCGCCCGCGACCAATCGGCGTGAGAGATTGGCGACGCTACATGACTCAACGGTCGACATGTCGTAAAACCAATAACCAACCAACAGCCCATGTATTGAATGCAACTTCGTGACAATATCTGTGCAGCGTGGACACCTCGGAAAACAACTGATGAGAAGCTGATGAGACGCCATGAACCAATGTATCGTAAACGACTTATTCGAATACTTCGCCGAGCAGGGAGAACAATGAGACTGCGCTACGATTGCGTGTAACTTCATTGTTTCCTTTTTGAAGATAGGTATTATTTTTTGCCTCTTGTTATATGTATCGTAAACGACTTATTCGAATACTTCGCCGAGCAGGGAGAACAATGAGACTGCCCTACGATTGCGTGTAACTTCATTATTTCCTTTTTAAAGATATGTAATATTTTTTGCTTCTTGTTATATGTATCGTAAACGACTTATTCGAATACTTCGCCGAGCAGGGAGAACAATGAGACTGCCCTACGATTACTTGTAACTTCATTGCTTCGTTTTTAAAGATAGGTACTATTTTTGCTTCTTTCAATTGTTGTTCCCCACCCCCACCACCACCCCCCGAAAAAAAGTATAACAATAAACTGAAACTTATGTAGTTTAGCACGATAACTGCTCGGCACTGCGATTATGCGGCGGTTGATGGTGTCTGATCCACAAACTTTTTGGGGGTGAACTGATATAACAGCTGCTGCCAATACCGACTCAGAAATGTGGAGCTATGATAAAGGGACTGGGGGTGCACTGGTGCAGCCATGTACTACTCCGCAATGAAGTACGTACACTTGGCAGTGAAGGCGTTGTTCGGTAGTGCTGCGCGCTCGTGACCATCGGAACCTGGTCCATTGTTGCAATTATACAGCACCGGAGAGAAACTGGATTTTCTTGTGGCGTGCATTTAAAATGACCAGTGTCGTTTTGAATTTGTGTTGAAGCTGTCGGTGGACCTACGAAGATACTCTTTAAAAAATTGAGTCGGAAGTTGATTTGGATTTGGTGCTCCCGTTTGCAAATTCCTGCTCAGTTTCACGGCATGCATTGGTGCGCCAGCTGGAGCGGTCTCCTTCCATCTCAGGAGATGAGAGGAGACCTGAGGAGCGGTCTCCTGTCATCGAAGCGCTGCACACGCCCGCCCGCCCATCGAACCAGGATGGGCACCATGTGACCGATGCAGTCGATGCGCCGAAACTCCAATAACCTACCTATCGAACCGGGGCGATATCGACGTTTCAAAATTGCTCTGGGAGCGTAGTCCACTGTGGCGATCCCAGGCGGTCAGTAAAAGTCTTAGAGTGTCATCGGCGCGAAAGTCAAGAAGAACTGCGACGAGGTATTGGAGACAAACAGCGACACAAGTCGGCGAAATCAGCCTGCTTATGGTCATGCACTGATAGACGTGTCACCACTGGTCGACTGGTCACGGACTCACAGCACTGTGACTTGTGCAAGAAAACGCCCCCGAGTTTCAGTCGTTTGCCCAGCTTCATCCTCATGTGGCCTTACTGGAATGAAAGCCAATCAGTGGGAGCAATTAGACACCAGAGTTTTCCAAGAACCGGGAGTATTTTTGGGTCAGTTCAATTCCGACCAGAATGATTTCTTCGTGCAGCAATATATTACCAGGTGACCAGAGAATAATGGAATTCAATCATTCATTTCGGGTTACCCAGCCACATTCCTCTAATGATACGCCAACAACTGACGTATGGTCCAGCCACATTCCCCTGATTGTGCACCAACAGCTGACGTGTGACTCGGGCTGCAGACCATTATTACACCAACAGCTGACGTGTGAGTCGGGCTGCAGACCATTATTACACCAACAGCTGACGTGTGAGTCGGGCTGCATCGATACACCAACAGCTGACGTGTGACTCGGGCTGCAGACCATTATTACACCAACAGCTGACGTGTGAGTCGGGCTGCATCGATACACCAACAGCTGACGTGTGACTCGGACTGCAGGCCATTATTACACCAACAGCTGACGTGCGACCTGGTCGTCAGGCCACCAGCACGCCAGCGCGCCCGGACGATGGCGCGCGACGCGTCCGTGCCGACCGCCTGGGTGTCCGTGGCGGCGGAGGCTCCGGCTCGGCACGCAGACGGCCTGGAGATGGCCGGCCGCGCCAGCCGCACGTGAGAACCGCGCGCCAACAGCTGACGGCGGCCCGACTGACGGCTGGGGACTGGGCGGATGGTGGAGATGGTGGAGGGGGAGGGGGAGGTGGGTTAGTTAGGCCCCCGTCTGATGTGATCCACTCGCAGATCAATGTCCATGTCAGTGTCCATGCCATACCAGATCCAGGATTCGGCCAGGGGGCGGCCATAATTTTGGTGCCACCTGGGCTTTAGTGCCCCTGTCATAGAATGTTTTGTTGACTGGTGACCGGGAGGAGGGAGGGAGCTCCGAAAATGTCCGGGCTGTGTTGCAGGTAGCATCGTACGATGGCTGGTGTTAGTCTTCATGGATTTCGTGGCGTCGAGACAGTTTGCAGCGCATATTTTTTAACCGGTCAAAACCACTTGGGCCAGGGGCTCGGGCCCCTTCATCGGCCCAGGCATAGTCGCGCACAAGGGACAAGGGGCACTTGTCTTCTCGTAGCATCGGAAGGTAAAGCGTTCGTGAGGAGAAAGAACGTTAAAATTGCCCTGCCGGCGATATTTTCCATTACAGATCCATAATACGATGATTGCCCGATGGCTAAATTCGATTTTTTAATGTGAACAAAAGTGGTTCAGGAACTGATTCAGGGGTATGTGGAAACTGATAAGCTCATTCAGACCTGACGGGGGCCTTGCCTCATTTGAGAGCTGGTGGTCCCAGTGAGCTAGAGTGTCCCTGAGAGCTTGACCAGCTTGATGGGGCCCAGGGGCTGGTATAAAGGACCCCTGGGTGGGTTTAAGTGGCCCCCAGTGGACCGATGAAGAGGTTCCGGGCTCATGTCCGGGGTCGATGAAGAGGTTCTCCTAGTCGATGAAGAGTTGATAAGCTTGATGGAGCCCAAGGGCCGGTGTGAAGGGACCCTGGGCCTATGTAAAAGGCCCCTGGGCCGATGTAAGTGACCCCTGGTGGGCCGATGTAAGTGGCCCCTGGTGGGCCGATGTAAGGGTCTCCTGGTGAACCGATTAAGAGATCCCGGGCTGGTGTGGACGGTCCCGGGTCGATGGAGAATGCCCACCGGCAGAGGCTGAGGGCCTCCAACCATGCCAGGGCTGACAGAGAGGGTCCCTGAGCCAACGACGAGGGCTCCGAGTAGTCGAGGGGTCCATGTCACTCAAAGGGGACCCAGTCTATCAGGGGCACTGTAAAAAATGTATGTGCTCTCTTATGAAAAAGTTCTGTGTGCGCCCCTGTGCTCAGAGGAGAAAACCAGGGATGAGGAAGAATGTAAAATGGAGGTACATTTTGGGGAACATGTCATGTTGAATCCCAACTAGAGCTGCAGAATTTGATTGATTGAAGGAACCATTTTCACGTGTGGTAAACAAAAAACGTAGGCAAGCATTTTGGGGATGCAGCGTCTACAGCTGAGAAAAACTATACATTCTGCATGATCCCATCCACTAACATGCATACAATTGAGAAGTAGTTTGGTATACAGATGTAGAAAATATATGGGATGCGATGTAAGAAAAAGCTGTGTTAGGTGTCGATTTGCACCTGCAGAAATTGTTGTGCGGTGCTGTGCGGTGCTGCGCAGTTTACTGCTGACAGTGCTGTGCGGGCTATTTGTGCTATGCTATTTGTGCTATGCTATTTGTGCTATGCTGTGCGGTGCTGTATGGTATGGGGTGCTGGTCTGTGGTCTGTGTTGTATGGTGTGCTATGCTGTATGGTGCTGTTCTGTATAAGGTGCTGGTCTGTGGCCTGTGTAGTGTGGTGTGCTATGGCACGTGCTGCCGACAGTACTGTGCGTGTTATGCTGTGCTGTGCAGTACTGTGTGCTGTGTGCTGTATAGTATGGGGTGTGGTCTGTTTTGTATGGTGTGCCGTGCCATGTGATGCTGTGTGCTGTGCTGTGTGGTATGGTGTGTTGGTCTGTGGTCTGTGTTGTATGGTGTGCTATGCCATGTGCCGCCGGCAGTGTGGTGCTGTGCTGTGCCGTGCTGTGTTGTGTGCGCCATGTGATCAACATGGTCGACGCGCCCTAGAGCCCAAGCTGTGCTGTGTGCGATGCCACTGACTGGTAGGTCTATGTCCGCAGTGAGGAGGCCTTCTACCAGCACGGCCGTCAATACTCGAGCTTCACCCAGACCCTGCTTCGTGACCTGCCCTCCAGAACTGGCTATGGTGAGTGGCTGACAGACCCTGCTTCGTGACCTGCCCTCCAGAACTGGCTATGGTGAGTGGCTGACAGACCCTGCTTCGTGACCTGCCCTCCAGAACTGGCTATGGTGGGTGGCTGCTACCCAGCACATGGGCCCGTGAAAACGATCACTATGATCACAGAACATTGATAACCTAAGTATGCCATAGTTCACAAGATAGAAGTTTTACCCTGGTGAAGTACTTGTGTTTTCCAATAAGCTTCATCTGAATCGGATGAATTTTACCCTTTCATTTACATAAATATATTATGTGCTATGTCAAAAGGATCATGTTCTGTCTGTCGATGGCTGAAGTAAAATTTATTTCCCTAAAACTGCATATCAAACACTCATGAATGGTGCTTGCTCCTCAAGTTCTAACACTAATTTGTTCTGCCATTGTAGTGACCCATATCGACACGGTAGCCCCGTCCCCTCGCTCAATATACATAAGTCCGGTCCCACAGCCCTGATCGGGAAGAGATCGGGAAGATATTCGCTTGAATATCCGTAAAATGATATTGTCGAGCAGTTGTGGTTAGTAATTCGTGGTGGCACTGTCATCAACGACCCCGATGGCAGTGACCTTCATTTAAGGCTACTGCCTCCCTATTCAAGTATGCCATTTTTTGGTCAGAGACTGGACACCGGAGACATCTGCTAAAGCCCCTCTATTGGTGTTTTGTTGTCAGAGATTGGACACCGATGGTTTTCAGCTGAAGCGCCTCTATTATCTACAAGCACATCACAGCGATTGTGACAGGTGTTCACTTGCCCGGCACCTGTCGAGTGTGGAGACAGCTCCTGACAAAACAGCAACACACAACAGCGATTGTGACAGGTGTTCACTTGCCCGGCACCTGTCGAGTGTGGAGACAGCTCCTGACAAAACAGCAACACACAACAGCGATTGTGACAGGTGTTCACTTGCCCGGCACCTGTCCAGTGTAGCGACAGCTCCTGACAAAACAGCAACACACAACAACGATTGTGACGGGTGTTCACTTGCCCGGCACCTGTTGAGGGTGGCGACAGCTCCTAACAATCACACCCTATGACATGCAACAAGAGCACACGCCAAGCATCATCAGCAGCCATACTGTGATAGGGAACGAGTGGTCTAGGGGTAAGATGCTCGTCTCATAATCGAAAGATTGTGGGTTCGAGTCTCACCTGTCGCTACTCTTCGCCCGCGACCAATCGGCGTGAGAGATTGGCGACGCTATATGACTCAACGGTCGACGTGTCGTAAAACCAATAACCATCCAACCATACGGTGATAGATGCCGAAGTAGGTGTAGGAACTGGGGAGTGATTGGTGTACCAATTCTAATGCTTCACGGTTATGACCGCTTGTGTAGATGGCACATTTATAAATTATTCATGAATTAGGGTGGAATATACTACCTTCTAAGCATTCAATCGACATCCTTCTCCAAGAATTATCGACATCCTGCTTCGTAATGCGTGCTTGTGAAGTCTTCGTATCTCCTTTCTAACAGTATCTCGTTCATAAGTATCACGCTCATGCTCTCGATAAGGGAGGGTGATACACGAACATTTCGCAACGCAATTTCAGATAAGGGATGAACTATAATGTGATATGGTATACAATTCCAGTTTATAGCATAGGTATTTTCCTCGCTGTCCAGAACATAGCTCTTCCTAAATTATGAATCTCAAACCAAATGATAAAGGTACAGTCACAAGTATGCCATTAGCTAAAATTTGAGTCTTAAATACATCAAAGGCATTTTAAATGACACTAATCCCATGGCAAATTTCGACATCCTACTGTGCTCGTTTCGACATCTCACACCTAATGAAAAACCATTATTTTATCGCTGGGATGGCATATTGCTGTTATCGCTGATTCATTTGATTAATTTAGGAATACTAACTTGCCTTCTTTGTAGAAAGTATTATCCAGAGACGAGTCACTGGCACTGGGTCAATTGTGAGTGCGCTTGAATGGCCAGCGGTGCGCCAATTCTGACGCCCGCGTCGATAATGGCCCACACGGTGTCAAAACAAATCGGTCTTGGAATCTAGGAGGCGTCGTCACGTAGTAACGGCATGTCATGTCATTCAATTTTTGCATAGCACAGCATTGGCAGAGATCGGCAGACTACATCCCTTCCGTCTTTCACTGCCTGCGGCCTTGTCCCGCCTGTGGTCTTGTCCCATATGTTTATCCTTTGACCATGTCCCGTCTGTGACCATGTCCTGTTCGTGACCATGCCCATTTGTGGTCTTGTCCCATATGTGACCATGTCCCGTCTGTGGTCTTGTCCCAGCTGTGTATCCTTTGACCATGTCCCGTCTGTGACCATGTCCCGTCTGTGACCATGTCATGTTCGTGACCATGTCCATTTGTGGCCTTGTCCCATATGTGACCATGTCCCGTCTGTGGTCTTGTCCCATCTGTGTATCCTTTGACCATGTCACGTCTGTGACCATGTCCTGTTCGTGACAATGCCCATTTGTGGCCTTGTCCCATATGTGACCATGTCCCGTCTGTGGTCTTGTCCCATCTGTTTATCCTTTGACCATGTCCCGTCTGTGACCATGTCGTGTTCGTGACCATGCCCATTTGCGGCCTTGTCCCATATGTGACCATGTCCCGTCTGTGGCCTTATCCCGTCTGTGGCCTTGTCCCGTCTGTGGCCTTATCCCGTCTGTGGCCATGTCCCGTCTGTTTATCCTCGTATGTGACCATGTCCGTCCGCCCACTGTGTGTGACGGTGTTCCGTCTGTGGCCTTATCCCGTCTGTGGCCTTGTCCCGTCTGTGGCCTTATCCCGTCTGTGGCCATGTCCCGTCTGTTTATCCTCGTATGTGACCATGTCCGTCCGCCCACTGTATGTGACGGTGTTCCGTCTGTTTATCTCTCCTATACGACAGTGACTCGTCGGTTTATCCCCCTGTGCGTGACCGGCTTGTTTGTCCACCCTGTATGTGACCATTTATCGCGACTGTTGATCCCCCTGTATGTGACCATTTCTCGCGGCTGTTGATCCCCCTGTATGTGACCTTTTCTCGCGGCTGTTGATCCCCCTGTATGTGACCATTTATGGCGGCTGTTGATCCCCCCGTATGTGACCATTTCTCACGGCTGTTGATCCCCCTGTATGTGGCCATATCTCGCGGCTGTTCATCCCCCTGTATGTGACCATTTCTCACGGCTGTTGATCCCCCGTATGTGACCATTTCTGACGGCTGTTGATCCCCCTATATGTGACCATTTCTCGCGGTTGTCGATCCCCCCGTATGTGACCATTTATCGCGGTTGTCGATCGCCCTGCATGTGACCATTTCTCGCGGCTGTTGATCCCCCCGTATGTGACCATTTCTCGCGGCTGTTGATCCCCCTGTATGTGACCATTTATCGCGGCTGTTGACCCCCTGCATGTGACCATTGTCCGCGGCTGTTGATTCCCCGTATGCAGCTGTGTCTTCTCTCCAGGCACGCGCACGCTGCGCCGCCGCCGCGGCAGCACTTCAGACCACGCGTACAACACGCTGCGCTCTTACGACGGCACCGTTCGCGGCGCCATCGATATCGCCCGGTAAGGCGCCACCCAGCGCCGGGTAATGACAGCAACCGGTGTGTCCCCCGGTGGTCAGTAGTCAGTGATAAGTTGTGTGTGGAATAGGGTGGAATATACGACTTTCTGAGCACTGAATAGACATCCTTTCCAGGGATCGACATCGGTATTTTTTTATGTGTGCTTATGAAGCCTTAGTGATTCGTTCCTTATTATCGAGTTATGTTATATCAGTAAATGTTATATGTTATAAGTATATAGATACATATATACACACACACACATATATATATATATATATATATATATATATATATATATATATATATATATATATATATATATATGTAGATATATATATATTTATATATCGATATATGTTATATATTATATCGTAGTATTATCGAGTATTTTACTGATAAGTAGCACGCTTGTGCTCACCATTACAGATTGATTGCACGAGCATCTCGTGACACAATTCCAGATACAGAGATGTATGCATGATGTGGTGTGTTAAGCAATGCGATCTGCTGATAGCATTGCATTGCAATCGTTAGCATTAACATAGGCATTCATATATTAGGTTTCTCTCAAATTAAACCAAAAACATGCACTGATGAGTACACTATTGGCTCAAATGGAGCTTGAAAGACAAACGATGTTTTAATTGGCACGCTTCCATGACAGATTTATACATCCTACTGTACTCGTTTCGACATCTCACACCAGACGAAAAACCATTATTTTAACACTGGCAGCAGTGGCTGTAGTTCCATGGGCGAGTGTGCTAGCTCTTTTGTGGTGCTGTTTGTTTCTGTTGTGGACTTTTCTTAGTTTTTGACAGTGTTTCCTCTTCCAGCGGTGGTTGTGTTCCCTTTCTCACCAGTGATGGTGACCTATTCCTCGCCAGTGGTGATGTTTCCTTCCTCACCAGTGGTGGTGTTTTCTTTCTCACCAGTGATGGTGGTCCATTCCTCGCCAGTGGTGGTGTTTCCTTCTTCACCAGTGATGATGTTCCCTTCCTCAGCGGTGATTTTCCCTGCTCCAGCAATGGTGGTATTCCTTCCTACTTTGGTTCTCTCTCTGTCTCTGTCTCTCTGTCACAGCATCAGGTGCCTGGCTCCATCTGAATAGTGGTTTCCGTTATCAGCTCAGTTGTAATCATATATCTTAGTGATGGCTTTCTCTGTTTGGCTGGCAGTGGTCATATGCGAGTATGGTTTTCGTCCTGTCCCAGTGACAATTTAATATATCCGACTGATGATTTCTTTTGCTTAAGGGTTGCTTTTCATGGTGCCGATTTTCTGTCTCAATGGCGATTTTCGTATCCGCAATGACGTTCTGCCAGAGCACCGCATTCTCCTGTCCCCGCCATGGTGTTGTGGTCTGGTCACTGACGGTTTCCTCTGCCCACGCAGGGGACGAGTAGTCTAGGGGTAAGTTTCCCGTCTCACAATCGAAATATTGTGTGTTCGAGTCTCGCCTGTCGCTACTCTTCGCCCGCGACCAATCGGCGTGAGAGATTGGCGACGCTACATGACTCAACGGTCGATGCGTCGTAAAGCCGATAGCCGCAGCTTTGCGCACGCAGTGACGACGCGCTCTGCCACAGGTTCGGCGATGACGTGGACGCCGTGGTGGGCGCCATCCAGGAGGGCGAGGACGTCATCGTCGACCAGAACATGGCTCGCCAGGTCGGCTTGTAAGTCCAGCTGCCGTGTGGTCCGTGGGCTGGCTCTGTGTTAGAGTTGACTGTTGACTCTGGTTTAGAGAAGGCCGGACTCGTCGGGCACCTATATGACCTATGCAGTCGATGCGCCCCTAAGCTACAACTACTCGGCTGACACGGGCCACGGTACTCGAAGTAAATGAAAGGGCATGAAGGTTTCTTGTAAATATTTGGCAACTTTGTACCTTTGGTCTGCTGTGTGCCTACAAATGCATGAATACTTTGTGTATACTTTACTTATGTAATCTGTGTGTATTGTATATTTATCCGAGCGACTGTTCCGTTTGACGTGGCTGATTGGGGAATATATGGTCACACTTTCCATGCTTTGGTCACCAGTATGGGTAGCCTTGACTCTTTGTGGAATCACTGTGGAATATTTTGCTATGTATGCTAGACATAGCTTTACTAAGCTCGGTATCAATTCATTGCACATAGTGAATGAGGAATTGAAGCATCGTCATGCCTTCTCCGTGGATAGTCATGCTCAATTGGGTGCTAACGAAATTTTAAAACATCACCTCCTCTAATATTAGTCGTTATGGATATTTAAGAAGCGAAATCCTGACTTAATTATGTGTATTGATATACGCGCTGGCTACGCTCAATGGTAGTTGGATTGTGGCTTTGCGACGCACTCAGCAGCTGAGGCCATATGGCATCTCCTGCCTCTCACCCCGGCAGGAAGGGCGGCACCGCGGGGCAGTCGAACCCCGTGCCTCTGGCGTGTCAAACGCTCAGCTCAACCACTTAGCTACCGACGCCCTGTTCCGTGGTAGCGATGGGTGTGTTGTGCGCGCCGACTGCTAAACCACCCGCGGTTCGGCAAGGTCGGCCCCTGGATGTGTGTTGGCTACGTTCCGTGGTAACGATGGGCGTGCTGCGCGCGCCGGCTGCTGAACCACCAGTCGTTCAGCGGGGCTGGGATGGCCGAGTGGTTAAGGTGTTGAGCTCTGGGTACCAAGGTCCCGGGTTCGACACTCACACCACTCGGGACATTTCCTAATCCCGCCGCCCACCGGCGAAGCAGTGTGGGCGGCGCTACCAACCGTGGCCTTGCATAAAGTGCGTCGTGAACCACCCAACAAACAAAGCCAGCCGTTCAGCGAGCTCGGCGCCGGCAGGAACACGCTGCGCGAGCTGGGCCGGCCGCTGGCCTACAAGCGGCGGGTGCGCGAGCGGCTGCTGCAGCGGGGCCGCGACCGGAGCCGACGGATCGGGCTGTGGACGCAGCTCAACAGCCGGCTGCACTACTCGCTGGTCCAGGTCAGCGCGCGCTGTGGTGTGGTTCTGGCCAGGTCGGGTCACGGGACGCCGCTGCTCGCGGGTCCGGGTCAGTTGATGTCGGCTGACGTCAATGCTCGCAGGTCCGGGTCAGCTGATGTCACTGCTCGCAGGTCCAGGTCAGTTGACGTCACTGCTCGCAGGTCTGGGTCAGCTGATGTCACTGCTCGGAGGTCCAGGTCAGTTGACGTCACTGCTCGCAGGTCTGGGTCAGCTGATGTCACTGCTCGGAGGTCCAGGTCAGTTGACGTCACTGCTCGCAGGTCAGTGTTAGTTGATGTCGGCTGACGTCACTGCTCGCAGGTCCAGGTCAGTTGACGTCACTGCTCGCAGGTCTGGGTCAGCTGATGTCACTGCTCGCAGGTCGAGGTCAGTTGACGTCAGCTGGCGTCACTACTCGTTCGTTAAGTCAGTCGAGCTCGGCACACACCCACATCCATCAATCCAGATCATTGATAAACCCGGTAACTTGTGCTCATGGCCACGTGCGTGCGTATGTCGCATTAGGTAGTCTGCAAAGCGCATTAGACTGTGGACGGGGGGGGGGCACGTCAAGCAGTCCGCCCACACTACGACGCCATGACCTATGATTGTTGCTTACGAAACGCGAGCTTCGGCGAGACTAACAGCACTCGACGAACGTGTCGGTCTGGTGACTGATGGACGTAGCGTGCCGACAATGTATTGCTAACCGTGCACCGCAGGACCGCAATTGCTCCCTGATGTGTGGGTCTCATGCTTTGACTAATTGTAGTGTATTTATTTTGCACGTTTTTTAGTTGAGTGCATGTCTGAGCGTTCGGCCATGCTGCACTTCCAAGACTGGTTTAAGGTTTAAGGTCTTCCGCATTGTTGAAAAATGTGTAAGATTCAAGTTTTCTAACATCTGCGTTTGCGAAAGATTCAAGAAGTTCAAGATCGAAACTTTCGATTCTGGCACATGTCTCTCAGTGACATTGATATGCTTCTGTATTTCCGTTGCCACAGTACCGCTACCATAGCGCCACTATCTTGTTGCTACAGTGCCATTGCCACAGATCCGTTACTACAGTACCGCTACCACAGCGCCATCATCCTGTTGCCACAGTGCCGATACCACAGCGCCACTATCCCGTTGCCACAATGCCGTTGCCACAGTGCTGTTACCACAGCACCGCCTCCGCAGGGTCGCCGTGCGGTGTCGCATGTGGGCGAGTTCCTGAAGCTGTGGAAGGGTCACATGCGGCTGATCCGAGGCCAGCTGGGCAGCGGTGTGGCCACCTATTTCCAGTTCCTCGAGTCGCTCTTCTACCTGAACGTGTTCAGCCTGCTGTTGGTGTGAGTATCGCACGCTTGGGTCGCGGCAGTTCAGTCGGTAGGGTGTTGGACTCTTGATCAATAGATTGTGGGTTCGAGTCCCACAAGCGGCGGGGTTGTCGAGTCCATCCGCGACCAATCGGCCTGAGAGGTTGGCGACGCTATGTGGCCTAGCAGTTGAATGCGTCGAAAAAGGACCCAAAGTTCTTCTTATCGCACTGGGTGCGAATCCGGCCAAGGCAAGAGGCCGGCTCCTTGGCGAGTGTTGTGTGAACTGTGCTGTTCTTTATCGAAGTAATTGCGCCCGTTGTGCCCACGCAGCCAGTTCGAGGCTGTGTGGGCACTATATGACCAACGCAGTTGATGCGCCCCTACGCCCAAATGACCACCAACCAGTTCTGGGCTGTTTGCGTTCACTGGTGCCTGCGGCATTTGGTGGCCGTAGCCAGGCGATACAGGCAGACCGAGGCAGAGGAAAGAGGCGAAATGCAGAGGCTAAGAAACGGAGAGAGTGAATGGTGGGCGGAGCAATAAACTGAATACGGAGGTTTGGAGGTTAGAACAGAATGGGATCGACATGGCAGGATAGATCAGCATGGCAGATGAGACACATTGTGCTACGTACGAGACCAAGCATGATGCGAGAGACAAGCGACTGGATGATCCTCCCTGACCAGCTGATTAGAGACTGTACTTGGTGTGATGCTTCTTGACAAGAGACAAGGGGCTGTTCCCCCTGACCGGACATAAGAGACCAGAGGCGTCCATTTCCGGCCTCTTGTCGACAAGAAAACGATGCTCTTCTGTCAATCCGCAGGCTGGTGTGTGGGAGCTCCCTAGACTGCCAATTAGAGAGAAAATGTGATGCGTTTTTCCTTCGTGATCTGAGACAAGAGACATGGACGCTGCATGACCACCAGCAGTTGATGCGCCCCTGAGCCAAAATAATAAACCAATCTGAGACAAGAGACAATACGTCCCGACATGCTAACGAAAGAGGACGGACGATCATACATGACCTGAAAAGGGACAACAGACTACCTGCCCGCAAGCCTCCTAGAATGAGGCGAGAGGTTTCCCTTGGGGCTCCACAGCGAGACACAGAAGCGATCCTCCCCGGCTCCCCGACGAGACACAAGAGACCTCACTCCGGCCAGACAAGAGACCTCACACCTGACCAGAGACAAGAGACGACCGTTCCTCACACCCGGATGGGAGACAAGAGCTGGTACTGCGACGATACTCTGCCCACCGGGAGGCTGTGTCGATGCCAATGCCTCCTCAGACCGTGTCTTGAAGCTATGGTCGCCCCGGCAGGGTGGGTTTCCTGATGACACCCCAGCTGCTGCTGCGACTGCGCTCCCCCCTGGAGACGTTCGCCAGCTACCAGGGCCTGCCGGTGAACCAGACGGCGTCGCACACGCCCTACAGCGGCAACGACCGCTTCAGCTTCGGCGACCTTTTCACGGGCCAGGTAAGGTGCCCTGCGGCGGTCCCACGTCAGGCCTGTGGATCAGGCGGGGTGGCCTGGTACCATGTGGCAGTCCCATGTCAGGCCTGTGGATCAGGAGGGGTGGCCTGGCACCCTGCGGGGTGCTATGTCGGTGTTCGGGATCAAGTGAGTTGTCCTGGTGCCTCCCCTTCAAGCCGTATACCAGGTGGGTAGGTGATCTGCCCCGCCCCTCCTCTTCGGGTGCACTGTGAGGACCTGTCTTGTGAGGTTTGATGTGACGGTATGTATGTATGCACCTATGTATGTATGCATGCATGTATGACGGTATGCATGTATGTATGTAAGTATGCATTTATTCAATAGCCATCCATGCGGACATGGTTTTCAAGATATGACTTCATTGCACAATGGTCAAACATGTGGCAGTATGCAATGCTAAGTGCGGATGAACAAAATTATTTCGGGGTCGAATTGGTCACGGTAGGTAAAACGCACCCATCTAAGGTCATCCCTCGTAGCTGTTTTTAAGCTGTCAGAGCTTTTGAGCTTGACTTTCAGTCGCCAATCGAAGTGTACAGCGCCAGTGCTGTCGGCAGGTTTGGCGTGACGAGACCTGAACACTGGTCTGGTGTCTGATGCCATGTCTGATGGCTGATGTCATGTCTGATGTCTGGTGTCATGTCTGATGTCTCGTCATGTAGATGTCTGATTGCATGTCTGATGTCTTATGCCATGGCTGATGGCTGATGTCATATCTGATGTCTGGTGTCATGTCTGATGCCATGTCTTATAAATGATGTCTGATGCAATGTGTGATGCCATGCTTGATGCCATGGCAGATGTATGATGTCTGATACCTGATGTAGTGTCCGATGTCATGTGTGATGCCATGTCTGATGCGATGTCTGATGTCTGATGTCACGTTTGAAGTCTGATGTCATGTCTGATGTATGATGTCATGTCTGACGTCTGGTGTCTTATATCATGTCTGATGTCTGATGCCTGATGCCTGATGTCATGTCTGGTGTATTATATATAATGTCGTGTCTGATGTCTGATGCCATGTCTGATGTGTCTGATGTCGGATGTGTCTGATGTCCGATGTCATGTCTGATGTCATGTCTGGTGTATTATATATAATGTCGTGTCTGATGTCTGATGCCATGTCTGATGTGTCTGATGTGTCTGATGTCGGATGTGTCTGATGTCCGATGTGTCTGATGTTCGATGTCATGTCTGATGTCATGTCTGTATCACGTCTGATGTGTGATGTCGCGGCGAGCCGCAGGGCTGGCTGGACGCCACCGAGCTGTACTACGGCTTCTACTACCGCGACACCATCCGTCTGCTGGGCGGCCTCGTCTATCGCATGCCGGAGGCCTACTTCTTCACCGTCACACTGTGTCTGGCGGCTCAGCTGGTCCTGCTGGCGCTCGTGTGAGTGGCTGGCATGGTCTGGCATCACGTCCTGACTCCTGGTGTCATGGTCTGGCAACACGTCCTGACTCCTCCTGGTGTCATGGTCTGGCGTCACGTCCTGACTCCTGGTGTCATGGTCTGGCGTCACGTCCTGACTCCTGGTGTCATGGTCTGGCGTCACGTCCTGACTCCTGGTGTCATGGTCTGGCAACACGTCCTGACTCCTCCTGGTGTCATGGTCTGGCGTCACGTCCTGACTCCTGGTGTCATGGTCTTGCGTCACGTCCTGACTCATGATGTGAGTGGCTGCCATGGTCTGGCGTCACATCCTGACTCCTGGTGTCATGGTCTGGCGTCACGTCCTGACTCCTGGTGTCATGGTCTGGCGTCACGTTCTGACTCCTGGTGTAATGGTCTGGCGTCACGTCTTGACTCCTGGTGTCATGGTCTGGCATCACGTCATGACTCCTGGTGTCATGGTGTGGCATCACGTCCTGACTCCTGGTGTCATGGTCTGGCATCACGTCCTGACTCCTGGTGTCATGGTCTAGCAACACGTCCTGACTCCTGGTGTCATGGTCTGGCGTTACATCCTGACTCCTGGTGTAATGGTCTGGCGTCACGTCTTGACTCCTGGTGTCATGGTCTGGCATCACGTCATGACTCCTGGTGTCATGGTGTGGCATCACGTCCTGACTCCTGGTGTCATGGTCTAGCAACACGTCCTGACTCCTGGTGTCATGGTCTGGCATCACGTCCTGACTCCTGGTGTCATGGTCTAGCAACACGTCCTGACTCCTGGTGTCATGGTCTGGCATCACGTCCTGACTCCTGGTGTAATGGTCTGGCGTTATATCCTGACTCCTGGTGTCATGGTCTGGCATCACGTCATGACTCCTGGTGTCATGGTCTGGCATCACGTCCTGACTCCTGGTGTAAATGACGACGAGCGCTGAATAATCAAATATTGTAGTCGAGGCGCCCTTGCACCCAAATAATTAACGTCATATTTCTCGACAATATCCTCTGGTCTTTTCTTATCCTCACCTTGTGCACTATTACACTACTATACTGGCACTACTATATTGGTATGGCAGTCACCGTGCCCGGTTGGTGTGACCACCACTCCACCGTGTCCGTCAGTACGACTCTGGTGTGACCGCCACTCCACCTTGTCAATCAGTACGACTCTGGTGTGACCGCCACTCCACCTTGTCCATCAGTACGACTCTGGTGTGACCGCCATTCCACCTTGTCCATCAGTACGACTCTGGTGTGACCGCCACTCCACCTTGTCCATCATTACGACTCTGGTGTGACCGCCACTCCACCTTGTCCATCAGTACGACTCTGGTGTGACCGCCACTCTCCCTTGCCCATCAGTACGACTCTGGTGTGACCACCACTCCACATTGTCCATCAGTACGACTCTGGTGTGACCGCCACTCCGTCTTGTCCATCAGTACGACTCTGGTGTGACCACCACTCCACCTTGTCCATCAGTACGACTCTGGTGTGACCTTCACTCCACCTTGTCCATCAGTACGACTCTGGTGTGACCACCACTCCACCTTGTCCATCAGTACGACTGGTGTGACCCCCCCACTTTCCACCAGGACGGCGCGTTTGTACCGGATCAATTTCATCGAGATGTCCAGCGTGGGTCGCAACGTGTTCTTCAACAAGGTGCTCTGCTGCTGGGACTTCAGCACCGCCTCGGACAAGATGGCAGCCCTGCGTCATCAAGCCGTCTACAACGAGCTCGTGGTCAGTGGGCGGCGCACTGTGGCCGTTCTACAGCGGGCACCTATGTGGCGGGCTAGTACCTTGACTATGGTCGTCGTGATGATGTGTATGATATTTGTGATGTATGTGGTATGCCCGTGACCTGTTTTTGACCTGTATCGGCAGGAGGTGACCCGTGACCTGTGTTTGACCTGTGTCGGCAGGAGATGACCTGTGATCTGTGTTCGACCTGTGCGGCAGGTGACTCGTGATCCGTGTGTGACCTGTGTAGTCAGGAGGTGACTAAATCTGTGTGTGACCTGTGTCAGCAGGAGGTGATCCGTGATCTGTGTCGGCAGGAGGTGACCCATGACATGTGTTTGACCTGTGTCGGCAGGAGGTGACCTGTGACCTGTATCGGCAGGAGTTGACCTGTGACCCGTGTCAGCGGGAGGTGATCCGTGACCTGTGTCGGCAGGAGGCGACCCATGACATGTGTTTGACCTGTGTCGGCAGGAGTTGACCTGTGACCTGTGTCGGCAGGAGTTGACCTGTGTCGCCAGGAGGTGACCCATGGCATGTGTTTGACCTGTGTTGGCAGGAGTTGACCTGTGACCCGTGTTGGCAGGAGTTGACCTGTGACCTGTGTCGACAGGAGGTGACACGTGAGCTGTGTCGGCAGGAGGACCTGTGACCCGTGTCGGCAGGAGTTTACCTGTGACCCGTGTCGGCAGTTGACCTATGACCTGTATCGGCAAGAGTTTACCTGTGACCCGTGTCGGCAGGAGTTGACCCGTGACCTGTGTCGGCAGGAGTTGACCTGTGATCTGTGTCGGCAGGAGTTGACCTGTGACCCGTGTCGGCAGTTGACCTGTGACCTGTATCGGCAGGATTTGACCTGTGACCTGTGTCGGCAGGAGTTGACCTGTGACCCGTGTCGGCAGTTGACCTGTGACCTGTGTCGGCAGGAGTTGACCTGTGACCCGTGTAGGCAGTAGACCTGTGACCTGTGTCGGCAGGAGTTGACCTGTGACCTGTGTCGGCAGGAGTTGACCTGTGACCCGTGTCGGCAGGAGTTGACCCGTGACCCGTGTCGGCAGGAGTTGACCTGTGACCCGTGTCGGCAGGAGTTGACCCGTGACCTGTGTCGGCAGGAGTTGACCTGTGACCCGTGTCGGCAGGAGTTGACCTGTGACGCGGTGCGGCACCAGAGCGCGGCCGGTCTGCAGAGACGCCGCTCGCCGTGGCTGGTGCGGCTGCTGGTGCACACCGTGGTGGCCGGTGTGCTGGTGGCCGTCGGCTTCCTCACGCACTTCCTGCTGCAGCAACAGCAGGTCAGTTGGGGTCGTGTCACGTGCTAGGTCACAGGTCAGGCTGTTCCTAGTGGTGTCACACGTTAGGTCGTGTGTCAGGTCAGTCAGTGTGGTGCCACGTGCTAAGCCACAGGTCAGGCTAGTGCCAGTGGTCTCACATGTTAGGTCATGTGTTAGATCAGTCAGTGTGGCCGCACATGCAAGGTTACAAATCAAGCCAGTTTTGGCGACACCACTTCTGGTTGTGGGGTGCAGGTCGTGTTAGGTCAGTTCTGACATGGCTCCACAATCTCGCTTTAAAGCATGGGTCGGGGTGACGCGGCCTGACAAGGACAATGTCAGGCGGACCATATGTCAGGTCAAACGGTGTCACAAGTAGGTGACGCCGAACAGGAGTTTTCTGTTGACGAACATTTTGGCTTGAATCATTTCAGTCGCTCGTTCCTGACTGACTCCAGTTTTCTATTGATATCTAAGCAATGATAGTCATGGCCTAGCGAAGAAACGGCCCGCCAGCCAATGACACAAGCGCGGGTTGCTATGACAACTGATGTCTCTCCACACAGTGGAACAGCAGTGTCCTGTGTCCGGCCACAAACACCACCAACTGTCTGCGCATGGCTGCATCGGGTACATTAAAACGGTGCTGGAATCGAACCCATGGGCGGGGATGGCCGAGTGGTTAAGGTGTTAAGCTCTGAGTACTAAATATCCCAGGTTCAACATTCGCACTACTCGGGACATTTCCCAATCCCGCGGCCCACGGACGAAACGCTGTGGGCGGCGCCATCAGCCGTGGATTGGATTGGATTGGATTGCGGCTTTACGACGCACTCAGCAGCTGAGGCCATACGGCGTCGCCTGCCTCTCACCCTGGCAGGAAGGGCGGGCACCGCGGGCAATCCAACCCCGTACCTCGGGCGTACCAGACGCTCAGCTTAGCCACTGAGCTACCGGCGCCCGCCATTAGCCGTGAATGTGCATAAGGTGCGTCGTGAACCACCCAATAAACAAATGGAATCGAATCTGTGGCCTGCTACTTTGACGCCCGCTGTCGGCAGAACGTGTCGCCCGGCTTCCTGCGGATGGCCGCCTTCTCGGTGGTGGTGACCGTGCTGGTGTACGTCCTGCCGTACTGCTTCAGCGTGCTGGCTCGCCTGGAGATGTACGGCCAGCTGCGGTACCAGGTGTACATCACACTGGCCAGGTGGGGTGCTGTGTGTGTGCACAGCTCACAGCGGTGTGCCGTGTTTGTACAGTGTGTGTAGCTGACCCGTGTTGTTTGTGCTATGGCTGTGTCATGCTAGTGCCGTGACTGTGCCTTGCTTGTGCCACAACCGTGCCTTGTTTGACTGGGTCTTGGTTGTGCCATGACTGCGTCGTATTTGTGCAGTATGCGTCATGTTCGTGCCATAACTGCGCCGTGTTTGTGCCATAACTGTGCGATGCTCGTGCCATAACTATGCCATATCCATACCATAACTACCATATTCGTGCCATAGCTGTGCTGCGTTCGTGCCATGACTGCACTATGTTTGTGCCATATCTGTTCCTTGTTTGTGCCATGACTGCGCCGCGTTTGCGCCATAACTGTGCCTTGTTTGTGCCATAACTGTGCCATGTTTGTGTCATAACTGTACCATGCTCGGGCCATAACTGCGCAGTGCTTGCGCCATAACTATGCCATAACTGCGTCGTGTTTGTGCCGTGACTGCGCCGTGTTTGTGTCACGGCTCCGTGTGGTTGCCATTGCGTGCGTCGTCGCTGCAGGACGATCGTGTTGGAGGCGGTCATACTGGGCGTCACCGTCGGCTTCTGGCTGCAGCAACGCGCCGGGCAGGTACGTCGGGAGCCCCCCCCCCCTCAGGTCGTGGTGGGGAATGTCGCGTCGGGTGGTGGTCGGGAGTGGCCCGCCGGGTGGTGGTCGGGAGTAGGCCACCGGGTGCTGGTCGGGAGTGGGCCGCCGGGTGGTGGTCGGGGTTGGCACTCCGGGTGGTGGTCGGGAGTGGGCCGCCGGGTGGTGGTCGGGATTGGCACTCCGGGCGGTGGCCGGGAGTGGGCCGCCGGGTGCTGGTCGGGATTGGCACTCCGGGCGGTGGCCGGGAGTGGGCCGCCGGGTCGTGGTCGGGATTGGCACTCCGGGTGGTGGTCGGGAGTGGGCCGCCGGGTGGTGGTCGGGATTGGCACTCCGGGCGGTGGCCGGGAGTGGGCCGCCGGGTGCTGGTCGGGGTTGGCACTCCGGGTGGTGGTCGGGAGTGGGCCGCCGGGTGGTGGTCGGGGTTGGCACTCCGGGTGGTGGTCGGGAGTGGGCCGCCGGGTGGTGGTCGGGATTGGCACTCCGGGCGGTGGTCGGGAGTGGGCCGCCGGGTGGTGGTCGGGATTGGCACTCCGGGCGGTGGCCGGGAGTGGGCCGCCGGGTCGTGGTCGGGATTGGCACTCCGGGTGGTGGTCGGGAGTGGGCCGCCGGGTGGTGGTCGGGATTGGCACTCCGGGCGGTGGCCGGGAGTGGGCCGCCGGGTCGTGGTCGGGATTGGCACTCCGGGTGGTGGTCGGGAGTGGGCCGCCGGGTGGTGGTCGGGATTGGCACTCCGGGCGGTGGCCGGGAGTGGGCCGCCGGGTGCTGGTCGGGGTTGGCACTCCGGGTGGTGGTCGGGAGTGGGCCGCCGGGTGGTGGTCGGGGTTGGCACTCCGGGTGGTGGTCGGGAGTGGGCCGCCGGGTGGTGGTCGGGATTGGCACTCCGGGCGGTGGTCGGGAGTGGCCCGCCGGGTGGTGGTCGAGAGTGGTCCACTGGGTGATGATTACTCCAGAACATGCCGGATAGCTCGTCAGCTCCGGTGTGCTAAGCTGGCGCTCTACTGGTGTGCTTCAGTGCTGGGAGATTGCTACAGAACGCGACGAATAACGGTGTCAGCTCCGGCATATTAAGCTGACTCACCGCTCGTGTTTCAGTGCTGGGAGAGTGAACTGGGCCAGGGAATATATCAGCTGGTGGTGATGGAGTTCATCTTCACCATAGCGTTCTCCTTCGTCGGCGAATTCGCCCGCAACCATCTGCACAAGTACGTACCGTGCGGGCGCGCTTCTGCCCCACTTGCGGTCCAAAATACCGGCTCAGCGCCACTGATTTGTCGACACGTCGTCACTTCAGTGCGTGTGTCTGCACTGTCTTCTTTTGTTGTTGGGTCGAAGGTACGACTGACAAGGTGACAAGGTGCTGGCTAAGACAGGAAAATCGATATGAAGGCAACACAAGGCGTCAATATGGTGGGTATAAAATGGTGCTGAACTTTGATTTTTGCGAAGCGTTTTCATGTCGTCAGCCTCAAAATGAAGTTTGGTGTGTGTTCGTTCACGGTTGCAGATGAATGCTATCACATTTCATCGAAGAAAGTTCAAGAAGTCAAAACTATGTTCCGTGACGTGTTTCCATTGTGGCACTAGTTTTAGCCTAAGATGTGCAACTTCAGTACACTAAAAGATGTAATTGCATGTGCGTGTGTTTAATTCCCAACTCATGCAATCGTTCGAGAACTTCAATATAAGGTATTTTGAACAGTGCATTCTTCGCTATTGCGGTAATTTCTGTCCATGTGCTGTTTGTAGTGTCCTGTTTCTGGTGTGCCTCAGAGCGAACCTGGCTGTCTCTCCCCAACTTGACGCGGCCGTGACCTCCACCATATGTCCTCGGGGTGGGACTCCGGTGACTGGGCAGACCCCAGCTTGACCTGACCGTGACCTCCACCATGTCTCCTCAGGTCAGGACTGCGATGGCTGGGCAGGCCCCGATTTGACCTGGCCAACAACACCATGCTGCTGGTGTACTCGCAGACGTTGGTGTGGCTCGGACTCTACTTCAGTCCGCTCCTCGCTGTGATCGGTACAATAAAGCTCTTCTGCTCTTTCTACATCAAAAAGGTAAACACCAAGTAGCTTTGTTTTCAACTCAATGATATTCTACCGTGTTTTTAGTTAATATATCGCAATTCAGCAAGGCTGTATTTTAATCGATCTTTCAATCGCGCCTTGAATCGGTCCTTCAGTCAACAAGTTCATGAATCAATTGAACCATGCGAGTGTTCTCACGTTGATGTGTTCTAGTTCAGTTGGCATCAGATCTTTTGCCACTGCATTTTAGTTTCAACTGCTTTTAATGCACCTGCATGTCTGCTTCAGATCTGCGTCAGCTCTTGTGTGGCAGTGTTTCAGTTCAACTGCACCAGCCTGTCTTTCACTATGTTTCAGTCCAACTGTCTCAGCTCCTGTGTCGCTGTATTTCAGTTCAGCTTCCTGAGCTCCTATGTTCCTGTGTTTTAGTTCAGCTCTGTCAGGTCCTGTGTGGCCTTGTTTCAGTTCAGCTGTCTCAGCTCCTGTGTAGCTATGCTTCAGCTCTACTGTCTCAACAGACTCCCAGGTGGCCTTGTTTCAGTTCAGTTGTCACAGTTCCCATGTGACCGTGTTTCAGTTCAGCTGTTTCAGTTCCCATGTGACCGTGTTTCAGTTCAGCTGTCTGGGGGACGAGTGGTCTAGGGGTAAGATGCTCGTCTCACAATCGAAAGATTGTGGGTTCGAGTCTCACCTGTCGCTACTCTTCGCCCGCGACCAATCGGCGTGAGAGATTGGCGGCGCTATATGACTCAACGGTCGACGTGTCGTAAAACCAATAACCAACCAATCAGTTCAGTTGTCTCAATTCCCATGTGACCGTGTTTCAGTCCAACCTCCTCAGCTCACATGTGACCGTGTTTCAGTTCAGCTGTCTCAGCTCCCATGTGTGGCCGTGTTTCAGTTCAGCTGTCTCAGCTCCCACGTATGGCCGTGTTTCAGTTCAGCTGTCTCAGCTCCCATGTGTGGCCGTGTTTCAGTTCAGCTGTCTCAGCTCCCATGTGTGGCCATGTTTCAGTTCAGCTGTCTCAGCTCCTGTGAGCCGGTGGCGCACACGTGGCGCGCGGCGCAGACTCGCACCGTCTTCCAGCTGGTGGCGTTCGTGTCGATGATGGCCAGCATGGTGGCCGTCGGCGTGGTCATCTTCAGGTCAGCTGGGTCGCGCGCCGGCGCAGGTCAAGGTCAAGGTCGCCGGGCAGTGTGTGCCGCTGCCGACGGCCGGTAGGGCTGAGTCATACTCAGATCAGTGACGGCCGCATCAGGGGCTGCACGTGTGTGGTGGCTCGGTATCATGTAGCGAACCAGCTGCTCGCCATTTCACGTGTAATTTGCGCTGTCAGCTGGTTTGAAGTTGTGGCGGCCGTGTTTTTGCACATTTGCTTCAGTGAACATTGAAGCGAGCCGGCAGCGCGTGAGCACCAGCACTATCAGTGTTGTCTACCGGCTAGGTGATGTATGTGTGTTTGTGTGTGTGTATGTGTGTGTACTCGTGCACGCCTCCGTACTACACGAAGGCGTGCACGAGCACGCACACACACATGCATACGCACACGTATACACATGCACATATGTATGTGTACACACATGCATATGCACACAGACCGTGAATGTGTGCATACATGCGTATGCGTGAGTACCTGTGAATGCATGCATGTGTGTGCGAATATATGCGTATGTGGGTGTGCGTGTGGGTGTCTGCCATCACGGGTGTGCTGTAGCTGCCGTTTCTACAGTCAGGATGAGGTGCATGTCCACTGTAGCTGATATTTCCGCCGGCAAGATACGGTGTACACGTACTGTAGCTGCCTTGCCGTTCGCCAGGGTGCCCAGCTCCGCGGGCTGCGGCCCGTTCCAGCAGCTGTCTCGGCCGTGGCAGCTGGTGACGCAGCTGGTGCGCAGCTGGGACCCGCAGCTGCTGCACTACCTCTCCTACGTCACCGCGCCTGGGGTGGTGGTCTACATCGCGCTCATACTGATGTGGGTGAACCACACCACACTGACGTCCGCAGTGATTGTCTGTGTCATTGTCATGCTGTTAGTGAATCGTCACACTAATCTTCGCTATGGCCGTGAGTGATGTAGTTGACTGCTGCAGTATGATCTACATCACTCTTGCTGACCAGAGTGACCCATCACAGCATGATATATTAATGCACATATAGTGATGTGAAGTATGAACCAGCATAATAATGCATATCACTCGTTTCGTGATTTATGCATATTCCTAGTTATATTGTAAGTCATGCTTAGTAATTGACGCTGGCTATGCTTCATTACGGTGGTACACATAACATTCATGGTGGTACACATAACATTCATGGTGGTGTCCTTAACATTCATCAACTTGTAGCAAATGGGAAGAGGAAAGGGGAGTGTTGTCCATTGTATTTATCCAGTGGCGTTTGAGCCGTCTCTACGGAACAAGACCAATTGGCAATGCCCTTGAAGTGATTGACGTATTCGGCATATTGGAGATTTCCCGGGTCATATCAAGTCAAGGCTGCCAGGACTTTCGCATTTCGCTGATTTTCGAACTTTCATGTCTTAGCCTCGTGTAGCCTCAAACTGTACTATATTGCCATAGCATGAAGTATTTGAAAATGACATGCTACGATATTTCATATCGCAGCAATGCTGTGGTCAGTATGCTGGTGTATGTCACAGTGTTTTGTTGTGGTGGAGTATGCTGGTGCATGTGACCATGGTGTGTTATGGTGCAGTATCCAAGTACATGTGATGATGGCATGTTGTGGTGCAGTGTGCCAGTACATGTGATGATGGCATGTTGTGGTGCAGTGTGCCAATGCATGTGACATTGTAGTGTTATGGTGCAGTATTTATGTGTATGGCGATGACATAGTTTGGTGCAGTATGCTGGTGCATGTAACAATGGTATGTTATGGTGCAGTATTCCGGTGTATGACGATTGCATGGTGTGGTGCATTATGTTGGTGCATGTGACGATGACGTGTTGTGGTGCAACATTCTGGTGCATGTGACAATGTGTTATGGTGCAGTATCCCAGTGCATGTGATGATGGCATGTTGTGGTGTAGTATGCTGGTGCATGTGACAATGATGTGTTGTGGTGCAGTATCCCAGTGTACGTGATGATGGCATGTTGTGATGCAGTGTTCTGGTGCGTGTGACGATGGCGTGTTGTGTGCTGTCCCTGTGTATGTGACTGGCGCACTGTGGTGCACTACCCCTGTGTGTGTGAATATAGTGAGTTGTGCTGCAGCAGCCTGATGTGTGTGATGATGGCGTGGTGTGCACTGTTCCGGTGTATGTCACGTCGGCATGTTATGGTGCAGTATCCTGGTGTATGTCACGTTGACATGTTGCGGTGCAGTATCTTAGTGTGTGTGGCGATGTGTTATGGTGCACTGCCCTGGTATATGTGATGTTGGCGTGTTGTGGTGCAGTATCGTGGCGTGTGTAAAAGTGACCTGTTATGGTGCAGTACTCCGGTGTATGTCACCCTGACATGTTGTGCTGCAGTATCCTGCTGTGTGTGGCACTGGCGTGTTGTGATGCAGTATCATGGCGTGTGTGACGATGACGTATTATGGAGCAGTATTTCGGTGTACGACGATGACGTGTTGTGGTGCAGTACTCCGGTGTACGACGATGACGTGTTGTGGTGCAGTACTCCGGTGTCGACGATGCGTTTGTGGGCGGTGTACGACGATGACGTGTTGTGGTGCAGTACTCCGGTGTGCGACGATGACGTTGTGGTGAGATCGGTGTACGACGATGACGTGTTGTGGTGCAGTACTCCGGTGTACGACGATGACGTGTTGTGGTGCAGTACTCCGGTGTACGACGATGACGTGTTGTGGTGCAGTATTCCGGTGTACGACGATGACGTGTCGTGGTGCAGTATGCCGGTGTATGACGCCGGTGTGTCGTGGTGCAGCATCCTGGTGTATTTCGGCCGCAACGTGTACGTGACGCAGCGGCGGCGGGTGGCGGCCCTGCGCGGCCAGCTGCTGCTCGAGGCGCAGGACAAACGCTTCCTGCTGCGCATGATCGACCAGCAGTCGCGCGAGCTGCGCTGCAATGCTGGTGAGTGGCGAATGGCAGTCGCGCAGACAGCGCTGCAGCACCGTTGAGTGGTGAAGGACATCAGCAGTCACATCAGCTGTTGCACAACACAGCCGAGTTCCGAGCGGGAGAGCTCTCCATGTGATCGCACGTTCCGGTGGCATTGGTTTTTGTCTGTTTTTTTTTGCTGGAAATTTAGTCGGCATTCTTGCTGTGGTGGTTTTATGGACCAGGGTCCTATTACTGAGCGGAGCTTGTTGCGTGAACCCCGGCACAACCACCCGATCCATGAATTCCAGTGTAGCGGTAGCATTTTAACTGAGAGTTTAACGTGTTGTCAACGTACCGACACGGCCGCTCCAGTAACCTCGTCCCCGGCCTTAGCAAGCCAGCTGCCGCCTGAACCTCACAGCCCGGGGCTAAATGCGAGCGCGTGAAGCGACTCGAACCTAGGAGAGACCGAATGCATGCCAGTGCTCTAACCAACTGAGCGGCCGGCATATTAAATGGCAATTGAATTTTCAGTGGAACAGCAGCAGAGTGTTTATTTTAGTTCCCTGCATTGGCATATTTGAAATATGTTTACTACGCATTTATTGACTGAATAAAAAATGCATGACACCCACCATACTTAGCTTGGGCTCACCACACAGTCAAGCAATGTTGTGTCGCATTACAGCTTCCACATCGGACTGAGTGGATTGGCACGTCAGTGAAACCGGCAAGTGATTTTGCGTACAGTGCACGTATGCTTTTCGGAGACAAATTCGTGTCTTTGTAGCCCGTCGCAGGCTAATGTCGCAGATCTAACCACCAACCAAAATGTTCTGCATGCTCAATCAATTTGGCGGAAGAAAGGTGCCTGCAGCGCGTCGCCGTTGGTCGAGATGTGATGAGTCGGTACTGTAGCAGCGACAGGTCAAATTCGTTTGGGAATCGTCGTCGGCGGACAACCGCAAAATTCAGTCACGGTTTTGTGACGTGCAGCCTTACATCTGTGTCCGTGACGTTCACAATGCCAGCAAAGTTTCCATTGCAAGTGGGTGTGAAGGCATGACCGTTTGTATTTTACTTCTGGCATTTTGTTTTTCGCTATTGGACTCATCCATGCCGGTGATACTGTTGAAGTGACTGACAATTAATGTAGAGAAGCGTTTTTGTCGTCGTGTTATTCATGTGCGAGTGTCATGTGATTACGGTGGCTCACCATCAGAGCAATGGTTCCAGCTGTCTCCATGCGTGACGGGCGGTATGTGCTTCAGAGACAGCAGAGCCGGGGTCGCCAGACGCTGAGAGGCATCGCCGCTGATCGGGTGGAGAAGAACGGTCGGCGGGATCCAGACTCTGAGAGGCGACAGCGCTGACTAGCTGACTAGGTGTGGGAAAAATAGTCAGCGGGGATCCAGACTGAGAGGCACCAGCGCTGACTAGGTGGAGAAGAACTGTCGGCGGGGATCCAGACTCTGAGAGGTACTAGCGTCAATCGGGTGGGGAAGCGCGACGAACGGAGGCTGTGGAGACCCTTTCTGGTCTCCGGGATGATGGAACGGTGGGCGCGTATTGCCTACCCGTGCAGGGCCATGGCCCTGGGTAGGTATCTAGGTGCCGAACGAGGTGGTGACGTGATGGTGGGCCTCCCTGAACGGCCGTCAGGCTGTTATGGGCGGTGTGTGTTGCCCGCCGAGACAGATCAACCACGAGACAATGTCTCGCCTTTATCAGTCTTTTATAATGTGCCAAGTGTATAGCACCCAGTGATTGCAGCGCATTTTCTGGTGGCAGGATGAATACGAATCATGACATGTCTAGCATGGTATGTCTAGTGACTGCACATGGATAGTAGCCGGTAAAGGGACGTAGTACCACTTGATATAATATGACGCACCATGGGGGCATGAAGGGTGATGTATCATCTATAACAGTGATATGGTGAAGTGGTCTTTCGAACCTGCCTGCACTGTAGCTGAGTCGTTAGCGTACATTGTTTTGTAGTCCATGGTAGGTGTTCTTACCTGTAGGCTTTATGCCGGTTTTACCGAAAGTAGTGTATTGTAAGAGGCGCCACGCCGCTATCTGAATATCATTGAACCATCAACAGTGTATTGGTTCGCACATTTGTGGGTATATATGTATGTATATATATATATATATATATATATATATATATATATATATATATATATATATATATATATATATATATATATATATATATATATATATATATATATATATATATATATATATAAATAGGTACGTGGAGCTTACTGAATCGAATCACACTATACGGGACCAAAGAGGCGGTGTCAGGCATCAATGCCAGCTGCCCTGCGTAATCAGGATCTGCCAAAACGACGGGTTCGTGCTGCGTTCCAATTGTGGAATCCACGCGCACGGTGTGATTATATGCCCTTGTGTATGGCCACCTATTGGTGTCCGAAAGTTTTAAAGCTGACGCCGCTGTGTTGGACCGACGAATCAGTCGATCAGGGAGTCCGAACTGAGGCCTTGTGTGGCGTTATGAAACATGGTGGTAATTGTGTCCTGTGTCTGGAGGGCTTACACGTAACGGAAGAGAAGGGGTAAGATTAAGACCATCATGATGCTCAGAGATGGTGTATTTCACACCACTTCATTCACAGAGGCTATGGCATTTGTAGTGCATTATGGCATGTGCAGTGCATTATGGCATGTGCAATGCATTATGGCATTTACAGTGGATTATCATTGAAACGTGTTGGATGGTTATTTAAACGAGATATACTCTGGTCTCCTTTACAGATATTTAATTGCACAATGAGCACCAATTTGTATCGTAATCGTGACGAGATATCAAGTGAACTGATATTCCATGAGGCCTTTTAATTACAATTGCAGCACACTGTGTTATTTTCCCTACCTTTCCCTTATTTTCACTGCCACGTGGCATTTTTCAGGCCGTTAGATAATCCGCTTGATGACAATGGATGTGAGTGCTGCCACTGTATATGTTATGGTATCAAATTGTCATTTTGACAATGTTATGCAACCGATATTGTTTGGTAATAATAAACTGCAGATATATATATATATATATATATATATATATATATATATATATATATTGTTGTAATTGGAGTATGTATTTTATGCCTACCGCGTAGTATATACCTCCATGGTGCTTCCGTTTGTACCATTGTCGCGTGAAGTATTTACTGAGTGGTTCGCGGCGTATAGAGCTTGTATGCTGTTTCGATGGGTTAAATATATATCTAATCGCCATTTGCGTTTTTTTCTGATGTGGTTCTGATTTGCTCCAAGCTGCTTCTGATTCGCTCCAAGCCGGCTGACTTCAGACGGCTGCGTTCATGACATTGCAGCCGGCGTGGATACTCGGATCGTAGCAAGCAAGAGTGAAGCCCACGTGGGTCTGCTCGCGTATACGTACGGCAGAAGCAGTCCACACGAGTGATCCGCCTCGAGCCTGCCCAACCTTCGGCCCGACCCGGTCCGACCGGACCGGACCGGTACAATTCCAAGACTAGTTCTTGTCATGATGCTTCAAGTCCTGCCTTTTTCAATCAGAACGTGATCTTCAGATTTTAGTTCTGCTAGTTTTCATGGCGGTGTTTGCACTGATCGACTCGCGTTGACCCAAGGCGAGGGCCTGCAGCTTGCTGCTCGTACAGCCGTGCACACCACGTGACCACCACGTGATCACTGTGACCAATGACTCGGCGCCTCCCGCTCACTAGCTGCCAGAAATTGTCACGAGATGGCAGCTGCGGCGCGTTCACAAGTTCCCCACCGGACACGGTGCCGATGCCCGATCCTTCGCCCGCAGCAAGTCCTTTAGTCGGCCGCCCGCCTTCGGTCGGCCAGCGCCTCTGACAGCACACTGTGATGATTGCGTGATACCAGACGTAATTCACGTTTTCGTTAAGCTTCGGTAAGGTTGGGTCCAGAAGAAATAAGTCCGTCATCATAATCATCATCATCATCATCAGTCCGTAACCAGCAGAAATTATTGACTTCAAATTTAGAGGAAAGTTTTCATAGACGGAGTTCTCGCAGATGCCGCTGGATGGTGGGGTGCGGCGTGGTCAGGAGTGTAGGGGGGAAAAGGGTAGATTTTAGAATGTTGGCGTGTAAAGAAAGCATACGACCTTCAATATACCAGGAGGTGCTGAGTTGATATCAAGTAACCTTAAGGATTATTCTTTATTACTGAGTAATAAAGTATAATCCTTACTATGTACACCTCCTTATATTGAAGGTCGTATGCTTTCTTTACACGCAATGTCTAGAACCCAGGAGCATCTAAGAGCCATTCTTCGTTGTATTAGATTGTAGATGGTCCGGAGTGCGGGAGTACTTGGCCGGTACTCCCGCAGAGCTCCGAGCCTCGTGGACACCTGGTGTTTCTGGTGGTCACGAGAGGAGCTGGTGGCGCCAGGGAGAGGCGCCTAGCCACCACGTCCGCACTGGGTGCCCTGCACTGCTGCACCTTCCACTTGTGCAACGGCCTCTTCGACTGGCTCCCACCCGCCAGCCGCGGTCGGAGCTGGACTGGTTTGTTTGTTTATTTGGTGGTTCACGACGCGCTTTATGCACGGTCACGGCTGATGGCGCCGGCGACACTGTTTCGCCGGTGGGTCGCGGGATTGGGAAATGTCCCGAGTGGTGGGAGTGTTGAACCAGGGACCTTTGTGTCCAGAACTTATCACCTTACCCACCCGGCCACCCGGCCACCCCCGCCCCGGAGCTAGACTGGACTGACTAGGACCCGTGGCCGGAACGACCCTAAGCTCTCCGGCTCTTCTCAGAGCCACCAGCACCTTTCGTGGTCACCATAAACACCTGGGGTCCGTGAGGCACGGAACTTCGCGGCATACTGGCCAACACTCCAAACCAAGAGTCTCATACACCCATAATCACCCATACCCATAGCACACATAATCAAATGGCTTCATGATGGTGTTTCTCATCTAGTCTGATGTGACGTCATCATATCACCTTGGCCTTTTGCAATAATTCATGCTGCTTTCCACCAGCAATGACGAATGGCCCGCTCTGCCCATCATTAGTGGAATTCGCTAATGGTGAGAATCGCATATATGTAACGACCATAACGAAGTCAGACACCGGCACTGTACTTAATTTCACTATTTTTTGTCGTCTGGACTGGACACTAAAATGGCTTGTTTGTACTTGTCGCACAATCGCTAAGTTTGACTAATGGACTGGGTTTTGGAGAACGCACCAGTTAAATTTCAGTACTTCAAATTGTTCCCACCAAAATTATTTGAACTGTCATTTTAACTTGACTGAGAAGCACATTTTGTATTGCTAGACCACTTTCGAGAAAAAAGATAACTCTCATTATCTGTAACATCACATCACGCTTTATCTCACAAATACTACCGTCATATATATATAGAGAGAGAGAGAGAGCGCTGATCTGATCCAGACTGAGCGCTGATCGCCGCAGCACGTAACCCAACATCAGCGCTGATCGCCGCAGCACGTGGTCCAGCATCAGCGCCGATCCCCGCAGCACGTGGTCCAGCATCAGCGCTGATCCCCGCAGCACGTGGTCCAGCATCAGCACTGATCGCCGCAGCACGTGGTCCAGCATCAGCGCTGATCCCCGCAGCAGGTGATGATCCAGGGCAGGCGGGCGGAGCGGCGATAGCGGCGCACGTCCCGCACGAACACGGCGGCCAGCGTCAGCAGGATGGCCACCTCCGTGGTCAACACCACGTTCACCAGATCGACGGCGGCGCGCGGCCACACCGGCCCGTCGTCCGGCAGCCGGTACACCTGTCACACAGGTACGGGACCCAACTGTCACACAGCCGGTACACCTGTCACACAGGTACGGGACCCAACTGTCACACAGTCGGGCAGTCGGTACACCTGTCACACAGGTACGGGACCCACCTGTCACACAGCCGGTACACCTGTCACACAGGTACGGGACCCAACTGTCACACAGCCGGTACACCTGTCACACAGGTACGGGACCCACCTGTCATACAGTCGGGCAGTCGGTACACCTGTCACACATGTACGGGACCCAACTGTCACACAGCCGGGAAGCCAGTACACCTGTCACACAGTCGGGCAGTCGGTACACCTGTCACACACGTACGGGACCCAACTGTCATACAGTCCGGCAGCCGGTACACCTGTCACACACGTACGGGACCCACCTGTCACACACGCACGGGATCCACCTATCACACAGTCGGGCAGCTGGTACACCTGTCACACACGTACGGTATCGACCTGTCACACAGTCGGGTGGTCGGTACACCTGCCACACACGTACGGGACGCACCTGTCACACAGTCCAGGTCGTCTGCTTTCACCGAGCTGCCTCTCCCTTCAAATGCGATTCCAATGTCACAACTTCTTCCAATTGTTGTTGACCTGCTTGTTGGCTGTGACGTCATCAGTGTCGTTGCTGCAGCGCACCTCTCGGATGTCGGCAACGTTGGCGATGTGGTCCAACAGAAATCTCTGTAACGGCAGATAGTTAGCTAGTCATGATTGCATGCGTTAGATGGTTAGCCAGCCCGAATTGCCTCTCTCTCTCTCTCTCTGTCTCTCTGTCTCTCTGTCTCTCTGTCTCTCTGTCTCTCTGTCTCTCTGTCTCTCTGTCTCTCTGTCTCTCTGTCTCTCTGTCTCTCTGTCTCTCTGTCTCTCTGTCTCTCTGTCTCTCTGTCTCTCTGTCTCTCTGTCTCTCTGTCTCTCTGTCTCTCTGTCTCTCTGTCTCTCTGTCTCTCTGTCTCTCTGTCTCTCTGTCTCTCTGTCTCTCTGTCTCTCTGTCTCTGTCTCTCTGTCTCTCTGTCTCTCTGTCTCTCTGTCTCTCTGTCTCTCTGTCTCTGTCTCTCTGTCTCTCTGTCTCTCTGTCTCTCTGTCTCTCTGTCTCTCTGTCTCTCTCTCTCTCTCTCTCTCTCTCTCTCTCTCTCTCTCTCTCTCTCTCTCTCTCTCTCTCTCTCTCTCTCTCTCTCTCTCTCTCTCTCTCTCTCTCTCTCTCCGTGGCGACACGACACACGACGACGCACCTTGAGCTGCAGCGCCTGCTGGCGGCGGCCGCAGTGCCACGGGTTGTGCGACAGGTAGAGCGCCGACAGGTTGGCCGCCAGCGCCGCGCGCACCACGGCCGGCCGCACGACACGCAGCCGGTTGTGGCGCAGGTCGAGGTGGCCCAACTGGCGCGCGCAACGCCAGCTGGCGCCGCCCACGGCCGCCAGCCGGTTGCGGCTCAGGTCCACCGCCGTGAAGTTGCCGTTGTGACGCAGCAGCCGGCACAGCCGCGGCGACAGTCGGCTGATCTGCGGCGGAACGTGCGGGTGATGGTGTGTCGCATCGGCTGGCGGAGCTGCTGCGACAGCCGTCTGATCTGCGACCGTTGGCAGAGGTAAATGTCAAATACTTAATGAGATAAAGAATGTCCGGAAAATCGCATAAACAAACGCAAAGACTATGTAAATGGCGAATGGTGCTCGTCTCTTCCATGTTGACATATAGGTGTGTACCCTTTGGGCGATCGTATTTCTTCCGCAGCACTTGTTTAAATCCCTCTCAGTCACAACGTGCTGGTGCTGTGTCGTAGCAGTTAGCGGAGGTGTGACGACGGCTGGATTATGTGCGGCTGAACGTGCAGGTGATGTTTTTCTTTTTATAAATTTAGCCCGAATTCTTGCTGAGGTGGCTTCATGAGTCAGGGTCCTATTGCTAAGCAGAGCTTGTTGCGTGAACCCTGGCCCCACCACCCGATCCATGCATTTCAGTTCAACGGCACAATTTTAACCGAGAGTTTAACGTGCCGTCAACGCACCGACATGGCCGTCCCGGTAGCTCGTCCCGGACCCTGTCGGGTCAGTTGCCAATTGACCCTCCCAGCCGGGGGTTAAATGCGAGCGCGTGAAGCGACTCGAACCCTGTTTTGTCAGGACAGCATAGGTGCAGAAACAGCGGACCAGCATCCCCCACATACTTTTCATGAAAGTTTAACATTAATGATATGGCGATGCATGGTAAAAATCAACTTCAAAAAGGGTTCCCCACTTTTTGAGACGTTCCTACGCCTCTCCAGGACAGGAGAGACCAGTGCAGGTCAGCGCTCTAACCAACCGAGCCACCGAGGTGATGTTGTATCGCAGCGGCTGGCGGAGCTGCTGCGACAGCTGGTTGCTGTGTGGTGGGACACGCAGACGGTGCAGACGTCGGCTGGTGGTGCCGGCGCCGCCCGCCTCGTACATCGGCGACTGGCACTGACAAGGCCGTCTGTACTGCGTCAGCGGATATCGATGGCGGCAGGGCAGAATCGCAACAGAACTGTACAGCGATAAACCGAGTTCATATATATAATGCTTCCCACCAACGCCCACGTACGTGTTATGATGAATCTCGAAGTTAGTTAGAAATAAATCCCTTGTCCTCCCTTCGAAGGGAAGATAAATCATGGCTGACTCTCACACACCACAGTCGTCTGACGTTTGCGAAAACGACAATGTGATAAGCATACGCGCAGTACTGAAGAGAAGGAACTCGCTATGGCTGTTACAAACAAATAATTCTCATCTCGGGAGGTTGTCATCACCCCGACGTGTAGCTCTGGCAGCGATGCAACCAGTACTACCCATCAGCATCACAGCCTCCGTAACCGGACACGGTCAGGCCAGACAACTCATCCCGTTTCGGGAATCGATCACGTGACATTATCATTATAGGACGGTCGTTCATCGCCACCCCGCCACGTTCCAGCAGCCGCGGTTCACCTGATTTGCGGAGACGTTGAGCGCCACTGTGCCGACCGGCAGCTGGTCGGGCAGCTGCCGCAGCTGCCGGCCGCTGCAGTCCACACGGACCTGACGCGGCACCAGGTTCACCAGCTGGCAGCTGCAGCTGTCCGGGCAGGTCTTCCTGACCAGCTGTAGGTGAGTAAGCAGCTGATGACCTAGTGGTGATTAAATCGGTGCTGTTAATTAGGTTATTTATAGGTAAAGGATAAAGGCATGTGAATTTCGGTGGATTAGTGGACACCGGATAGCATCAAAAGGAACATGAGTATTAAGCGAATCAAATTATCGTTGAATGTCAAAACAAATTGCAAGGTTACTGAAAAAATGCCGGGAATAAATATTGAACAACGATAGTGAAGTCCCGAAGGGGCAAAGGGGGAAAGCTCCCGCGCCTTCTGAGAGTGATGAACCCCAAAGAATCGCGCTGGTGCTCTGAAAAATTGCACCGGGGCCCAAAAAATTGTACCCAGACCCGGAAAAGATTAGGCCGAGGCCCCGAAGAATCAATCAGTCGCCCAGAAAAAATTCACTACGGGCCCGAAAAATCGCCCCGGAGCCCCAAAAATCGCGCCAGAGATCTCCAATGTCGCGCAAAGCGACGAGATAAACTTTCCGAAGCCTAACAAAATCGCGACGAGGCCCAAAAAATCGAGCCGTCGTCCTGAAAAATCATGCCTAGACCCGGATAATCGACCAGGGCTCCGAAAAATGCAGAAGAGCTTCCGAAAAATCGCCTCCGACCTACACACCTCGCGTCTCGACCTTGACAACTCGCGTCGGGTCTCAGAAATATCACGCCTGAGTCCGAGAAATGATACCCGGACGCCGACAAATAAGGCTGGAGCCCCCAATATCGCGCTGGGATCCCATAATTATCTGTTGGAGTTTTTTAAAAAGTAATGTCGGAGGCCCAAAATAAATACAGCGCGGACTTAAAAACGCATCGGGAGCCCCAATGCGCATCCGGACCCTCCAAAGTGAACGGCATCAGCAAACAAGCCATAGGTCTTTGAAATATGCGCCGGCGTCCTAAATAAACGCACCTTCAAAAGCACGCCGGAGGCCGTAAATAAACGCACCGGTGTGCCTTCAAAAGCATACCGGAGGCCCTCAAAACGCACGGAGGCCATCAAAGCACACTGAGGCACCTCACAAACGACATGCTTCTTAAAAAAATAACACCGGGATACTAAATAAGCCATCGATGTCTTCGAAAACACGCCAGTACCCCCAAAACACCATAGATTCACAAGAAGCGACGTGCTCCCAAAAGGCGTCGAGGTGTCAAATACGCGGAGGAATGCGAAACAATTCATGAGGTTCAATATAGCACAAGACCTTCAAGTGGAAGCAATTATCGAAACGAAAGGGGCCTAGCAGAACCCACAGAAATTGTATAAATTCACGAAGTGAGGCGGATACGCAAGGCGGGTGTAGGTACATGTGCACGAAGGTTGACATGGTGGCGACCGAACGTTTTTGACTGAGATGAGTGATATTGGAAAATTGTACATTTGCAAGGGATTTGTACAGGTGTGTTTAAGCAGTGTGAGTTAGCGTATCAAGGAACAGAAAAAAACAAATCCTTTGAACAGGAGGAGGGTGCTGAAATCCAGAGACTCGGAAACGTTGTTGGTAGGCTCGGCTCCCTCTGCAGGAAAATTAAGTTGCCGCCAATTATTTAATTAAAAATAAGAATAGGATCATCGAAAAAGGTAGTCACATTTTTAACATGGCTAGGCTGCGCCGGTCTAAATCCATTTCGCCCTGACACAAATCCTAGGCACGCCACTGGGCGACGGTACAGTGGCCAGCAGACCGGTCCAGCCCACTGGATCGGATATACGTTCCGCTGTAATTCACTGCCATTCGGCCATCCTGACACGCCCCCCCCCCCTGCCCTGACACTCCACATGACATGGCTGCGTCTCCCTGACGCGGCCCACCTTCATGGTCCGCAGCAGGTCCAGCAGCGGCTTCCGGTTGTTGAGGTCGAACGGGCCGGGCCGGGAGCCGACACAGGTGAGCTTCTCCGGCTGATACAGAGAGGGCAGCACAGTCAGCCAGTCGAGCTCGGCCGTACAGCGCAGTTGGTTACCTGGGGATTAACAGTTTGGGTACACTGTCAATATGTCAGTACCACCACCACCAGCCGGTTACCTGGGGATTAACAGTGTGAGTATACACTGTCAATACGTCAGTACCACCACCATCAGCCGGTTACCTGGGGATTAACAGTGTGAGTATACACTGCCAATACGTCAATACCACCACCACCAGCCGGTTACATGGGGATTAACAGTATGAGTATACACTGTCAATACGTCAGTACCACCACCAGCAGCCGGTTACCTGGGGATTAACAGTGTGAGTATACACTGCCAATACGTCAATATCACCACCACCAGCCGGTTACATGGGGATTAACAGTATGAGTATACACTGTCAATACGTCAATACCACCACCACCAGCCGGTTACCTGGGGATTAACAGTATGAGTATACACTGTCATTACGTCAATACCACCACCACCAGCCGGTTACCTGGGGATTAACTGTGTGAGTATACACTGCCAATACGTCAATACCACCACCACCAGCCGGTTACCTGGGGATTAACAGTATGAGTATACACTGTCATTACGTCAGTACCACCACCACCAGCCGGTTACCTGGGGATTAACAGTATGAGTATACACTGTCAATACGTCAGTACCACCACCACCAGCCGGTTACCTGGGGATTAACAGTATGAGTATACACTGTCAATACGTCAGTACCACCACCACCAGCCGGTTACCTGGGGATTAACAGTATGAGTATACACTGTCAATACGTCAGTACCACCACCACCAGCCGGTTACCTGGGGATTAACAGTATGAGTATACACTGTCAATACGTCAGTACCACCACCACCAGCCGGTTACCTGGGGATTAACAGTATGAGTATACACTGTCAATACGTCAGTACCACCACCACCAGCCGGTTACCTGGGGATTAACAGTGTGAGTATACACTGTCAATACGTCAGTACCACCACCACCAGCCGGTTACCTGGGGATTAACAGTATGAGTATACACTGTCAATACGTCAGTACCACCACCACCAGCCGGTTACCTGGGGATTAACAGTATGAGTATACACTGTCAATACGTCAATACCACCACCACCAGCCGGTTACCTGGAGATTAACAGTGTGAGTATACACTGTCAATACGTCAGTACCACCACCACCAGCCGGTTACCTGGGGATTAACAGTATGAGTATACACTGTCAATACGTCAATACCACCACCACCAGCCGGTTACCTGGGGATTAACAGTATGAGTATACACTGTCAATACGTCAGTACCACCACCACCAGCCGGTTGCCTGGAGATTAACGGTATGAGTATAAACTGTCATTACGTCAGTACCACCACCACCAGCCGGTTACCTGGGGATTAACAGTATGAGTATACACTGTCAATACGTCAGTACCACCACCACCAGCCGGTTGCCTGGAGATTAACAGTATGAGTATACACTGTCATTACGTCAATACCACCACCACCAGCCGGTTACCTGGTGATTAACAGTGTGAGTATACACTGTCGTCATTACGTCAGTACCACCACCACCAGCCGGTTACATGGGGATTAACAGTATGAGTATACACTGTCAATACGTCAATACCACCACCACCAGCCGGTTGCCTGGAGATTAACAGTGTGAGTATACACTGTCATTACGTCAATACCACCACCACCAGCCGGTTACCTGGGGATTAACGGTGTGAGTATACACTGTCAATACGTCAGTACCACCACCACCAGCCGGTTACCTGGAGATTAACAGTGTGAGTATACACTGTCATTACGTCAATACCACCACCACCAGCCGGTTACCTGGAGATTAACAGTGTGAGTATACACTGTCATTACGTCAATACCACCACCACCAGCCGGTTACCTGGGGATTAACAGTGTGAGTATACACTGTCATTACGTCAATACCACCACCACCAGCCGGTTACCTGGGGATTAACAGTGTGAGTATACACTGTCAATACGTCAGTACCACCACCACCAGCCGGTTACCTGGAGATTAACAGTGTGAGTATACACTGTCAATACGTCAATACCACCACCACCAGCCGGTTACCTGGGGATTAACAGTGTGGTATACACTGTCAATACGTCAGTACCACCACCACCAGCCGGTTACCTGGAGATTAACAGTGTGAGTATACACTGTCATTACGTCAATACCACCACCACCAGCCGGTTACCTGGGGATTAACAGTGTGAGTATACACTGTCATTACGTCAATACCACCACCACCAGCCGGTTACCTGGGGATTAACAGTGTGAGTATACACTGTCAATACGTCAGTACCACCACCACCAGCCGGTTACCTGGGGATTAACAGTGTGAGTATACACTGTCATTACGTCAATACCACCACCACCAGCCGGTTACCTGGGGATTAACAGTGTGAGTATACACTGTCAATACGTCAGTACCACCACCACCAGCCGGTTACCTGGGGATTAACAGTATGAGTATACACTGTCAATACGTCAGTACCACCACCACCAGCCGGTTACATGGGGATTAACAGTATGAGTATACACTGTCAATACGTCAGTACCACCACCACCAGCCGGTTACCTGGGGATTAACAGTATGAGTATACACTGTCATTACGTCAATACCACCACCACCAGCCGGTTACATGGGGATTAACAGTATGAGTATACACTGTCAATATGTCAGTACCACCACCACCAGCCGGTTACCTGGGGATTAACAGTGTTAGTACACTGTCATTACGTCAATACCACCACCACCAGCCGGTTACCTGGAGATTAACAGTGTGAGTATACACTGTCAATACGTCAGTACCACCACCACCAGCCGGTTGCCTGGGGATTAACAGTATGAGTATACACTGTCAATACGTCAGTACCACCACCACCAGCCGGTTACATGGGGATTAACAGTGTGAGTATACACTGTCAATACGTCAATACCACCACCACCAGCCGGTTACCTGGGGATGGGGCGGCTCGTGGATGCGATCGTGTGCAAGCACTGCCAGAGGTGGAACCGATAATTTTGGTTGGCGCCATTTGTTCTGGAGGGGCGCCATTTTTCTCCGGATCGGTGCCTTTTCTACTCTGAGGGGTGCCTTTGACTGAAAAACGCTTTGAGTGGGGCCGGGGTGCGCTCGAGTGCCATGGAGGGTTGCCAATTCTCCAGAGGGGGGGGGGGCGTCTTCTACTCTGAAGGTCGCCATCAACTGAAAATTCGCTAAGCGGGGGATGCAATCTAGCGTCCTGGAAGGGCACCTTTGTCCAGTCGAAGAGGCGCCACATGGCTATCGGGGGCACATTCTTCCGGCTGCACCCGGAATCCGCCACTGAGCACTGGGTATGACGTCAGACAAGCGCGATGCCGATCCCGTGACGCGACACATTCCCGTTGGTGCTGCCAAAACATTGCAGCGAACATCGACCTGGGTTCTACTCTGTACCCTGCCCCAGAGGCGTAGCAACGTCTCAAAGTGTGTTGGGGGGGGGGGGTCAAAACCTCTCTTGAAGTTGATTCTTACCATGCACCGCCATGACATTAATGTCAAACTTTCATGAAAAGTGTTAGGGGGTGGCCCTCCTGGCCACCCCTGTTCCTACGCCTATGACCTGACCCACCTGACAAGTCCACCGTGTCCAGCCGGAGCAGCAGCGGCCGCAGCCACTTCAGCACCCCAGTGATGTCATTGTTGGAGACGTTCAGCCGGCGCAGTTCGGTCAGCCGACGCAGCTGGGCCGGCAGTGACGTCAGGCGGTTGCCGGACAGGTCGAACGAGCGCAGCTGCGTCAGCTCGGCCACGTGACCGGTCAGCGACGACACCCGCGCGCGCACGGTGAGCGACGTCATACCGGGCAGCCGTGACCCGACCCGGGTCAAGTTCAGCTTGTCTGTGGTGCCCGTCACCGTTAGCGAGTTACCGTTTGTGGCGAAGGATAAATTGTGATCTCTGTTGATGAGCGAAGAGGGGTCATGTTCGGGGCCCGTTATCACAGAGCTGCTTGAAACGGAAGGCAGTGAGTGGTCTCTGTTGACACTCAGAGGAAGGTGAGGTTTGCGACGTGGTGTTTCTGTGGTGCCGTTTGAAACGAACGAGGCGCCATGGTCGCTGTTGAGCTTCACGGAAAGGTCATTTTCGTGGGTCGCTGTTAGCGCGGTGTTCTTCAAGAGGTCATGACCTTCCACCTTATACGGCAGTTGATGACGTGTATTGAGGTTCTGACGGGGGTGACGACCCTGCGCACAGCAGGTCATCAACAGCAGGGAAATACCTTGTAATATTCTCATCAGTTCAATTATCCTCCTCGTCGCCGTTTCTGTAACGATTGTGCCACAAAAAGCGGCTGTTGTTTCCCGTCACACACAATGCTGCTGTTCTTGCCCACCGCACACAGCACCGCTGTCTTCGCAGCCCACAGCGGCTGCTATTATTTCCCACCATACACAGAGCCGTTCTCTCCGTCACGCACAGCACTGCTGTCTCCGTCACACACAGCGGCTGCTGTTAGTGTCCACCGCACACAGTGTCGTTGTCTCCGTCACACACAGCGGCTGCTGTTAGTGTCCACCGCACGCAGTGTCGTTGTCTCCGTCACACACAGCGGCTGCTGTTAGTGTCCACCGCACGCAGCGTCGTTGTCTCCGTCACACACAGCGGCTGCTGTTAGTGTCCACCGCACACAGTGTCGTTGTCTCCGTCACACACAGCGGCTGCTGTTAGTGTCCACCGCACGCAGTGTCGTTGTCTCCGTCACACACAGCGGCTGCTGTTAGTGTCCCCAGCACGCAGCGTCGTTGTCTCCGTCACACACAGCGGCTGCTGTTAGTGTCCACCGCACGCAGTGTCGTTGTCTCCGTCACACACAGCGGCTGCTGTTAGTGTCCACCGCACACAGTGTCGCTGTCTCCGTCACACACAGCGGCTGCTGTTAGTGTCCACCGCACACAGTGTCGTTGTCTCCGTCACACACAGCGGCTGCTGTTAGTTCACCACCTTCCAGCGGCTGCTGTTAGTGTCCACCGCACAGTGTCGTTGTCTCCGTCACACACAGCAGTTGTGCTCTCGTCCGGCACGCACATCACTGTCATCAGCCGCTACAAACAGCTTGTGCAGTAGCAGCTCGCCGTACACACAGCTCCGATCTTGTCCGCCACACACACAGCACCGCTGTTCGCCACACACACACACAGCTCCGCCCTTGTCGGCCACACGTACGCACACAGCGCCGCTCTTGTTCGCCACACACAGCACCGCTGTCCACCACACACAGCGTCGCTGTTCGCCGCACACAGCCGCGTCTGCTGTGCCGCTGGGCCGCACCTCCGAGGCCATGCGTCACGTCGGCCTGCGGTGCTGCTCAGGCGGCCGATACGTGACCGCTCGACTTCCGGCCGCCGAGACGGACGTGCGCCGGACGTGCACCAGACGTGAGACGGGTGTGAGACGGACGTGAGACGGACGTGGAATCTACGACCCGGCCCAGGCGTCCCACCAGACATTGGGATTGGGAGAATGTCAGGGAAATACTGTGCCGCCGTTCCTCAGTGCGCGGCGGGTCAGCCTAGCTACCCGCCGGCCTTCTCTCGGTGTGCTGGCCGTAGCTCATATCAAGGGTGTTGTTTGATATTCTTTTGAGGCGGTAAGTGTCCCTTCAATGTTGGCTTTGCCCCCCCCCCCCAAATAATTTCAACTTTTAACAAGGGACCCTATGCAGTATTTCCCCAATACATTTGGGCTTGCCCATGGCCTTCACGTATTGCCCCCCCCCCCCATAATCTTCAGAAATCAACACCCGTGCTTCACATGCATGTATCCCTCTCCCGGCCGTGCAAGCACTGTGGGGACAGAAGTTTCGTCTGTCAGTTGTCACTAAGGGAACACAAAAATTTGCCACACGAATGTGGGGAAGTACCGCAGACCTTCAATTCTTCACCGAATACAAAGCCAGTTCAACGACGCCCTAAATTATGTCGAGAGCTAAACGTGACGCCTTTGCACCGACACGGCTGACACATCCGAGAGCGTGCGAAGCTCCCAGCTGTCTTTTGGGCCGACGACGATCGTCCAGCCCACCTCCCACCACAGCCGGCTTACGAGACCGGCCGTGGCACGCACATCGCGCACCAAGCAGCTGCACCACCACGAGCCGCCGTCACCACCACACACAAGTCGTCTCATCGGTGATTGATGTATTTGCGCCGATCGTCCACACAGATCGCACATGCTCAGTAGCTTCTCCACACAGACCACGCGTCCTCAGTAGTCTCTCCACAGACACAGCGTGCCCTCAGTAGCTTCTCCACACAGACGTGTCCTCAGTAGCTTCTCCACACAGACCTCGAATCATCAGCAGCTTCTCCACACAGACCACGCGTCCTCAGTAGTCTCTCCACACAGACCTCGAATCCTCAGTAGCTTCTCCACACAGACCGCGTGTCCTCAGCAGCTTCTCCACACAGACCTCGCATCCTCAGTAGCTTCTCCACACAGACGTCTATCCTTAGCAGTATATCCACACAGACCGCGCGTCCTCAGCAGCATATCTACACAGACCGCGCATCATCAGTAGTTTCTCCACAGAGACCGCGCATCCTCAGCAGTTTCTCCACACAAAACGTAGACCGCACCGCGCGTCAACACCAAGTCAGCACAATGCACGACACAACACGATCATTTCCTCACTCCGCCAGGGTGACATGACACATTATCCATGGAACTGACCCCCCACCTCTCCCACCGGTCACAGGCGCCCGCTTCACAAGCGCACGTGCCGTGGCTTTCGAGTTCAGTCACGCTCCACTTTGGAGAACGACGCTATGCTAGAGAAGTACTTGGCGTTGGCTTCGCTGACCTTCTTCTCAGCCGCTTGCGGGTTGACGATCTCCAGACCCTGCAGACATCATCAACACAACCTCAGCACATCATCATGGTGATGAAATACCAGCGTTCCTTCAAAATAGGCAAACAACAACCCATTGTACACTAAACCAGCATCCACCCGACTCATCCTTTTAAGATAAATTATTTGGTCTTGGTCTTGGACGATGACAACACCCGTGTGTAGTTGTTATTACAGACTGGTCATGCTACTTCATACTGGCACCAGTAATCTCACAGTTTAGACTGATCTCGTGACCCAGACTGGCCCGGAGACTTCAGACCGACGCCAGTGGTCTCACAGTTTAGACTGATCTCGTGACCCAGACTGGCCCGGACTTGACGGACGCCAGTGGTCTCGTTTGACTGATTGAGACGCCCCGTGACCTCCGGCGACTATGTGATCGTGAGCCGGCACTGTGTCAGACTGACCTGGAGGCCACAGGATAACCCTGTGAGCTCGAGCCCACGCTTTGACCTGGGCCGCCCATATGATGCTAATCTTGTTTCTCCGGACCAGTGTCCCGAAATTTCCACTTTTGGATGAGAACTGGTGTCCAGCTAGTAATAATTTTATACTCCTACATCCCAACATCGTGATCAATTTTCTACACCCGTCTTTCCCTGCCCCTCCACTCAAAAAGTAATGAAACTGGAAACATTCAAAAAGCACAACTAACGGCGTGCCGTGTTTTTTCCCCGCTATTGATTCTAATGGTAGATCAGACCCTGACACAAAAATCATAATTTGCTTTGGAATCCTGGGGTCCGTTTATAAAAGTTTATTTCCATTCTTATCCCTTTGCAAGCATAATTATCCACAGACACTCAAATTAGGAATAGTCTTCTAAACACTGTTTCAGGCTATCTGTGACCCCAACTGAATCTGTAACACCAGACTTGCCCAGTGACCTACTCATGAATCTGCGACGCTAGGCTGACCCTATGAGCTCACACCGACCCCACGACCGCCGCCAGCCACGTGACCTGACCCCGTTGCCCCCGGCTGACCTGCAGGGGTGTGAACGCGACACTGGATGCCGTGCCGGAGACCTGTTTCTTGATGGTCGTGGTGCCTCCGTAGTTCTGCTGCCGCTGCAGACTCTTCTGCAGTGTCTTTGAGATTCGCACCTGGCCATCAACCAACACCAGTTGAGCACGATACACTGGTGACAATTGAGGAGATGACAGATACCTCACAGCCGTGCTCCAGTTGAGCACGATAAACTGGTGACAATTGAGGAGAAGAAAGAAACCTCAAACCCCTTCTCCATTTAAAAAGATAAACTGGTGACAATTGAGAAGATGACAGATACCTCACAGCCGTGCTCCAGTTGAGCACGATACACTGGTGACAATTGAGGAGATGACAGATACCTCACAGCCGTGCTCCAGAAAAGGACGTTTTCATGTGGAATATGTGATAACATGGCAAACGGCCGTGCTCCAGAAAAGGACGTTTTCATGTGGAATATGTGATAACATGGCAAACGGCCGTGCTCCAGAAAAGGACGTTTTCATGTGGAATATGTGATAAAATGGCAAACTGGTGACAACTAAGAAGATGACAGATACTTCCCAGCCACAACCTGGTGACAGTTGAGAAGATGACAGATACCTCCCATGACGACGAATTGGAGTTTAGGGGCCGGCCCTTGGGTTCTTTTACGACGCATTCAACCGCTAGGTCATATAGCGTCGCCAACCTCTCACGCCGATTGGTCGCGGGTGGACTCGGTAAATGCCGTCGGTTGTGAGATTCGAACCCACAATATTGCGATCAAGAGTCCGACGCTCTACCAACTGAGATACCGCGGCCCCGGGCGTTTAGGGGCGCGTCGACTACAGAGGTCATTTGCGCCTGTAGTAACTCGTGCTCTGACAGCACAAGCGTGTCACGCGCCGAACATTGTTATGCGCCTGCGCAGAGACGCCCGGCAACTGGCCGCTCGCCAGTATCGCCCGTGACCTCGCTCAGGTCATTGCGCATGCGCAAGGGCCGCGCCTGCCGAACCGCACTCGGACACGTCCGCAGTTACTGTATATAACGTGACATGGAAACTGCTCGGGACTGGTACTCTCGGATTCGCACTCTCGCACTCTGGTTCTCGCTGTCGCCGCCCGATATACGTACCGACAAGTTACGGATCTTTGGAGCTCGCCAACGGACACGTCTTAAGAAAACGTAGCCATACAAGCCGCTACACGCCCACAGATACCTCCCAGCCACAAACTGGTGACAGCTGAGAAGATGACAGATACCTCCCAGCTCCAGAAAGGGTAGTTTTCATGTGGAAGATGGGATAATCATGGAACAGTGCTGATGAGTAACGATGGCAATGATAATTGTTCGATCAGGGGTCGCGGGCGGACCGTCTATGTGGTGACTACGTCCGAACGTACGACCAGGGAAAGTCATGTGTAATCTTAAACCAGTGAAGAGGTCAACGATGAAAGAGGACTGGTGGTGGTGGTGGTGGATTTGTGCTTTAGGGCGCGTCGACTGCATTGGTCATTTTGCGCCCATGAAAGAGGACTGGGGAAACCGGAAAAGCAGAACGGAGAAACGCAAATACTAGTGACAAGGAATGGCAGGGACGGGGAATGGTGGAAGACACATGCAGGGTAAGACCACCGATGAGATACAGCGCAAACCGGAACAAAATGGGCGTAGTGGATTAATACACAGGGCCAATACATCTTTTTAGTTTCAATGCGACTCAAAAGACGAAAAGACGAGCTTCGCTGATACTTGTATTACATTGATATATGTGTTACAAAATATATGGATAAAACATCATGGGCGGTATTAAGAGCATGAAAATGGATGTGTGAATACAAACTAAATATCTACATTCGGCTTCGCCGACACAATATTTTCATTTTTTCCATCATAATAACGGCACACCAGGAACACATCACGACACTTTGATTCCCCAGTGGTCTGACGAATTCCCTGTGATGACACGTCTCTGACCTTTGTCTTTTCGTCCACCTGCGCGGCGCGAATACGACCGGTGCCGCCCTTGCCGATGTTGCCGCGAGTGTACCCCAGGTCCTCCTGGTAGGCGTCATCCTCGATCTGAAGGTCACCCATGACAGTCAGTCGGGGCCCGCTCACTCCAGCGTGACGTCATACGTCAGCCAGTCGTGACGTCATACCGTGCTGAAACTCGCCGGAGGGGAGCACGGCAGCTGCGGAGAACGCTCAAAACGAGTGTAAGCCTGGAGACTGTATCGGAACACCCCAGCCAGTCGGCCGGCTTACACGGGAGTTCACCCAACTGAGGACAGAGGATCCACCAGATGTCCCAGGGCGAGGGCAGAGGATCCACTAGATGTCCCCGGGCGAGGATGGTTGGTTATTGGTTTTACGACACGTCGACCGTTGAGTCATGTAGCGTCGCCAATCTCTCACGCCGATTGGTCGCGGGTGAAGAGTAGCGACAGGTGAGACTCGAACCCACAATCTTTCGATTGTGAGACGAGCATCTTACCCCTAGACCACTCGTCCCCCCGGGCGAGGATAGAGGATCCACCAGATGTTCCCGGGCGAGGACAGAGGATCCACCAGATGTTCCCGCGCGAGGGCAGAGGATCCACCATATGTCCCCGGGCGAGGATAGAGGATCCACCAGATGTCCCCGGACGAGGACAGAGGATCCGTCAGATGTCCACGGGCGAGGACGGAGGATCCACCAGATGTCCCCGGGCGAGGACAGAGGATCCATCAGATGTCCCCGGGGCGAGGACAGAATCACGTACAACGCAGATCCCCCTCTCTCCCGGATGATCTACAACACAGATTTCCTCCCTTCCGAATTATCTACAACCAACCCTCATCAGGTAAGCAACAGAAAACTAAATCGCGCAAACCCTATCCCCATGTTAGAGAAGGAAGCACATCATACGCGCCCTCCAATGTGCGAGTGCACGATGCAATTCAGTGTCTCAGTGAGGCAGCGTTAAAGTAATGGTGTTTCGTTAGGTGTGAGATGTCAAAACGAGTCCAGTAAGATGTCGAGCTTCCCAATAGAAACGATGTCGCTTAGAATATCGCTGAAGTCCTTCAAACTTAATTTTGAGGCCATAGTGTGCTCATATATGCATCCTTTTCGTTTATCTTGGGATACAACTAATATAGTGATAGTTATGTTAATGACAACGATAAGAACGCAATACCACAAGCAAATTGTATTGAACAGTAGACCATATCATGGGGTATCTCTATCTGAAATCGCATTAGCTGCGAGATGTTTATGTATCACCATCTGTAATGGTGAGCATAAGCATGATACTTGCACACAAACCACCGTTAAAAGCGAGGCATGGGGACTTCATAAACCCACATCAAGAAGCGCGATGTCGATACTTCTTTGGGAAGGATGTCTCTCTTTTAGTGTTCAGGCGGTATATTACACCGTATTTCATGAATAATCTATCACCGCAGTGATGACACACACGCACCTCTCCGAAGGTCATCCGGTTGGCCTGCTTCCTCATCTCGGTGACCGCGTAGCGCTCCTTCATCTTGCGCACGCGCTTGCCGCCGCGCCGCTTGCCGGGCATGTCTATGGGCGCCGGCAGCGGCTTCACCGCCTTCACCGGCGGCGGCTCCTGTGGCGGCAGACGGCGGTCGTGACGTCATCGCACGTCATCACGCCTCAACCTCGACTTCACCACGTCAGGGGAACGTCACCGCATCCATACTGCAGCATATTTGCGCATCTTTGGTTGGTTGGTTATTGGTTTTACGACACGTCGACCGTTGAGTTAGCGTTAGCGTCGCCAATCTCTCACGCCGATTGGTCGCGGGCGAAGAGTAGCGACAGGTGAGACTCGAACCCACAACCTTTCGATTGTGAGACGAGCATCTTACCCCTAGATCAGTTGTCCCCTTTGCGCATCTTTGAAATGTCAAGAGACCCTACGCATGAGACAGTGCCGACATGTTTTCTCAACGGTCAGACCGGAGGGCCCCTCGGGATTAACAGGAGGACGCCCCATGCAGCTCACGAATGGGTCAAACTGCATGGAAGGGGATACGCATGTTGTCTGGAAATCCCAAGCCAGTAGGCTGTATAGGATACCTCCAGGGAGCCGTCAGAGATCAACGAGCAAACAGAAATGCAGGTGGATCCCGACACTGCGAAGCTCCCCCAGTGAGGCCCCATGGAGAACCTCTCCTTCCCCTTCCACCAGCTGTAAGAAATTGGTGGCGCCGCCACCGCATTGTACATGTGAAGCTGGACATTCCATTAAGTTCGTTCTCTGTACATCATGTACATTTTTACTTCTATAATTGAATTAAATGGCATGGTGACGATATCAAATAGTGTGACTAAATTAATGGGCACACAAGCTATTGGTACGTTTAATCTGATTAGTTATCTGTGTTTGAATGGCGCATCGACTGCACTGGTCATATAGCGTACGTGTAATCGTGATCAAGTATTGCCAGCCAGAGGTGGATATTTTCTCGCCAGTTGCCATTCTCGCCCATGCTCTGCGCGTTGGCACACTGCCCGCGGTACACGACACGCACCTGCATCTTGTCCAGCTTCTTCTCGATCTCGTCGCGCAGACTGCGGCCCACGTGGCCGGACGGACACTCGTGGAAGCTGTCGACGCGCGCCGCCAGCGCCACTTTGGCCGACACCACGCGCGCCGTCTTCCGGCGCAGGTCCTGCGGCACGTGCGCCCGCCGTCAGGGTCACAGGTCAGGGTCACCCGCCATCAGGGTCACAGTTCAGGGTCACCCACCGTCAGGGAGTTCATCCGCCGTCAGGGAGTTCACACACAGTCAGGGTCACAGTTCAGGGTCACCCACCGTCAGGGAGTTCATCCGCCGTCAGGGAGTTCACACACCGTCAGGGTCACAGGTCAGGGTCACCCGCCGTCAAGGTCACAGTTCAGAGCTGCCTGCCGTCAACGCTTTGGTCAAAGCGCCCTTTAGCTCAAATAACGAACCAACCCACCGTCGGGGTCATAGTTCAGAGGTCCCCTCACAGTTCAGAGTTACCCACCGTCAGGGTCACGGTTCAGCTACCCACCGACAGGGAGTTCACCCACCGTCAGGGTCACAGCTCAGTTACCCGCCGACAGGGCCACAGTTCAGAGTCAGAGCTGAGACGGTCGCAGTGGGTATGGGCATGCGTCTCTGCATTATGGGTAGCTGGGGATTGCCTGCAGCCGGCCAGCTGGGCAGCTACGTACCGGCGGCAGCTGCTGCCGAGGCTACCCTGCAGCTGGCCAGCTACGTACCGGCGGCAGCTGCTGCACCAGCTCCGAGTGGTAGACGAAGCCGGTGTGCGGCAGCAGCGTGGTCTGCGAGAAGCCCGACAGGCTCTTCTTCTCGGCGCCGATCAGCAGGATGTTGCAGGCCGGCATCTTGGAGAGCGACGCCAGCCCGCCGGCGACGCCTGCGCGTAAAACACACACACAATGACGTCACAATATTCCTGTTGTTTATTGGGTGTTTCACGACGCACTTTATGCACGATCACGGCTAATGGCGCCGCCCACACTATTTCGCCGGTGGGCCGCGGGATTGTGGAATATCCCGAGCGGTGCGAGTGTTGAACCCGGGACCTTTGGTACCCAGAGCTCAGCAACGCAACCACTCGGCCATCCCCGCCCGTGACGTTACAATAGGATGCTGCAGGCCAGCATCTTGGAGAGTTACGTCAGCCCGCCGGCAATGCCTGCACATAAAACATGAAATGACGTCATGCGTCATCGGTGACGGCTGTCGAACGTGTGGTGACGTTATTGGCCCAGCAGTTGTCAGGTGGCACTCCCCCATCAGATTACCGACTTGTAGTTTAGGGACGCATCGACTGCAAAGGTCATATAGCAGCTTACCAACTTGTCAGGTGGTGCCCACCCATCAGTTTACTGGCTCGTCGGGTGATACTCACCCATCAGTTTGGCAGCACACGCAGCTCCCACCACCGCCGAAACATTCGGCGCGATGAAACTCATTCGAGACGCTATGTACTCGTAGATGCGCTGCTTCTTCCGGTTCAGCTCCAGCGCCAGGTCGCACGCTTCATACAGGCGGGCCAGATCATCCTCAGAGAGAGGCTCACTGTGGCCAGGTCAGGTCAGGTCAGGTCAGGCAACAGGCCTTGCATAGACAGACCAGGTCAGCCTCAGAGAGGGCTCACTGTGACCAGATCAGGTCAAGTCAGGTCAGATCAGATCAAGTCATGTGCCTCTTTTCCCATGTGCTCAACATCATTTTCTTTCTATATGCTTTATTGCATCACAAACAGTTCTTCTTGGAACTCCCAGTATTATAAAATGTTCATTTAATGTGTGACTTTAGGCTACGCATACATTCTTCTGCAAAAATAAGTCATCAGTTCGCGAATTTGCTGACACGACAGCATCGCCATTTTCCAATGGCATCCATTACGTAAATCGCAGCATAATACAAATAGACACATGCAAAGACCCTTAAATAGCCTCCGACCCAATATCGGATTTTCTTTCCCACCCCAATTCTGATCAGAAATATTTTGATGAAATATAGGTGAGAAGATTGGTTGGTTATTGGTTTTACGACACGTCGACCGTTGAGTCATATAGCGTCGCCAATCTCTCACGCCGATTGGTCGCGGGCGAAGAGTAGCGACAGGTGAGATTCGAACCCACAACCTTTCGATTGCAAGACGAGCATCTTAACCCTAGACCACTCGTTCCCTAGGTGAGAAGATTAAAATAACGTCCGGATTTCAGGTCATCACCCATTGTCTTAATGTCAAGATTCGTTGGCATGAAGCGAGCAAGCCTAAACACTCATGCTGTCCCCCAATCCACTTCACAAAGCCATGCCCACCACACGACACCCGCTCCCGCCTAGCCACCACCAGCCACCCCCCCCCCCCCCAGTCACACACCCCTGTGTGGTGGAGGCGGTGACCGAGACCACCATGATGGTGGCCTGGGTCAGGATCTGCTGCAGCTGGTCGTTGTTTTTGACCCGCTCCAGGTCGTTGCCCAGCTCACGCGCCGCCAGCATGTAGTCGAGCGGCGCCACCACCAGCGAATCCAGCTCGGGGAACCGCCGGCCGTACAGGTCCTTAGAGTACTTGTGTATGATGCCTGTCAACAGAGGCTGCTAGTTAGTGGCACCGTCAGCAGTGTAAGCCACAAGCCTTAGAGTACTTGTGCATGACGCTTGTCAACCGAGGTGGTCAGCCACATACACTGCCACTGTAGATATTCTCATAACACTTGCATACAATTATGATCACGTGACTACTGCCACATCCCATCCCCTCACCTCTGGTCACGCAGTGTTAAAATAATGGTTTTTCGTTAGGTGTGAGATGTCGAAACGAGTATGGTAGGATGTCGAAAAGTGTCACGAAAGTATGCCAATTAAAATATCACTTCAGTTCTTCAAACTCAACTTTGAGCCAATGGTGTACTCATAAGTGCGTGATTTTCGTTTAATTTGTGGAACAGCAAATATAGGGACGCCTATGCCAACGATAACGATTGCGATACTATGCTATCAACAGATGGTATTGCTTAGCAGACTTCATCATACATTTTCTATGTACCTGGAATTGTGTTGCGAGATGCTTGTGTATCACAGTCCATAATGCTAAGCATAAGCATGATACGAAATACTTTTAGAAATGAGTCACGGAGACTTCATAAGCACACAACATGCATGATGTCGATATCTCCTTGGAAAGGATGTCTGTTCAGTGCTCAGAAAGTGGTATATACCGCCCTATTTCACGAATAATTTATCGCTGTCGTCACGTCATGTCACCCACTTCCCATCCTTTCAATTCACCTTTCATCCTCTCACATTGCCCTCGCCGTCTCGACCTGCCGCACTCCTGATCGTCGTGCTTTCCGTTTTTCTCTCACCTTCCACCCTCCTCACTCTCTCATCCAATCTCCCACCTGGTCACCTTGCATCCATCCCTCTGACTTCACGTGCCGCCCCGTTATCTAACTTCTCATACCATCACCCCAAGTCCCATCCTCTCAACTCACCCACAACCCCAGCCCGCCTCCAGACCCATCACCGATCACCGTGTCGAACTATCAACTCACCCACCACCCCAGCCCGCCCCCAGACCTCTCACCGATCTCCGTGTCGAACTCGGCGGCCATCATGTTGACGCGCACGATCAGCTGGTACTCGGGGTCGGCCTCGACGGGCCCCACCCGCTCCTCGGCGCGCCGCTCGGTGCTGAAGAACGCCTCCACCGACTGCATCAGCCCGCGCAGCCGCGCCGAGTTGGCCAGCTTCAGCAGCGAGCGCACCGACGCGTCCGACGCATCTGATCACAACACACGTCATGATGATAATGCTGATGGTGATTGGTTATTGGTTATTGGCTTTACGACACGTCGACCGTTGAGTCATGTAGCGTCGCCAATCTCTCACGCCGATTGGTCGCGGGCGAAGAGTAGCGACAGGTGAGACTCGAACCCACAACCTTTCGATTGTGAGACGAGCATCTTACCCCTAGACCACTCGTCCCCATGATGATGGTGATGATGATGATGATGATGATGATGATGATGATGATGATGATGATGATGATGATGATGATGATGATGATGATGATGATGATGATGATGATGATGATGATGATGATAACGTGCACCCACGGCCGCAAGCCGCCGGCTCACAGTACCAGGCACGGACACTTCTCACGAGCCTGGCTACCGCCCACCACTTTTACTGCCATGCATTACAATCCACGCTAGCACTTTGCAACTCTCGCCATGGGCATGAGCTGCCAGGTGGTATGGTATGCATTATCTCAATATTGTTGGTGATTCGGTAGCACATGCCAAAAAGATAGCATTAGTAAATAGATGTGCATATACATTTCAAGTGCAGTGAAATCCAGCTAAATTATATCTGCTTTAGTTGCATGCTATATCACATGATGATCCATGATATTACATCACACTACATCACCTTAGTGGCATTTGATGATCACCCAGCATTTGGGTGTGCAATTGGCCAATCCTGCTAACCACTGGCCAATGAAGTCTGTCGCTACTTCGGAAGTGCAGGCACATCTTCTTGAATCTCATTCTAATTTTTGAATACTCATGTACTATTCAAAGAATGTAAGCCCAAATGAATCCAAGGACATAGGAGTGCATGCAGCAGGTAATTTAAGGACATAGTGTGCATGCAGCAGGAAATCTCAGAACATAGATTGTGCATGTAGTGGATAATCCATCACACTGTTTATTCATAACAAACTATTGTGCTTTACTAAAATAGCATGATCCCAAAAGGACAGCATTGTAACACAAACCATTTGCAGTTAATGTGTCTTGCACTTCCATTGCCTCCTCTGGGATGGCTGGCAACATTTCTGGGACATCTGGCAGCTCATCTGCTGCATTGTCCTCCTCCAAATCGGCCAGCAGTTCATCGGCCAGCGACATGATTCACGATATTACTGAAACAAAATGAACCACCAAAGCTGATTTCAGCTGATGTGATCAGTGGTGGAAAAACGTCTTGTTTTCCTCTGGAATAAACAACATACACCAAGTGTATTGGCCATGTTTAGCTGTGCTATTCCATTTTCCATCCATATTTACATCCATTCCATTCCATTTTCCATCAATGCACATCACTTAGGAATCCCTTATACAAATTCCCAAGTGCAAAGATGACAAATATTAGGACATTTCACCTCACCTAACCCAGAACAAGTTGATCCATGCCCATGGGCACCAAATGTGTGCAACAGAGGTTCCTATGGCCTCCAAGCACCTTGTCAAATTGATGTTCATAACCTTAATAGTTTTTTAATTACACTTTAAGGTAATTTTTAATTCCTTGGAATTTCTTTTTCAAATGAAATGTTTATGAATGTGGTCAATATGATGTGACCACTCACTTTTCCTGCAAATGCATACTTTTCAGTAGACAGGCAAAATAACACCATGCCTGGTGTATTTTTGTTAGCCTGGAATTGGGTAACATGGTATAAAAAATAAAAAAAGGAAATTGTTTAAAATAAAAATAGACACCTAACCTAGCCCTCGTGTTTGCCTCATGGAGGTAACGGGTGTAGGCAAAATGCAAAACTTATCCATGGATGCCAAAAAGCATAACACTATCAATTGTTTAATCAATGGGGTGAATGCACTGGATTCCACCTGCTCCCTTCCAGGGAAAGTTATTTTCAGAAGCCATCCAGTATGAAAATCATGCAACCAGTATTCTAAGCTGACATTTCCATTTTGGTTATTGTTCAGGAAGACTGCATTCAAAGCTGATAACTTGGGTATTATTGCACTTGACATCATCCACAACACAAGTTGTATGAACACTTTATCTTTAAAAATGGATTTTTTAAACTCAAATTTTGTGTTTTAAAAACACAGGTCACGCTAAGTTATGCTAGGTTCGGTTGGTTGGTTATTTGGGCTTAGGGGCACATCGACTGCAATGGTCATACAGCGCCCATTGCTAGGTTAGGTTAGGTTATAATTGCTTTTAATGGAATTGCTTATAAATACAAATTTTCAATTTCTTAAAAATAACTTGTTTTCTTGCATGTAAGGTTTGGCTGTGTTATGTTAGGCTACATTTAATTTTTCTTTATTTTGAACATTACTTTTTATGCTATATTACCAAACTCCATGCATCTTTTGGGTGTTATTTTGTCTCCCAACTGAAAAGTATGTATTCACAGAGGAAATGAGTGGTTGAGTCATGTTAACAACATTTGTAAATGTTGCATTTGAAAAAGAAATTCCAAGCATTCAAAAATTGCCTTGGACTGTAAATTTACAATACTTTTGGGGGAAAGTTAGGTATCTTGGTACCTACTTCCCTACCTAGGTACCCCTGGCCATCTACTTAGGTACCATTAATTGAAAACTGAAATAAATCGCTATGGAACATGGTATTACATCATTGCTCTTAAAATGAAACATAGGAACTAAATTTACTGGCATTTTTTCCATTCATGGGTGCCTTTTCTCCTCCACCATTCCGAAACCATTTACTGGAGTCTGACCAATTACTGGAGTGGAATCATATAACATAGCTAGAAATAAAGTTAGGTGTGTTAGGGCATCTAACAGACTGGCTGAAATCAAATTAGCTCAAGAATATTCAACAGGTAATGCTAAGATATTTTTTAGCTTCTACAAATTTAAGGCTAAAAAGTGTAGTGTAGGACCACTAGAGGTAGATGGGGAAATAGTGGTTGATGATTGTGATATAGTGGAATCGCTAAGCAAGCAATTCTTGTCAGTCTTTACTAAAGAACATTATGGTACAATAGAAACAACTGAAGGTTTTGCCATGACAGGTGATATGCTGGAGGATATTACAATAACCACAGAAGCTGTAGAAAAGCAGTTATAAGCAGCAGCAGAATATAAAACCAAATAAAGTTCTGTACCAGATGATATGCCTTGGTATATCCTAGCATGATATATATGCTAGGATCTTAGTGTGCTAAAGTGTAATGTGTGATCTTAGTATGATGTAGTGTGATCATAGTGTGCTATATATGCTAGTGTGCTAAAGCTTTAGCAGTTCACCTAGGTATCATTTTCAGGCAGTTTATGGAATATTCTGAAGTACCTGAAGATTGGAGAAATGTAAATGTAGTACCAATTTTAAAAAAATGGAAGCATGAAGTGTGTAGGAAACTACAGGCCAATCAGCTTGACCTCAATAGTTTGCAGGGTACTAGAAAATCTGGTTAAACAGAATGTTCAGATTCATCTTGATAGGCACAACCTTTTAAGGGATACTCAACATGGATTTTGATCTTGAAGGTCTTGTTTAACTAACCTATTGGAGTTCATGGAGTATGTTACTAAAGAAGTAGACAATCAAAGCAGGATGGATGTAGTGTACTTGTCTCAACTGTGTCATGTCTTCACTATGATAAGTGTAAGGTTATGCATCTGGGGTCTGGAGGTGAAACTTTCAGATCAAGATATACACTGGGAGGGAGGGAACTGGATGTTATTGAAGAGGAAAGAGACTTAGGTGAGTTTCTTCCATTTACAGACTTAACTGGATGGGCCCTTGTGGCCCTTATTATGTCTAAACACTCTATGACTTTATGACTAAATCAGTGTTTACAGTGGAGGATGTGACTAATCTGCCAACCGTGAACCACAGTTCAGTGACAGGTGATCAGATACACGATGTTGATTTCATTGATAGTGATATTGTTTTCAATTATATCAGAAAAATAAAGACAAACAAGGCAGCAGGACCCGATGGAATTTATGCTAAGGTATTGCGGGAAGCTGAAAAGGAAGTGGCAATTCCACTTAGTATAATATTTTGTAGATCAGTTTCGCAAAATGAAATTCCAACAGATTGGAAAAGGGCAAATGTTTCTTGAAAACAGTTCCTGTTTTCAAGAAAGGAGAAAGAGGGAAAGTTGAAAACTATAGGCCAGTAAGCCTCACATCCCTAGTCTGCAAGGTACTCGAATCAATTATCAAGGATAGAATAGTTAGTTTTCTGGAAGGAAACAGATTGATTCAGGATACTCAACATGGGTTTAGAAAAGGGCGATCGTGCCTCACAAATCTCTTGGACTTTTTGAATTTTGCTACAGAACAATTTGATCAGGGAAATCAGGTTGATGTAGCATATCTTAACTTTAGTAAGGCCTTTGACAAGGTACCCCATAAACGGTTAATGATGCAGCTTCAGGTCCATGGTATTGCAGGTAGCATCCTAAAATGGATAGAGTTGTGGCTTTCAGATAGACAGCAGAGAGTGATGCTAAATGGTACAAAGTCATCATGGCAAAATGTTCTTAGTGGAGTCCCCCAGGGGTCGGTACTGGGGCCACTATTGTTCATTATATATGTGAATAGCATTGAATGTGGCCTAAGCAGTAAGGTTTTGAAATTTGCAGATGATTTGAAGATCTTTAGGGCAATAACAGGGCAAAATGAGCAGGTTTTGCTGCAGAAAGACTTAGACGAGCTAGTGAAGTGGTCCGAAAAATGGCAAATGAAGTTTAATTTTGATAAGTGCAGTCATGCATGTAGGTAGGCAGCATATGAAGGCTCCATACTTGATGGGTGGCCAAGTACTATCTGTGACTCAGCAGGAGAAGGACTTAGGTGTTATTTTGAACACAAAATTGGGGGCATCAGAACAGACCAAAGAAGCCAGGAAGAAGGCACTAAGAATGCTTGGGGCAATACAGAGGAATGTGTCATACAAAAGTGAGGAGGTCATCAGGAAGCTTTACTGTGCATATGTCAGGCCACATTTGGAATACTGTGTCCAAGCTTGGTCCCCTAGTTATGAGAAAGATTGTTGGCTTTTAGAGAGAGTACAAAAGAGGGCAACAAAAATGGTTAATGGTATAGGCAACCTGGAATATGAGGAAAGACTGAAGAAATTGAACATGTTTTCACTTAGATATAGAAGGCTGAGAGGAGATCTCATCGAGGTTTTTAAATTTGTTCATGGTCAGGAACAGGGATATCTCAGGGAAATGTTTGAATTTAACAGAAATGATGCAATTAGAAGTCATCAATTCAAAATTAAAGTTAATCACAGCAGGACAAGGTTAAGACAGTCTTTCTTCACCAACAGGGTAGTAGAACACTGGAACCAGCTGCCAGGAACCATTGTCAGTAGCAACACACTGAACATCTTTAAAAACGGCATAGACAATCATTATAAGAATAGGGGGATTGTTTTTCTGTATTCCAGGGAAGGTTGATCGACAGGGAGGAGTGGGAGTTGGGAGGAGTTTGTAATTGTCGACTGTGTTATGAAGTAGCAAGTGAGTCTCTTATTAAGTCTAAATGCTTTATAACTTCATATAGGGTGTACCTAGCAGTGGATTCAGCACCTTCCTTCGGGATGTGATACTGATGAGATTGTCTATGGTAGCACAATGGGTATGATGGGAGGAGTTTGTAATTGTTGAGTGTATTATGCAATAGCAAGTGAGTCTCTTATTAAGTCTGAACGCTTTATGAATTTCTGTGGGATGTGCCTAGCAGTGGATTCGGCACCTTCCTTCGGGACGTGATGCTGATGAGGTTGTCTATGGTGGCACGATGGGTGTGATGGGAGGAGCTTGTGATTATTGAGGGTGTTAGGCGGTAGCAAGTGAGTGGTGTTAGATGGGCTGGGATATATAGCTTCCTAGGAACTTGGGATAAGGGATTGATTGGGGTGGGAGTATGTACACTCTAGTACCTTTTCTAGATAGGCTTAACCCAGATGGGCCCCTGTGGCTCTTATTAAGCCTTAATACTTTATGACTTTATGACTTTATGACCTAACCTGAACCACAATCAGATGGAATCATACCAAGCGGGTGAATGTTGGTACCTTTCCGTTCTTGCGCGGATGTGCAAAACGTTTTGCTTGTTTTGTTTTCCTGTTATGTCGCTTTTGCGCCAAGATCGAAGTCGGGGACATATCAAAACCTCTAATACTCGAAACCGATAATGCTTCAGAACCTATAATACTCAAAACCTGTAGTGCTTCAGAGCCTCTAAATCGTCGTCTTGGGGAATTTTCAATACCTATAATACCCAAAACCTATAATGGCTCAAACCATATAATGCTTGGAACGCATAGTTGTTCAGAATATCTAGTATCCAAATGCTATAATGCTTAAAATCCTCTAATACTACGTCCTGTGGGATGTTTCAAAACATATAATGCTCAAAACCTATAATGCTTCGAAACCTATAATGCTCAATTCCTATAATGCTTCGTTTCAACTAATATTCAGAAAGTATAACTCTCGAAGCATTTAATGCTTCAAAACCATTAATGCTCAAATCCTGTAATGCACAGAATCTATAATGCTCAGAGCCTATAATGCTCAAAACCTATAATATCAGCTGACGACTGCATGCCATAATCGACCGTACGGTTCCCTCCACGTCTCCACCGTAGTCTACCAATGGGGGACACCGCGCGAAAGCTTCCAGGTGCATCCGCCTGAGCGGCGACACATGTGAGTGTAGGACATGGATTGCTCGCCGCATTGGCCGCGTTCATGCATTTGGCTCGTGAAGAGCGGGATATTGGAGTGGATGCTCCCGGAATTGAATTACTTGTCGGTGATTTCTAAGCTGAGTCACTGGTTTTACGAAAAGGTAATTTCAGTGTCTAGGCAGACCACACCAGGGGCGGATCCAGTTTTATAGGGGCAGGGGCCGATTGACCGCGGCTTTAACCGCGGTCTTGGCCTTGACCGCGGCCGGGCTGAAGGAGAGGAGATCGCGCGCTCGTGGTGCGCCATTGCATGGAATAGGCATGCTTACGCTGAAGACCATAAAGTCATAAAGTCATAAAGTATTAAGGCTTAATAAGAGCCACAGGGGCCCATCTGGGTTAAGC